>JAVQMG010000108.1:15403643-16058643 GCA_032878915.1 Castanopsis chinensis
TTCTTCTAATTTTAGATATTTTAAATTAAATACATGATTAAGATTCTTATATTTATTTATTTGGACTTATCATATTTTGCACTGAATTAACTTATTTGATACAAAAATTAAAAAGTTTTGATGAGACATATGATACAAAAGTCGACAGGTGAGACATATGACATAAAATTAGACTTCAATTAAAATGAAAAAAATAACTGATTTTTTTTTTTAAATTTGCATTTGTAAAATGACCATCACGCCAAGAGTTATGTGTTGGTAAAAATAACTTTTTTAAACTTTTTATATTTATCATTAAAGTAGTATTAAAAACTTTCTAAAATGATTTATTAGCAAATACACTACGAGTACTCAATACATGATGTGATGTTACTTGTGTCCATATATATATATTGAGAAATAACTTGTGTCCATAACCGTAGACAAATATAGAACACAATACATTCCAAAAAGCGTCACATCAAGATGAGTCGTATTTGCTAGAAAGAGAAGGTAGGCCCGTAGATGCCCTCAGTTATTGACAAAGATAAGCATGCATGAGTATTGAGTTGCACTTTTCCCTTTTCCGAATTCCGTAGGTTAATGCTAAAGATACATATTATTTTACAAAAATTTTTATAAACTGCTGATGTAGTGAATAATCGTCCATCCAAGTCCATCAATGTAAATTTTGTATTACCAAAAAAGAGTAAAGTCCTACTATGCAATAACTTCCACTTTCTACCAATTAAAAAAATTAAATTACTACCTTATGATAAAACTAGAGAAAGGATGCAGAGCCTTTTTTTTATTTTTTAATATTAATTTTATTAAATAACAACAATATAGAGGGAAATTTGAATATTAATTGTCTCAGTTGAAAATACTAAAAAAAGGTGTCTGTTTTACTGCAAAGCTCAAAATGAGCATGTAGAGTTCAGAGTTTTATTTTGAATTTTTTTTTTTTTTTAATTTAATGGCCAAATCCATGAGTTGAGCATCTATTCGGCAATAAATAAATCAAAGGCTCATCCGCGGCTGGGTTAATCTTAATCCTGCCCTGGAATGGAGGGAAAAGAAAAATTCATAGCAAAATTCTATGAGGTATATATAGTATATATTCTCTCTCCCATGTTTTCTTGCTGGATATTATTTCAAGGACCAAGAAAACAATCAGTACTTAATGCCTTTTCTTCATTGGTTTGCTTTTATCATGATCCTTATTTTTTTTGGATATTCATCATGAAAACCCAACGATATTCCAAATAAAATAAAAGAAAAACAAACTTACAAATAAAAATTAAAAAATCCCTATAGAAGAAGAGGTCAATTTTACTAAAGACACACTGAGGTTTGAGGACCTAAAATCATGCTAAGAAATTTATACATATACTCAAAAATATCATGTACACTGCATAATACAATGCATTTACATGATCAGACTGATTGTTTTATCCATATATGACTCTACTCCATTCCACTTTAAGGTGATTTATACTTGGTAAATTATCTAAGCACGTCCACTCTGTCAATGACATCCAATGCCTGCTCCTTTTCAACACCAAGAACAATGAGAGGAAGCCCAGAAGAAATTCTCTTAAGAGGCAACAATTCCTTGCTTCCCCTTGTTGGGGAGGTGTTGCAACTCTTGCTCAGCCTGCTTTGCTTTTTTAACTCGGTCTTCCCATGATCGAAGTCCTGACTCTTACTGATCCCTGGGGTCAGTCTTTTCTTATTTACACACTGCAACATATCCTGTTCTTCAGTTGTTAGCATAGGTGACTGGCCATTTGTTGGCATTTGCTTGGGCTGCTCGGTTGTTGTTGGGTGGAATTTACTGTTTGGGGACTTAATGGGTGGTCTCATGCCACCACCATTTGTAACAGCCTTACTTCGGCTGATCAAATGGTGAAGCCATAATAATAAGTCAAGTACATAGGCTTCAGTTTTTTCCTTATCTGCATGGTGGAATGTCTCAATTCGAATCAAATCAGTCTGCACCACAGGCTTCCGGTTTACCTCAGAACTGTATGAGTGCAAAATCATATCTTATGAAACTAAATTAAAGAAAATTATAAATATTATCCATAATAAAAAGGAAACAGTAAAAACTTATTAAAGAATGGGGAAAAGAAGGTTATGATTGTTACTTACCCAGTGCCTGCCCACTCACCAACCCAACCAAAACCATGATGGGCTCTGATATCATTAGACAAAAAGAGAAGCTATTAAACTAAGGCTATGAAAATTGCCAATAATAGAAGGCGTTAGCAGAAAAGTTGGCCATCTTACTTGGCTGTGTTTGTGGCAATTGGAACAAGCCACTGCAAAGTCTTCTCCATTTCAGCTTTGATGTCTGTGATAGTGAGCTGCAGGAAAAAATCAAAAGAAAATTTGACAGAAATTCTGTTCAAACTTCAAAGAACTGTTCTATGCAACGTAATTCAAAAGTAAGAGTTTTTATATATATATTCCCCCCCCTCCCACATTTGATTTCCCAGTAGGTGTGGCATGGAGGGGGGGGGGGGGGAGGGACTATATATTTGTGAAGATGAGTTACCTACTCAAAAGAGACTTCAATATCTTGTCAAGGTAAAACAAAATACCACCAAATAATATTATACCTCTTCTTTAACATGAAAAGATTGTAATTTGGAGCGTAGAGCAGATTTTATACTAGGTGGCAAGCTCTGGTATAATGCATCCTTTGTATTTTGAGCTACAGAACTTGACCGGAGTACCTGAATCCATCAAAGCTGACTAAATGAAATCTTTATAACATTAGAAGTTTAGTGGCATAGAGACAGATTAACAAATTACAAGAGAAAACACTAAATAAAATCAGATGACATTGGACTCAGTTTGGACAAGGCAGTTTGGCTAGTGGTCCAGCCCTGCCCTTTATTAGTCAAGTAAATTAACCCATTTGATCAAAGAACCAGAATGATGCAGCTGGATAAAGATGCAACAATAATTTGTTGGTTGAAAGGCCTAATGATGCAGAGAAGGGATAATTGCATATTGGGGGGGGGGGGGGGGGGGGGTGTGTGGATGTGGAATAAATGATTGAATTTTTTAGATGACCAGAGAGCGTAAGTACACACATAGTCTACTAGAGTCCCATGGAGATTGCTTAGTTCCAAAAACAAGATGTACCCCAAAGATTATAAATTTACAGATAAAGAATCATGAAATATCAGAAAGGAAGAAGGCACACCACCTTCAGTATACATCCACTGGAATAAAGTTCTCAAAAACAAATGCTTAATCCTATGGAGAGGCAGTTCAATGCCTGCAAAAGTCCTCTTATTCCTTTACATCCAAATCATCCATATTAGACACAAAGGTACTAAATCCAAACTCTTTACCTCCAACATCCCCCAAAACTCGGACTCCAACAATGAAAAGGTTCAATCACTGTACCCAGCATAGCCCATCCAATGACAGACAACAAAAATACTAACAAACGTTTTAAGTCCCTTGGGATGGAGCACTAGCGACGCGATGATCCACCAATTCACCATTTTTCTTAGGAATATAGGACCAATTTTCAATAATCTTCCATCTATTTCTCAAATTATCAACCATAAGAATTTTCCTGCAAGCTGCAGCCCAAGAAAAGTAGATAGCTTTTGGAGGAGCCTTGCCAGCCAAATAGTTTTCCATGGAAAGACCAACTGTAGAAGCTCTCAATGCCTCATTTGTAGACATCTCCAATTCTTCCCCAAATAAAATCCTTCATTTTTTAGATTATCCAAAAATACTGGCGTAGTGAAAGGAGACATGAAGTCAGTACGCAAATTGGAGAGAGAACTTGTAATTAGGGTGATTCTCCCCCTTGGAGACATGACTTTTTGTTGATTTTGCTACCCTCCTTACAGTTTTCTAATAATGCATCCCACACAGATCTAGCCCTGAAAGAAGACACAAGCCATAAGCCCAAAGGAGACATATGTCAATAAATACCTTACAACGAAACCAGCAGGCCTTTTCCTCTGCCCCTATTACATCCCCTACTGGAATCCGTTTACTCTTCCCCAAGTTCATCTTCTAGTCAATGGTTGCTTAAAGCATAGTAGGAGTAGAATACAATGAAGAACTCTTATATGTTTAATCTCAGCTCCAAAAAAGAGATGATGTAGCATCTGCAAAGAAGGTATAAGAGATTCCCCATACTTTGTCTCCATGTCTCACCTGAAAACCCATTAGCCACTCAATGTCTACTGCTCTGACTATTATGTCATGATTAGCCCCCAATAATTCTTCAATGGTATCCCAAGAGGTAGCACAATTGGTCAGGGACCATATCGTATGCAGCAGGTCTCTAGTTTAAATCACCCCTTCCCCCTCCCCATGGGGCTAAGCTTACTTACAAAAAACCCACTGTGGGGTGGGGTGGGGTGGCTACATTGACCAACACGGTTGCATTGTTGCATTTAATTGGGGAACCAAACGTACAACATCTAACGAATTGTAACTAAGTTTTGTGCAATAAAAAACTATCTGCTGTGAACAGAAGCCACTTAGCTCCATCTTTCCCAACACAACCAATCACATAAAAACCCCTCCTTTTTCAATTATCCTCAAGATAAACGTGAATCACCTCCTCAAGCATGCACTCAAAATTCTTAGATTCGATTTGGAAGATCTTTTTTACCACCCATCTCATGATAGATTCATACATCCTAACAGTGCAAATGTACTTATTCTTTTATCACAATTTTCATTTTTTCTCCATCTTATTGTCTTATCCCTCAATTTCTGGGAAACAGTACCCCGATCTGCTTATAAATTTATTAAAAAATTTCATCTATCAAAATTCACAATTTCCCTTCATCCAACCTCTCAATTTCTTGAAAAAGTAGCTAAATATTCATTATAAATTACTTAAAACATTTCCTTCATTAGTAAGATATCCCATTAGATATCAGAAATTATCAGTTACTACAATTAACCTCATCTTTATAAACTCAAAACTAATCATGTTCTCAGGAAATCTTGAAATAGAAAAGGTGGATAAACTACCAAATGTGAAACAGACAACTCACGAGAGTATCAATTTGGATCACTATGTTTGCATAATGCAATGAAAGGCCAGAAGGTCCCAGTCTTCGATGACTTCTTGGAGATTCATCTGCTGGCTCACAACCTTCTGCAAAATGTGGAACATAGAATCATAATTAATACTTTCTGTTCTAACTTTTAACTGCTAAATATCAATTGCTTAATTGATTATTAACAATAAAGTGAACCCAGATTAAGAGTACTGTCTGCATGCAAAATATAGCAACTGAGTCAAACTTCCCAACAAATAAGAAATCATGAGTTCTGTGCTAGAATACTCTGGTGATAACTATGGCACAAAAATTGAGGTGTTTTCATAAAATTTCGGAATTTTGAATCAGCTTTCAGGGAATTTCAGAGTAATGGGATCTGTGCAAGATATTTGCAGTTTTTCTTTCTCTTTGCCAATTCAAGCTTGCAGAACTCAACTTTCCAGAAAACATATAAGAGGTTTGGACAACGTATTACCTAAGGGTATGTTTGGACGGAGGGAGGGGACGGAGGGAAATTTCAGCCACCTTCCACTCCCCCTACTCTCCTCTACTCTCCCTCCCTCCCTCTTCCTCCATCCAAACATAGGGTAAAGGAGATTAACATGAAACAATAGGTGAGGCAAGCTTAAACATAATTTAAAGATTAATGCATACATACCAGAACTGCCAAAGGCATTATGTATTTCAAAATGTAAAAATTGGACAATGTCTACAAGCTTCTCCATCACCTGCAATCCAAAGTATTGTACCTTTCAATCAAATTCTTTGGCTTTATCTAATTATTTCTTCTTCTAATTTTTTTTTAACAGGAAAAAAAAAAAAAAAAGCCATTGAATTATGAGAGGTAAAAAAATCAAAAGCACTATGGAAAAAAGAAAGGGTTACAACCAACCAATGAAACAAGCAAAGATACAAACATATAATATGTTGTAAAATACTCTCTATTAGGTTTCATTAGGCAAAAGTTACTATCTTGGCTCTAAATCTGTCCTGTCTTTAAATTCATTTCACTTTCCTCACAATCTTCCTTCACCCCCCACCCCCCCCCCCCAAAAAAAAAAAAAAAAAACAAGTGTGCGTGCGTGTGTGTGTGTGTGTATTCTGTCTTCTTTAATGGATCCTTCCTGTATGTAATGCACCAGGCCTGTATGATTGCTGTGGGGTGTGACACCACCCCTGGCATTCCACAACCTGATTCCTCTGCATGAGGACTCTGTCCTTGTAAGAAACTCAGCTCCTTGTTCTCTCCCTCCTACTAGTTTGCCTAAGTATAAATACTCTCTAAATGCCATCACCTGACGTCATTTTCTCTGACGCACTCCTCTGTTTAACGGTTTTGTCTACTCATTGCTCTGGCATTTCCTCTCAGTCATAGTAATAGTTGTTACAAGCTGTTGTCTCATGCTGCACATCTCTAAAACATTGTGGAATCTTAGGGACATTTACGCTTTCATAATCAACTCCTCTCTTTCAGTTACCACTGCTCAAACCATACACATTTGGATCTTTTTATCTTCTATGGATTTTGTGGTCTGAGAAAGGGTATTTTAGAGAGACCTCTGCACATTTTCTTCTTCAGTTTTTTTTTTTTTTAATTGGTAAGTTACACACACACCCAATGGGATTTGAACCCATGAACTCAACCTCCAACCATTTTTAAGGAAAGAGGAATGACCATTTGAGTTATAATTGATTCAGGAAAATTAGAGATAAGCAAGGAACGAAAGAGATAAACAGGACAAACCCTAGACTTCCCCACCTAGATTCGGCCTGGAAACCTTAGACATCACCACCTTGGGGTGTTTGGCATCACCACCAAACAAAAGAGGAGCACATATTCTCAAGTCATCAGTTTCTTAATCAAATTCTATTGCCTTTAACAATCACAAGAGCATTAGTTTAATAGGGTTCATGGATTACAACAATATGGAAAGTACCTAATTAAATCCTGTAAAACCCTCAACATTAAAAACCAAATTCAAAGAAAAAAAAATCTTAAATGACTTGGGTGCTCCTTGCATCAAGAACTCATGGCACATTGTCTTCTTCAATTATGAATGGGTTGCTGGAGCTGAGATTAAGAGATACAGAGCAGGTTTGGACAGGGAAGGAGATAATAGTTGTTGAAAATGACAACTTTGACCTCTTTTAAAGTGTGAAAAAAGCAAGTCAAGATTGGGAATTGGTCTAAAATGCAAATAATGCAAACATTCCCTTACAAAGAGTATCTTAGCAACACCAACAGATATATAATGGCCAAATAACCCAATAAAGGAATTGTTCATGACAATAAAAATAGTATTTTGGCATACACATTCAGTTAACATTGTCTCCAGAAAAGCTATTCAAGCTAGTAATACAAAGTTACCTCTTCCATACTTCTGGACTAGAGGGACTTTTTCTTTAAAACTTTTACTTGCTTTCTTTGGCTTTTCATTTCTCCCCTTATGATCGCAACATTGTCACCTACATGATAAAGAAAGATTCTAAAAACTGATTGCTATTTAGTAAATTAATAACTTAACCAACTTACTACATAATGAATTATAACTCATCTACACAGACGCACATGAACATGTGCACTCAACAGATTGAAATCATACTCTAGACTCTCTAATACAACTGTCCATAGAAAATACTACTGGCAATGGAAATGTATGTTGTGTTGAAAACGAATGAAACATGAAAAAGATAAAAGAATAAAACAAGCAGTTAACAATGGCTGAAAAAAAGTTGAAATAGTTTTTTATTATGTTTAAAATCCTAGGTAAATTGCTCATAACCTAGAACTAAGAATGAGTTTATTTGACGTTAGCCATATATGAGTTCACATACAAAACAAATTATTTCCTTTAAATTTAGGTGGTTGATTTTGTCTTTTAAAGAACCCCAGTAGATGAAAAAAACAATATAGAAAATAAAGTGAAAATTGAAGAAGATAAAGAAAAGGGAGTGGGAAGCTGATCTGGAACTACTAAACAAAATAAAATTAAACTAAAAAAAGACTGACGAAGAAGGCGATGCATTAGAGTGGGAAGGGGGGGTTGGAGTTGGAAATTTTATTAAATGACATGTCTCAAAATATTTTTAAGCTTGATGCTTGGTCCCTTTAAACTTAACTAGTAGACCATAAAAGCCTTCGAGCATGCACAAAACAGTCTAAAAAAAATGTGCATAAATTTTTTTAATTTATTAACAATTCACGTGTTTATATTGGCCCATAAATCAAAGAATTATGGTTGTTACCAACATATGGATGGAAGGACCTGATTAGAACACTCAAAACGCACAAGAAGTGTCATTAGAAGAATTAAAACCCAGGGAACTTGATACAAAAGCATCAAGCCACAGGAGGTCTTAGTGCATTTTACCCTTTTAAACCACAAATATTATGAAGTGCAAAACAGTAGTTATCATATAAATTAACAATCCAAAATAGTTCAGTCCCAACAATAGGTGTTGTTTCAAGTAATGTTAGAGATATCAGGGTTCAATGTGCCTATATAACTTGTACCACTGCATTTGTACTGCACATTATAACTTACACGATTTCCTAAGGTTAGTCTCTTTATATAAATCCAATGGGTTCATTGCAACACAATAATTCACATAGCAAATATGTAGACGTTGAGGGTATTTTGCTGTGGACATAGACCATCAAACCAAACCACAATAATTTTTTTGTACTTCTGCTTTCTCTTTCTTTCTTCTAGCTCACTATTAACCCCAACAATAATTTCAACAAATAACATGGCAACTCATTATAGAGTATCCACCAAAATTTATGCACAAGTCAACTAAAGAAAAACCACACTGAACAACAACATGGTAAAGAATCCTCATTTGCAATAAAACATTTTCTTAGTGGTACGAATCTTTTTCAAATAACACAATCCTACCTTACATCGTTCTCCATCTCTTTAGGACACATTGACATTTTCATTGCAAGTTCCATTCACGATAGGTTCCTAATGGACCCAATCTACTATACGCCTTGCTTTTCCTAGTCATTGAAAACTTTTACCAAAAGAAGTGGCGCAAAAGAACAAACTTTTTTTCTTTCTTTTTTCCTACACTTACTATTATTTGATAAAAGCAGAAATCCTTTGTGTACTACATTAGGGCCATACCATGCAAAATACTGTATCAGTACAGTTTACAAAAAACTGTCCACAATACTAATAGTAATTAGTAAGGGTGATTTTTTCCATTCCAAATTATTGTATTAAGCTTTAATAACCCTTTGGCTAAATGTTTGGGGTTTTTCTGGCTGATTATTATAGCTTTCAAATTTCACTTGCTTGGTGTTTATAATTGTTGCATTTATGTTTTTTTTTACCCTCCCTACAGGCACAGTGCGTCAAAATGACAAAAGGCAATCTTACTGTACATATTTTCCAGTCTCTTTAAAACACATCCACAATTCAAATGCAGGTTTCTTTCATGCTTAGGGTCAAATCATCTTTTCCAATTCTTACCACCAAAAAATGAAATTCCAGGTTTTTTCCATAAGGTAGTCAATGTAAAAATACTAATAAACTTTTCTATTTTAGTCCAAAATATTTCAAGAAGATAATATTACCTAGAAACCCAGCATTTACTACTCTTAACAGTAACATTCACAAAAATTATGTCTCTGCATGAAATAAGATGCTGCATTTTAAACTTGTTATATTAAAAAAAATCTCAGAAATGTAATCACCTCTCTGATTGGCAAGTGACTTATCCTCCTCTTGACGCTTACGCTGATAATCTTGCTCAAATCGATCCAAACCATGCAGTTCATGGTATAATTCCTGAGACCAAAATATACATGAGAGTTTTCTCCTTTAATATTTGAACTAATAATAATTTATCACTAAGCACACAACATTTCTTATAATCTGGAGACTCAAATACAATCACAAAGATCCTACATTATGGCCTTCAATTTTAGCTGCAAAAAATCAAAGTATATTTAAGTAATAAAACCCTACTCAAGGCAGGAAGAGAGAATGTAACTCTTCTCACATATGTTTACAGATTTTAACTTCTTTCATTTTTTTATATTGATTAGAAATCCTAATGCTACAACCCGAACCCCTCCACTCCTTGTACCCAAAGCACAGAAGTGCTTGGAAGGTACCAATCGGTCCAATCCACCTAAGAGGTTGTTGGTTTTTTAACTTCCTTTGTTAAATAACATCCACTGACAAAGTTCTTTTTTTTTTTTTGGGGGGGTGGGGGAGGGGGAGGTTGCTTAATAATTAATGAAGCACAAAACATGCTTTAGAGGTCCCTAATCCCTACCACACCCTAAAGTGGACAAAGGGATTAAACCCCTGACAAAGGACACATAACCTAATAAATAAAATACTCTCACAACTCAAGATGCTAGGCCTAAAGCAAAGGCTTCCATCAACACAATGCATATAGTCTCCAACAATAGCTTCATTGTCCATTGCCACATAGTTCAAGGAAAAACAGTTGTAAAGGACCCTTCCCACACCATAAACCATGCCAGAAGCCAATAGAGAAATCTATCTGGACCTTGAATTCTATCCTAAATTCCTTATTCATTTCTGTGTCAAAATTACATCCTCCTTAACTGGCCTGTCAAACCACCCATCATCCACCAAATCATCAGACTTGAATCTAAGATGCTAAATTCAAGAACTCAAGTGTAGCCAGTTCAAAAGCCATAGCTTGTCTTCCTTGAGGATCAAATTATGATCTAGAATTATTGAATCCAATAATGAAAAATATATAATTTATAAAATAAATAAAAAAGATTGTCAAAAACGTTGTAACTGTTACTGCATTTCACATATACTTGAAAAGTAAGAATACCTATTTGCAACAGATGAACCAATTTTCTATGCCTCTGATTTCCTTTCCAAAATTATTCAAATGATATGTGAAACCAAAATTTATTCATTCAATTTCTTTAATATTTTTTCTAATTCAAAAAAGGCCAATTATCCATTCTGAACAAACAAAAATGCTTTCTCCCTGGTAAAACAAAGGATGATACTCACAGCTGTAGACTGAACCAATGTCATCAGTTGCTGCATCACTGAATCTGCCTCGTCCCTCAGCTGCTTTTGAGGAGTAAGCTTTCTGCTGATTCTGGAAAAAACAGAAAGTCACCAAGTAAGACCAGTGCTTCAATCTGACGTATACAGTGAACTTCATAGCCAAACCAAATAAATGAGTAAAATTTATGATACTTCTCAAAATAACGGTCCAGCTCATGCCACTGAGCATCTTTGCAACGATTTCCAAAGCGAACCACCTCCCCTGAAAATACTTTCAACTCCTCCCTGTAAACATAATATAATTTCTCTAAGATAAAAGTTTAAGAAAACAAAGAAATGGTAAAATGAAACTACTAAAAGCAACATCAACCACAGAATGGAAGGCTATCATAAGCATTAGACACTTCATCCAGTATCCACCTCTTGTCAGCTGCAACAATCTGTAGGAGTTCATCCATATCTTCTGATACTAAATTTTGCACACCATATGAAGGAAGCACCACTTCTTTCAATTGCCTAATACTTCTTTTTGATAGGGATTTCATAAGATTATGTCCTTTCATGATAGTGTTTGCAACCTCAAATGATAAAATTCCAATTTCATTTCCTTTAGTTGCTACTACAGAAACAAAACCACTTCCAGAATTCAAATTTGTCATGCTACTCCCAAGTGTGTCCAAGACCTCTGCCGCCTTCCCAAGCCCAAAAGTTCCAGCCCTGCCTAAACGTGAACTCACCTCCGAGACCTGAAATATTACAGCACTTACTATAGGCTCTTTTACTATGAAAGTTATTAGAATATCTTGTTAACTTTAGTAACTAAACGGAATCAAAATGTATAAATTATCAAATGCAGCAGACAGCAACAAGCCAACAACCAGCAGGTTGTATGTTTGCAATGAACAAAGTTTTCCTCTAAACCAAGTTAGAGGAGATTCCTTCAACCTATTATGTGGCAGCTTATAAGATAAATCACATAATTATTTAAACAAGTCAAATGATTAAAAGTATAGGGGATAGTCTTTCAAGTTGCTACACAATTGGTTTGAGGAAATTTCACTCAAACCGGTTTGGGGAAAAATACTATCCGCAATGCAATATGCATACCAGATGCATATTGCTCATTGACAAGCATGATTGAATGCTAGACAATGTAAAGAGGACACATTTAAACCCCTAAAACGTAAGACTTTTTTCTTTTTCTTCTTTTTTCCTTCCAACTCAGTAATTTCTTTTATTATTAATAAGTTAGACATGGACCCAATGGGCCTTAAACTTATAGGCGCCAATTGAGCTATAGCTCATTGACAAATCTTTTGTTCATTTGAAGATATGGCGTCTAGTTGATGATGATTGCATTTTTTCGTGCGAGTAAGAATCCACGACTTTACCAGTTAAGCTATTTGGAAGCCTTCCAACAATACAAATTTGTATTGGTGTTTCCCATTTTATTTCATGATGGTAATAAAATTCTAACATACAGAAAAACTCAGATGGCATATTGTTGAATTCAACAAACAGCAAAAAGAAGAAGAAGAAGAAGAAGAAGAAGAAGAAGTACCTTAGCAACAGCAGCTTGCTTAGAGCGTATTGATCTTGACTTGAGAGAGGCGGCGTTGTAGCGAGGAATCCCATCATAGAAATCATCTTCTGTTGCTGCAGCACCACCTGTAGCCGTACCATCTATCTCATAATGCGCAACAATCGGCTGTTGTACCTCCTGCTTCGAGTCTTGTACCTGCAGCTTAGTCAAATTACTACTATTGTTCTTCTTCACAGTTGCCGTTGAACCAGTTTTTGTTTTAGCATATTTATTGTTATGACCATGGTCATGTTTTGAACTCCTTGAACACAGAGCTCCCATTTCTCTCAAAGATCACCAAACAAAAGGAGAGGCGTTGGTGTTGATGGAGGAACTTGACGATGGAGGAAAGTGTGTGTTTGAAAGTCCACACTTTCGTTTGAATATGAACAAGTTAATAAAAAAAACGAATATATATGTGATGATTGCGACATGCAAAGAAGGAATGCTTATTTATGTTCATGGGTATTATTGGTTGGTGTTGGGTGGTGGGTATGTGTGTATGTGTAGAAGAAGAAGAAGAAGAAGAAGAAGCGTGGGTTTTCACGGAATACCGGCTTGGCTTCTTGGAGACTCACTGAACAACAAAAGTCAATGTTCAAACATGTCAGCTGCTATGCTCTTTTTTTTTTTTTTTCTTTTTTCTTTTATTTAAAGCTAAGTTTTTCACGATATTTTACAACAATTTTATAAATTACTCAAAAAATTTTACTAGTTCTTGTTTCTATTATTTTTTTATTTACTAATTATAACTCGTTATATTAATGATATATAAAATAATTTGTAAATTTAATATTTTCCTATTTTTCTTAACAATGCTCGAATTACAAACTATTTTAAAATATTTATACAAATTGTAACGTAGTTAAACTTTAACTTATTTTTATTTAGAGCCGATATTATTTTTTGAATAATGTTACAGACACGAATTATCTTACAATATTTTTACAAATGATTAATGTAATCAATTTTTTATTAATTTTCGTCTAAGTCCATTACTAATATTATCTTTTTATTTACCAATAATTACACACCTCATTAACAATTTAAAAAATAATTATACCTCTACCATTAATCTTATTTTTAACTTGCTAGTGTCATTTTCTACCTTAGCAATTCTGAATTTGTGAAAAATTTTGTAGAGAACGTGGCAGAGGTATACTTTTGATTTAACTGGTGATGGATGCGTGGTAGTTTGGAAACTATTTCTTATTCAGTTCGGAATGGACCGAATCGTGGTGGCTAATTATTTTTTGTTTTTTATTTTTATCTTTCCTTCTTTTGACTCCTTAAAGACGGCATAGTGTTAGTAATGGACACGGATCCAGAAAAAAGAATCTTCTTTGAACCTGTGAAATTCAACTTGTTTCCAAACAATTCATTAGTGTAAAACTCACCAAAATTTAAATACATAACCGGTGGTTTCAGTTAATTCAATAAGTATTTTTTTATCAAATATATATATATATATATATATATATGTTTATCAAATAAAAAAAATAGTATTTTTTTAATTATTAAATAAAAAAGATGCAAAAAATTTTTCACCAAAATTTAATTAATAAAAACCAATTACTATATTGATCTGATTATAAAAAGAAATAATCATAAAATGGACTATATAAGTAAGTTAAAATTCAAGAATATTTATTAAAAAAAATACAAACTTGCATTTAATTTAATTATTTTTAAAAAAAATAATAATATTTGTGTTTTGTCATTGCAACTATGTGTTTAATATAATTGTGAACTTTTTTTTTTTTTTTTCGAATCACATTGTTAACCTAATTTAGGGCATCTAAGTAATGAAATCTAGGTTTTTTTTTTCTTAATAATAAAATCAAATGCATTATAATTGCATAACTTATTACTTTATAAGTCGACTCATATTATATGAATGTTCATAATGTAACATGACTTATTAAATCATGAGTCAACTTATCATGTGACCATTCATAATATAATCATATGTTTTTTAGTTACATATATATATATATATATATATTTTTTTTTTTGAAGCTTAGTCACATGAATTATTAAGTCATGAATCCTCTAAATAAGCCACATTTAAAGCAGGTAATATAATTAAAACGTAAACTTGCTGATCAGGATCTTGAGTAAAATTGGTGCAAAGGCTTCTAACAAATTGAATCATATGACAGATCAAATATAGATAATTTTATTTTTCATTTCAAAAAAAAAAGATAAAAGAAAAAAAAAAGATTATTAGTAATGAATTAGTTGTTAGGTGGTTGACCAGCCAATTGGAAACCTATAAGAAAAAGAAAGTTTAGAGTGGCAGCAGCCTAGTCACTCCAATGCTTAGGTTAGTGGAACACTTAGAATGTAAGGTAGGTCTTTTTATACATTGAATATTTATTTATTTCAACCACCTTATCACCATAGTCATGCATCATGATAGACCCATTATGAGGGGGGTGTAATAGTTTGTTATAGTCAAGACTTTGGGCTTGCAATCAGTGATCTCCATAATTTGGATAACAATCTTCGAATATTGTGCTTAATATTTTGAGCTCAAACTCATACCTTATGCTTGAGCCCCGATGCCTAGCTTAGGGGTGGCAATTTGTGTTTATGGGTCGGATTCATGTCGTACCAAGTCATAAGTATTTGGCTCTATGGGATGACCTGAACCCGACCTGTTTAGTAAACGTATCAGAAATCCTCAACCTGAACATAATCTGTTTATTAAACAGGTTAACCAGACATAACACGTTTAACTCTTTTAATTAACAAGTTATGTAAATGTCAATACAAATGACCCATTTAATAATCTATTTGATTAATAAGCCATACCAAACCTGTTAGGACATATGTGAAACTTGTTAGAGACATATGTTATGTATATTGACTAATCCTTTGGCAAAACGTACTTTACTTGCAAGTAGGTAGATCTAGGATGGGTTTAGTATTTCAAGAAACATGTTGTTCAAGCCCAGTATTAAAGCCATAAAGATTGTACCGAGAAACAAATGAAGAAAAGTTGTTCATTAAAACTGTACAGAAACTTGACAGAAGCTCGATAAAAACATATCTATCGAGATTTATTGAACAAAGCTCGACAGATCGAGAATCTATCGAGACTTACGAAATCAGAATTTTCAGATCTGATTTTCGGCCCATGTTAAAATATTTGTATAGGGTTTCTTTTCTCACAACCTTAGACATATATAAGGCTTATTTTAAAGACCGTCACAGTAGGTATGCACATAGAGAACATATAAAAAAGTGAACGAGTGCATTATTCTCTCTGTAAAAAGTTACTGTGTCTTTTGCGCCTTAGAATTTTGTAACCAAGTACTTCTTGATCTTCATTATTGATGAAGTAAAGAACTTTGTAGCCAATATCTTTTTCAAGTTAGTGGAGTTAGTCACATATTGGGATCTGTGCATCATTAGTTAGTCACGTACTGGGATTCGTGTAAAAGGGTGACGTTCATATATTGAAGAGTTCAAAGGTTCTGAAGCGGTAGAAGGTTTCTACTGTAAGTTCATCTACAAGGATTGTAGAGTCTAGGAACAAAGGTTTTGTACTAGATTTAAAACTTCTCTTTATTATAGTGCATTGTAGAAGGTTTCCCCTCAGGCTTTTTTATTCTGAAACCAGTGTATTTAATTGATTTTCCTAAGTCATCATATCTTGTCTTATTTACTATTCCGCTGTACATGAGATTGACATGATATTAGTTAGTTTATTTTAACAAGGTTTATTCATAATAAATCTAATTAACAACTTAGGTTTAAAACTTGTTAATTATATCAACCGGGATCTAAATTTCCCAAAAGTGGTATCAGAGCGGGTACACTCTAATTGGATTAATTTCTTAAGTGTGATCCTTGACCCCCGTTGTCATGCATCATGGACAATCTTTTTTTATTCCTCCTTTATTTGATGACACTAATTATGCGTACTGGAAAGTTCATATGAAAGTTTTTTTGTAGGCTCTAAGTGAACAAGTATGACAAACTGTTGAAGTTGGCTAGATTAAGCCAAAGGAAGCACCGATGGATTGGGATGAAGCAACAATCAAAGAGACAAATTTCAACTGTAAGGCCTTGAATGCTTTGTTTTGTGGGGTGACCAATGAGGAATTCAACAAAATATCATTCACAAAAGTTGCTAAGGAAACATGGACCATTCTTGAGACCACCTATAAAAGTACCAAGACAATAAAGACTGTAAAGTTCCAAAAACTCACTAGTAGTTTTGAAGAAATAAGGATGGAGGAGGATAAGACTCTTAATGAGTTCTATGCTAAATTAAAGGATATTGTGAATTCTGCCTTCAATCTTGGAGAATCTATTGCGGAACCCAAATTTGTTAGGAAAATCCTTAGGTCCCTACCTGAAAGATTCCATGCCAAGACCATTGTCATTGAAGAAGTGAAGGACATTGATCAAATTCCTTTGACTGAGCTTGTAGGGAACCTTCAAACCTATGAGATGGGATTAGGTTTAACGTTGAAAGGTGGAAAGAATAGAAACTTGGCTCTTAAGAATATAGAGGAAGAGATTGATGACTTTGAAAATGAAGATGAAAGCGAAGATGAAGATGAAGATGATTATGAGAATAAGGATCTAACTTTCATAGCTGATGAGATTATCAAGCTTCTTCAATATAGGAAAAATGATAAGGACAAACCGCCTAGGAAATCTAAAGGCGTAAATGTACTTTTAGTCCCTACATTTTGCATATTTTTTTATTTTGGTCCCTATATTTTATTTCTACTATTTTTAGTTCCTAAACCAATTAACGTGTGTCATTTTCATCATTTCTATCGGTTAACTGACAAAAATATCTGACATGGCTGACAAAGGAATTAAAATATTATAAAAACTTTCACATCACCCATGACACATTAGCACGTTAGCATTTTAGTTAAAAAAATTAAAAACCCCAGAAAATAAAAGCTAGGTCAGAAAATAAATAAAAAAATTTAAAATAAACATTAATCTAATTTTTTTTTTTTTACTTTTCATTTTTTTTTTTCCGTAAGAACCTACATGCTCAAGCCCAGAAAAGTTCAAAACCAGAAAAATTCACATCTCGGTGGACTTTGGAATCCTTTGATCTTAATTAATTATTTCTTAATCTAAATGAAGAACACACAAGTAAGAAGAGAAAATAAAATCAAAAGCACCTACATCACAATAACCAAAAATTTGAGCTCTAACATTCCAATTTTCAAAATTGTACATCATTTTCTCAGCTACCAAACAAAAATACATACAAAAAAAAAGTGTCATTTAAGCTATATAACCACATCAACCTCACAAAACTTTAACATTTTCCATTACCCACATCACAAATAACCCAGAATCCAGCAAACCCAAAAGATCCAAATACCCACAAGAAAAACAAACCAAAAAACTCGTCAATCATCAGATCTCCAAGGCCAAAAATTCCAAAACCAATTTGAAAATTCAACCCAGCAACAAACTGATTCTCTTAACTAGCAGCAACCCAATTCAACTGATATCCAGCAAACCCAAAAGATCCAGAATAGCTACAAAAAAAAAAAAAAAAAAAAAAAAAAACCAAAAAACTCGTCAATCATCTGATCTCAAAGGCCAAAATAACTAAGAATCCAAGCTCCAAATCCCCATGACCGAAAATTTTCCCCCATTTTCTCAGCCGCCAAACAACCCCACCAATTTTTTTTTTTTAAATAGCTCAAAGGCGAGATTCCAAAGACGTCGAGGATCACCACGGGCTTAGAGTAGGTCCAGTCGCTCTGGTGCTCCTCGAGCTGCTCCGCCGTGGTCTCCCGAACCATCATCGATGGCTCGCGCATCACGCGGTGGCTGCTGGCTTGGAGGAGAAACCGCGCGGCCTCGGAGGCTCTGGTGTTGCAAAAATCGGCGTAGATGGTTGGGTTTTCTCTGGGGTTTGTTGAGGATTTGTGGTTTAGAATTTATAGATTTTGGTTTGATGATTAGGTTTTGTTTTGCTGTTGATGTTGGATGATTTAGACGTTTTGTTGTTGATTTGGTTAGGTTTTGATTTATTGGTTTTGCAGATATGTTTGGGATGAAATTCTATGTATTTTGTTGAATTTGTGTTATGAGAAATGATGGAAAAGAAAATCTTTAAGTACTATGTTCTTCGTTCTTGTGAGTTGGGGTTGTGTTCTTGTAATCTGGGTTTAAGTTTTTGTTTATACATGTTCTTCACCATGATTTGCATTTATGTGTTTTTATGTTTTTAATTTTGTTTTTCTGTTTTTTAATTTTGCTAAAATTGATAAATTAACATAAGTGATATGTCATGGGTGATGTGGCTTTTTTATAATATTTTAATTCCTCTGTTAGCCACGTTAGATATTTCCGTCGGTTGTTTGACGGAAAGGACGAAAATAACATGTGTTAATTGATTTAGGGACTAAAAGTGGTAAAAATAAAATGAAGGGACCAAAATAAAAAAATGTGCAAAATGTAGGGACTAAAAGTGCATTTACGCCAAATCTAAATCCTCCAGGAAGGGCAAGAATAAGAAACCCCTCATCCAATGCCATGAGTGCTTAGGTTTTGATCAAATGAGGAAAGAGTGCCCAAATTATCTTATGAAGGAAAAGACCAAGAAATCAAAAGATAAAGGGTTGGTTGCTACCTAGAGTGATACTAAGAATGACTCTTCTGATGAGTATGTGGATGAATGTGGTCACTTTATGGTTTTTTCTGCCACAATCGATAAGGTTATTGTGGAGAGTGCTAGTGACAGTGAGGATTTTTCTTATGATGAAGTACCCAAGAAGTTAACCCTTCAAGAAGTTTATGATAAGCTATGCACTGAATTTATAAAATCTGAAAAGACTTCTCATCTTTATAGAAAAGAGCTTAATGAGGTAAAAACTAAAAAAAATGATTTATTAGTCAAACTAAATGAGACTACAAGGTTAGTTGAGACTTTTTTCTTTTTTTGTGGAGAACACCTCATTAGAAAAGAAGGTCAAGAATCTCGAGGTTGAGCTTAATCAAGCTAGAACTTAAATGGAGAGTATGTTTAGTGCAAAGCTTGATGAGGTATTGAATGCTCAAAAGCCTAGTTCTGATAAGACTAGCTTAGGATATGATGTTTACTCTGGCCCCTCCTCTTCCATGGCTTCTGGATCAAGGACTGCCTTTGTGCCACAATCTGAGAAAGGTGATAAAGGTATGAAATCCAAAACTGATTTGGTTGATTATAAATTCTTTGTTAGACCTCATGTTTGTCACCATGTGGAGTTTTTGGATATATTCGTCCTAATTGCTTTAAGTTGTATCCTCAAAAGCAAGTATTCAAATGGTCACAGATTTCTTTTCAAGGAACTACACCTTTGTTTGGAGAGTTATTAAAAATTTTGAACTTTTTAAATCAATTTCAAGAGAATGCAAATTCTTCTATGTCCTTTAGTAGATATACTAGGACACGTACCCTTTCATCTTCACAGCCAAAGACTCGTGTTTTGTGGGTGAGAAATAAGCCTAAGACTTTTTTTGCTAAACATGAACATAATACTTAATTGTCTTTTCTATTGTCCTCTGCTTTAATTCTTTCTATCTATAGTAAGACTTTCTTGCTTGATTTCTTATCTGTTTTTGGAATCATGCTTTCATGTATATGCGTCTTTCTTTCATGCTTTCATATTTTTTGTCTATTTTTATTTGGTTGTTTTGTTTTCAAATTTCAAAAAAAAAAAAAATACAAAAACAATGTGTGTTATGTGTACTTTGGTACTCGTGTGCTTTGAATGGCCAATGAAATAAAATTTTCTAAACTTTGTATCTTTTATAGCTTAGATAAGCATCTCAATGCACAACTAAGTAAGTGAACTTTGTAGCTCGTGTTTGTGATGAGTAAGATTAAATAATCTTTTGTACTTAACACTCATATCACTCTTTTTGGCGGGAAGGACTAAAAAATCTAAAGAGAAATGCATAAATAACCATCTCACCACTAAAGTTCGCTAATCATGTATAACATCTGTATGCTTCGGCATAGCAAAATTATGATGTTTAAAACTTAACATAATTGGGTATTTCTTCTCTCTCCATATATGCCTATATATGATATGCTAATATGCAAAGAAAAAATTCAAAAGCAAAAAGAATCAAAATACTTTTAAATATGGTTACAAGCATGTTTCTAGGAGATGTAGGAGTTATAGGATGTATCTCGAAGGTGATAGTCCATAATGGTGAAGTAAAAATCAAACTATCTCTAGTTCGTCTATAGAGTCGTCTAGAGCTAAAAATGTTAACCCAGCATAAGAAGGTCATCCATCATCAGGAGGTCGTCCGTGAGTATGAAGGTTGTTCATCAGGAAAGCACCTGATGGATAACCCCTCAAAAGCTTATGATCCGGACCATGTTCTACTATTACAAATTATGAGCAAAATCCTTATTCATTGCTCTAACTTTCCACTAAGTTCTTAACTTCTAATAGCAGTTGTAGGAAAGTCTGAGCCTTCTAACTTCTATCGCAGTTGTAGAAAATAAGACTGAACCTTCTAACTACTATAGAAGTTGTGAAAGTTAAGCTTGAACCTTCTAACTTCCCTCCACCTGGAAGAAGTTACTAAACAAGTAATCACTTCAAAAATCACTATAAAATGACTCATCCATGTCAAATGAAGGTAAGTTTCCACCACTTCTAAAAGTTGGGATTCTTGAGTTCTTGAGAGAAAAACTAACTTAAGCATCGGAGGTTTATTGGCTAGTTCAACCTAGTCACCTTTGATCTTGTACTTCTTTTTCAAGCATTCTAGACAACTTTAATTCCATTGAAACTCGAAGCATTCAGCCTACTGATTTTTTTGTACATCATCAGTCCCCATCAGGCAGTTTTAATTGTGTGTGAGTTAAATTAATTTTCTCATATCTCAAATTGTCATAGCATGAGAAACTTGTGCAATCTTGCCATGTTTTCACAAACAACACGCAAATTTTTTACTACTTTTGATACATGTGCAAGTACAATGTGATTTGGTCATCACAAGGGATATATGTATTAATGTATGCTCACTAAACTGTCTTGACTTATTTTTGAAATATAAAATTGGTTAGACTTGTTTAATGTGTGTGTGTGTGTTTTGGATCTATGAATGCTTTGCATTTTCTTGTTGAGAGATGTTTTTAAAAGTTTAACATGTTGATTGGATCTTTGGTTGTGTTGCTTACATGTTGCATTCATCCTTATGTATTTTTTTTCCCTTTAAAAACACCTTTTTCTTCAAGCTCAACAGCTTCTCGACAAATCTATCGAGACCCTTTTTTTTCTTGTCTTAACAAAAGTTAATGCAATCTCGATCCATCAAACTTTCTGGACTTTGTCTCAATAGCTTCTCGATCCATTAAGAGACTTTCTGTCTAGCCGATAGATTCTTGACAGCTTTTCGATCCATCGAGGTTGGCTTCTGCTTAATAGCAAATCGACAGCTTCTGGATCTATCGAGACCCTCTTGCATGCATTGTTTTTCACATATTTTGCATCTTTCTATTATCTTGTCATACATAGCATTTATTTCATTAAATTCATGCATTTTTTATGGATTTGTTGTGCCCCCTTGTTCATCTTTTACCATCTTTATGTATCTCAGGTGAAATTTTATAGCTTCTTGTACCCTTTGTCAATCATGACAAAAAGGGGGAGGATATGTGATTTCTTTTTAAGATTCTACATGTTAAGGGGAGAAATATATGCCTTTGTAAGGGGAAGTTGTGTTTCATCTTGTTAGGGGGACTTGTGTTTACCTCCTTGTTGTTTTAGGAGCTTCTTTTAACTTCTTGTACATTAGTCTTATGACCATTTTTACATACTTTGTGCTTTTATTTAATATATATATATATATATATATATATATATATTTATATGATGTATGTCTTCTTCACTTATCTCTTCATGTGTTGTTTTTTTTCTATCTTTATACACATGTTTCTTTATGTATGCAATCTTTTATTTTTGTTTCACACTAAAATGTCTTGATGAGTTTTGTTTAAAGTGTTTTAGAAAGACAAGTTGTCAAAATCTATCATGCCATGAACTCTCTTCTTGCAAAGTTTTTCAAGAGTTTGTATTAGGATTGGATTTTATGGTATTCAACAAGTGAGTATGAGTTGAGTGATTTATGACTTCTCTCATATTTCATTTGTTTGTTGTGGTTTTGTCACGGATTGCCAAAATAGGAGATTGTTATAACATATGTGAAACTTGTTAGAGACATATGTTATGTATATTGACTAATCATTTGACAAAACGTACTTTACTTGTAATTGAGTAAATTTAGAATGGGTTTTGTCCTTCAAGAAACATGTTATTCAAGCCAAGTATTAAAGCCATGAAGATTGGATGAAGAAACAAGTGAAGAAAAGCTGTACATTGAAACTGGACAGAAGCTTGACAGAATGTCTATCGAGATTTAATGAACAAAGCTTGACGAAAGCTCAACAGATTGAGAATCTATCGAGACTTATGAAATCAGAATTTCCAGATCTAATATTCGGCCTATGCTGAAATATTTGTGTAGGATTTTTTTTCTCACAACCTTAGACATATATAAGACTTATTTTAAAGGCCGTCACAGTGGGTATACACATAGAGAACATATGAAAAAGTGACCGAGTGCATTATTCTCTCTGTAAGAAGTTACTGTGTCTTTTGCGACTTAGAATTTTGTAACTAAGTACTTCTTGATCTTCATTGTTGATAAAGTGAAGAACTTTGCAGCCAACATCTTCTTCAAGTTGGTGGAGTTAGTCACATATTGGGATTTGTGCATCATCAGTTAGTCACATACTGGAATTTGTGCAAAAGGGTGGTGTTCATATATTGAAGAGTTCATAAATTCTGAAATAGTAGAAAGTTTCTGTTGTAAATTCATCTACGGGAATTGTAGAGTCTATGGGCAAAAGTTTTGTACTAGATCTAAAACTTCTCTTTATTATAGTGAATTACTTTTCGAGAAGGTTTCCCCAAAAATTTTTTTTACTGTGAAACTAGTTTGTTTTATTGGTATTCCTAGGTCATCATATCTTGTCTTATATACTATTTTGCTGTGCATGATATTGATGTTAGTTTATTTTAACAAGGTTTATTCATAACAAATCCAATTAACAACTTTCTAATTAATAACTTGAGTTTAAAACTTGTTCATTATATCAACTGGGGTCTAAATTTCCCAACAAAACCTATATAATTTGTATCAATTCTCATATATCTATAATTAAAATACAATTACAACTATAAATATAGTAATAAAAATTTAAAAACAACCATTAATTAAACAATAATATCAAAATAACTAATAATTTTATAAGCTAAACAGATCAATCGAGTCAGACAGGTTCGCATGTTGAACATGAACACGACCCGTTTATTAAATGGGTTAGCAATATCAACCCGAATATGATCCGAACCCATTTAGCCTCAGCGCATGACTTATTTATAAACGGGTTAGTCTTAACGGATTCACAGATCGTGTTAGATTTTGCCACTCCTAGCCTAGCTTAACTAAGTTTTCCTTTGATCCACAATAGAAGAATTTCTTTAAACTAGAGATCTGTGTTAATCTCGTTACTTTTTAAACAAGTCACACGTAAATAGATCATATGATTAAAAGAATGTTCGTTAAAATTAGGATCCTATGTAAGCTTTGTGAAATGACTTTATGGATTATATCATATAATGGATGAATATAATTAAATCCTACTTTTCAATTTTTTTTAATGTAAAAGAACATTGATAAAAATTATGTATATTAAATAATCATTAGAATTATCCATAAAAATCAATATAGTGTCATTTTTGTACTTTATATGATTACATCTCTATAAACTAAAGATATATTTTTAAAACAAAGGTTCATTAGTTGGCACCCAAGTATCAAATTACCAATACATAAATAAAGGAAAATGTCTTTCTAAAAAAGAAAAAGGAAAATGTTTTCCAAGTTCCAAATAAGTTAATAAAGAATATGTTTAGTATGCTGTAATAGACATTGTAATGTAATAGCTATTCTTCAGGAATAACCATTCAATTGTTTGACAATATTTTTTTTACAAGTAATAGTCATTCCTTAGTGTAGGTGCAAGGGAGTACACCTTGGCCTTTGGGAGTGGACCGTGGCGGTGGGTGAAAAATGGAGTCGCCACCTACATTAGGTCTAGGAACCATATTGAGCATTTTGGGCCACTCATTTACATGCATAGGTTTGCATACCAGATTATACGTCTGGAATTTGGGTACGGGTTGGGAAGATGTTAGGCATCCAAGACCACCTGGCTTGTGGACAAGTCTCCATTATGTGTTACTAGGTCATATTTAAATAAAGAAGTTAATAAAAGGGCCCTAATCCTTAACCTAAACATACACCATGCACTTAAATAAAATAACACACATAACATATTAAAGATCATAATATAAAAGGGAACAAAAAAAACACAATTAAACAAATGTATTAAAAAAAGGAAAAGATAACAATTAAATAAAACACACAAGGAAAAAAATTCAAATAAACCAAACATGGCAAAAAGACTCAAACAAACATGGAAAATAATTAAACACACTTAATTAACCTAAAGAAAGTCAAACAGAGTCAAAGAATGTTTAAAAAATGATTAAATAAATAAAAACAAGATATTTGCCCTAATTTGGGTTCGGGGTGCGTACGCATACTCAACTATGCGTACGCATGGTCGAACCATATGCATGCATCCTCAATGATGCATATGCATCATTTAGCACAAATTTTAAAAAATCACATTTTTATAGATTTAATCAAATAAGGATATTAAAATAGAAATCAAACAAACATGTTAAAATCCTAAACACTAAACTAACATAAAGAAAACAAACATATAAACAAAATCAAGAAACAAATCAATATGTATAGTAAACTATGTTAAATAAATGACCATGTTAAACTTTACATAAAACTAAAAAAAAAAAAAAAGAACAACCAAAACAGATTATAAACAACTTAAAATCATAGTAACACATATTAAAAGAATTAAAATCAACAAAAAAAAAAATCAAATATAACAAATATAAGAACTATGTTAAGAAACTCATGTGAATCCTATTAAACAAAGGAGGAATTCATGGAAAGAATACTCACCTTGCTTAACATTATGAGTTTAGAGATTTTTTAACCAACCTCTTAGTGCCTACAACACAAAGATTAGATTGAGAGGAAAAGATAATTAAATAACACAACAATAGTTAGTAATCACAACTCAAGAACAAAAGGTTTTAAAAAGGTTTTGAAAAACCCAATTAAGAAAAAGTTTTTGCTTTTGTTTTGTGTTAGAAAAATGTTTTGAATCTTTGTTAAAAAAAAAAAAAAAAGTGCTAGCTGCTGCTCTAGGATTTAGAAAAGAGAAAATAGGGTTTTAGAGAATATGGAAAAAAAAAAAAAAAACTCTCTTTAGCTTGGGTTTTGATTGGAGACATAAAATGAAAATTTATAAGTTAAAATTAGGGTTTTTGAGACATTTTAATGGTCTTTGAACGTTCCCAACGGTCTAGAGGCCGGCCCATATCAAAGAATAATGTTTTGAGCCTTTAAAGATGAAGTTTTAAAACCCAGAAAATTGTTCTGCGTATGCATGGTCGGGGCATGCGAATGCATGGTCGGGGCATGCGTATGCATACTCCCTAAAAACCTTGACAACTCTGATGGCCTAAATTCAAATGGTCATAACTCACTCAATATGAATCCAAATTAGGAAAAAAAAAAATTCAAATTGAAGCCCATGATGTCTACTTTCCAATGGAACAAACCTCAATAAAAAATTATTTGTGGAACAAAATTTATGGTAAAAACAATGAGCAAATATCATTTTTCAATATTGATTTCAAAACAATTTGAGTACTTTTGAGTTGTGATTACTTCCAAACTATTGTGAACTCTTTAATTACCCTTAGTTGACATATGTCAAGCTCATCATTGTGGTTGGAGACCAAAATTTATTGACGGTGTACAAAATAAGATAACTACACTTAGGAATAGCTAATTTATAAAATAAAGAATAATTATTCCTTACCAAATGGTTGTAATAACTATTTAACCTGCGTAATAAATACAAAAGTAAAAAATTCCAAAAAGATCTCCAACCCCTCTCTCTCTCTCTGTGGCATGAATCAATTCTCATTTTTTTTTTTTAAAACTTTTTTGTGGCTTCGTATTCTCCATGTTATTTATTTATTTTTTATTATCACAGTAAGTTCTACCTTCAAAGTTCAATGATGTGAAAAGAGTCAAAAGAACCCACTATGCTAGCATGCTATTTATTATGATTTTGTATAATTTTTTTTTGAGGAGATGGTAATTTGTAAAATAATAAATTGTATTTAGTTTTTATATTGTTTGTATTTATACAATTGGTATCTATATGTTGCAATAAAAATAACTATATTATTGTGAGATGATGTTATCAACTTTTTATATTTATTAAGATTAATTTATAAAATAATGCTAATCAATTAATCATAAAATTTTTCAATTTATATAGGATAGATAATAAGCGATATTTTAAAATATATATCTTTTTAAAATTGGTATTTTAGGAAATTTGTCAAAAATATAATGACATTTCACTATCTGAACATAAATTCAGTCTTCTATTATAGTGTTATCACCAAATAAATGAATAGGAATAGTTATGTCATTCCAACTTCTTGTTTTACTAGCAATACTTATTCTTGTTATTGTGTACATACTTCAAGTTTCCAAATAAACTTTATAAGGAAAAATAACACCAGAAAAGCAAAGGTTTTCTTCTAATTTGGAAATAAATTATGCACTATTATGATATAGGTTAGTTTGAAATTGTCGTGTGATTATTGTTATTATTTTTTCATTTTTATAACACGAGCAAGACTTGAAAATTCTAACATAATTCATTAAAAGGATGAACTTTCTCTATGATTTATTAAGGAAGAAACTCCTTAAAACAGGAGAAATCTCTTTCTTTAATTTTTTGATAAATAACGAAATTGTATTAATCAAAATTCCAAATACATCGAGGGTGTAAATGGGTAGCAGTATAAAGATCAAACTCTAAAATTACAAAGATCAAGCATATCTAACAAATTAGAACAAGGAAAAAGATTAAAAATTGATCTCCAATCCATCAAGGTGTGAAGAAAGAAAGATTTAATTTTTGGAATATTTCCTTTCCCTTAAAACATCTTGAGTTCTGTTCTCAACAAACACACCACAAGACACAATGTGGTACAACCATCCACAAATCTATGCTTCGCAAACTGGAGAAATCTCTTTCAAACTTAAGTTATGAGTAATCTAAACAAGTCTTATGACCATTAAGTTATATTAAGGGGTGAGTAGAAAACTGATAACTCTACCCAACTTGTCTTGTTTAGGCCTAACTGATCCATTATGGATAGTTTTTATAAAATACTTGATCATAATAGGGTTTTGCAACCTAAAACCTGACATTTTTTTGTCATACTTCATTTTTGCACGAGAAGAACTTATGAAACTGACCTATTAGAACCCCTTTTCTTCACTACCATGTGTGTGCCTTATCTTTTGTTGCCCCTCACTAGACTTTTCCCTTTTCTCCCCTTATTAGGGCTGCCCAAGGACTTGTTGGACTTGACCCACCCGTTGCCTCCAATTGAACCCGACTGCCGATCGAACCAACTGCTTTGGCAGTCAGTGATTGATTTCACTCTCTAAAACAAAGATCGTTGGGTCGGATATTGAATCTCCTCCTCTCAAATCCGAGAAACCCGAACTAATTGACCCATCTATTTTTCCAGTGAGAAGTTGTAGATCACAAATTTTGGGATATTTTGGGGAAGATCTTGGCTAGATTTGGCAAGATTTCGCCATATTTAGTCGAGATCTTGGTGGATTTGGCGAGATCTCGTCGAATTTTTTCCCTTTTTCATCTTTCTTGGCTGGATTCTCACTATTTTCCAAATCTTCAACCTCAACTGATCTGCCTGACATTCGTTGAAGCTCTGAGCTGCCTGATCCGATCAACCACTCTGGTTGGCGGCGAGTTGAAATTTCGACCACCCGATCTGGTCAGGTCAGTTTTTGGTTGGGCACAAACCCGACTCGTGGACAAGCTTACCCCTCACTAACCTTGCATCTCATCCCTTTGTCACCTCACCCACCACACCCTTCATTGGCATCATGCACCCAACTCGTATTTCACAAATTTGGTTTACATTATCAAATTTTGAACTTGGTGTGTGTAATATATCTTGCATTGGTCTTATCATCATCATCATCATCATAATATTATAGAGTTTAGAAGAAAAAAATGCATACATTTGATGAATATATATTGAAATGCATTTTGAATATAGATATTATCATATTACGTTTGTCAAAAGCATTGTAACTCTGTAGTAGTACATTTTCCTTTATTAGGCGAAAGAGCATTGCCATTTTCATATAATTTCTTCAATGTTTTTCTTGATTCACCTTTTTTTTTTTTTTTTTTTTTTTTTTTTTTTAATTTTATATAAAACCAAACTTTAGAGAAGGTGGAGAACTCTTCAGGTCATTTTTAATACTTATTTCCTACTTGTACTTGTGAGAATAAGAGATATTATAACCATTTCCTACTATTCAACATTTTGGCTAACGGTCTAAGCCCTACCCTAAGAATGATTCACACTAGACATACCCATGGATAATTTGATTGTTTGGGTCTAGTTAATTTTATGTTAGATGGGTAATTTCCATCAAACCCCTTCTCCTTCCCATTTTCCCTCCAATTTTGGGGGATGAAAAATGGTGGCCTTGGGGAGAAAAAAAGTTGGGCCACACAAATTTTTCTCCTCCAGTTTTCATTCTCTCTATTTTGATTTCAACCAAATGTAGCCTAAGTAGTAGCTAGTTGTTAAACTTAAGAACCCATATTTTAATTACTTTTTCCTCTTTTATGATTCTCTCTTCTCTCTTAACTCTTCCCTCTCTTTCTCTCTCTCTCTTGGGTGGGAATGGCTCAATAGTTGGGTTGTGGGTTGCCACTTTGGGTTGGTGGGTTGCAATTTGGGTTGATCTAGATTTCAGTGGTAGTGGTTGAGTTTTGGGTTTTTTGTTTTGTTTTTGGTGTGATTAGTTTTGAAGTTTCAGTGGCGGCAGTGATTAGTGGTGGTGGGTGAGTTTTGGTCGTAGGTGGTTTTTGGTGGTGGTGGGTTTGCTAGAGAGAGAGAGAGAGAGAGAGAGAGAGAGAGGAGAGAGAGGTGGGTTGTTTATATTATTTGATTGGGTTATATGTTAAAATAGGAAATGTGATGTAATATGTATTGCTAAATGAGGTGTTAAAATAAATAGAACAACTTTTTAGACCATCAAATTAAGTTTTCTATAAGTTTTTTTTTTTTTTCCCTAGAAACATTGATGCTAATGTTCTAAGAACTAAAAATAACAAGAGACTAAAGTAGATTATTTTAAATAATTAGAATAGTTAAAAAAATTGATGCGACTTTGGTTTTTTTTTTTTTTTAGAGAGTTTCAACTTATGGCGTTCGCTTTTGATAATAGCTCTTTATTGTCAGACCAAAACACCAATCAATTTTTGATGTAGGCGAGAATCGAACCCTAGATCTCTTGTACAACCATTAAAAATTTTACCAACTGAGCTAATTGATGCTGCTTAAAACATTTACATCGATCCCTTGGAATATTATAGAGACAAAGGGATCATGTCCCTATAAAATTGAGAACCAACCGTGTCTTGGGGTAAAAGAAACAATGGTAATGACAAACGTGGTGTCTGTTAGTCCCGAGCGACGACACAGACAGAGGACTGGCAGGTGACAAAAAAAGGTTCCCCACCTTCCAATAACTACCTTTTCTACCTTCACTTTTATTACCATGTATAAAAAAATTAAGAGAGACACCAAAACGGAGAAAACCCAATCCCAAAAGAACCCAACCCATCGAAACAGCAAAATAGCATTCCAAAACAAAACAGAGGGAAAACAGAGAGGCCAGTGTCAATCCATTTGAAAAATAATACAACTTGGCTTTTATTTAATTTATTTATTTGTTCTATTACTCCACATCTACTCTACTCTTTCATTTCATTAGGGTTGGCCCCATTTCCTCATGCTCACTCCACCTAACAATCTCCTGCAAAATTGACACCCATCGCCATTACCATCGCTTGTTCTTTGTCATTACTAGTGTCCGTACATATAATTCTAGACAAAATATTACGTATACATATATAGATGTACTCCAGCAATTTGACAGGGTTCATTCTGGCTATGGTGTCAAGCGCCTTTATTGGATCCAGCTTCATCATCAAGAAAAAGGGTCTTCGTCGAGCCAGTGCCAATGGCCCTCGTGCTAGTCAGTTTCAATTTTCTCTCTCTCTTTTTTATTTAATTTTATTATTATTATTTCATTTTTATAATGTACATGCAATCTAATTTTTTAATTTGTCTATGCTTGATTAGGTGTTGGAGGATATGGATATCTGTTAGAGCCTCTATGGTGGGTAGGAATGATTACAAGTAAGCTACTCTTTTGCTTCTGCTTCTGCTTCTGCACTGCACTGTAGTTTCTACTACCCAGTAATTGAATTTAGCTCAATTTGGTGAATTTTTAATTTTTTGGGTTTGCTCAATTAGGCCTTTTTTTGGGGTCATAGTGGAGAATTGAGGACTTTGGAATATAATTATTTCTTTTTCGGAAAGAGGCATTTAAAGAGAATGATATGAATTCAATTTTTAGTTTAAATGACTTGCAATTGCATGGAGTATGGATTTTTTTTTTAAATATTTTAAAATTTTATGTTGATAAAATTTATACATGGATAAGAGCTTTAATGATATGCAGATTTGAAATGATTAGGTGTAATATGTCATTTCAAATCCAGAACATTAATATCACAGGTGTTGTTAATTGAGCAAAACCTCTGGAGCTCGAATTATCAGGTGGTGTTAAATTTTATATCAAGAAATTCTTCTTCAAATCCCCTGATTTTAAATCCTCATATTGCCGTTTTGGAATGTGGATTTGGATCTCAAATCAAAAAGATTTGAAATTCATTGATTTGAAACCCATGGATTTAAAATCCCTAGCTGGGATGATTTATATAGTCACAGCAACAATAATCAAGGCTTAGTCGCAAAATTTTGGGTCTGCTAAAAGGAAAGGGGTTTTAGAATACCACAGTCGCTATTCTGTTTTCCTTCTCTCTCTACTATTCTTTGGACACGTGACCTTGAAGGCAGCAACACACCACGCTAAGCCACCAACCATAATGCTACATGGAAGGCTTATTTATGTGGTCACAAGTATTTGGAATTTGGAATTTTAGATTCTTTGTTTGGATGCTTCAAAGGCTAGTAAATGTGAATTTAAAATTCTCTAGAAAAAAAAAAAAATTCCACAGGGAAAAAAACAGATTAAAGGAAACAACTTGTCTATGTAACAATGAAAAAAAGAGCAACTGTATTTTTGTATTTAAGGATGAACTTCCATATCACTTATTACAGTTCTTATTGCCTACACAAATTTTGGATTGAAAAATATTTATAATATCTCAATGACTTTCTAACATTTTAAACTCTAGTTATGACGACCTGATTGCATTGGTAAGATTAATATATACATGTGAATTTCCTACGATAGGATGAAAAATTATCTAGCGCAAAAGGTTTTTACAGAGAACCAAACATAGATGCAGTCACTGGGACACCTAGTTCAGAAAAAAATCTGTTACTTGACGAACGCCAAGTATACAATTTATACACATGCACAAACTATCTTTCAAGAAAAATCTCAATCGATTCCAAAAATTTCATGTCAAAAGGAAAAGATTATCTGGGAATGATAGTGGAATAGACCAAAACATATCTCATTTCACAATTCCTACAAGCTTAGCATCTTCTAAAAAAGCTTTGGTGTGTGTGCGTGTGTGAGAGAGTTAGAAGATAAAGTTTTCTCTAGTGGAAGAGTTAGAGACTAAGTTTTGTCTAGTGTGTTAGTGTGAGAGCTCCTTTACATTTATTGGGCTTTGAGTTCATTTATGTTTGTGAAGCTTGTGATAGTTTGAGTGTGGTTGTAATTTTTTGCATTGATAGTGAATCATTTAGGGACCAAAATTGAATAGATCCCATATTTGAGGAAATAAAAATGCAATTTATCATTTTTCTAAATTTTTTTGGATTATCATTCTTATTTTCTATTATAGAAGATTTATCATCTATGCTGATCATTCTCGAACACATATCATAATTATTGGTGAATTGGTACTTTATTTTTTTTATGAAACATGAAAATTTTCAATTTTGTTTCTAATCCGAAAGGCCCCTGATTGATCTATGTAAGAGCTCGATTTTAACAACCTTGCCTTGATTATTAGGATTTTAGGGCAGGGAGGGAGAGAGAGAGATCGTGGGGTGGGGGGGGTGGGGGGAGTGAACCTTTAAGAAGTGTCAAGGTGAAGTGGCTAGGCATCATCAAAGGCAAAGAGAGGTTGTGAGTGTCATCAAATCCTCACTTGTCTGATTTAAAATTCCAAACTTTTTTTTATCTGAAATAAGAGGATTTGGAGCTTCTAAATCAAGGCTGGATTTGCCCTAAATCCAAATCCATTTTTTATTTTTGGGCCAAGCGAGAGATTTGGATTTGAAAGCCCATATACAAATCCTATCCCCCTGAAATCCCTGTATATAAACACTGAATAAGATTGCATTCAAGGGTTTAAAATTAAGGGGTTTGAAGGGAAACTGTTAATATTAACAGTTTGATATGAATTTAACAGCACAAGATTTATTTGAGCTTTCTTGCTCCAACAAATACACTTGTGATGTTGTGGATTTCAAATTACATCTTACACATAATTATTCAAATCTAAATGTTAATAAAAAAAATTAAATTCATCCATAAATTTCATTCATAGAAAAGAATTTCCCTTTATACTATATTCAAGTTACTAGCTAAACTTTCTAAAAAAAAGTCACTAGCTAAAAACTAAAATCCAAGTCCTCTTCAAATCTTCCATCCAAATGAACCATTAGTGGCTTTTGTCTCTTTGGGCCCTTTGTTTTCTCATAATTGGTTCAACTTTTGATTTTCTATTTAGTCTGTTGGTTTCCACGGCCTGATTATTGATACCAGACTTTTTGCAAAATTGACAGTGATTGTTGGGGAGATAGCAAATTTTGTAGCGTATATATATGCTCCTGCTGTGCTGGTGACGCCACTTGGTGCACTGAGTATTATTGTTAGGTAAATTTGATTTTTAGTGATGTGTTTTTGTTTACCAATTTTTTGGGATCTTTAATCTATTATAGCTGTTTTATGTTTGTAATGAAGTTGAAATGTGTGTGTATGGAATTGGAGTAGTGCTGTTTTAGCACATTTCTTGTTGAAGGAGAAACTGCAGAAAATGGGGATCTTGGGGTGTCTTCTATGTATAGTAGGATCCACAGTGATTGTACTCCATGCACCTGAAGAGCAATCTCTTACCTCTGTAGAAGAAATCTGGGAATTAGCAACCCAACCAGGTATGGTGCTAGGTTGTTAATTATTGAATGCCTATCTCATATTTTACTGAAATTGAGTGCTAATGCCCCATGTCTAGCTTATCTCCTGATTGGTTTGATGTCTTCTTGTGTCCAGCATTTCTTTTGTATACAGCCTCTGCCGTAGCTGTAGCATTGGTACTGATCTTATATTTTTCCCCCCGCTATGGCCAAACCAACATAATGGTTTATATAGGAATATGCTCCATAATCGGATCGTTGACTGTAAGTTATTCTGGCCCTATAGCTTACTGCTCAGTAACACTGTGTTTGGGAGATAATTAAAGAATGGAATGGAATGGGTAGATTTATGGGATTGGAATGAAATGGAATGAAATATGGTGTATTTTTTCAAGTGTGTTTGGGACTTTATAAATGAAAGAATGGAATTGGGGGGGTGGAATAAAAATACTAGGGTGCCTTTCACTTTTAATTTGTCTTTTTAAAAATAGGGATAAACTTTGTATTTTACTCCCATTTCTTTAGAGGAATAAGTGTTACTCCTATTTTTGGGAGGAATGCTTAGGTGAGAATGGAATGAAATGGGCATTCTCTCTTGGCCATTCTATCCTTTCTTACTAAACAACCCAAACAAGGGAATAGATGGAAGATCTCTTAGGATTCTTTTTATTCTGTTCATTTCAATTCTTTTCCCTCCTTCCAAAATGGACTGTAACATATTACTGTTATTGTTTTATGTTCGTTCTACATGCTCTATCAGTTATGACATTCCATACCTTAAGTGACATTCATGATTTCCTATATGTTACTGAGTTTTTGCATTTGCAGGTCATGAGTGTAAAAGCCATTGGCATTGCAATTAAACTCACGTTAGAGGGCACAAACCAGCTCAAATACCTTCAGACATGGATTTTTGGAACGGTTGCAATCACCTGTATCATTACTCAATTAAATTATCTAAACATGGTCAGTAGTTTATCATATGCTAATCTTAAAAAGTAGAAATGATTTCTGCATAATTATACATCACAATGCAACATTGTTATGACCAGTGTACTTAAACAATTTGTATCTTTGTTTTTGTTGCTTAATTTCTTGTGTCTTGTATTATATTGAACACTGAATATGCTAGATAACTCCAGTCAGATATGGTTCAGGTCCATTTTTTAAGAGCAGCCAATAATAAATTAATAATTGGTAGAACTTCCCATGTTGGGCCTCTTGATATGGCCTTGAAGAGGGTATCTCTAAATTTATACCAACTTGATAGGAGATGTGAACATTGGATTTTTTTTTTTCATTAGTGCATGCACTAGGGGGCCTTGGAGATATATATTAGAGATCTTAGAAAATAAAGTTAGAATCTTGCCTGGTGGCTTTGGCTGAGCTGGCGGTATGAACCTTTAGCTAACAAGGGTTGCTTTAATGTGGGGAGAAGTTTTTTCTTGGCTTTATTCGGGGTGTGGGGTTCTTAGCTCCTTAGCAGATGGCTACTTAGGTCCCTTTGTTTCTACCCTTTTCTTCTTCAGCTTTCTGGAATCAATTCTTTTCAGCTTTATTTTTATGTTCTTTACTTCTTATCATTCTTTTATTTTTTTCTTTTGCTCTGCTCACTTCCTCTTTTCTCCCCCCTCTCCTCAAATAGAGTTTGCCTTTCCAATTGAAATGAATCTAGAATAAACTAAGAGATTGGTGTAGGCAGTCTAACACAAACCTAGGTGTCCAACAATGCAAAGTTATATATAAAATTACAAATAGTAATAACAATAATAATAATTAGAAAGAGGTCATTACCCCTGGTCCTAGCAAATCAAATTTTAGTTCTACCATGTAATTCATTCATTTTCTCATTATAATAGTTCATGTTGTTTTATGCAAAAGAGGACTTATTTACACCTGTAATTGGTTTTCATTAGACAAAATTATCAATTCTTACATTCATAGTGAAACACTGTCGAGAACATATCTGTTGACCTTGCTGGTTAAAGGCTTTGGTAGGAGTTCATTTCACTATAACATAATAGGGAACTGCAAGGATAAAACCTAGATACAAGGATGGTTATATTAATATGCAGAGGAATTGCTGGTTTAGATTCCATTGCCAGAATTAGTGTGCAGACATGCCTGTGAAGATTAGTTAAATTTCTGGTATTTTTTTTTTTCAGTTTGTTCTTCTTTTGATTTTTCATTTTTGGTGTGTTTTTGTATGTGTGTGTGTTGAGACTCTGCAATCAATTTGCCTATATTTGATTTAAATTCATGTTTTTATTTTTATTTATTTTTATCTGGTTACTGATTCTAGTGTTGTTGCAGGCATTGGATACTTTCAACACTACAGTAGTTTCTCCTATCTATTACGCCATGTTCACATCTTTTACAATACTTGCCAGTGCAATAATGTTTAAGGTATCTAATGCAGATTTTCACACACACACACACACACACACACACACACACACACACATGGAGACTACAATATCAATATATCTACAATTTTCTAAAATTTGATCTTCAATATATTTTTTGTATATTTGTAGGACTATTCTGGTCAAAGTGTAAGCAGCATAGCATCAGAGCTTTGTGGGTTCATAACTGTCTTATCTGGGACAGCTGTATTGCATAGTACAAGAGAGCCAGATCCACCTACCGCTTCAGGTATGTGTATATGCATTTCAGTTAGTAAACCTTGTATGATGTTTAGAAGTTTCACTTGTGTAAAGGTTATTTGGTTATTATCTAAGAACAATAGTAATTAGATGATTGTGAGAGGGTAAAAATTCTGAAGGAGTTTTGGAAACAAATCAACAATAGATATATGAGATTTGAAGCCTCTGGACCCTGTAATAACATATGTGTTTAAATATTAGGCTGACTAGAGACTCTTGGAGTTAAGAAGTTACCACCTCTTAGGAATTTGACAATCTGTGTTTATACCGTGAAGTTGCAAAGGTTGTACCTTTAAACAAGCCCTTAAAGCGTCATAGGCACAAGGAAAAGATTTGAACACGTGATAAAGGATTTGGATGTTGGTTGATAAATCACTTTCTTCGTTCGTTTCATAAAGACTGTCTACTTTGAGAAAGATTCTCTCTCTCTCTCTCTCAAGAGAGAGCCATGCTGGTTGCATTCACTTCCATCTATTATTTTTTGCCCATATTTGTTTTATATTTTCTTAAGCAATAAAAAAAAAAAAAAAAAAAAAAAAAAAAAAAAAAAAACACTTGAAAGGGGTGAAGCCTAGTACACAAGGAGTAAGGAGAGCTAAAACTAAAAAAATCCTGTGACAACTATTTTCTATTTTGGTAAGAAATATTGTGACAACTCTATTAAGCAAATTTGATTAATTAGGTATTATCAGGATTTTGGTTAAGGACTATCATGTAACAAATATATTTCGGGGCCATTGAAAGAGGGAATGATTTGTGCAGCACATTTTACCATGTAAAGGACGTGGTTTTCCTAGTGTCATGAAGGAATAAGTCACTTGATTACAGGCTTATTTTGACTATATTTTTACATTAAGTGCGCATCTGGATACTGCTTATTTTGTTGAAAACTGAAAATTTATTGTTGAAAATACTGTAACAAATATTTTTTATTGCTCAAATTTACTGTTCACCCATAATTTGCACTTGGCTAGTCTATGAAGAGTGCCATGGACTAGCCAAAAAACGCAGCCTACCAAAATGTAAATGTAAAGTAAACGCAACTTACCCAAACGGAGCTTAAGATCAAAAGAAACTCTATTTATGTCTCAATTTTTTTATTTAAGAGTAATTCTTAGGTACTCTTGGAACATGGAGAATAGTACTCTCTTTTTTTACATTTATGGTGGGGTCCACTATGTATATAAGAGAAGGGAAAACTACACTCTAGGAGTATCTAGAATTTTCCTTTATTTAATATCATCATACTTTAATTACTGTCCACCTGTAATTAGTACTTGGCTGGTCCATGAACAGTGCCATGGACCAGCCAAAAAACGCAGCTTACCAAAACGTAAATGTAAACACAGCTTACCCAAACAGAGCTTAAGATCAAAAGAAACTCTATTTATGTCTCAATTTTTTACTTAAGAGTAATTCTTAGGTACTTTTGAAACATGGAGGATGATACACCTTTTTCTTACATTTATGGTGGGGTACACCATGTATATAAGAGAAGGGAGCACTATACTCTAGGAGTATCTAGAATTTTCCTTTATTTAATATCATCATACTTCAATTTTTGTGCGCTTATATGTGTCTTTCCAAAAGAGCAAAACCAAACAAATAAAACATCTTACACCAAATATATTGGGTTGGGATCATATGCAACACGTCTTAATAAGAAATCTCCACATCATTCCTTCATGAAAATTTTGTGAAAATTCTTTTGAAGGAAATTTTCCCCAAGATCTGTATTTGTCTGATAGTTTTAAACATGCAGATATGTATGCACCAATATCTCCAAAAGTTTCATGGTTCATCCAAGGCAATGGAGAACTCTGGAAGCAGAAGGAAGAAGATGGATCACCCCCCAGTTTCATCACAATTTTGCGGCAAGACTATTTCAAGTAACAAAATATGCATGCAATACTAGCACTTTCTATCGTCACATCTCATCTCTTTGGTTCGGTATGAAGGATCATCCCTGTGTTTCATCCCGATTCTTGAGCAAGATTATTTCAACTAACAGAGTATTCTTTGGACACAAATTTTGAATCTTGGTGACACATCTCAGCCATTTCGCTTGAGATTCCATATATATGCTTGTGCAGGCCAAAAGCTAAGAGATGTATTCATTTTTGGCAGAGTTAGTTTACCCTTTTCATCACCTTTTCGGCATGTCAAAATCCAGTCTTTGGAGCACCATCTTGTGGAATTCCTGAAACAATAGCTTCCTAGAAAGTGATTTCTTCTCCTTTACCTGTCTCACTCTCAACTCTCTCTTCCCGTAGTGCTTAGCTACACCATTTCTTTGTACAACAAAGTCCAGTCCTTGGTATGCAGGCTATTGGCATGAGCTAACCCTTGTATTATGGTCCTTGTAAATTATAATTGTTTAATTGCTTTAAAAAAAATAGTAGTTAATTTATTTGGAAATAATTACATTTTTTTTCCATGAAGATTTGCTTATTGAATGCTCTAGAATTGTAGGTTAATATAGAATTCTAAGATGTTGATTAGTGCTTTATTGAGCATGGAGTTTGTTGAACCAAACTCACTGTTTAGTGCTTTTGGTTAGCAACTTCTTAGAGAGATAGAGAGGATAGAAATCCATGAATTGCTCTAACAACTCCACTGTTTTGCGAATGCCCAACCATGAGAGTGAGGAAATAAACATGAAAGTGATCATAACAAGAATGAAAGAACTCATGTTAAGTTCATACATGAGGGTCAGAGATTCATTTTGTAGCCAGCACTGGATCAAACAAAGCAAAGATTATAAGTGATGATCCAAGAAAGACCATCTAATTGATTGATGCACACTGCACAAGTTCAAGATCAAAACTCAAAAGGTTTCAGCAACATCGATCCACTCCTTACCATCTCTTTCAAAATTGTATCAGAGTGGTGAGTGTCTCTCAAAATTGTATTAAAGTGGTGAGTTCCTCAGGAATATTTAAATATAAATTATATTTTAAAGATGTTATTGTTGTCTACAGACATGACTATTTTCACACTCAAATTCACAATAAACTTAGAAGTCAACTTATGGTGGAATATCATTACTTGCATGTGGGACCACCTCTGGTATTTGAGAAAAAAAAAGATTTGGGTGAACCAATTACAAAGTAACGCCTAAGCATATTGTGGATTTGAGTGTGAAAATGGTTGTCTCTAGAGTTTTCCTTAATCGAATTCTTCAGGCACCAAAACTGCCTTAGTTACTTATTTTTGTAATGACATCATGTTGGGGTCATTTTGTTCCCATGACACGTGTTGCATTTTGGTAAGCTAACAGTTAGAATCAAATTCTTTATGGTAGTCGAGTCCACTACTCATGCCGATGGTTCATTTGTTGGCCTCTACTGTTGTGTTTTCTCTTAGATAATAAAATAATGTAATAAGTGAAATTGAAAATTAATGAGAAATATAGGTATTTTTGTAAGGATGAAGGGCCCAGATAAGGATGTTGGGTCGTGGGTTGCATCTGAGGACGTCAAATAGCTCAGGATAGATAAGTATTGACGAAGATGGGTAAGTTGTTGAGTTAAAGAAGAGGTCAAGTCACAGTGAACAAGTGATGTTGACCGAGGAACTACCCCTTCTCGGGCGGTAGACTAGCGGCTTGAGGTCCGACTACCCATCAAGCCTTAGGCAATGGGTAACTATGCTTGGAAGGATAAGCTTTAGTGAGAGGTGGGTCACTAGAGAGATGAGAAAGATCTGGGCATAAAGCTGCTATCACCTCATTGAATGTTCTGCATCTAACTTCTTAGTCTCATTAATGTGAAAGAGATACCTGAACAGTAGTTCCCAGTCTTACAGCTATCACAAAAACTTTAGGAACGTGCTAATGTGACAAGTATCAAGAAGATAAGCAATCTGATCTACACTTGGAGGGCTGGGATGAAAGAAGAGAACGACATATAAAAGGGAAGAACCCCATGGCAGGGGAGGGATCTGAGACTGAAGAAGGAAAAAGTATTGTGTAATTAAGGACTTGAATATTTGTATAAGTCTAAGAGAAATATATATAAGAACAAACCTTCCTCAGACCTGACCAAGGAGCATTTTTCTTTGTCCAAACTGTTTTTCTCGTTTATTTTGACATTAACTAACCCATCACATAACTCATTAAATGTTCATTTTCAAGCTCACTCTCTAACAAATTCATTATTTTGGGCTCTTTGGGATGTCCATCTCATTTGGGCCGTGGAGCGAATCGTGCCCTTATAACGCCCAAGTAGATATCAATTTAGCAAAAATCCAAGCCAAATAAATATATTTAGCAATATCATATAAATTTATTTAGCAAAGGCATTTAGTAATAACTAATACATAGAAAGTGAGAAAAGCTTATCTTCGTTGCATGTGTTAATGAACATAAAGACTAACCAATCCTTCTCTTTTTGTGGAAACAAGCTGAGACACATGTGGGAGGTCAAGCCGACAAGCCCAAAGGCTCACCAATAAGTGCTCTTAGTAGCAGCTATAAAAGCATTCTTATCAAAAGTGTTAATAATGCTAAATACTATTTTTTAGCATTTTTATCACCTCAAATGATAAAAACACACCTACATCAAATATGTTAAATTTTATAATTTTTAGCATTAAGCTACGTTAGAATCTATTTTTTAGACCCTATTTTAGGAAGATGATAGAGTTTGTTAATATTTTTTTTTTCTTTTTCTCTCTCCCACTCTCTCGAGTGCCATGCCTTTCTTCTCCCCCTCTTTCTTTCTCTTTCTCCTTCTCAAACCCCTGTTTTGTTGGATAAAAATCTGGTTTTGTATCTCATACAAAACACACAGCGGAAGTAATAAACAAGGATTTATTTCATTCATGATTGACAACATGCACTATGTAAATTTTAGAATATAAGAACAAGATAGCGTACCTTGGTGTGGAGAAATTCAAAACAAAGATTAGAAGCACTTGGGAAAACTTTTAATCTTCACTCCAATTCCACTTTATGCCCAAGATGTGTGGTCTCTCAATCAGTTTTCAAAGGGAGAATAAAAGTGTGTCTCACACTCTTTCTTTTCTCTACGATAAAAATCACATTTTAAAAAATTCTGTATGTTTCTCCCTTTATAACTAACTGATTATCTAATTGGGCCGGCCTATTGGGCCTTTCTAATTGGGCTTTAATATGTGGCTTGGAATGGGACCAATAAGACACTAGCTCCAATGGGCCTTGGGCTTTTCCGTCAACTCTTGACAAGTCCAAAGTTACCATTAATTATATTTAATACCACTATATAAATATAATTGTACTCTAGGCCTTATTAATAAATTATATCCCAAGACTTTATTTTACACGCAACCCCTTCATAAAATATTCGTAGTAATACAAAGTCATAAATATAGACTGCCACTTTGTAAATTACTACATCTTATCCTTGAGTACCCGGTTTAATCCTTTAAAATTATTCATCATATATTTATGAAATCCAATTTCATAAATATATACTTTAGTAATTTCTTACCAAAGTGGTTAGGCCTAACTCTCTGAATAACCAAACCCATTAAACTTATCTCAAGGGAATATTTTGTATCTCCATTAAGAGACTATGAATTCCATCTTGAGAATATATGTTCCATCAACACTAAATGTGATTGCCCAACATACTGAGGTTTTGACCGTCACTTTAGATCTCACTCCTGATATATCAAAGCAACCTACACCTCATGATCAAGTCCATTATTCTCTTAGGATTAAGAGTTCATGCAAATAAAAATCGTGAGATTTATTATTCATTTGACAGTCGTTAGGAGAATAATAAATCTCACAGCGGTCCAGTTCAATATGTCTTAACTCTTAAAACATATCAACATATCAACTAGAAGTCACCACTTCCATGATTAAGACAAATCATCTTAGTTGATACGTTATAGTCTTCGCAGATGAAATGCCCAATTTCATCACCGACTACGAACTATAAATTCTGAGTTTACAAAGAACTTGTGATTTATATCTTCTGTGACTAAATCACATAAATCACATACTATGCATCTCATGGACTATATGATAATGTCCAAATATTCATGTTACCATTATTTTAGATAAAAAATAAACAACTTTATTAAACACAACATTAAGTCATACATAATGTCATACATAGCATCATACAATAGGATTTAAGGGCACATATCCTAACATGTTTTCCTTTCTCTCCATCATACACTTTTGTTTTCACCTTTTAATCTATCACCTCCACTGCGAATCGAAGCTCTTCGATGACAGACTTCGCAAGTCCACCTCCACGTTTTGAAAATCCTCGACGAAATGCAGACAAGGATGACATCATACCGAGACCGAAACGACACGGACAGTTTGGGGTTTGGTTTTGGAATCGGATGTACTGTGATGACTTCAACTTGAAGAAGAGGATGATGGGTGAAGACGTGTTCTAGACTTTGGCTTTGCTCAAGGTAAACAACTGTGGTTGAGGGAGAGGATGTGGTGGGTGGATGGTGGTGCGGCTGTTGATCTCGCCGGTGAGGTGCATGAGGGAGAGGTAGTGGTTGAAGGTCGAGAAGTCAGGGTGTTAAGTTGATTTGTGGGTTTGGGTTGATTCGGTGGCTTTGGATGTGGAGTTTTTTTTCCCCCCTCTGCTGTTGTTTGTGATTGCGGTGGATCTAGCTGGAGTTGGTGATGGTGGATGGATATGGTGGTTGTGCTATGGGTGGATGTGGAGGGTTTTTTTTTTTTTTTTTTTTTTTTTTTTTTTTGTCTACTGTTGTTTATGGTGGATTTGGCTGGTGGTTGGTGGCAACGATGGTGGGTGGATGTGGTGGTTGTGGTATGGGTGGGTGGATGTGGTGTCCGGTAGCGTTGGGTTGAGAAAGAGAGAAACATAGGAGAGAGAGACAGAGAGAGTAGAATAGAAAATGAATAAAAAATGATAAAGAAAGAAAATTTAAATGAAGTGTTAAAAAAATAGTTAATTCTCTTAATAGAAGCTTAAAGACAACCTTTTGAGGTTCCCCATTGTCCTTAGACCATTTGCCGCTCTAAGAACCCAAGAAACAGAGCATTTTAGGAATTGTGATAGCAAAGTAGATAAATCATAATAGATGCATTTTATTCTCCAGGGGATATCTTGACAAGGGGATACAAGACTAACAACAAAAACTTTGAAGTCGCTCTCAACACATATAGGTTCAAATTCCAATCTCTCTGGCCAATCTTAATGTCCATATATAATACAACTATAGCCTTTGCCAATCTTAGTTTTGGCTATTTCTTCAAAGCTAAGTCTCAAAATACCATGATAAAACAAACTAAAAAAATTTAAACAAATTCTCAAACTCAAAAATAAATCAAACTAATAAATTTAAAATACATATATGTTTAAATTATTAATAGCATAGGTTAGGAATGTTAGGTCATGTTACTTGGATTGAAAATTTTATCAACGTAAAACTCAATTGAAACTTAAAAATAGTAAATAAAAAAATTATTTAAAATTACAATTAACCTATCAATTCATGAAAACTAACTTGAAACAAGGGATTGGGTTGGATTGGATCATATTTCTCAGGTTATTAGGTTGAATGCAGACACGTGACACACCCTTATGGACGCTTAGAACCTCCATCAAAGAAAATGTCAATTAATTTATTTCATAAAATAATAAATAAATAAAATTAATGAAGATGATTCTTTTGTTTACTTTACATCATATATATACATGAGGAAAGAGATAACAGCTCACGGTTTGTGAATGGTCAGTATTATTTTTTATATATCACAAAAAAGTTACTGGTTAATTTGTTTTTTTTTTTTTTGAAATGTACTGGTTAATTTGTACTAATGATATATATATATATATATATATATATATATATATTGCTAAATAGTACTAATGATATATTATATGACAATGACCTGTATAAAACAAATTTTCTAGAACTGCCAAAACATATGCTTTAAAGTTTAAAGTAATGCATTGACCCCCACGTGACAGATGGATCTATAACTTAGCACATGAAATATATATATATATATATATATATATATATATAAAGAGAGAGAGAGAGAGAGGGGAAATGTTAACTAATGCTCTTAAGAGATTGGTTTAAGAACTATTTTTAAAAACAATTTATTGGGAGAATGATGAAATAATGAATATTGTTGATATCTTTTTTTATTTTTCATAAAAGTGGTGTCATAATTTTTCTATTGCGGTTTATTAATAATTGACTTAATGACATCTTTTAACTTGACTGTTGCAGTATGTATTAATGGATGCATGAGTAATAGTAGATGCATTAATTATAGTTTTTTTTTTGGGTTACCAATTGATGTGATAATGTGTGATAATGCCAAGTATTAATGTATGGGATCTATTGATTCCAGTAACAATAATCATGAAAGATGTGATGACTAATTTGTAACTTCTCTGCAAAATTCATAGCATTCCAAACAACTTGATCATTTAATTAAGAAAACCTTGAAAAGAATCCAAGGAGAAAAATTGAATGCGAGTATACTTTATATTTATTAGAAAAAAAGGGAAAAAAAAAGTATATGCAAGTCATGGCCTACACGCTATGTCCACCGTGAATAGTTGAAGGATTCGAAAGAGAGAATATTCAGTTCTTTGTATTTGAGTTGAGATTCTACTCCAAATATGGAATCACGAGATATTGGTGTCTCTTTCTTACTCACAGTTGTTCCTTCAGTTTAGATGAGTCAAGCTAGCCAATACGACAAAGACCGTCTTTAATTTCAATCTTCTACATCCATATATAATATGTTCCTTCCCTTATTTCGTGGTCTACAATAATATGTTAATAACTATATATTAAAATGAACCATTTGCAAATTACAATCATAAAAGCACACAAAAAGAGATCATCTGGGTTCAGATCCAATGTCCCCAATTGTCTATTATTAAACGAGTTGTTTAGATTTTATTTAACACATCATTAACTTTTAAATAGTTCTAAAAAATACTTTTAAATAAATAATTTTTTATACAACTTTTTAAATAAATATCGAAAAGTATAATTTTAACATTTGAGTAATGTTATCCCAACATTAATTTATCAATTTTTCAGATTCATCGAATCCATAGATCCAATGCCCCCAATTGTTGATTATCAAACGAGTTGTTTAGATTTTATTTAACAACATTAACTTTTAAATAGTTCTAAAAAATACTTTTAAATAAATATTTTTTTATAGAACTATTTAAATAAATATTGATATTAACATTTGAGCAATGTTATCACAATATTAATTTATCAATTTTTCAGATTCATCGCATCCATTGACATAATTTTTTTTTCAATAATTCAGAAGAGGGAGGAATATATATATATATATATATATATATATATATATATATCACAATGTTTTTTTTTTTAATAATTCAATTGTTACAATAATGGAAAACAGGAGATTTGAATATGGACGTTATCATTATAAACACTAAAAAATATTAATTGAACTACAAAAAAACAGTATATTATTATTAACATTTATTTTAATAATTAGTTAATTAATCAAAGGCAAAGTTTGATCCATGCCTCATTGCAACGTGTCACCATCAAAGTGTCCAGTGCACTAAAATACCACAGCTAAGTCCCTTGTTGAAATGTCAAAATCTATAGTCTATAGTACTCTACAGACTACAGTTTTTCTTTGCAACTCCTTTACACACAACATTCAAACACAGAGAGAGAGAGAGAGAGAGAGAGAGAGAGAGATTTTGGTTGGCTTTGCTTGCTTTGGTTGTAGCTAGAGAGCCACAGCTAGACATGGGTACTCCACCAATACCAATAGCTTACCAATCCGGCACATCTCTAGCAGTGCCAGATTGGTTGAACAAAGGAGACAACGCATGGCAAATGATATCAGCCACACTGGTTGGTCTACAAAGTGTGCCAGGGCTTGTCATACTCTATGGTAGTATTGTCAAGAAAAAATGGGCTGTAAACTCAGCTTTCATGGCTTTATATGCTTTTGCAGCTGTGGTAATTTGTTGGGTTACATGGGCATACAAGATGTCCTTTGGTGATAAGCTCCTTCCCTTCTGGGGCAAAGCTGGACCAGCTTTAGGCCAGAAGTTCCTTTTGAAATGGGCTGCACTACCTGAAACTACACAGTATAATAGTACTGGTGGGTTAGAGACGGCTATGGCTCAGCCATACTACCCCATGGCAACGATGGTGTGGTTTCAGTGTGTGTTTGCTGCAATCACTTTGATAATTTTAGCTGGATCTTTGTTGGGGAGGATGAATATTAAGGCATGGATGATGTTTGTGCCACTTTGGCTTACTTTCTCTTACACTGTTGGAGCATTCAGTTTGTGGGGCGGTGGGTTCTTGTTCCATTGGGGTGTTATGGACTATTCTGGTGGCTATGTCATTCATCTTTCTTCCGGGATGGGTGGATTCACAGCTGCTTACTGGGTCAGCTCTCTCTCTCTCTCTCTCTCTCTCTCTCTCTCTCTCTATATATCAATATATTAATTAATGACTATTACTTATTATTATATCAAGATATTAATTAATTTTTGGTATAAACTGAATTCAAACTTAAATTCTTATTTAAAGATAAAGAAGTTTATTAATTGAGTTAATTGGAGTCTCTAATTCTTTCACTAAACATAGTATCAAACATATTTGTTTGCATTATGAGTACTCAAACAAAATAAATATTAAAAGTGAGTTATAGTTAGTTCAACTAATAAAGTTTCTGATAGTTAAATAAGAGATTTGAGATTTAATCCTACCTACACTAAAAACTGACTGGTGTCTTGGTTTGATAATAAAAAAGTTTTCATCAGGAGTAAATGCCATAGTTTAAAACTTTCATTAAAAAAAAAAAAATTCAACCACAGTTTTTTTCTAATTTTGAAAATCAAAACCAGTTATTACCGCTACCAAACGGACCTTATTTTGTACTCATTTTTCATACACTTAAGGCGAAAAAAATAAGGTCAACGTTTTGCCACTTCAATTGAGACATTATTAATGCATACCAATATGTTATTTGTATACGAATCAGTTATTACTTAAGAAGGTCTTTGTCGTCTTGTAGGGTTTTCTTGTTCGCCCACTTCTTCAATTTAAAAATCAATTGAAAGATGAGTTAAAAAAAAAAAATTTAGAGCAAGAAAGATGAATTTATAATTATAAAATTGTTATGAACATTGATGTGCTATACTTTCTTTGGTAGATTAATTAATACTTCATAAGCTAGACTTGTTTTTTTGGTATGAGATTGACTAATTCAATTCTTTACAAGAGTAGATTTTTTTGCAATTTTTTAGAAACTTCAATAAGCTAAGAGAGAGAGAGAGAGAGAGAGAGAGAGTTTTAAATTTTCTTGGTTGAAAAGGCAAGTGTTATGGGAGTATTACAATCTTTTTGCTGTTTACTTGTTCAATATTAATAATTCCGATTGCTTTGCTGCGATTAAATGTTTTGGTTCACCCTTGACTTAGTACTTAGTAAAATGGAACATTATTAGTATATGATAAATTATTTTCAATGAATCTTGTATTATATTAATTGATGAAAGTTGTTCTTTTAGATTCCAATTGGTTTTGAATATCCATCCCCTTGATCGTCATGTGTTTGACTTCTAATATATAATAAGACATATATGGTATATACACGTAAATAAATATTAGGAATTTGAAGGCGTGAAGGAATCAAGATGCATGGTGAGTGGGTGACAACAACGTTATACACACAACAAAATTTCACAACTTTTCTCACAGTTTATTGAAGTAGCTGATTGTGATTTATAACATATTACTTTCATGTGCACCATCATATTAATTAATTACAAACTACCACTCTCAATAGCTGTGAATTTTGGTATGAAATTAATTAGTTATACTCTTACTACCTTAGGCTGATTTTTTCAATGATGATGCAGGTGGGACCAAGATTGAAAAGAGACAGAGAGAGATTTCCTCCAAACAATGTATTGTTGACATTGGCAGGAGCAGGGTTACTGTGGATGGGATGGGCAGGATTCAATGGTGGAGATCCATATGCAGCCAATATAGATTCTTCCATGGCTGTTCTAAACACCAACATGTGTGCTGCTACTAGCCTCCTGATGTGGACATCGCTAGATGTCATTTTCTTCAAGAAACCCTCAGTCATTGGGGCCGTCCAGGGCATGATCACTGGCCTTGTTTGCATTACACCCGGTGCAGGTGATATTACCAACTATCTTAATTAGTTTTTAATTATTTACGTGATGATGATTTATAAGATTATTCATATGTATTATTTAAATATATCATATGATTCATTAAAAAAATTATATAACTAAAAACATACGAGAATGATATTTTCAATCATCACATAATTGATAAGAAGATGATAACTCAAGACTGGTTTGAAGTCAATTATTTTCTTTATTATCTGTCTACATATATATATATATATATCTATTTTAAGAACAACACAAATACTATAATATAAAATAAAATACATCTTAACTTATACTCTAGGGCATCGAACATTGATATTTTATTATGTACTTGAAAGATTCTGTAAATAGATTTCCTCTCAATTGGGGTATTACTTTATACATTGAATTATATATATATATATATATATATATATATATATATATATACACACATATTTGCTGGAAATCATTTATATACACCTAACGTATCAATTTCTCCTTCATATGATTTTCTTTCAGCTAGTGTGCCTTCTTAGAACATGCAAGCTCATGTTAGTTCATTTTGAGCCTTAACTTGAGGAAATTATCTTTCTTTTCTTTCATTTTTAATTGTATCTTTGCTTGATGCAAGAAAAATCATGAAAAACAAAAATTAATATGTATACATGTTCACTGCGAATGCAAAACCTATCCATCACATTTTACTAGAAAAACTATTAAAGTCCTAAAGAAAAGTACTACCTTTCAGAACCAGCATGGCTAAAGTCCACTTCATGCCAAATCATGGACTAATAAAACATATTTTAGCATAATTTTTTGTCATATTTCTAAAGGATAAAGTTTAACTACAAAATTTGTAATAATCTTATACTACAACCTTATTCAATATATTTTTATTGGAGGTAAAATTTGATAAATCTACTATTGGATTACATCTTCTTCTTATATTTTCAATACTTACAAAATTTCTAGAAATTTAAAGATCAATAGTTATGTCATTAATAAATTATTTAAATTGCAACTTTTTATAGTTTAAAATTATGCATAAAATATAAGCTTATAGATTATATAATAAATAATATATGATTGACATAAAATTTGACATACGTAATAAGAGCGTAAAAAATATGCAAATCAGCAATTAGATTTTCAAAATATGTAGTAATATTACAATTTTTCATGCTTGTGCATTACATAATCCTCTTGTACATGTAGACTTTAAAAACTATTTCTACTACGTAATCCTCTTGTACACGTTATACTCAAAAACTATTTCTATTCAAAATGAAATAGGATTAATTAAGCCTTAATGTTATTATATTTCATGATTCTTTTGAGTAAGATACAAGTTTAAAATAATTTTGGGAAATGGAATCTAGAATTCTTGCCAGCTTATGGAATATTGGCATGATATCAGTTGGCTTAATTAAGTTCTCTCTAATTATTATTATTATGGAGATAGTTTCTCCCATACGTTAAAGTTTAAACCTCAGTTTAGTCAATGTAAGCAGGAATATACAATTGACAACAATAAACTTTATTAGTCAAGTGAATCAACTAACACCCCTTTTTTTTTTTGGTGAAAACTAATTAACACCACATTACATGATTTTCATTTAATTCATCTATGTAATGCTACATTATTAGGGGAAAAAGTCAACAAAAAATGAGGATGCTTTTATTATTATCTTACATGCGTTGCATCATTTTAGCAAAGCAATTAATCACACCTTATGCATAAAATGTCAAATATATAGGCACTTCAAATACATGATGTTCAAATCAACCATATTAATTTACTTATGATTACTCAATTATCAATGAGGGGGTACATCATGCAATTATACTTAATTGAATTATCTTCAATTAATCTTAGGTCTTGTTCAAGGATGGGCAGCTATAGTGATGGGAATTTTGTCAGGAAGTGTTCCATGGTTCACTATGATGATAGTACACAAAAAGTCAAAACTACTCCAAATGGTTGATGACACACTAGGTGTGTTCCACACCCATGCTGTTGCTGGATTACTTGGTGGAATTCTTACTGGTCTCTTTGCTGAGCCTGAACTATGCAACCTCTTTCTGCCGGTTACAAACTCTAGGGGAGGAGTCTATGGAGGAAACGGAGGAATACAAGTTGGCAAACAGATTGTAGGTGGCTTATTCATCATTGGATGGAACCTTGTTGTCACGACTATCATCTGCCTTGTGATAAAATTGGTGATCCCTTTGCGTATGCCCGATGATTTATTACTTATAGGGGATGATGCTGTTCATGGTGAGGAAGCATATGCATTGTGGGGTGATGGAGAGAAGTATGATTCTACTAAGCATGGCAATTATTCGGATGAAACATTGCACCCCAAGCTATTCACTGGGGCTACTCAGGTGGTCTAGACTCTAGAGGGATTAAAATTTATTTTTCCTAGGGCAAAACTTAGTACAATTATTTAATCAATTATATTTTAACACGTCTATATTGATCAATAGATTCAATACATGTTTGTATTCAAACGCGTCTATGACTCTATATTCAAACACGCTTATATTAATGTATACTGTGTATTGATCAATATGGATATGTTGGAATATAATTGAAAATTTTAATATACTATATCTAAGAAATTGTATGTAAGTTTTGTCATTTTTCCAGTGCGTCTATCATCCAAAAGATAAATGTATGAGAGAAGGTTGGCTTCTGATTGTCATTTTGATTCTGGATGGTGATGAAATGGGTTGTCCACATTTGCGTAAAAAAGTTGTTTTCAATTTTTGAGGGCAGTGTTGGCTTTGCAATATTTCTAGTTTGATTCAGTCTTTGATGTTTGGGAAAATTACGGTTTACTTCCCAAACATCAGGTGAGTAACAGCTCAGTAGAAACACTATCAGTTTACCTCCTTGTCTACTACAAATGTTTCAAGATTTGGTCCTAAGTTGGTAGGAACTTCTATAAAGGAGAAATATTGATGTAAGAGATCAAGATATCTCCGACATAACATGAACTTGCCCTACAAGCTCCAAACGTGTTTCATAATCTTAAAATAAAATTAAAAAAAAAAAAGATGTCTTTAGGTCTTTAGGTAAGAAAATAAATTTTTTTTTTAAAAAAAAAAGATAAAAAAAAGACATGTGTCATCAAATTTCCCATTAGATAAATTATGAGTTACGAATATTTAAACCTAAAAATCAATTATTTGCTTAATAAATAAAACACCTTATACCACCATCTAAAACTCAAAGTATGTGAAATTTTTTTTGGGATGTTAAAATTTAGTAGGGGTATTTTAGATATTATAAAATATAATATTTTAAGAATTATAAACTTTCGTTAAGGTTTAACTACGAGAATAACAATATGACATATTTGCTATTTTTAAAAATATTAAGATAAAAATTTCTTGATTTTTAAATTTAAGGAGGAATTGTGAACTATCCTAAACATAAAAGATGAAAAGTGTTTTTATTCTAAATTTTTTTATTTTTTTTGTGTGTAAAACTATGTGCTTTTACTTAAAATGATGCGTAAAGATAAAAATGCAATTAAAAAAAAAAAATACAAAAAGTCAACCTATGAAAACTGCATATGAAATAGTGAATTTTGGCTGAATAGATTTGTACAACATTTTTAAAAAATGTCTTTATAATTTTGTTATATTTTATTTTGACTTGTAAAAAATTGATATTTTTACAAAGAGATCTTAAAAAATTGATACTTCAATAGTTGTGAATAAATTATGATAACAAGAAGATGTCTTAATATTTTCACAAGAAAAATATTATGTCTACAACATTTTCACAACAAATTATAATAGTTGGTTGTTATGAGTTGTTATTAGTGGGTAAAAAAGTAATTTCATTGGAAAGTTTAAATTAAAACCAATTATAATTTACCACTTATAATTTGTTATAAAAGTGTTGTGAAATATGTTGTGGATGTAGCATTTCTTTTTTCACAATACCTTTATTTTTAGTCGTGGTTAGTTTCAGTATGATATTTTATTTTGACATATAAGGAATTAATACCTCAACAATTGTGAAAATATTGTGACAATTTGTTGTGTTAATTAACATCTCTATATAAAAAAATAAAATAAAATAGAGTTGACCAGACGATACTACTGAAAAGAAAAAGAAGGCTAGTGAATAGTACAAATTGAACAAACCAAAAAAAAAAAAATGTTGCTACTACTATAGTTTTACGCATTCACACTTTTGTTGTGAAAATATTGTGAAAAATGTTGTGGATGTAGCACTTTTTTTTTTTTAATTGTGATGTTAAAACTTTTCTATTATAGTTTATTAATAATTGCCCTCATCGTGCACCCCCAGTGCGATGGTCACTCCATAAATATCAATGCTTGTGGGGTGTGAGAGGTAAGGGCTGAAGTTCAAGTCTCCAAAAGGGAGCTTTACATACATATATATTTAGATTAGGTTAAAGTAGAATTTCTATCTTGTAAAAAAAAAATTATTACCTTAAGAATATCTATTAACATGACCATTTGCTGTATGTGTTAATGGACGCTTAAAATGAGTAATGCTAGATGCATTAATTATAGCTTTTTTTTTGGTTACAAATTGATGTGATATGGTAATGCCAAAGTATTAAATTGAATCCACCTTTATTGTAACAATAATCATGAAAGGTGTGATGACTAATTTGTAACTTTTCTGCAAAATTGATAGCATTCCAAACAACTTGATCATTTAATTAAGAAAACCTTAGAAAGAATCCAAGGGGAAAAATTGAATGCGAGTTACTTCATATTTATTACAAAAAGGAAATAAAGAAAATGCAAGTCATGGCCTACGCGCGCTGTCCACCGTGAATAGTTTAAGGGTTCGAAAGAGAGAATATTCAGTTCTTTGCCTACGACAACGTTGAGAGTCTACTCCAACTATGAAATCACGAGATATTGGTGTCTCTTTCTTACAGTTGTCTCTTTAGTTTAGATGAGTCAAGGTAGCCAATACGACAAAAACCGTCTTTAATTTCAATCTTCTACATCCATATATAATATGTTCCGTCCTTTATTTCATGGTCTACAATAATACGTTAATAACTATACATTAAAACTTTCTACCAAAAAAAAAAAAAAAACTATATATTAAAACTAGTCGCAAACACATGGTTTGCATGGGAATCTACTTGTTTGTGTGGTAAACTAGAATAATGATATAAAATCTTAAATTGATTATGATACTATACCATTTCATGAATTTCTCTTATTTCACTTCAGTTTTTGTTATGATTTGATAAAAAAGTTATTAATTGAATATGCAATATTTTGTGAAAAATCTACCAATTGGTTTCAAATATTAAAATTTTTGAAAGACCAAAAAAATTAAAGAATCAGAAGATTCACTGCCTAGAAATTTTTGAAAAAAAAGAAATATGTGTGTTAGGGACATTATTGATGTAATTGGTTAATCTTTTGACTAAAAACACTTTACTTGTAATTGAATATATCTAGAATGGTTTAAGACTTCAAGAAACATGTTGTTCAAGTTAAGTGTTATAGTCATGCAAGTTTGTTCAAGAAACAACTGAAGAAGTGCAGTTCATTAAAGCTCGACAGATGTCTTGACAGAAGCCTATCAATCAAGGATTACTGTTGAAGCTCGACAAAAGCTGTATTTGTAGAGAATTATGAAATCAAAATTTCTAGATTTGATTACACGTATATCCATGAGTATTTGCATAAGATTTCTTTTCTCACAACCTTAGACATATATAAAGATTATTTTAAGGGTCGTCGTGTAAGGAATGAGAGCCTCCCTTCATGCATTGTGTGACCGAAGACAAAAATTGCCCTAATTCATCATTCTCTCTGTAGAAGTTACTACGTCCTTGCTCCAAAGGTTTTGTGACCAAGAAGCTTCTTGATCTTCATGCTGATGAACTGAACAACTTTGCAGCTAACATCTTCTTTAAGTTGGTGAGTGAGTCACGTACCAGGATTCGTGCAAAGGAACTAGTTACGTATTGGGATCTGTGCATCAGTAGTTAGTCATGTACTGGGCTTCGTGCTTTGGAAGGAGAGATTGTCGCTACTATACAAGTCCATTTGGGTATTGGGGTAAGGGTTCAACTGCAGGTTGGTATTAGGTATTGAGATTCCTTTTACTTTTAATAATTTGTTTTGATAATAATGGATTCTCAAGAGTGGTGACCTTAAATTTACCTGGTGGGGTTTTGCCTCAATGGTTTTCCCCATTCGTAAACAAATCACCTGTGCCAAATTTATTTTCTGCTGCATTTAACTTAATTGGTGATTTGTTTGTGCTATCACGCTATTACATGTTAAACTGACTTAATTAATTAACTTGAATAATTAATTAATTAATTTTTCAAAGGGGTCAATACATTTTTAATCTAACAAGTGGTATCAGAGTAGGCACACTCTGATTAGGTTTTAATCTTTGCTGTGTGATCTATTGACCCCCGTTGTCATGGAAACTCTTGATTGTTTTGATTTGCATGATCTTGTGTTGAATAATGATGATGATATTCAAGATGCCTATTGCAAGCTTTATAATGTTTTACAAAATTAAAAGCTAATTTTAAAAATGTCAAACTTGAAAGAGATGAATTGATTGCAAAATTGGATGAAGCTAATAGTTTGAATGAGAAATTTAAAAATCAAATTTCATCTCAGGTGGACAAAATTAAGAGTTTGGAAGAGCAACTAGTTGAATTTAAAACCGAAATTGAAAAATTAACTAGTGCCAAACTTGTTGAGTCTAACTCGAAAGAAAAAGATTTTTACATTCCTCCATTCAAAAGGAATAATGAAGAGTTGAATGCTAATATTGCAAGGATAGACAAAGGTAAATAATCTGATGTTAACACTGAACTTTCTAAACCTATTTTTAAAACTCCTCCTAGGTTGAATAAAAATTTTGAATTTGTCCCCATTTGTCATTATTGTCATATTGTTGGTCATATTAGGCCAAATTGTCCTAAGTTGTCAACCTCTAAGGTTAGACCTCTTTCTAGGAAGCCGCGTAGCTCTAAAACTACTCATATTTGTCACCATTATGGTGGTTTTGGTCACACTCACCCTAATTGTTTCAAGTTGTTTCTTTATAAGCGAGTGTCCAATAGGTCTCATCCTTGTCTAAAGGCTCTGTACCTATTCTTGGTGAATTATTAAAAATTTTAAGTTTTCTAACTCAATTTTAGGGGAATTTTAATTCTTTTATGTCTTTTAGTAGTCATACTAGGACACGTGCCTTTTCATCTTCACGGCGAAAGACTTGTGTGGGTAATAAAGGATCCTAAGACTTAATTGTTTATCCTCTGCTTTAATTCTTTCTATCTAAAGTTGGACTTTCTTGCTTGATTTCTTATTTATTTTTGGAATTATGCTTTCATGCATTTGCATCTAGTTTTTATGCTTTATAATTGTTTGCTTGTTTTTATTTATTTGTTTTCAGTTTTTGTTTTATTTGTTTTTTAATAAAAAAATTTGAAAAAATTTAAAAAATACAAAAACAGTGTGTGTTTGTGTATGTTGGTATTTGTGTACCTTGGATGGTTATTGAAAAAAAGTTTCTAAATTTTGTATCTCTTATAGCTTATATGAGCATTTTAATGCACAACTAAGCAAGTGAGTTTTGTGGCTCACGTTTGTGATAAGTACGATTAACTAATCTCGTATATTTAACATTCATATCACTCTTTTTGAGGAGAAGGACTAGAAAATCCTAAAAGAAAGGCATAAATAACCATCTCACCACTAAAGCCCGCCAATCATGTATAACATATGTGTGCTTCGGCATAGCAAAATTGTGATGTTTTTGGCTTACATATTTGAGTATTTCTTCTCTCTCTATATATGCCTATGCATGATATGTTCAAAAAGAAAATATGCAAAGAAAAATAAAAGCAAAATAATCAAAATGCTTTTAAATATGGTTACAATCGTGTTTCTAGGAGATGTGGGAGTTATAGGATGTACCTCAAAGGTGATAGTCCCCATCAAACATTTATGATTATGTGTGAGTGTATTTGATTTTCTCATATCTCAAATTGTCATAATATGAGACACTTATGCACTCTTGCTATGTTTTTCACACACAACACATAAAAATTCTTTGCTACTTTTGATACATGTGTAGGTATAATGTGATTTGGCCATCACAAGGAATACATATGTTAATATATGCTCACTAAACTGTCTTAACTTATTTTTGAAATATAAAATTGGTTAGACTTGTTTAGAGTATAAGTGTGTGTGTGTTTTTGGATCTCTAAATGCTTTGCATATATGTTGAGAGATGTTTTGAGAGGTTAATATGTTTATTGGATTTTTATTTGAGTTACTTGCTTGTTACATTCATCTTTAAGTGTTTTTCCCTTCTTTGAAAAAATCTATTTCTCAAGCTCGACAACTTCTCGACAGATTCTCTTCTATCAAGCCCCTCTTTCTTCTTGTCTCGACAAATCTTATCGCAATCTTGATCCATCGAAGTTTCTGAGCTTCTTCTTGATAGAATCTCGACAGCTTCTTCGATTCATCAAGCCAAATTTTAGAGCTTTTTGTTTGGCCGATAGATCTCGATAGCTTCTCGATCCATCAAGGTATTTTTGCCATCGATAGATCCTCGACAACACCTAGATAGATTGCTTTTATCAAGATTTAGTGCTCGACAGATAATTCAATCCATTGAGCTACGATTTCCTTATGTAGCTGAGGCGCGAATTAGATTTCATTTCTCTCTCTCTCTTTCTATCTCTTGATAGAAAATGCCTCTTCGTGGTTCTGGGTCATCATCTTCTTTTGATCCTCTTCCCCCCTTCACATTTGGTTCCATGATGAGAAGGCTCGAAAGGACTTCTTGGAGAACTTTCAGCAATGTGGCGTTCATTCGGAGTGCCAAGTCATTTTGTTGGATTTTGCCAACACTCCTCTTCCCGTCATTATTCAGACTCGAGGCTAGGCTTCTCTATTAGAGAAACCCTTGAGGTGTCCCACCGTGTTTATACAGGAGTTTTACTCCAACATACATGGTATCGATACCGATATACCTTGTTTGCCATGACATTCTGAGGTATATGTATCGTAGTTACCCTGGAGCTTATTTACAAGGTACTACATGTCCTGCAGGTAGCGCATCCTGACTACCCTAGTTGTGAGCGTCTTAGGACTGTGTCTAGAGACGAGCTTTTGTTTCACTTTTGTGAGACACCTTCCATATGGGGTGGGAAGCAAAACACCCAATGCACGGACTTTGCAAAAGGTCCCTGCTTCCTTAACATGGTGATAACATTTACTCTTATTCCACTATCTCACTATAACTCTATCACCGAGCCTTGTGCTCGTTTTCTTTTATCCCTCTTAGAGGACCTTTCTATAGACATCCCCTCTCACTTCATCACTTCGGTCCTCAATGTCTATCAGAATACAGCTACATACGATAAGCTCATCTTTCCTTCGGCTATCACATGTATCCTTCAACACTACTCCGTCAAGATTCTTGATTCTCCTTACCTCTTCCCCACTATGGGTGCCATCAACGCCGGTTTTGTTCGGCGGAGATAGGCTCAGCTTCGACCGAAGTGGCCATGTGTGGAGTCTACCGGTCCTGCAACTTCTGTAACTTCAAAACACACTTTTTGGGCTGACAAAGTTGAAACAAACAGGCACTCTATCATGGCACAAAGTGAGAGAGGAGGAGAAATTGTGGGGTCAATAGCATCATCATCACCAGAAGGATCCACAGTTGTAGTAAGGTCCACATGTACCTCTTTAGCAGCAGGCATATCACCAAAGGTAGGAGCTGCAGTAGTAGCTTTACCTCTTGATCTATTGGAAATCCTAGTACTTGGTTTAGCACTTTTCATATAAGTTTGTCGCTGTCTAAGAAAAGTGGCTCCTATAGGGATAGTGGTATGAACCAACTCTAGAGGAGGAAAGTTGGATAACCCTAGAAAGTTCAACACTTTATATATATACATAGGAAAAAACAGCTTTTGTGCTTTGGACTTACTCCTATAAATATCAAAAATAGTTTGAATGAATATGGAAACACATAGATCCATTTGTGATAAGAGCATAAAGGAAAGCACATCTAGCTATAGGAACAATATGAAAATGAGAGATAGGGAAGATATTATGGCAGGATATCCTTAAATAAAGATAGTTAAGCTTAGTAAACTCACATGAATCTATTCTTGGTTTAGATCCCCAAGAAACTGACCTACCATAAAGCAAAGACATGATATCATCTACAAGAGGAAACTTAGTGTACGGATATATGGGTTTATGAACTAAAGGTACACTTAGAGCTTCAGAAACTATCTGTTTAGTAATACTAAACTCTTTACCCTAATCCAAGTAGTTAAATAATGACCACCTGTAATCTCAGGATAAATAGAGAGATTTGAGTAAAACTCTCTAATCAAAGCAGTAGGAGCAGGATTAGAAACATCACACAAACACACCCAATTCCTAGACACTAGATTCCTACGTATGGAAGAATCTCTCTCATCTAGAAAATATGCCTTTTCTTTTGAAGCATATTTTTTCATGCTTTCCTTTTTTCTTTTTTGCCTCTCTTATTTATTTTGAAAGCAACACCTTAAATATCTTATTGTGCAAGTGCTACACCTTACCGAGCACGGCTTTTGTGATTTGCACACAGGTGTTCATGATTGGCGATTAACAGTGGTGAAATGGTTATTTATGCCTTTCTTCTAGGATTTTTTTTTGTCTTTACAATCAAAAGAATGTGACTTCAAAATCAAGAGTATGGTTTACAAACCATAAACAAGTCACACAATTTAAACACTACATAGCACAAACTAGTAAAGTACAAAAAAATAAAGTTCATCAAAGCTAAACAAGGTACACAGTCATGAAATGCAAATTTCATAGGCCAATCTCAATTACACAACTTGAAGATGTGTAATACAAATTTTTTTTTTTGTTTTTTGATTTTTTTTATTAAAATAAAAATTGAAAAACATCAAAAGCAAACCTAGAATGAAATGCATGAATGTAATGCAAATGAAACCCTAATGAGAAACATTTTTGGTCACGAGAGATTGAAAGAATTAGCACAAGGACCATGTCAAAAAAACTCACTGAGACTGAGTCTTTTGCATCCACACTCTTTTAGATGCAAACTTGGAGTTGGGCTTTCTATTAGAATTAGCTCTAATCTTAGCTCTAGTATTGGCATAAAAGTTAAGAACCTTTACTAATTCATGAATAAATGTCATAGAATCTTGTGCTTTTGGTAGAGGCACATTTTGTTTGGATGCTTGATTTGAAGCTCACAACTTAAAGCAATTTGGCCATGTATGCCCAGCTCTACCATAAAAATGACAAAACCACTGAGGTTTGTGTTGTTTGTTGCTTCCAAATTAATTGAGATTCTTAGGTTTTGACTCACTTAGATCTACCCAAGTTTTTCTAGAAGCTAGAACTTCTTCCTTAGGTACCTTAACTTTAGATAAAGAAGGATGAACAACAGAATTAGATGTAGCAGGTACAAACTTAGGAGGACGAACAATAGAAGTAGAATTACTCTTAACAAACCCTAATCTTGTCTTATCAGAAACAATTTTTGAACATTTAGCATATCATCCAATTTAGAAGTAGAAGACTTATCCAGTTGTTCTCTAGCCACAGATAATTCAAATTCTAAACTTTTAACTTTCTTAATCAAAGAAATGTTCTCAATCTTAACAAAATTTAAGAGTTCATTGGCATTAAACAGTTTTAACAACAAATTTTTCTTCTCTTGTTTAAGGGTATTTATCTTTTTCAACCCTAGATCAACACTCATGGCATCCTTTCCTACAATCTTGCAAAGCTTGTTATAATCCTCGCAATTCAGCATTCTTAGAGAGTTCCCCATCAGAAGGGCTCTCATCAGCAGTTTCAGTTTCACATACTGCATCAATAGTAGTGAAAGCCATGAAGTTTCCTTCTAGATCACTTTCAGACTCATGATCGAAAACTTCATCATCACTTAGGGTGACAGCCATAAATTTTCCTTTAGATCTCAAATATGTGGGACATTCAGATTTTAGATGACCATACCTCTGACAACTAAAACACTGTTGGCCAAAAGAATTGCTAAAATATTGAACAACTTTATCTTTTGATTTTTTAGAATTGTTATTTTTAGTTGTATCATTCTTCTTCACATTCTTAGGGTTAACATTGTTTCTATTTCTTGCCCTTCTATTATTATTTCACAAAAAATTTCTAAAGTTCTTGGCAAGATAAGCAATTTCAGTAGATGAGAATTTATCATTAAATCCACAATCATCAACAGATTTCAAGGCCATAGATTTGGATTTGTTAATTTTTGTTAAGTCGGATTCATAGGACTGAAAAGATCCTACAAGTTCATCCACAGGAATGGAGTCCACATCTTTACTTTCAGTTATGGCAGTCACTTTTGGTCTAAAGTCCTTAGTTAATGATCTAAGAATTTTCCTAACAATTTTAGGTTGATCATAAACTTCACTGAAATTAAAAGCAGAGTTGACAATATCATTGAACTTAGCATAGAATTCATCAAAAGACTCATAATCAAACATTCTAATGATTTCAAATCTAGAGGTCAAATGCTGCAGTATATTAATTTTTATTGCCTTAGTGCCTTAATGCACTGTTTGCAAGATGTTCCATGCAGTGTGAGCAATCTCCACATTTGAGATCTTCTCGAATCTTCCATAGAAACAACATTGAATATTGCATTCATAGCCTTACTGTTAAAGCTTGCTACTTCTTTTTGGGCAGTTGTCCATTCTCCAATAGCAGTGGTTGGTCTTTCTCAACCGTTCTCAATAGAGAGCCATACTCTCTTAACCATATATATCAAGAAGACTTTCATCCTAACCTTCCAATAAGCATAGTTATTCCCATCAAAGTGAGAAGGGATCACTGGAGAGTAACCGTGTTCCAAGACAGCAAGGGTTAAGGATCAACTCTAGATGTAGAAACCTAAAATAAGAGCTAACTTGCTTTGATACCACTTGTTTGTTTGTTTAGACCCCTTAAACCAGATTGTTTAACCTAATTTGTTATCCAAGTCATTACTTGGGTTAATTATTTAGATCTAGGTTAAACAATAATAAATCATATCATAAGCAAAAAAGTAAATAATACCACAATATGATGACCTAGGAAAACGGATAAAATGAATCGTTTTAAGGTAAAAACCTAGGGAGGATTTGACCTAGAAATCCTCAAGGCAAGGCAAATTCACTATAAGAGAATCAAAATTTTTACAATCAAATTTAACCCTAAATCTATTGCTACCTCAAGTAGTAACTTAGTGACACGACCACTTGCAAGCTCCAAATCCACAGACTCATTCTCTTCTTGGACATACTGCAACATAAGTACCCACGCTTGTGGCTTTGAGATCCCACTCAAAGGTTTCAGATCAATTTCAGTTGTTAATCATTGAAGCAGCAACTAGGGTCTACCAATGCTTAATTGTAGATCTTGCTTCAGTAGATGCTTGTATAGTTAGAAGGTGCAATACCTCTCAAATCTCATAAAGATTAACACAAAAGTCCTCCAAAAGTCACCAAAACGTAGCTAGAATTTCCCTTTTATATGTGGACAAGTTAGATTGAAACCCTAAACGTTTTCGCAAGCTTGGGTCTTGTTTAAAAATTCTGTAGATCTAATTTCTGCAATTTTCGACTGGTCGAATCTAATTTTCGATCGATCGAGCTTGGTAGATGCTGACTCTTCTTTTCTACAGTTAGCTCGAACTTGTAGCTTGAAACATACACCTTTGAGCAATGCCTAACACATAGACTAGACATGTTTTGCTCTTAGTTTGCCAACACATACAAAATATAATTCTAAACATTTAATCCTAAATCATTAGAACTTAACAATTATTGAAACTTATTTTTAATGCAAAGAAAGTTTTTCATTACAACCTTGATCTCACTTTTCTGCTTAACCTTAGGGATGATCTAGGTTAAGCAAGAAGAAAATATAAGGACAAACTCACTATCTACTGACTTAAATAACTATTTGGGGGAAGGTTCTTGAGAATCTTGGGATTGGTTTTTAGAGTTCTAATCCTTGAAAATCACTCTCCAATTGAGTCCTAATTGCATGCAAAGTATCAAGGAGTTTGATTTGCTTTCAAAATCAATCACCGTAGACCCTATATAAGGATTGCATTGGCACAGATCTAAAGTATGCATAAGAAATCTCTCTAAGATAAAAAACCAAAAACCTTAACTTTGCTAACTTAAGCATTAGAAAGTAGCTTGTTGGATCAACCCAACAATCTTTTGGAGCTATTTTTCCCCTTTTGCAAGCATCCATCGATCAAGGTTGAGCTATAAAATCAACATAAGTGATTTTCCAATAATAAGAAGAAAAAAAACATGAGAGAGAGAGAGAGAGAGAGAGAGAGAGAGAGAGAGAGAGAGAGAGAGAAAAGGTTTTCTATACGTGGAAATAAAGGAGACTAACATTCTCTCTTAAAAGTTTTCATGATTTTTTAATGAACTTTGTTCTGTTCCAAATCTATTGACAAGACTATTCATAGAGCATAAAGAGGAAATCCAAATTGTCATTTTATACCCTCCAACTCATAATATTGCATGTTCCCAAAAAATTTGCACATGGGCGTAGTCCATGTGTTTGAGCTTTGTATATTTTTTCATTGAATAAGTACTATAATATGCCAACTTGATATAAGTCAAAAGCAAGTCCTCAACATAGCATTTAAAGTAGATGCTATATGATATATCAACTTCACATGATTCTCAAAAAATATATATTGTTAACGTGTTTATGTTGAAAAGCACATGTAATAACAAATTTGTATCTCATACAAATACACGCAGCGGAATGTGAACGGATCTACTTCATTCATGATTGATAACATATACTATGTAAATTTTAGAATTCAAGAACAAGAGAGCGTACCTTAGTGTGGTGAAATTCAAAAACCAAAGATTAGAAGTACTTGGAAACATTTTTAATTTTCACTCCAATTCTACTTTATGACCAAAACGTGTGGTCTCTCAATTAGTTTCCAAGAGAGAATAAGAGCGTGGCTTTCATTCACATATACACCATTTTACAATGATGTCTCTTTCTTAAAATTATGTATGTTTCTTCCATTGTATCTAACTAATTATCTAACTGGTTTGGCCTTTTGGGCCATTTCAATTGGGCTTTAGTGTGTGGCTTGGAGTGGAACTAAAAGGGAGCAAATAAGACTCTAGCTCCAATCGGCCTTGGGCTTTTCTGTCAACCCTTGACAAGTCCAAAGTTACCGTTAATTATATTTACTACCACTATATAAATATAATTGCACACTAGGCCTTATTTATAAATTATATCCTAAGACTTTATTGTACATGCAACCCATTCATAAAATATTCATAATAATACAAAGTCATGAATGTAGACTGCCACTTTGAAACTTACTACATCTTAATTCTTGAGTACTCGGTTTAATCCTTTAAGTTATTCATCATATATTTATGAAATCCAGTTTCATAAATATATACTTTAGTAACTCCTTATTAAAGTGGTTAGGCCTAATACTCTGAATAACCAAACCTATTAAACTTATCTCAAATGAATATTTTGTATTTCCGATAAGAGATTATGAATTCCATCTTGAGAATATATGTTCCATCAACACTAAATGTGGCAGCCCGAGATACTGAGGTTTTGATCATGACTTTAGATCTCACTTCTGATATATCAAAGCAACCTACACTTTATGATCAAGTTCATTATCCTTTCAGGATTAAGAGTTCATGTAAATAGAAGTTGTGAGATTTATTATTCATTTGATAGTCGTTAGGAGAATAATAAATCTCACAGCAGTCCAGTTCAATATTTCTTAACTCTTAAAACATATCAACATATCAACTAGAAGTCTCCACTTTCATGATCAAGACAAATCATCTTAGTTAATATGTTATAGTTTTAGCAAATGAAATTTCTAATTTCATCACTGACTATGAACTAAAATTTTGAGTTTACGAAGAACTTGTGATTTATATCTTTTATGACCTTTCATATAAATCATATACTATGTATCTCATGGACTACATGATAATTTCTAGTATTCATATTACCATTATTTTAGATAATAATAAAACAACCTTATCAATCACAACATAATGTCAAACATAGCATCATACCTTAGGATTTAAGGGCACTAATCCTAACAATCTAATGTTAAGGTATGTTTGGTGTGGTGTAATAGCTCTTGTAATGGAATAGCTATTCTTGTGTAATAATAATTTGGTCCTTTGGTTACATCTTTATTACATTGACTATTTATTACATAGGAATAACAATTCTTTAAATTGAAGAATAGCTGTTCCTCTTTAAGAGCATTCACATTAGTCTAGCGAAACTAGTCCAAGGTTAAAAATATAGCTAAAAACACTAAAAACTCTCACGCATTAGCCTCCTTAAACTAGCGAAAAATTTTAAATGAGAAGTATTTTCTCTCCCTCTTCCCTCTACAACCTCCTTTCTCTTCCTATTATTTTCAGGCCTGCACCCTTAGATTTGGGTTATCGCAGTCATGGAGATTGCCGGTTCTGAGATGGGTCTGTGTTTTTGGTGAGGTTGAAGAGGCTGAGGTGGGTTTGCGTTCTTTGCAGGTTGTTAGTATTTTTTGTGGTTGAGGCATTTGGGTTTGTGTTTTGATTGAGACATGGGTTTTTTTTGTGGATGGGTTTGTCCTTACAAAGGAAATTAAGGTGGGTTTGTGTTTATGGAAGGTAGAGTAGTGGTGCATTGGTGTGTTTGTGAAGGAGAAGAGGCCAAGGAGGGGCTTTTTAGGGGATAAGAATTGATAAAAAAATATTTATTTATTTTTGGGAGAAAAAAAATAATATTTAAATAAAGTAAAGAAATAAATATTGAGACTGCTGTATTTGTGTGTTTATTAAAGTAGCAAAAGTGAAGTTTTTTAGGTTAGTTTAGTAAAAATTTTGTTGAGACTAATGCGAATGTTCTAAGATGGATGTAATAACTATTCCACAGTACATATAATAGGTTTTAAAATTAATATAATATTAAAATATAAATTTTCCTTGCACATCATCTTTTGCAAGCTTTTCATATGTAATAACCAAACTTATGGATAGTAATAGCTGTAGGGTGTGGAGGGCAAGAGTAGAAATTCAAGTCTCTAGGAGAGAGCTTCATACACATATGCACTTAGATTAGGTTTGAGTATAATTTCTATCTTGTATAAAAAAAAATATAGTTATTTCATTACAATATATTCTATATCCGGTAATAAAGATTACTATTCCTAATGTAATCTTTATTTAGTGTACCAAACGTGTCCTTAACGTGTAAAGGTCTATTGTACTTTAGGTCCATTCACATTGTCTTGCAGTACACACATACTTGTATTACACTCGTCTATTTGTATATAAAGGAACTATAATTTGTGGAATACAATACAATCATCAAATATTTCTAACATTTATATATCAACTTCATATTAAGGTTCTCCTAAGAAAGAAAAAAAAAACTTCACATTAAGGTTATTTAATGACAGTATGTAATATCCCCAACAAAAAAAAAATTATTAAAATTAGGTAATTTAGTAAATTTACCTTAAGGATAATATAAAACCAGCGAATATGGGCTCATAAACAACTTTTCAGCTTCTCATAATTCACATCACCAACCATGTAAACCACCAATCAAGACAAATTCAATGCGTTCGCACACACAAACTAAAGCCTGCTCACGACCTCACTATCCCTTGAATTTACTTAATTTTTGCAATGCTAACTCCACCAAGACACAAAGAATATATATTAATTAGGATCGAGGAAAGGGACAAATAATACCTTGAATAACCCCATGGGGTCCTTAGAAAAGAAACTCGGATTACAAAATACCAACAAGAACACAATACAATGAAAGGAACTGTCCTACTTAATTTTCTAGTTTATTTGATTTCAAACCAAAAAGGAACAATTGCATACAACTTACAAAAATTCTAGAATTCCATAAAATATAGTGAAAAGTAGATTGGTTTCAAATTGAAGCAATAATTTTAAAAGATTTATATTAAACCTTGTTTTCATAAATAATTAAAACAAGACAGAAAATAAATACATGCACACACAAATTCCAAACAAATTACTGAATAGAAGGTCACAAGTATAAGTTCATAATATTGACTTAAAAAAATAAATTTAGTATTGATAAAGACTATCAATACATTCAAGAAATATAGTTGGGGACATATTTTTATGTAATTGGCATATCCTTTGACAAAACGCACTTTACTTGTATTTGGGTAAATCTAAGTAGGTTCAAGATGATCATTACAAATGGTTAAATTGAAGATATGAAGATTACTTAAGAACTGCTCAAGAAAAGTGCAAACTGCAGGTCTCAATACCTCCTTGACAGAAGCTCGATGTGTCGAGATTCATTAAAGCTCGACAGTTGTCTTGATCGATCGAGCTTACGGGAGTCAGATTGTAGCCAACAACATTTTTACTCTAAAAGGCTAATTGTTTATGGGTTTGTATAATTCTTATTGGACTAGGAAAGCCCAAGGTTTGTGTAAACCTATTTGGAATAGGAGAGCCCATTAAGCTCCTATTTAAAGGAGGTGGAAAAAGAAAAACCTAACCTTAGAGAGCTTCATAAGGTTTTCTATTTGAAACCCTAGCCTCCTCCTATAGAAGAAAGAGTTTTTGTTGCGTTTCTTGTACGCCTTTGAGTTTTGTAACCAAGCAAAGTCTCGTAACCAAGCAAAGTCTCTTGCACCAACATTGAAGATCTTATTGGTGTTTCTATGTGAAGCTGCTGCAAATCAACTACAACAATCAAAGGGTTGCTGTGGAGTTAGTCACGTACTGGGATTCGTGCAAAGGAGTAAGCCGCGTACTGGGATCCGTGCATCAAATTGGTTAGTCACGTACTGGGAGCAGTGCATCAAAAGGAGAAACTGTCACTATAGAACAAGTTCAATTGGGTATTGGGGTAAGGGTTCAACTGTAGGTTGGTAAGGTACTAGGATTCCTTTACTTGTAACCACTTGTTGTGATAATAATGGAGTTTCGGGAGTAGTGACCTTAAATTACCCGGTGGGGTTTTTGCCGTGTAGGTTTTCTCCATTCGTAAACAAATCACTGTGTCAATTTATTTTCCACTGTATACTTTAGTTTATTGGTGATTTGTTTGTGCTACTACGCAATTTGCATGTTAACTTGATTAATTGAAAACTTGACTAATTAAACAATTTAATTAATCACAAGGGGTCAACGCATTTGTGGCCTATCAAATATAAATAAAATTTCACTACTTGTCTCCCTCTAATGCTATAATATTCACAACCTTCTAATCCTACTTACATTAAAAATTCAAAGCAAAAGAATTGCTTCAAGACCCTGAAAAAAGTTGTTATCCAACCAGGAATTGCTTCAATTTTGTCTCCAAATCTTGGAGTGGGCCTTGAATATCGACACAATAAATACAAGTGACCTGTCTCTAACCACTTTTGAAAGCTCAATTAGTGTGTAAAATACTAATGAATGTTTACACCCCTAATTTCAAATTAAACCAACACAATCTTATACCTAAACAAATAAACAACTTTACACCATAATTAATCACTACATAGCAACAATTAAAAGGTAAGAGTAAGGGTTAGAGATATGTAAATACAAAGATAACACCGGCACATATTATCGAAGAGAAAACCGAAGAACTCAGTGAAAAACCTTTCCATTACCCTCCAAGCGGTTAAATGATCCATTAGAGAATAAAGTTGGAATACATGAATAACAAAAGACTCTTCAAGCCTAGTCTACTCAATGTACTTGAGCCCTCCAAGCTCTTGCTACCAGCTGGTTAAGCCTAACTGTGTCTTCTCTAACTTTTCAGATCCCGCAATAAGCCCATTGCATCAACCAAGTGAATTGGTCATCTCTAATCTACTTCCCAAGTACCAAAATACCTCCTCACTGATATGGGTATGGTGAGATAATGATTTGGCTAATGAAAATATCAAGGGTATGTCAATGGAGAGAGTAAGAGTAGAGGAATTTGAAGAATCAAATGTCTAAGATTGTGGATGAGTCAATCTTGGTTTTCTCTAGGGTTTCTCTCTCAAAATTCTCTCTAAAAGCTCTCTACATTTCGTGAGCATAACGGTATTTATAGTAGGGTACGTCAAGAAAGTGAAAAGTCATTTTTCTGTAAAACAGGGCATTCTTGCGACTCACTCTTGCGACTAGAACGAGTCGTGAGTTTGAGTCGCAAGATAACTCCTAGGCCAGACTATGCTTTTTTTTTCGTAGTGCTCCAACTGTCGTGACCCTTCAGCTTCCTGCATGCTTCACACGTGTGGCATTTTGGTCAGTTGTTAGTTAGTCACTCGCAAGATCTAGTCAAAAGAATCCTCTAAATGCACGCACTTGAATTTCATCACACTTTCTCACACACAACCTTCACATTAATTTCACTTAAATACAGGGTATCTAATTGCTGAAATTACAAGTAAATTTAGCACAAAATAAACCCAACACATGGTTAAATAAATTCAACCTTACAACTTCACAATACAATCCTTGTGATAAAGATGCAAATAGGGTATGACCATAACCTCAGACCCATCACAAAAATCTTTCAAACAAATACTACATTGAGCATTGCTTGTGCAAGAACCGTCAATTCTCACTTTCTTTAGGGCTTCAATGGATGACTTAGTGGTTGGTTCCATGAAATTTGTTGCGGGTCTTTTGGGTGTGGTAACAAGAATGGCCAAACCAACTAGGAACTGACAGACCACAAACGTGTTGACCCCTTGTGATAAATTAAATTGATTAATTAGCCAAGTTATTAATTAATCAAGTTAACATGCAAAATCACGTGGCAGCATAAAAAAATCACCAAAACTAAGTTATGCAGCAGAAAATAAATGACACGGTGATTTGTTTACGAATGGGGAAAACCTGACGACAAAAACCCCACCGGGTGATTTAAGGTTATCACTCCCGAAACTCCATTATTATCACAGCAAGCGATTACAAGTAAGGAATTCCAAGTATCTTACCAACCTACAGTTGAATCCTTACCCCAATACCCAATTGGACTTGCTCTGTAGTGATAGTTTCTCCTTTCAATGCACGGCTCCCAAGTACGTGACTAACTAATTGCGCGGATCCCAGTACGCGACTTCAATTCACCAACTAGAGAGAGAGTTGTTGGCTGCAAAGTTCTTCAAGTCATCTACACGATGAAGATCAAGAAGATGCTCGGTTACAAAACCCTACGGTGCACATTACAGAGCAATCTTCTTCACAAGAGATGAACTAGGGCACGAACTTTGTCTTTGATCACAAATTGCATGAACAAGGATTGCTCAATGCTTGTGCAATTTGCCTTTTGTTTGATGGCCCTTAAAACAATCCTTTTATATGTCTAGGGTTAGGAGAAAAGAAGTCCCAAAGACACATTCACGGGTTGGGATTAAAACAGAACTGAAAATCTGTTTTCTTTAAATCTTAACAGATAGAGGTGTCGAGGATCTGTCGAGAAGCTATCGAGGCTCGGGCTAAAATAGCTTCTTAAAGTTCGATAGATGCATGTGTCGAGACAGGTGTCGAGCTTTAGTAACTTGCACTTTCCAGCTTGTTTCTTGGACAGACTTGATGACTTCAACACTTAATCTTGAAATACTGTTTCTTAAAGCGTTAAACACATCCTAAATCTACCCAATTACAAGTAAAGTGCGTTTTGTTTAAGGATAAGCCAATTACATAAAATAGTGACATATGTCAACAACTTGAACTACATATGTCCTAACAATCTCCCCCTTTGGCAATCCGTGACAAAACCACAACAAACAAATGAAGATATGAGAGAAGTCATAAAACACTTTAACTCATATTCACTTGTTACATACAGTAAAATCTATCCTAACATAAACTCTTGAAAAACTTTGCAAGAAGAGAGTTTATGGCAAGAAGACTTTGATAGAAAGTTTCTCGATCGATCCACCAGGTGTCGAGGATGTGTCGAGATTGCGTTTAGAAAAAGTTTAAGAAGCTCGACAGACAGCTAGGTGTCGAGAGGTGTAGAGGAGGTGTCGAGATGCCTTTAGAAACAGTTTTTCAAGAAGGGAAAAACACAGACATGAATGCAATCACGCATGCAACTCAACCAAAGATCCAAGCAACACATTTAACTCTCAAAATCATCTCTTAACAAGAAACATTTTAGCACATGATTCCCAAAACACGCACACACACACACACACACACTAAATAAGTCTAACCAATTTTATATTTCAAAAATAAGTTAAGACAGTTTAGTGAGCATACATTAACGCATGTAAACCTTGTGATGGCCAAATCACATTGTACCTGCACATGTATCAAAAATAGCAAAGAGTATTGCGTGTTGTGTGTGAAAACATCGCAAGATTGCATAAGTGTTTCAATGTTATGACGATTTGAGATATGAGAGAAAATCACTTAAACTCACACACAATCATAACTGTTTGATGGGGACTATCACCTTCAAGGTACATCCTATAACTCCCACATCTCCTAGAAAACACGCTTGCAACCATATTTTAAAGTATTTTTAATCTTTTTGCTTTTATTTCTTTGCATATTTTCTTTCATTAAGCATATCATGCATAGGCATACAAGAGAAGGAAAAGAAATACCCAATTATGTTAAGCTTTTGACATTGCACTTTTGCTATGCCGAAGCATACAGATGTCATATCATGATTGGCGAGTAACAGTGGTGAGATGGTTATTTATGCATTTCTCTTAGGATTTTCTAGTCCTACCCGTCAAAAAGAGTGATACGAGTGTTAAGTAGAAGAGATCACTTAACCTTACTCATCACAAACAAAAAGCTACAAAGCTCACTTGCTTAGTTGTGCAGAAGAATGCTCATCTAAGCTACAGGTGATACAAAGTTTAGAAAACTCTGTTTCAATGGCCATTTTAAAAGTTCACATGAACTAATGCATACAAACACACACTGTTTTTGTATTTTTCAATTTTTCAAATTTTTTTTTTATTTTATTTTATCAGAAAAGCAAAAAAATAAAACACACAAACAAAAGCAAGTTAAAGAAAGCAAAACAATGCATAAAACTAGATGTAAATGCATGAGGAGGAAGAAGCATAGACGGGGATCAATCCATGGAGATGACGCCGATGTTTTGACGAAGGAATTCAAAACGTTTGCTGTTCAGGGGTTTGGTGAACAAATCAGCCTTTTGGTCATCAGTGTCAATAAACTCAAGGGTGAGAATACCATCTTCGACGAGCTCCCTAATGAAGTGATGTCAAATCTCTATGTGCTTAGTTCGAGAATGTTGAACAGGATTCTTAGAGATATTGATGGCACTGGTATTGTCGCAGAAGATGGTGAGGTGTTCTTAACAAATACCATAATCATGACGGAGTTTTTGCATCCATAGGAGTTGGGTGCAACAGCTACCAGCAGCAATGTACTCAGCTTCAGCAGTGGATAAAGAGATGGAGTTTTGCTTTTTGCTCATCCAAGAGACCAGATTATTACCCACATAAAAACAACCCCCTGAAGTATTTTTCTATCATCAGCATTCCCAGCCCAATCAGCGTCAGAATATCCAGCTAAGACATTATTTGTGTCTTTGCTATACCACACACCAAAATTGGCAGTAGTCTTGACATACTTTATGATTCTTTTTAAGGCAGTCATATGTGACTCTTTGGGATTTACCTGATATCTAGCACACACTCCTACACTGTAACTAATGTCAAGTCTACTAGCAGTAAGGTAAAGAAGACTACATATCATGCTTCTATAAAGTGAAGAGTCTACACTTTTACTTAACATGTCAACAGTGAGTTTAACATTTGGGCTCATGGGGGTTCTAACAGAACTAGCAGATTCCAATCCAAACTTTTTCACAAGATTCTTAGCATATTTAGATTGAGAGATGAATATACTTGAATCTTGTTGACGAATCTGTAGTCCAAGGAAGTGAGACAGCTCTCCAATTATGCTCATCTCGAACTCTGCTTGCATGAGTTTTGAGAAGTCTTGAGTAAGTTCATCCTTAGTTGATCCAAAGATGATATCATCAACATAGACTTGAGCAACCACTAGCTCACCAGCTTTTCTTTTGATGAAGAGAGTCTGATCAGCCTTTCCTCTTGTGAACCCATGGGATATCAAGTATTGAGTCAATCGATCATACCAAGCTCTGGGTGCTTGCTTTAATCCATAGAGGGCTTTTTTGAGGTACAACACATGATCCGGAAAGTGTGGATCAATGAATCCTTTAGGTTGAGCGACATAGACATCCTTTTTAAGTAATCCATTCAAGAATGCTGATTTCACATCCATCTGGTAAAGCTTGAACTTCAAGTGACAAGCTAAGGCGAGAAGGATTCTAATGGACTCCATGCAAGCAACTGGGGCAAATGTTTCATCATAGTCTATTCCCTCCATTTAAGTGTATCCTTGAGCTACAAGTCGAGCCTTGTTACGGAATACATTGCCCTCCTCATCAGTCTTATTTTTGAATATCCACTTTGTGCCGATGACATGCTCGCCCTTCGGTCTAGGAACTAACGTCCACACATCATTCCTCTAAAACTGAAGCATCATTCCTCTAAAACTAAAGCAGTTCATCATGCATTGCTTCAACCCAACTTTCATCCTGAAGAGCTTCCTCAACTTTAGTAGGTTCAACCTGTGACAAATAACAAGAGTATGACACAAAGTTAGCAACACACTTATCAACTGTGTGTTTTCGCAATGTGAGTTCATTCATATTTCCCACAATAGTTTTTGGAGGATGGTTTAATTTGATTCTGGAGGAAGGGCCTTTGTCTTCATGACATTCAGAATTTGGTGATGTAGGCATGTCTGCTGACTCTTCTGCAACACTTGGAGTACCAGGAGTACTTGGAGATGTGGGCTTTTGTTCCATGAGTTCCGGAGCTCTCCTAGGTTCAGGAGGAAGAATTTCTTTAGGGAGTTCCTCATCAATTTTCTCAGAATTGACATTTGAAGACTCATTAATAACAACATTCACTGTTTCCATGACCTTCATGGTTCTTTTGTTATATACCCGATAAGCCTTGCTTGTAAAAGAGTATCCTAGAAATATCCCTTCATCACTTTTGGAATCGAACTTCCCCACATTCTCTCTATCCTTTAGGATGAAACAAGTATTTCCAAAAATTTTGAAATATTTCACATTTGGCTTTCTTCCTTTCCACAACTCATATGGAGTCTTTTTGATGCCGGGTCTGAAGTACACTCTGTTCATAGTATGACATGCAGTGTTGACTGCTTCTCCCCACAAATTTCTAGCCACATCCTTACTGTGCAACATGGCTCCAGCCATCTCCTGGATAACCCTATTCTTTCTTTCTACTACACCATTCTGCTGAGGAGTAATAGGAGCAAAGAATTCTTGAGATATACCTGATCTTGTGCAGAATGACTCCATGTATGAGTTCTCAAATTCTTTACCATGATCACTTCGAATTCGGTCAATTTTCAGGTTCTTTTCATTTTGCAGTCTTGTACACAGTGCTTCAATGTGTTCAGGAGCATCAGACTTGGATCGTAAAAGAATGACCCAAGTGTACCTAGTGAAGTCATCTACTACAACCATGATGTATCTCTTACCTCCAAGAGATTCGGTTCTCGTAGGACCCATAAGATCTAAATGTAGTAGCTCCAATGGTCTAGATGTAATGTCTGAGTGCTTAGATGCTTAGCTTTCGTCTGTTTCCCAAGTTGACATGGTCCACACACAACATTGTTCAGTCTACTCAGCTTTGGCATCCTTAGAACCGATTCATGCTTAGATACAATAGAAAGATGTTTGTAACTAGCATGTCCCATCCGCTGGTGCCATAAATTTTCATTTGGCAACCGAATACTATTGCATACAATATCAGCATCAGGTACCAATCCATAACAGTTGTCTAGAGTACGAACACCACTTATGAGTTTCTTTCCAAACTCATCCATAACAAGACACTTTCCTTTAGAGAATAGCACCATGAAGTCTTGATCACATATCTGACTTATACTCAGAAGGTTCACTCTTAGGCCGTCCACATAGAGAACATTTGTGATGTCTGGTAGTCCAGGTAGAGAGATAATTCCTTTCCCTTTTATCTGTGATTTGCTTCCATCACCAAAAGTGACATTTCCACCTTTCTTAGACTCGAAGACTTTGAAGAGGGATCAGTCTCCAGTCATGTGTCTTGAACAACCACTGTCAAGGTACCACAAGTAGGTGTCCATCACTTTAAAGGCGGACTTCATCATAAAACACACCTCGTGCTTAGATGACAAATTAGTGTGAATGGTATCTTCTCTCATCTGCTTTTTCTGAGCTAGGCCTTTAATTTTAACTCTGTTCAGACAAACTCCTTTGCACATTTTGATTTTGAGACAGTCTAGTTCCTGCTTGTATAAACTGAGATCCTTTCCAATAATCATCACAAAGGAAATCAAATAACTTTTAGACTTGTGTTTTCTGAGATACTCAAGGAAATAGAGATTAGAAAAACAAGATGTATTTGATATCACAGATCTCTTCAAGTAAGAGACTGACCTCTATCCATGACAACATGGGTCAATGGATCACACACAAGGATTAAACCCTAATCAGAGTGTGCCCACTCTGATACCACTTGACAAACCACAAACGCGTTGACCTCTTGTGATAAATTAAATTGATTAATTAGCCAAGTTATTAATTAATCAAGTTAACATGAAAAATCACGTGGTAGCACAAACAAATCACCAAAACTAAGTTATGCAGTGGAAAATAAGTGACACGTTGATTTGTTTACGAATGAGGAAAACTTGATGGTAAAAACCTCACCGGGTGATTTAAGGTCACCACTCCCGAAACTCCACTATTATCACAATAAACGATTACAAGCAAGGAATCCCAAGTACCTTACCAACCTACAGTTGAACCCTTACCCCAATACCCAATTGGACTTGCTCTGTAGTGACAGTTTCTCCTTTCAATGCACGGCTCCCAAGTACGTGACTAACCAATTGCGCGGATCCCAGTATGCGACTTCACACCAATTAGAGAGAGAGTTATTGGCTGCAAAGTTCTTCAAGTCATCTACACGATAAAGATCAAGAAGATGCTCAGTTACAAAACCCTACGGTGCACATTACACAGCAATCTTCTTCACAAGAGATGAACTAGGGCACGAACTTTGTCTTTGATCACAAATTGCATGAACAAGGATTGCTCAATGCTTGTACAACTTACCTCTTGTTTGACGGCCCTTAAAACAATCCTTTTATATGTCTAGGGTTAGGAGAAAAGAAGTCCTATAGACACATTCACGGATTAGGATTAAAACAGAACTGAAAATCTGTTTTCTTTAAATCTCGACAGATAGAGGTGTCGAGGATTTGTCGAGAAGCTGTCGAGGCTCGAGCTAAAACAGCTTCTTAAAGCTCGATAGATGCATGTGTCGAGACAAGTGTCGAGCTTTAGTAACTTGCACTTTCCAACTTGTTTCTTGGACAGACTTGATGACTTTAACACTTAATCTTGAAACACTATTTCTTAAAGCGTTAAACACATCCTAAATCTACCCAATTACAAGTAAAGTGCGTTTTGTCTAAGGATAAGCCAATTACACAAAATAGTGACATATATCAACAACTTGAACTACATATGTCCTAACGGGAACAATGTCTGAGTATCGTCAAACATGTTCGAAGCGAAAGAGAGAGTGTTGGCTGTGACTGTGTCTAAGAATAATTGGGTCTTAGTACCTGGTGCATTGGAAAACATTTTGTGCATGATTGTTGTGGTATTATTGAAGAGATCGTTGGATGCTAAGAGGAAAGGTTGATCATAGACAGTCAAGAATGTGGTTTATTAATGCAGTGTAAGTTGATGATGAAATATTGGGTGTTAGGTGTAATATGGTCTACGTTGAAGTCGAGTATTTCATGGTCTTCCCATATGTGAAAGTTGTAGGTGGAGTACACTGGAGACCAATACAGAGAGGGTGTTAGAGAAATTAGAGATTGCTTTAGTTGTTACTGAGTTGTATAGAAAGAATTGACTAAGAAAAGAAAATTGGTGACCGAGTTGTTTTCTTAGAAAGAATTGCACAGAGAGACTGACAAAGCGAGAGAGAGATATTATGAGTCCTAGTGTGGGTGGGTTTTGTTTATATATAGGCCAAAATGTAAAATTCACCCTTTAAGTTTTACCATTTTTTTTATTTTAGTCCTCTAAATTTATATTCTGTCATTTCAGTCCTTTAAGTTTCAATCATTCTCAATTCAGTACTCCGTTAAGAATCCGTTAATTGCTGCCGTTAAATTATTTAATATTTATTTCTTATTTTTTTGAAACTGAAGCATACCATTTAATTAATCAATTAGAAAAATTAGCATCTTGATACAAAGCTTCCCTAGCTATTGGAGGAACATCTTCCATCCAAAACAAATCATGACTAATATTCCAAGCAAATTGAGCTAACTCATGAGCAACCCTATTCCCCCCTCGCCTAATACATTCAATCCTTACACAATGCAAATTCGTAATCAAATGATGAATATCCCCAATTACATTCCCAAGCAAAGAATGATCATCTTGCAAAGCTGAAATAGATTTCATAACAGAGCTATTATCCCCTTCAATGATGAATTCAGAAAAGCCAGCATCTATAGCAAATTCAATAGCTTTTCTACAAGCAAGTACCTTAGCCTCCTCACTACAAGATACCTCAGGTCCCTTAGCTGCCATAGCTACCATAACCTCACCTTTATAATTCCAAAAAAATGCACCAAAACCAAAGCTATTGAGGGTCGAAAACAAGGTTGCATCAAAATTAAGTTTGAAAACTAAAGGTGGAAGGGGCTGCTAGGTATCCCGAATAGACTGCCCTTCATGTGTAGGTCCCATCAGTGCTGATGCATTTCGAAATTCCTCAAGAAGCTCCCTTACCCGATTATTCAACCACCCTGGATCATGGAACTTGCCTCCATGCACAACCCAATTCCTTTGATTCCAGATTAGCCATGTTTGAACGAGCACAACCTCTATATCTTGAGACTTAACTCGTTCCAATAAATATTGCATCAATTGAAGCATATCAGCCATACTCGACCCTCCCATCTGTAGAATTTTCAAACTACCTGCCCATACATCTCTAGCTGCATCACATTCCCCGAGAGCATGGACAACTGATTCTGGAAACCTTAAACAGATTGGGCACATCGCATCTTCAATAACTCTTCTCTTTGACAGGTTCAACTTTGTTGGCAATATTTCATTACAAGCCCTCCACCCAAACACCCTAATTTTATTAGGAATTCTAAGCTTCCAAATTGCAGACCAAACTCCCTTTCCAATACAACCCCTAGACCTCTTGGCTACCCTGCTTCCTCTCAAAACTTCATTAGACACCTTATATGCAGATTTAACAGTAAAAATCCCTTTCCTTTGATGCATCCAGAATAGAAAGTCCTCCAAATATCTTCGGTTGAGATGTATTCTACATATAGCTTTGCCATCTTCTTCTCAAACATCTCCATGATAAGATCAGACCTCCATGTATGCAAGTCTTGATTAATTAATTCAACAACAGTCACCTCTCGAACTTCCTTCTTAACTATATGTAAAGGCGCATTTGTTGGATAATTCGGTATCCATTTATCCCCTAGAATCTGAATTGAATGACCATTCCCAACTTGCCAACAACACCCAGACTTCAAGATAGGAAAAGCATCCACAATACTCTTCCAAACAAAAGAACAATTTGGGGACTCCTTGGCTTCAAAGAGATGAGTTCTTGGGAAATATCTAGCTTTGAGGCATTGAAATACTAAAGAATTATTATCATTCAGCAACCTTCACCCTTGTTTAGCTAACATTGTTAAATTAAAAGCCCTTAAATTCCTAAAACACATTCCTCCCTCCCTCTTTGGTAACGTCAATTTTTCCCTCCTTTGCCAATGAATTTTCCTTTCATTCCCCACCTGCCCCCACCAAAATTTAGCACAAATTGCATCCAGCTCATCACAAAGTTTCAAAGGGAGTTGGAAAACACTAATGGTGTAAGTAGGGATAGACTGAGCAACTGCTTTAATAAGAATTTCTTTACCGGCCTTAGACAACATCTTCCCTTTCCACCCCTGCAGTCTTTTCCAAATCCTATCCTTCAAGTATGAGAATGTGAGATACTTTGTTCTCCTTACTAAGGTAGGAATCCCTAGATAAGACTAAAACAGATTCACTTCCTGCACTTCCAAAATCTTATTTAAAATAATGTTAATTAAAAAGAATCAGAAGTTAAATACCTTAAACAAGGTCGCTCCCCACATATGAAGAACTCAAAATTGAAATTTCACCCATAATGAAATCATCATTATGTTTTCTCATAAAATAAAATGAAGGATTTGTCATTATCTATCATGAAAGGAAAGGCAAAATTTAAAATACATAAATTTTGGAAAATAAAGAAATGACATTGCAAATCCCTAGAATCACTCGATGGCTTGTTTGGTGTGGAAGGTGTCGTTCTTTACCTTGATGCCTTGGCAGATGACGCGAGTGTTCTTGTCCATGAAAACTTCCGGCGGAGGATGCGTAGCCATGGCGACGTATTGCTAATTTTGAGTCCATGAAGAAGAAGAAGAAGAAGAAGAAGAAGAAGAAGAAGAAGAAGAAGAAGAAGAAGAAGAAGCTTCAGAGATCGAGCCAATCAGCTTGGTGAACCAACCCATCTAATTCTAATCTTTCTTTCACATTTTTTTTTTATAGTAAAGATTCCATTTGTGTTTAGTGTCTGTCTTGCCTTCCTCTGCTACTGCTAGCTCTCTTTCTTTCCTAATATTTTGGTGGGTGGAGTTTCAATCTTGTGTTCTTCAGAAGTGGGGGGTGCTGTTCTTTTTTTATTTTTTAATTAAATTTTTTAAATAATTAAGAAATAAATAAATATTTAATATTACATATTAAATTAATTTGGGTAAGTTAACTGTAGCCATTGACGGATTGTTAATGGAGGACTAAATTGAGAAAGACTGAAACTTAGAAGACTGAAATGAGAAAATGCAAGCTTAAAAGACTAAAATGAAAAGTGGTGAAACTTAAAAGGTGAGTTTTGTATTTAAGTGACAGACAGACAAAAATTATTTATAAATTACGAATTTTTTTAATAGTATTGATTAAGTGATAATAAAATAAAAGAACAGAAATCCTTTCAAGTTAAATGATGAAAGTGCATTTGTAAGACTGGATTTTATTGAAGCCAATAATAATAATAATAATAATAATAATAATAATAATAATAATAATAATAATAATAATAATAATAATAATAATAATAATGTAATGAAACTTCTTTTTAATGAAAAGAAAGTGTTTCATTACAACCTCGATCACACTTCTGTGCTCGACTTTAGAGATGGCTAAGTCTAAGCAAGATGAAAATATAAGTACGAGCTCACTTGTCTATCTGTCTAAACAACTATAATTGGGGAAAGGTTTTTAAGAATCATGGGATTGGCTTTAATTATAATTCTCTAGAATCACTCCTTAATTGAATCCTAATTGCTTGAAAGTATCAAGGACTTCGATTTACTTTCCAAATCAATCACAACAAACCATATATAAGGATTACATTGGCATTGATTGAAAGTATGTGAAAGAAATCCCTCTGAGGTTTTTTATTTTATTTTATTTTTAATGAAAGGTTCAATAAGTGTATACAACACCTATGAACGTTTAGATCCTCAATTTAAACTTAACCGATACAAGCTTATACTCAAAAAATAAATGTGTAGAATGATAAGTACAAGCAATACCCAAAACAATAAACAATTCTAAGCCATAATTAATCACAACACAACAACAATTAATATGAAAGAGTAAGAGAAGAGAGATGCAAACACAAAGATAACACGGCTCTATATTATCGAAGAGGAAACCGAAGTACTCTGCGAAAAACCTCTTCGTCGCCCTCCAAGTGGTCAAATAATCCACTAGAGAATGACGTTGGGATACATGAATAGCAATAGACCTTCCAACCCTAATCTACCCAGTGCACCTAAGCTCTCCAAGCTTCTTACTCTAACAAGATTACACCGAATTTTGTCTTCTCTAGCTTATTGGATCTCATAATAAGCCCATTGCATTAACCAAATGAAATTGGTCCTCTTTGAATCACTTCCCAAGCACCAAAATACCTCCTCATTGATATGGGTAAGGTGAGATAAGGATTTGGCAAATGAAGCTCTCAAGGGTATGTCAATGGAGAGGGTGAAAGTAGAGGAATTTGAAGAATTAAAGGATTAAGATTGTGGATGAGTCAATCTTGCTTTTCTCCAGGGTTTCTCTCTCAAAATTCTCTCTAGAAGATCTCTACATTTCGTAGGTATAAGGGTATTTATAGTAGGGTATGTGAGGAATGTAAAAAGGCATTTTTCATCCAAATATGGCATTCTGGTGACTTGGCCTCGCGACTGGAACTAGTCATGAGTCTGAGTCGCGAGATAACTACCAGGCCAAACTGCACTTTTTGTCCTGTAGTGCTCCAATTGTCGTGACCCTTCAGCTCCCTGCATGCTTCACACCTGTGACACTTTGGCAACTTGCCAGTCGCGAGATCCAGTCGCGAGACTCCTTTGAGTGCACACATCTTGAGTTTTCTTCACACTCTCTCACACACTACCCTTACATAATTCCCACCTAAATATAGGGTCTGTAATTGCTAAAATACAAGCAAATTTGGCACAGAATAAAGTCAGCACATGATTGAATAAATTCAACCTTACAATCTCCCCTTTTGGCTATTCTGTGACAAAACCCTAAAACAGACTCTAGACTTACAATATGAGTTAGGAACAGTTGGCTAACTCTAGATTCTAAGAAGCTCTTGAACCATACGAACAAGTTACTTGAAAACAATAACACAATAAGATCATTGTAAGCAGACATCTTGAACTACATATGGAGTAAGCATAATGCGATCAAGTAATAGATAGAGAAACAATACGGCATGGCTTGACTAAACAGGAATAATCACTATAATTAGTGATCACAATGATCATTCACACAAGAAATGAACATCCGGACATGCCAGCTAATAAGCTCAATGCAAAGTATCATTTGCATGTCTAACACTCAACTGAAACAGAAACACTAAGTTATTTGTATCAAGGATACAAGATCCAATAAAGGGCACAAGAGTGGAGTACTAAAGAAAATGCACAACATTAACTAAAAATACTAAGAAGCTACAAAGCATAAGTACAAAATTAAAATAAGCATAGTCAAGTACACAACGTCAGTCATGAAATATGAACAAAAACTATAAAAGACTTAAAACAAAATATTAAATAAGCTTGCTGCTCTTGATCTTCATCTCCAATGCTCCCCTTTGATCTAGCTCTCTCTTTCCCCCTATCATGACACTCCCCCTTTTTTTTTAAGTCATCTCTCCCTTTTTGTTATAGAATAGCTAGTCCTTATCTTCCTCTAGCTTCCTTTGGATTTGGTCCAATTGAGTTTGGAAAGATGTGCACTTTGTATCAAACTCAGCGTGGTGAGAATACATGATAGATGCTAGACTGGATACTTTGGTGCCGAGGTCTTGCATAGATGTAAGTATGTGGTCCAACTTCTCATCATTAGAGTGTAAACTAGAGCTTGCACCACCTTAAGGAGCGTTACCTTCTTGCTTTACCCTTTTCTTGTTGTGACCAATGCTAGCATTCAAAGTCCAAATGTTGATTGGACTTGGCTGAGGGTATGGATACCCATCTTCCGTTGGATGAACACCTTTGAGTTTCAATATTTTTGAAATAAGGTAGCAAAAAGGAATGCAGTTCCTTAAGGCAGTTCGCTCAACAGTTTTGCTCAAAATATGGAAGATATGAGAGCAAATATCAATTTCCTCTTCATTGACTAAGTCATGAAGGAACAAAGCTCTACCAAGATTCATGTATCCAGTGCTGGAGAGAGGGTAGACATTATGGAACATGATTGTTGTGAGCACTCTTAATTTGGGAGATAGTGATGAAACACTAATTGATTTCCCATTGGGGGAGAACTGCAAGTTCACTCCTAGAGTTTCCCGAAATAAATCCTCTTTTGGATACAAGTCATCATACATCGATGGCTTTGGGAACATTGGCCGGTTGGTGTCATCATGAAACTCTTTCCTCAAACCCAACATTTCAACTCATCTCCTTCAGAAATAGCATTTGCATAAAATTCCTTGACCATATTTTCATATGGTTCCTCAAAGCTGGTCAAAAGGAAGTTTCAATCCTTAGTGGTGAACCATTTCTAAATGTTCGTATCAACAATAGAGCCTTGATCCACCACCCTTTCTACTAACATTGGGGCATCCTTGAAGTAACTGCCATATCTTTGAGCTGTTGCATGATATGAACTTCTCGGTATCAAAAAAGAATGTTAATGACCGAGTTTTCTTAGACTTGGGGGTGAGGCTATCAAGGTTAATCATGTCTTTTCCTTTGGTGCTGCTGCCTTTCATAGCTAATTTCTTGAAAGGTGACATCGTCAAGCTACATCATGTAATTTCAAAGAGCAAGATGAAGCATAAACGATAGAAAGCTTGATTAGTAGCACGCTAGTCCTTAAGTAGACATTCTGAATTAAAAAAAAAATTTAAGCTTACTTCAAAAACAAGTTGACATGAGACATCATACATCATCAATATATGATAAAATTACGACAATAAGCACTTAAACATGTCAAAGTGTGTGTGTGTGCATCAAATGCAAAAAGTGTGCAAACTAGGACAAAGTGGAAAACCACATAGTCCTATGAAGTTTCGAGATTAAAGAAACATGATTATCCCTACACCTTTGTATTCCATGGAATCTAAAGAAACACACAAAAACATCTAAGAGGCATTTCATTTATGAACATGATATGCACAACATAACACAAACATGGTATAATGCACAACAACAAAGAACAAACATGGAAAATATGTTGAATAGGCATTATACCAAACAAGATCAACAAAACCCATATGAAAAACTCAACAAAAACATCATTAAAACCATATTCAAACATCATATTTTCAAATCTCATCACAAACACAAAATCCAAGAAATCTAGGGCTAGAAACATGAAATACTTTTGAAATAAAAGAAAACCCATACCTTTTCTTGAAGAGTGATGAAAGATTGATGAAGAAAATAGAGGTTTTATGAGTGAAAATGGAGGTTTTGGAAGAGGAAGAGGCAGACAAGACAATGTAGAAGCACGTGATGTGAGGGAAAACTGAAAATTTTTTTAAAACTGACATTGATTTAACCACTGCCTATGGTGGTAGTGCTGGTTTGAGGTGATGAGCTCAGGCAGATCTAGCCATGGGTTTTGGTCAAGAGAGCTTGAATGAGATAGCAGAAAGAAGGAGAAGGTTCTAGAGAACTTTAGGTATACGACTAGGGTTCAGAAGAGTTTTAAGGGATGTGGGTTTAGGCCAGACCCATTTCCGTAGTGTCTCTTACCCATTTCTTTTAATGGGATTTGGGCTAGGTGTGCCCTAGGCCCAATTCAAGGGTCATCTTCATTTGGAATCTAGCTAACCCATATGCCTTGGGCCTTCCTTTTCATATGTTTTGGCTTGGTCCATTCATTTTTAAAACATGGCTTTAAACACTTTCAGCCCATCTTCTAATTATAAAAGGCCCATGTACGTTATTACTTCATTTAATAAACTTCCATCTTATTTTTTATTTTTGCATATTCATATATACTTATTATATTTTCATTTTAAACCCTTTTTTCTCATGTCTGCTTCTAAATACGTATTTTCCCATATTTGTGTTTTAATCTAAAAATTCCCAAAATCATGTTTCAATCCCAAAAATTCCCAAAAATCATGTTTTAATCCCAAAAGCTCCCAAAAATCATGTTTTAATCCTAAAAACTCCCAAAAATCATATTTTGGCCTTGGTCTCCTCTAAAATTGCTTTTTGACTCGAAACTTTCCAATGTCTATTTGTCCCTAATTTTTCCACAAAATTACATTTTGACCCAAAATTCCTAAAATTAGATTTTGGCCCAAAATCTTTCAAAAATTGCAATAAAGCCCTCCACCTTTTCAAAAATTACAAAGAGGCTCCCAAACCCTTTGGAAGTTGTTTGAAGTCATTAAAAAAACTTCTGAGGACTTTTACTTATCCTTAAATCCACACTTTTTGCTTGTCTTCATTTAAGATTTTTGCTTTACAACTTGTGTGATGTTCATGCTTGTAGCTTCATTCTTACCTTTGGTTGATCTATATCTTGGAGTGCTCTATGCCATGTTCATGTTTCTAGATCTACATGTTCGTTGCTATGCCATGTGCTTCTATAGTCCTTTTTTCCCCTTGATATCTAGATCCCGTGGTCTAGGCCTACATCCATACACTTAGGCCTATATCAAAGGGTTTGGATCATTTCCTTAGCATGTCCATGTTTGCTTGCTTGTTTCTATGTTTTATCTCCATATTAGCTTCTCTAGATCTAGGCTTTGCCATGCTTTGTGCGCTTCGTAGGCATGTGCTTGTGTGGTTGCATCCATCCCTCTTAGGGATTGATTGGGTGTGACCACTTGTGAAATACACCTCCATGGTGTTGGTATGCATGATATGCACCTTTCTCCACTCCGTGCGATGTTGATATGCTTACCTTGCTTGCTTTGTGCCACTCGTTTGGCTTTCTTTTCTTCTTTGCATCTTTGCACGGTTACCTATATGTTCATGCATGAGTCTGTGTGCCGTTTGTACTCCAATCCAATGGAACTACGGAAATTCGATCCAAACCTACATTGTCCTCCTAGGACACCCATTTTGTTTGATGACATGTTTGTTTGTCTCTTCGTTTGTTTCACATGTTTGTTTTCCCCTATTTGACATCTTTTCCTAGCTTGTCTTTAGCATGCTTCTCCTTCCATTTGTTTCTTTGCTTGTCTGCTGGCTTGTTTCTTTTGTCTTTGCACACACGGAATGAGGAAACTTGGAGCGAGGGTGAGACCTCCTAGGTGCAAGCAAAAAGTGCAAGGATGCAAGTAAGAGGATGCAAGCCTATAAAGGGCAATGATTAGTAGATTAGGGGGCCTAGCCCCTCCAGAGCGGTCTTCTTTTTCTTTCTCTCAAATACTTTTCTCTAGAGCATGTATTAGGGTCCCTATCCATGTACCCCCTTTTTATTTTCCTACTCCTTGCTTAGGTCACTTTCTGTGGATATGGCAATGTCTATTTTACTTATCCTGTACCTTGCTAGGCCATACTCTTGGAGCGTTGGTAATATCTGGTTTATTTTCTTACTCTGTGTGATAGCATTGTGCATGATGCATGTGTATATATATCTAATTGCATGTATGTGGGTGATTGTACACTTTGTATGATAAAATCTCGTGGCTATGTGAGCGATCCTCTCTAGTCATGAGAGCTCTTGACCTTGTAGCATGGGTACATGCTCAAGGCAACTGTTGTAGGTGCATATTCATGCTATATTGTGTGCATGATTATAGTGGTGTGATTCTCTTGAGCTATGTCACCAAGTGACATTGGATTCCCTATATATGTGACATGCATAAGCATGTTTAACACTTTGGAGGGCTTTGGCTCATCATGTTGCGAGCATGTCAATACACGCCGTATACACAGATGTGAAACCTTGCCGGTGCGCCATAGAGCACTAAATGCAAAACACTGCCAAATTTTCATCGTGAAAATGAGGAATCCCCATTTGTCGTATTCTCACATCGAAAGCTTGGTGAGAATAGCGTTTGGCTTGCTATGATGCTGTTAAGGACATATTTATGTAATTGGCTAATCCTTTGACAAAATGCATTTTACTTGCAATTGGGTAGATCTAGGATGAATTTAGTACTTCAAGAAACAAGTGTTTAAATTAATTATTGAAGCCATGCAAGTTTAACTAGGAAACAAGTGAAGAAGTGCTGTTCATTAAAGTTCGACAGAAGTCTCGACAGAATCATTTCTATCGAGATTTAATTTTGAAACTCGACAGAAGTTGTATCTGTCGAGAATTATGAAATCAGACTTTTTAGATTTGATTACACGCATAGGCTTATGTATTTGTGTAGGGTTTCTTTTCTCACAACCCTAGACATATATGAGGCTTATTTTAAAGGCCGTTACATTATGCACAAAACTATGCAAAGAGGATGCGAATAAAATACAAGCATTGTGTGACCGAATGCAAAAAGTGACCTAGTTCATCATTCTCTTTATAGAAGCTACTGCATCTTTCTGCTAGGTTTTTGTGACCAAGGAGCTTCCTAATCTTCATTGTTGATGAACAGAAGAACTTTTGCGGCCAACAATCTTCTTCAAGTTGGTGTGTTAGTCACGTACTGGGATCCCTGCATCATTGGTTAGTCACGTACTTGGATTCGTGCATTGAAAGAAGAGATTGCCTTACAATACAAGTCCAATTGGGTATTAGGGTAAGAGTTCAACTATAGGTTGGTATTTCAGGATAGGCCAAAAGGTTTGGTAAGATTCCTTGTACTTGTAACTGCTTGTAATCGATAATAATAGATTATAGAGAGTGGTGACCTTAAATTCACCCGGTGGGGTTTTTCCTCTGTGGTTTTCCCCATTCATAAAAAAATCACCTGTATCAAATTTATTTTGCCTTGCATTTTAGTTATTTTGTGGTTTGTATGTGCTACCATGCTATTGCATGTAATTTGAATAATTAATTAACTTTGGTAATTAATTAATTTGCTAGGGGTCAATTCTTTTTAACCCAACAAGTGATGTCAGAGTGGACACACTCTGATTAGGTTTTAGGCTTTGTTTTGTAATCCATTGACCCCTGCTTGTCATGGATAGATGATAGTCTCTTATTATACTTCATTTATTCGATGGCACTAACTATGCATACTGGAAAGTACGCATGAGAACTTTCTTGCAGTATTTAGATGAGAAAGTGTGGCAAGCTGTGGCGATTGGTTGGTCTAAGCCAAAGGAAGTGCCGGCTAATTGGGTTGATGCAAAGATCAAAGAGGTAAATTTCAACAACAGAGTATTGAACACCATATTCAGTGCTGTTACGAATGAGGAGTTCAAGAAAATATGCTCAACTAAAACTGCAAAGGAAGGATGGACCATTCTCTAAATGACCTATGAAGGAACTAAGGTCGTTAAAGATTCCAAGCTTCAAGGCTTACTACAAGTTTTGAGGAGATCAAGATGGAGAAGGATGAGTCATTCGATGAGTTCTATGCCAAACTCAAGGACATAGTCAACTCAACCTTTAATCTTGGGGAAACTATTCCCAAACCCAAGGTTGTGAGAAAGATGCTCAGATCTCTTCTTGAGAGATTTCATGCCAAGATAACAGCGATTGAGGGCATGTTTGGTACATCAACTTAAATACATGTTTTCAATTTTTAAACAACATTACACATATTTCTAAATATTTTTTCACTCACACGTATTTCTAAAAAACTAAAAACTGTTATTTAAACACACATACCAAACGGGCTCTGAAGAATTGAAGGACATTGACTCCATTCTTTTGACAGAGTTGATGGGCAACTTACAAACCTATAAATTGGGTTTGACTAGACTTGGGAAAGGAAACAAAAGTAAGAGTATGGCATAGAAGGCCAAAAGTAATAAGACTGATGAGTCTTCAGATGATGAAGATTCCAAGATGAAGTCCTACATCACTAGGCAGTTTAAGAAGTTCATAAAGAATGCCAACGTGAAAGGTTTTGACAAGGACCGAAAGAAATCTAGTTCTTCTTAACTCAAAAGTCAAGACAGAGAAAAGAAGGATGTTAAGGATGGTGGTCAGTATACTATTCCCTCCAGACCAAAGTGCTTCGGATGTTAAGGTTTTGGATACATGAAACAAGAATGTCTAACACATCTCAAGTCGATTGGGGAAAGCAAGGCTCTTGTTGCTACCTTGAGTGATACCGAGTTTGAGACTAAGTCAGATGACAGTGATGATGAGGGAATCTTAAGTGCTTTCACTGCCACAGTGGATCTTACTGAAGGGATCGTAGAAGCAGTGGATGAAGAAGAGGACTTGATGGAATCTAAATTTGAGAAAATGAACGATCAAGATAACGTCCATACAGCCTATGCTAAGTGGTTAGCCACTTAACAAAGCAACAATGTGTTATCATCTGGTGGTCAAGGTCAGTTTCCGCAATCTATAGCTCCTCTTAGAGATCTTCTCAAGGCCTTCATGTTCCTTTTAAACTTGAACGGTTTCAATTCTTACCCCTCTTCTTAGGATCAAAGATTAGCACAAAGGAAAGGTCCTTACAAGGTATGGAAGGAAAAATGCTCAAAGTGATTTAGTTACTCTCTTTCTCTCTCTCCCCGTTTATGTTTATGCATTACTTGTTTGTTTTGCTTTCTAGCTTTTGAGTTAGTCTAGTTTTATGCTTTGCGTGTGTCTTATGTTTTTGTTTGGCTGCTTTTCAGTTTTTACTTTATTTGTTTTACATAAAAATAAAAATAAATAAAAATTAGAAAAATACAAAAATAGTGGATGTATGTGTATATTTGGTACTTGTGTACCTTGGATGGCCATTGAAACAAAGTTTTCTAAACTTTGTATCTATTGTAACTTAGATGAGCACTTTAATGCACAACTAAGAAACTGTGCTTTATGGCTCTTGTTTGTGATGAGTACGATTAAGTTTTTCTCTTTTATACTTAATACTTATATTACTCTTTTTGACATGAATGACTAGAAAATCCTAAGAGAAAGACATAAATAACCATTTCACCACTAAATCCTACGCAATCATGTGTAACATCTGTGTGCTTCGGCATAGCAAAATTGTGATGTTTTGGCTTACATAATTGGGTATTTCTTCTCTCTCTCTCCCTATATATGCCCATGCATGATATGTTCAAAAATAAAATATGCAAAGAATATAAAAGCAAAAAAAATCATAATGCTTTTAAATATGGTTGCAAGCTTGTTCAAGGAGATGTGAGAATTATATGATGTACCATGAAGGTGATAGTTCCCATCAAACATTTATGATTGTGTGTGTGTATTAGATTCTCTCATATCTCAAATCGTCACAATATGAAAAACTTATGCACACTTGTTATGTTTTCACACACAACACACAAAAATTCTTTGCTAGTTTTGATACATGTGCAGGTACGATGTGTTTTGGCTATCACAAGGAATACATGTGTTAATATATGCTTACTAAATTGTCTTAACTTGTTTTTGAAACATAAAATTGGTTAGACTTGTTTAGTGTGTGTGTGTGTGTTTCTGGATTTATGGATGCTATGCTTATACGTTGAGAGATGTTTTAAAAGCTTAATATTGTTTGGATCTTTGGTTGAGTAGCTTGCTTGTTGCATTCATCTTTATGTGTTTTTCCTTCTTGAAAAATGATAGGCCAAAAATGTATTGACCCTTTGTGATGAATTAATTGATTAATTTCACAAGTTTATTAATTAATCAAATTAACATGCAATGTATGTGGCAACACAAACAAATCGCCAACTAAAACTAAAATGCAGTGGAAAATAAATTTGACAAGGTGATTTGTTTTCGAATGGGGAAAACCTCCAAGGCAAAAACCTCACCGGATCATTTTAAGCTCACCACTTCTGAAAATTCACTATTATCACAACAAGTGGTTACAAGTAAAGGAATCCTAATACCTTTTACCAACTACAGTTGAACCCTTACCTCAATACCCAATTGGACTTGTTCAGTAGTGACAATCTCTCGTTTTAATGCACGACTCTTAGTACGTGACTAACCAATAAATGCGTGGATCCCAGTACGCGACTTAATCACCAACTTGAGAAGGATGTTGGTTGCAACGTTCTTCAGTTCATCACACGATGAAGATCACGAAGTTGCTTAGTCACAAAACCCTACTGTGTACAAACACAACAACTTCTTTAAGATGAACTAGGGTAAACTAGGTTTCTAGCCATAATTTGTATGAACAACTCTTTGCTTTACACTTGTGCAACTGTGCTCCTTGTGACGGCCCTTAAAATAATCCTTATATATGTTTAGGGTTGTGAGAAAAGAAATCCCAAACACATACTTACGGATTAGCATGAAATCAGAACTGAAAATATGATTTTCATAATTCTTGATAGATACGCTATCTGTCAAGAAGCTGTTGAGCTTCATGCTTAGACAGCTTTTTAAATCTCGATAGATACTAGCTGTCGAACTTTAAAAACCAGCACTTCATTACTTGATTCTTGGACAGACTTGCATGGCTTTAAACTTGAACTTGAAACCTTGTTCCTTGAAGTATTAAACACATCCTAGATCTATCCAAATACAAGTATAGTCTGTTTTGTCAAAGGATTAGCCAATACATGAAAACATATGTTCCTAACATGAATCACATATGTCCTAACAAAAAATCCATTTTCTTCAAGCTTGACAGCTTCTCGATAGATCTTCGATAGATTCCTCTTCTATCAAGCCTTTCTTTCTTCAGCCTCGATAGAATCTCGATAGATCTTTGATTCATCGAGATTTCTGGGTTTCCTCTCGACTGCATCTCAGCAACTCCTCGATCCATTGAGCCAAATTTCTAAGAAGCCAAATTTCTGAGCATTCTGTTTGACCGATAGATTCTCAACATCTTCCTAATCCATAAAGGTGTTTTTGCTGCTAACAGATCCTCGACAGTACCTTGACATACTCATTTCTGTCGAGCTTTAGTGCTCGACAGATCTTGATAGCAGCTACGATCCATTGAGCCGCGATTTCTATATAAAGGACAGGTGTGATTCAGACTTCATTTTTTCTTTCTTCTCCTTGATAGAATTCACTTCTTTCTTGACTCAAAACCTTTTCTCACTCTAAAATCCTTCTACCCATGAAGTTTTCGGCCCTATCCAAGTTCAAATCACCTAGTAAGACCTCTTAATCCCTCTTTCTACATGTATTCATGCATTTTAAACCTAGGTTTTGGGGTTTTTCAAAACTTTTGGGGTTTTTGAGTTTTTCTTGATTTTTTTGGGTTGGGCTTTGTGATTTTGCTGTTATAAGTGTTAGGACATATGTAGTTCAAGTCTGTGAACATATGTCACTATTTTATGTAATTGACTTATCCTTAGACAAAACGCACTTTACTTGTAATTGGGTAGATTTAGGATGAGTTTAACACTTCAAGAGACAGTGGTTCAAGGTTAAGTGTTGAAGCCGTCAAAGTCTGTCCAAGAAACAAGCTAGGAAGTGCAAGGTTTTAAAGCTCGACACATACCTCGACACATACATCAATCGAGCTTTAAAGGAGCTGTTTTGCCCGAGCCTCGACAGCTATCTCGACACCTCTCGACACCTCTATCTGTCGAGAATTAAAGAAAACAGATTTCCAAGTCTGTTTCAAGTCTAATCTGTGAGTGTGTCTTTGGGACTTCTTTTCTCCTAACCCTAGACATATAAAAGGATTATTTTAAGGGCCGTCAAGAAGAGAGATCACAAGATACAAGTTGCACATTCTTTGAGAACTTGTTGTTCATACAATTTGTGATCTGACAGACAAAGTTCGTGCCCTAGTTCATCCTTGATGATTTGAAGAACTTTGCAGCCAACTCTCTCTCTCTCTAGTTGGTGTTTGAAGTCGCGTACTGGGATCCGCGCATCTGGTTAGTCACGTACTTGGGAGCCGTGCATTGAAAGGAGAAACTGTCACTACAGAACAAGTCCAATTGGGTATTGGGGTAAGAGTTCAACTGTAGGTTGGTGAGGTACTGGGATTCCTTACTTGTAACTGCTTGTTGTGATAATAGTGGAGTTTCGGGAGTGATGACCTTAAATCACCCGGTGGGGTTTTTGCCGTAAGGGTTTTCCCCATTCGTAAACAAATCACCGTGTCATTTATTTTCCGCTGCATAACTTAGTTTTGGTGATTTGTTTGTGCTACCACGTGATATTGCATGTTAATTTGATTAATTAAGAACTTGGCTAATTAATCAACGTAATTTATCACAAGGGGTCAACGCGTTTGTGGCCTGTCAATAAGTTCATGCATGCATTGTATTCTCTATGCATTATAACAATGTTTCATGCATTTTAGGATTGTGTGCTTGATTAAAAACGTAAGTGCTGTTAGTTTGGATTCGGTCTTTGCCTATGATGCTCTTATTTTTTGCACGTCATATGTTCATGCATTTTCATGCATACGTTCTTTCATTTTCTTTCTTTCTTTGTGTTGTGATGTGTTTTGTTTCTCTCTCTCTCTCTCTCTCTCTCTCTCTCTCTCGGATAGACTGCGTTATGGCACCTAAACAGTGTAAATCTACTTCGGCTCAGAACCCTCTTCATGGTTCTGGGTCTTCTTCTTCTTTTGATCCTCCCTTTCACATCCAGTTCCGTGATGGGAAGGCCTAGAAGGACTTCTCGGAGAACTTCTAGAAACGTGGCATTCATTCGGAGCGCTAGGTCATCTTGTCGGACTTTGTCAACACTTCTCTCCTTGTTGTCATTTGAACCTGGGTTGGGATTCTCTCTGTGAGAGTCTTATCAGGTGTCCCATCGTGTTTATATAGGAGTTTTACTCCAATATACATGGCATCAATACCTATGTGCCTTGGTTTGTTACTTATGTCCAAGGAACACGTATCGTAGTTACTCCAAATCTTATATCCGAGGTACTACATGTTCCTAGGGTAGCGCATCTTGACTACCTTGGCTATGAGCGTCTTCGAACAGTGTCCAGAGACAAACTTCTCTCTTACTTTTGTAAGACTCCTTCCATATGGGGTCGTAAGCTAAACACCCTATGCTCGGGCTTTTCCAAAGACCCGAGGTTCCTTAACATGGTGATGGCATTTACTCTTACTCCATTGTCTCACTATAACTCCATGACTAAGCCTCGTGCTTGTTTCCTTCTTTCTCTTTTAGAGGATCTCTCTATTGACTTTCCCTTTCATTTCATCACATCTATTCTGGATTTGTATTTGGACACTGTCACCCGTGATAAGCTCATCTTTCCTTTGACTATTATAGGATTCTTCAGTATTTCTCCATTGATATTCATTCCTTTACACGGCGGAGTGAGGCCTAGCTTCGTCCGAAGCGGCCACGAGTAGAGGCGACTGATCCTGCAGCTTTTGCTGATATTCCTTCTTCCTTGGCTCCTTCTACCTCTGCAGCTGGTGGAGTGACTCTAGAGACCATCATGGCGTAGCTTCAGTGGATTGAGGCTGACTTTGGTGGTCGTCTTGACTATCTCACTAATGAGATATGTTAGATGAACACCTAAGTTGGTCGCATTGCTCATTGACAGGTTTGCATATCTGGCTTTGCACCTTCTCCCTTTCTTTCTTTAGAGGCCTCGGTTGATGAGGATGGTGATGATGATGAGGATGATGATAGCTCTTCTAGTGATGACAAGATGACACTCTCTCAATGACTTACCCTTTGTCATTCGTGAGAAAAAGAGGGAGTAGTTTTGGTTTGAGAGAGTAGTCTTATATTTAGGGGGAGTGTTTATAGTTTTGAGGGATGTAGTGAGGTTTACATGTATTTTCTTTTCTCTTCTTTACATTTAGCCTCTTGTATACAGGTCTTGTGACCATTTTATTATGACATACATTGTATCTTACATTCTTATATACTGATGATGATGTATGTTCATTTTATTCACATATCTCTTCATGCGTTTTTTCATATATAATGCTCTGATGAGTTTTGTTTAAGTGTTTAAGAAGGACAGGTTGTAAAAGTCTATCATGCCATGAACTTTCTTCTTGCAAAGTTTTTCAAGAGTTTATGTTAGGGTTAGCTTTATGTTGTATTTCAACAAGTGGTTATGAGTTAAGTAATTTAAGACTTCTCTCATAATTATTTATTTTGTTGTGGTTTTGTAACAGATTGCTAAAGGGAGAGATTGTTAGGGACATATCTAATACTATATATAAAAACAGAAGCCTTTAAAGAGGTGCTGCCACGTCAGAAAATATGTCCACTTTTATGCTACCACGTATACAGTTTATTCTTAAAAATAAGGTACGGTGCACCGTTTTGGGATATTTTTATAAAAACCCAACCCGCTTATAAAAAAAAAACATAAAAACCCAAACAGACATACGCTACAAAAAGAAAAGGAGAACCGAGAAAGAACGATTGAGAAAGAGCTTCGGTCTATTAATGATGGTGGAGAGAGAAAAATCTGAGAAGAAAGTCAGGCTTCACCACCATCAGACCACCGTACCCTCCACCGGCATGGTCTCTGTTTTTTTGTACCGAAGGTCAGCGTACTCTCTTCATTTTCAAAAACTGTTTTTGTAGTTTGAAAGATTGAAACTTCTCACCATTGCTTTTTCTATTTGAATTAGAATATTAAATCTTCAATATTTCTATGTTTTTGAATTGAAAATCGGCAGTTCCCCTTACTTAATTTTCTAGGGTTCTTCTTTTACCCCCTTTTTTTTTTTTTTTTTTTTTTTTAAAGATGGGTTGATTCTCTTTCTAGGTATGAAAGTTTACTTTTAATTGAGTTTTTTTGTTGGATAGGTTTAGATTTGATTCATTTTTGTTTTGGGTTTTAGGGTTTTTTTATCAAAATGCTTGTAGATATTTGCTTTTGTTTTGAGAAAAAAGAGAATCGTTTCTCAGTTCCTTTAAAAAATTCTTCCTTTCAAATTTAAAGTTAAATTAGTTTTTGATAGGCCACAAACGCATTGACCCCTAGTGATAAATTAAATTGATTAATTAGCCAAGTTATTAATTAATCAAGTTAACATCCAATATCATGTGGCAACACAAACAAATCACCAAAACTAGAGTATGCAGCGGAAAAATAAAAGACACGGTGATTTGTTTACGAATGGGAAAAACTTGATGGCAAAAATGCCACCGGCATTTTTGCCCTTACTTAATTTTCTAGGGTTCTTCTTTTACCCCTTTTTTTTTTTTTTTTTTTTTTTTTTTTTTTTTTTTTTAAAGATGGGTTGATTCTCTTTCTAGGTATGAAAGTTTACTTTTAATTGAGTTTTATTGTTGGATAGGTTTAGATTTGATTCATTTTTGTTTTGGGTTTTAGGGTTTTTTTATCAAAATGCTTGTAGATATTTGCTTTTGTTTTGAGAAAAAAGAGAATCGTTTCTCGGTTCCTTTAAAAAATTCTTCCTTTCAAATTTAAAGTTAAATTAGTTTTTGATAGGCCATAAACGCATTGACCCCTAGTGATAAATTAAATTGATTAATTAGCCAAGTTATTAATTAATCAAGTTAACATGCAATATCATGTGGCAACACAAAAAAATCACCAAAACTAGAGTATGCAGCGGAAAAATAAAAGACACGGTGATTTGTTTACGAATGGGAAAAATTTGACGGCAAAAATGCCACCGGCATTTTTGCCCTTACTTAATTTTCTAGGGTTCTTCTTTTACCCCTTTTTTTTTTTTTTTTTTTTTTTTTTTTTTTTTTTTTTAAAGATGGGTTGATTCTCTTTCTAGGTATGAAAGTTTACTTTTAATTGAGTTTTATTGTTGGATAGGTTTAGATTTGATTCATTTTTGTTTTGGGTTTTAGGGTTTTTTTATCAAAATGCTTGTAGATATTTGCTTTTGTTTTGAGAAAAAAGAGAATCGTTTCTCGGTTCCTTTAAAAAATTCTTCCTTTCAAATTTAAAGTTAAATTAGTTTTTGATAGGCCACAAATGCATTGACCCCTAGTGATAAATTAAATTGATTAATTAGCTAAGTTATTAATTAATCAAGTTAACATGCAATATCATGTGGCAACACAAACAAATCACCAAAACTAGAGTATGCAGCGGAAAAATAAAAGACACGGTGATTTGTTTACGAATGGGAAAAACTTGACGGCAAAAATGCCACCGGGTGATTTAAGGTCACCACTCCCGAAACTCCACTATTATCATAGCAAGCGATTACAAGCAAGGAATCCCAAGTACCTTACCAACCTACAGTTGAACCCTTACCCCAATACCCAATTGGACTTGCTCTATAGTGATAGTTTCTCCTGTCAATGCACGGCTCCCAAGTACGTGACTAACCAATTGCTCGGATCTCAGTACGGGACTTCAATTCACCAACTAGAGAGAGAGTTGTTGGTTGCAAAGTTCTTCAGATTATCTACACGATGAAGATCAAGAAGATGCTCGGTTACAAAACCCTACGGTGCACATTACACAGCAATCTTCTTTACAAGAGATGAACTAGGGCACGAACTTTGTCTTTGATCACAAATTGCATGAACATGGATTGCTCAATACTTATACAACTTGCATCTGTTTGACGACCCTTAAAACAATCCTTTTATATGTCTAGGGTTAGGAGAAAAGAAGTCCCAAAAACACATTCACGGATTGGAATTAAAACAGAATTGAAAATCTGTTTTCTTTAAATCTCGACAGATAGAGGTGTCGAGGATTTGTTGAGAAGCTGTTGAGGCTTGGGCTAAAACAGCTTCTTAAAGCTCGATAGATGCATGTGTCGAGACAGGTGTCGAGCTTTAGTAACTTGCACTTTCCAGCTTGTTTCTTGGACAGACTTGATGACTTCAACACTTAATCTTGAAACACTGTTTCTTGAAGTGTTAAACACATCCTAACTCTACCCAATTACAAGTAAAGTGCGTTTTGTATAAGGATAAGCTAATTACATAAAATAGCGACATATGTCAACAACTTGAACTACGTATGTCCTAACAATCTCCCCCTTTGGCAATCTGTGACAAAACCATAACAAACAAATGAAGATATGAGAGAAGTCATAAAACACTTTAACTCATATTCACTTGTTACATACAATAAAATCTATCTTAACACAAACTTTTGAAAAACTTTGCAAGAAGAGAGTTTATGGCAAGTAGACTTTGACAACCTGTATTTCTGAAACACTTATAAACAAAACACATTAAGGCATCTTTGTGTGAAGTAGAAATAATAGATTGCATACAAGTAAAAGAAACATGTGTATAAAGACAGAAAAGAAACAACACATGGAAAGATAGGTGAAAGAAACATACATCAACATATATATCAAGAAATAAGTACAATGTATGTCAATATATGATCAAAGTATCTCTAAAAAGATAGAAAAGAAAAAAAATACATGTAATCCTCACTACATCCCTCATATCAACACTCCCCCTATCAAAAATGTCCTATACTAGCTCTTCCCCTAAGTATGACTACTCTCATACACCAAAACTACTCCCCCTTTTTGTCACGAGTGACAAAGGGTAGAGTGTCAAGTAGACATCTCATTAGAAGAGCTCGCATCTCCATCATTATCATCTGAAGCATCATCGTCATCACCGTCATCATCATCCTCAGTCTCAGAAGTGACATGAGGAGGCGGAGGAGAAGCCTCTAGAGCAAAGCCGCCCAAAGTCGCCTGTCGCCTAGCGATGTGACCAACACGAATGTTCACCTGATACAACTACGTGGAGAGTGTATCGAGGCGAGCATCCATGCGCTGAAGCTGCGCCATGATGTCTCCAAGAGTGATGTCGCTCGAAGAAGAAGGAGCCGATGTCACTCGAGCAGATCTGGATGTAGTCGGACGGGAGGAAGGAGTAGCAGCATTTGATTGTCTCGATCTGAATTGTGCCTCGCTACGATTTACGGTAGCGGCGTCTATGGCAGACATGACATGAAATGGATCGGACGAAGGGAATGGGATGGAAAAACGGTGAAGAATCCTCGTGATAGCAGAAGGGAAAATGAGCTTATCACGGGTGGCCATATCTCTATAGACATCTATGATAGAGAAGATAAAGTGAGAAGGGAAGTCTATAGTGAGATGCTCTAAGAGGGACAACAAAAATTGAGCACGAGGCTCTATGATGGAGTTGTAGTGAGAGAGTGGGTGCAACACAAAAGTCATTACCATGTTAAGGAAACGAGGACCTTTAGCAAAAGGCCGACATGGTGTGTACTAATGATCTCCCCAAGAGGAAGGACGCTCACAGAATGCCGAGATCATCTCGTCTTTGGACACAGTCCATAGATGCTCACATCTGGGGTGATTAGCATTATCCACCCTCGGGACATGAAGAACCTCGGAGACTAACTCCGGAGTGACAGCAAAGCGTGTACCTCGAATGCTAGAATAGAAGAGAGGTACTGAAGAATCAATCCCGTGGAGGTTGGAGTAAAACTCCTATATCAACACGAGAGGACAGGTGACCGGGACGTCATGCAATGACTCCCAAGCCCAAGTGTGAATGACATTGGGTAGGTCAGTGTCGGCAAAGTCTGCCAAGATAACGTGGCGTTCCGAATGAATACCTCGTTTAGAGAAGTTCTCCGAGAAGTCCTTATGGGCTTTCTCATCATGGAACCGGATAGACAACGGAGTGGAATCCGAAGAAAAAGATCCCTTAGAATGCAAAGGGTTCTGGGATGGAATAGATTTACGTTTAGGTGCCATAGACACTACTAACGCAAACATAGAGAGAGGGAGAAGAAGAGAAACACACAGAAAAGTCCCAAACAGTTCAATATAGGAAGAATATATTGAAAAGATAGAACGTATGCATGGGAAATGCATAAGCATGTGACATGCAACATAAAAACATCATGGGCTCAGCCCAATCCAAACCTAACAGCACACAACAGGTTTGCACACATCTAAATGCATGAAAATACAATTAGAATGCTAATGTGATGCAATGCATGTAGTTTTAAAGATCAAATCTATAAAACCAACCTAAAAATTTCATGAAACTTTTAACAATTTTGAAAACACCCCAAAAATTTTCAAAAACCTTAAAAATCTCAAAACCTAGGTTTTTAAAACATGAAATGCATGAAGAATGGAAGAATTGAAGCTTACCAAGTGAAGAAAATCTAGAAGATCACTTGAAGAATCCTTAGGAAGAGGTTTGGAGAGAGTGAGAAAGGTTTTGGGAAAGAAAACACCAAGTATCGAGTGAGAGAGATCGAGCGAAATGAGAGAAATCGCTAAAGAAAGAATATATAGCCCTTCAGTAATTCTCGACAGATGCAGGTATCGAGAGGTGTCGAGAGCTATCGAGGTAGGTGTCGAGAAAATGCACTCCGACAGATACAGCTATCGAGAACATGTGTCGAGAAAGAAGGATCAAGCATGAAGGAATCTCGAACGATCCAGAAGCTGTCGAGAATCTATCGAGCAGACAGAAAGTTTCTCGATCGATCCACCAGGTGTCGAGAATGTGTCGAGACTGCGTTTAGAAAAAGTCTAAGAAACTCGACAGATAGCTAGGTGTCGAGAGGTGTCGAGGAGGTATCGAGATGCCTTAAAAACAGTTTTTCAAGAGAGGAAAACACAGACATGAATGCAATCACGCATGCAACTCAACCAAAGATCCAAACAACACATTTAGCTCTCAATAACATCTCTCATCAAGAATTTTAAAGCAAATAGATCCCAAAACACGCACACACACATTAAACACGTCTAACCAATTTTATATTTCAAAAATGAGTTAAGATAGTTTAGTGAGGATACATTTACGCATGTAAACTTTGTGATGGCCAAATCACATTGTACCTGCACATGTATCAAGAGTAGCAAAGAGTATTGCGTGTTGTGTGTGAAAACATAGCAAGATTGCATAAGTGTCTCAATGTTATGACGATTTGAGATATGAGAAAATCACTTTAACTCACACATAACGATAACTGTTTGATGGGGACTATCACCTTCGAGGTACATCTTATAACTCCCACATCTCCTAGAAAACACACTTGCAACCATATTTTAAAGCATTTTATTCTTTTTGCTTTTTATTGTTGGGATATTTGTCCTTAAATCCTATTGTATGATGCTATGTATTTTATTATGTAAGACATTATGTATGACTTAATGTTTTGGTTAATAAAGTTGTATTATTATTTGAAAATAATGGTAACATGAATATTGGGACATTATCATATAGTCCATGAGATGCAATAGTATGTGATTTATGTGATTTAGTCACAGAAGATATAAATCACAAGTTCTTTGTAAACTCAAAATTATAATTCGTAGTCGGTGATGAAATTGGGCATTTCATCTGCGAAGGCTATAACATATCAACTAAGATGATTTGTCTTGATCATGGAAATGGAGATTTCTAGTTGATATGTTTTAAGAGTTAAGACATATTGAATTAAGAGTTAAGACATATTGAACTGGACCGGTGTGAGATTTATTATTCTCCTAAAGACTGTCAATAGAATAATAAACTCACGACTTATATTTGCATGAACTCTTAATCCTGAGAGGATAATGGACCTGATCATGAAGTGTAGGTTGCTTTGATATATCAGGAGTGAGATCTATGGTTAAGGTCAAAATCTCAGTATGTTGGGCAGCCACATTTAGTGTTGATGGAACATATATTCTCAAGATGGAATTCATAGTCTCTTAACGGAGATATAAAATATTCCCTTGAGATAAGTTTAATGTGTTTGTTATTCAGAGAGTTGGGCCTGACCACTTTAGTAAGGAGTTACTAAAGTATATATTTATGGAATTGGATTTCATAAATATATGATGAATAACTTAAAGAATTAAACCGGGTACTCAAGGAATTAAGATGTAGTAATAAACAAAGTGGCAGTCTCCTTTCATGACTTTGTGTTACTATGAATATTTTATAAAGGGGTTACATGTATAATAGAGTCTTGGGATATAATTAATTAATAAGGCCTAGAGTGCAACTATATTTATATAGTGGTATTAAATATAGTTAATGGTAACTTTGGACTTGTCAAGAGTTGACAGAAAAGCCCAAGGCCCATTGGAGCTAGTGTCTTATTGGTCCCTTTTGGTCCCACTCCAAGCCACATACTTAAGCCCAATTGGAAAGGCCCAAAAGGCCAGCCCAATTAGATAATCAGTTAGATACAAAGGGAGAAACATACAGAATTTTAAAAAAAAAAAAGAGATTCTGAAGATAATTGAGAGAGTTTGAAAGAACACTCGTGTGAAGTGGTGTAAAGTGTTAGACACTTTTAGACATTCTCCCTTTGGAACTGATTGAGAGACCACACATCTTGGGCGTTAGTGGAATTGGAGTGAAGATTGAAAGTATTCCCAAGTACTTCTCGTCTTCAAGTTTTGAAATTCTCCGCTCCAAGGTACAATCTCTTGTTCTCTAATTCTGAAACTTAAATAGCCCATGTTAACTTGTATGTATGAAGTAGATCCGTTTACATTATATTTTCTTCCACTGCGTATTATATTTTTCCAACATTTATTTCTTTGCATATTTTCTTTTATTAAGCATATCATGTATGGGCATACAAGAGAAAGAAAAGAAATACCCAATTATGTTAAGCTTTTGACATTGTACTTTTGCTATGCCGAAACATACAGATGTCATTGACATTGCACTTTTGCTATGCTGAAGCATACAGATGTCACATCATGATTGGCGAGTAACAGTGGTGAGATGGTTATTTATGCCTTTCTCTTAGGATTTTCTAGTCCTACCCATCAAAAAGAGTGACACGAGTGTTAAGTAGAAGAGATTACTTAATCTTACTCATCACAAACAAAAAACTACAAAGCTCACTTGCTTAGTTGTACAGAAGAATGCTCATCTAAGCTACAGGTGATACAAAGTTAGAAAACTCTGTTTCAATGGCCATTTTAAAAGTTCACAAGAACCAATGCACACAAACACACACTGTTTTTGTATTTTTCAATTTTTCCCTTTTTTTTTAATTTTATTTTATCAGAAAAGCAAAAATAAAACACAAAACTGAAAACACACAAACAAAAACAAGTTAAAGAAAGCAAAACAATGCATAAAACTAGACTGACTCAAAACAATAAAGCAACACACAAGTGATGCAACCCAGTAAAACGGGGAGAGAGAAGAAGAAGTGAACAGAATCACTTAGAACCCTTTTCCTTCCACACTTTGGAAGAACCTTTCCTTTTAGTCAACCCTTGAATCGGTGATGAGGGAGAAGAATATGAACCATTCAAGTTCGAAAGGAATATGAGGGCTTTGAGAATGTCTCCAAGAGTAGCAAGAGAGGTCTGAAGTTGATTCTGGTTCCCAGATGCTATCATGCCATTGCTTTGTTGAGTGGCTAGCCACTTGTAGCAATTTGGTCGACTGTGACTGGCAACACCACAATGATAATAGAGATGCTGCTTCTTCTATTTGGGCTTTTGAGAGATAGCCTTCTTAGCCCTAGGGTTTCTAGTTTCCCTTTTCTCAACTTTAGGGGGTGCTCCTAGGATAGACTTACCCTTGTCTATGTTCTCACTTGCTAATTCAGTTTTAACATTTTTATCCTCAGTTTTAATGTTATTAGCAGGTGGAACAAAAATAGTAGTACCAGCAGAAGGAGTATTAGAGAGAGAATTCATACCCCAATCTAGTACGGTCTGAAGAAGATTTCTGAACACTTAGCATTTCGTCCAGCTTTGCACTTGATGTCCTTTCCAATTGTGCTCTAACTTGAAACAGCTCTGCATCAAGCTTCTTGGTCTTCTCAGCCAAGAAATTGTTCTCAAACCTCAGTGCTCCAATTGTCTAATTTGCTTCATCAACCTTAGTGGAAAGCTCCTCATGGTCAAGTTCCACATCACTGAGCTTCTTGGTGGCCAGCCTATAGAGTTTCTCATGCTTCTCAGAAAGCTTGTAAAGTTTCTCATAGGCGGTATGGATATCATCTTGATCATCCATAGTCTCAAACTTGGCATCCACTAATTCCTTTTCTTCATCTACTTCTTTAGTAACCCCATCAATAGGATTAACAGTGGTAGTGAAGGCATTCAAGATTCCGTCATCTTCATTTTTGGAATCGTCCTTGGGCTCCGTGTCGCTTAAGGTAACAGCAAGTGCCTTGCTCTTTCCAATACTCTTAAGGTACGTTGGACACTCTTGTTTCATGTGTTCGAAGCCTTGACACCCAAAGCATTTTGGTCTAGCGGGAACAGTGTATTGACCGCCATCCTTGACATCCTTCTTCCCTTTATCTGAATTCTTAAATTGAGAAGAACTGGATTGCCTACGGTCTTTGTTGAAGCCTTTTCCATTGGCATTCTTCATGAATTTCTTAAATTGCCTTGTAATATAGGATTTCATTTTAGAATCCTCATCATCTGAAGAATCATCTGTATCACTGCTCTTGGCTTTTAGTGCCATGCTTTTGCCCTTGCTTGACTTGCCTATCCTAGTCAGCCCTAACTCATAGGTTTGCAAGTTTCCAACCAGCTCAGTTAGAGGAATTCTGTCAATATTCTTCGATTTCTCTATCTCCGTGATCTTAGCATGGAATCTCTCGGGCAGCGATCTGAGCACTTTCCTTACTATCTTGGGTTCAGGAATGGTTTCCCCAAGATTGAAAGCTGAGTTCACTATGTCTTTGAACTTTGCATAGAACTCATCGAATGACTCATCTTCCTCCATCTTAATTTCTTCAAAGCTTATGGTGAGCCTCTGTAGTTTTGAATCCTTGACAGCCTTAGTTCCCTCATAGGTTATCTGGAGAATGGTCCATGCTTCCTCAGCAGTTTCTGTTGAGAAAATTTTCTTGAACTCCTCATTGGTGACTGCACTGAATAGGGCATTCAATGCTCTGCTGTTGAAATTTGCCACCTTGATCTTGGCATCATCCCAATTGGCCGGCGCTTCTGTAGGCTTGGTTCAGCCTATCCCCGCAGCTTGCCACACTTTCTCATCTAAAGACTGCAAGAAAGCTCTCATTAGTACTTTCCTGTATGCATAGTTAGTGCCATCAAATAATGGAGGTATAGTAAGAGATTGACCTCTATCCATGACAGCAGGGGTCAATGGATCACACACAAGGATTAAACCCTAATCAGAGTGTGCCTGCTCTGATACCACTTGATAGGCCACAAACGCGTTGACCCCTAGTGATAAATTAAATTGATTAATTAGCCATGTTATTAATTAATCAAGTTAACATGCAATATCACGTGGCAACACAAACAAATCACCAAAACTAGAGTATGCAGCGGAAAAATAAAAGACACGGTGATTTGTTTACGAATGGGGAAAACTTGACGGTAAAAACCCCACTGGGTGATTTAAGGTCACCACTCCCGAAACTCCACTATTATCACAGCAAGCGATTACAAGCAAGGAATCCCAAGTACCTTACCAACCTACAGTTGAACCCTTACCCCAATACCCAATTCGACTTGCTCTGTAGTGACAGTTTCTCCTTTCAATGCACGGCTCCTAAGTACGTGACTAACCAATTGCACGGATCCCAATATGCGACTTCAATTCACCAACTAGAGAGAGAGTTGTTGGCTGCAAAGTTCTTCAGATCATCTACACGATGAAGAACAAGAAGATGCTTGGTTACAAAACCTTACGGTGCACATTACACAGCAATCTTCTTCACAAGAGATGAACTAGGGCACGAACTTTGTCTTTGATCACAAATTGCATGAACATGGATTGCTCAATACTTGTGCAACTTGCATCTGTTTGACGGCCCTTAAAACAATCCTTTTATATGTCTAGGGTTAGGAAAAAAGAAGTCCCAAAGACACATTCACGGATTGGAATTAAAACAGAACTGAAAATCTATTTTCTTTAAATCTCAACAGATAGAGGTGTCGAGGATCTGTCGAGAAGCTATCGAGACTCGGGCTAAAACAGCTTCTTAAAGCTCGATAGATGCATGTGTCGATACAGGTGTCGAGCTTTAGTAACTTGCACTTTCCAACTTGTTTCTTGGACAGACTTGATGACTTCAACACTTAATCTTGAAACACTGTTTCTTGAAGTGTTAAACACATCCTAACTCTACCCAATTACAAGTAAAGTGCGTTTTGTCTAAGGATAAGCCAATTACATAAAATAGCGACATATGTCAACAACTTGAACTACATATGTCCTAACAGTTTTGCTATATTTTTTCCACTTATACAATTGCAGTTAGATTTTGGTTCCAAGAATTAGGGTTAAGGAAATCAAAATCATGATATGTGACTATATTTTGTTAAATATTTTTGGTAGTGGGTTTGTTTGAATTCTTCTCTTTTGGGTTTAAATCATTCAATTTCTTTCTCTACAGAAATGAAGTGGAATCTTTCTACAATCTAGAGTATCTAATTTAATAAAAGCAAATTGTTCAGTAAAGGTTTGTTGGAACCGCAAGCATAGAGAGACATGCTGTTAAGCCATAACGGGTAAAGTTTTTGTTTTTGTTAGTAAATCTGGGGATTGAATATGATTTAGGTTTGAATTTCTTGGTTGGATGGGTTTAGATTTTTTTATTTGTGTTAAACTTCCATTAACAATGCATTCTATAGTATAATACTATAATACCAATTTTAATATAATATGGTTTTAGATATCCAATAAGTTAGTGCTTATGTGTGTTTTATGAGGGGAAATGCTATATCGTAGAAGACTTAAATTTGTAGCTCTCTTTTTCCCTCCATTTTGCTAATTGCCCATATCAAGTCAATGAATCACTTTGCATAAATTGTTATGTTCTAGGTGTTCACTACTCTTATATTAGAAGCTTTAAAGCTGCCTATATTGATTCTCAGAATAAAACTTCGAATGGAAGTTTAAGACCTAGGGTAAAAGTGTTTGTGAACATGTGCAGAGAGAGAAGCCTATAATTGTCAGGTAAGAACAATGGTTGAAGAGTTACAAAAAGGAAAAACCTTTACTGATCATGCAAATATAGATATTAGCTTACTGGCAAACCTCAAACCATCTGAAAACCATTACTGCAAATTGTTTTTTTATTTTCATTTTACTTTCTGCTGCCAATTTGTGTTCTGTGTTTTCTTTATTTCATATATTTATTTCTTTTTTGGCTTTCACTTTTTAGGAAACAGAGGTCTCTTCTCACAAAACCTTGCAGCAAGTTGTTCTCCCAGGTCCAGCACAGATTCTGATGTGCACCTCTCATTTCTTTCAAGACTTTGTTTGCTCAAGTAATCCAATTTATTGCTCTCCTAACGCATTATTATTCTCAACTTAATTCCCATCATCTATTAGAGTTTCCATTTTCACTTGGTTTGGAATTTGTTCTTCTCAGATTGAAGTTGCTGATTTATGCCCAATATGTTTAGAATGAGAATTTAATCTAAAGTTAATTCATATGCACTTGAATATTGTCCAGGCAAATTTGGTTAGATATGGGCTCAAATTGCAAATTTGGAAGTACTAATACATATGTGTTTAGGAAGTTTTTTTGTTACATTTGAATTTTACAATGATTTATTAAGTGTTGTTTCTTTTACATGTACACAAGTTGTTTGATAAAATTCTTAAGTGATGTTTTGTTGGCCTTTTTTATTCTCTTCCCCAATGATGCTATTAGCCTAAAGCACTGACTCTTTCAAGGTCACTCTTTTCCTCCCTTTCCAAAAAAATTGCATCATATAATTGTGAATTGTTTTAACTTTTATTTAGTTTTACTAGTTTCTATATAGATTAAAAAAAGAGTTTTAGCTGTAGTTTCCTTTATTTTAATTTTTTTTTGTTAGCTCACCAAGGAGGTTAAATTTAATCTCAAACTATTGATATCGAACCATACTTTTATATTGTTATTTTGTTGTGAAAGTTTAATACGTAGAACAAGCTTCTTCTTCTTCTTTTTTTTTTTTTTTTGTGTGTGTGCATGTTATCGCATTTATAAAATCCACTAAAAATTGAAACTATCTATGTTTGGTATGGGTTTTGGAGCCTAGATAAGCTTGCTGTGAGGTAATAACTTTTTAAAATAAAAAAACATAAAACAGTGAGAAATGCTTCTGTCTTTGATGATGGAATTCATATAGCAACTGATATCTATTGGTAAGCTATTTTTGGTAAGTGGAAAAGATATTACAATACATAGTCTTCTGTCATATAATTTATAGAAACTACGATTACAGACTACAAGATGAGAAAGCATGGTTTTTTTATTTTTTTTTTATTTATTTTTTTTATATTGTAAGAGCCTATTGCATTATCAATAAAGAATTTGTTATGCCAAGGATATTTAAAAAATAATTTCGGACCTATTAGATTGAGAAGTCTTTTTTACTCATAAGCCTAACTTTTAGTTACTTCTTGAAGTATTTTCTGTAATGCTTGGTATTTATTTATGCAGTAAGTTTTGGATGTTCTAAAAGATGTTTTCAAAATAAAAAAGTCTTGAAGATGTTAGCACTATTTGAAGAGTGAATTGCACTAAAAATAGGATCAACAGAGGTATCCAGTTTGTGTTGAAAATTTAGAACTGGGTATAGTTTAGAGTAGTTCATCTAATGAGGAGAAAGAATAATCTATTTAGGTAGTATTTCTGCACTAACAAATGCACTTAAGAAATGAGAACGATGAGAATGAAAAAGAAAACTTGATACTTCACAACTATTAAGTTTGGTTTAGGATATCAAATTTTAAGGCCTACTGTTATTGGCATTATAAAGCACAAAACAACTTACTATGTTATGTTTTCCTTGAATACTTGGTACTATTTAGTTAGGAAAGATGATTGTTAAATTGTATTAATGTTATAGTTTTTAACATCTTATAACACTGATCTTGAATACCATTTGATATTCTATTATGAATTAAACTATCAAAAAGGGTTAGGATAAGTGTATTAGTCAATAATAATAATAATAATAATAATAAAACAATGAAAAAAAAGATATATCATCTATCTTAACATTTATTTAGAGATTGTTTGAATAATGTGTAATGAGCATTGACTTTACTGTGCATTTGTTGAGTTTGCAGCATTTTTACCTGTTTGATAAAATGTGTTTGGAATTGCAATTTATTATTGTCATATTTTTTTTCTCCCAAATGTAAGACTAATTGGAGAGCAAATTTGTTGGGTCTTAATTTCACTAATTTTTGCATATAGGCTCTGGCTGCTATTCTTCCTATTAAATAAGTAGTGTTGTACTCAAAGTTGTTCGTTTGTAAGTGAATGGTTCGATTCAAGTGCTAATTTTAAGGTAGATCAAGATGTTTTTTAATATCTAGGTGTAAGTAGACTCAGGTTTGAATTGGTTTTTGTTTAGGATTCAATTGACCTAAAACACTATTATGATTCCATTAATCGTTTTCAATCTTCTTCCGATAGCCAAGTAGATAGTTAGAGTTCTCTTTGATTTTTTTTCCTGCAATGTTTTGTAATCAAGTCAGCTTATTTGTGTGTTTTTGAGGTTTTCCAATTCAGTCTAAGTCCATGATTACATTGTCTTGCTTTTAAGGGTTTTGAGTTCTATGAGTGATTATTCTGTAAGTGTTGAAAATGCATGATTTATGTTTTACGAAAAAATTTAGTAATTCCCACACATGAAGTGCTATTTTTACCTAAAGTTAGAAGTTCACATTACAACTATAATCACAAAAGGCAGTACTTTATGAGCTTATGATTGTCAAATGCTATAATTACAATCTTCATTTTTATTATTGTTACTGGATTACCATATTTTGAACCCTTGCTTTTGGTACATCTAAATATGGTAGAGATCATTTTCAATTCTTAAGACTCAATTTGGTTAGTGACTTATCATGTTTTAATTAGAAAAAAAGTTTTGGCTTCACATCTGGCACTTATCTTTTAAATTTTGTAGCACATTTCTAGGAGTTGTATGAATAACCACAGTAAGCAAGTCTCTATTGCATGAGGTAAATGTTCTTTTTGATGACTACCTTATTAGCTGCAAATTACTACCATTATTATATTGTTAAGTTAAACCAAATTTGCTTTGGCTGAAATTGTTAAATTACCTAAAGATTATAATATATGTTAGTTATAAATGGCCAATATAGTTTCCTGTTGCATTCATTAATTTTGTTAATGCTTAAATGATCAAAGATTATAATATATTACAAATTATTGAAGGCAGCTTTAACTTTCACTCATATATGTTTGAGGTCTGTTACCATTCTACAACACTCATTGTATTTTTGAAATTAATCCTTTCCCAAGTCAATTGTTGGATTAATTACTTATGATAATATGTGCATCATATGTACCCATCTTAAAGTTATTATCTGAAAAATAATGAATTGAAAAGACTAATATCTAATACATAATTAGCAACATACCAAAGCTTTGCAGGGTGTAAAAGCATCTACACACACTTGGTGAATATTGATAATTACTCAAATTCTTTATATGTGTGTGTAAAATAACATTACATTGTTTTAATACTACCTTGGTCTAGCCTATATGATTATATTGTTGTTCTTAAAACTTTGTTGTTTAGCATTTGATATCAATATTGTACTTGCAACACGGTTTTTTTTTTTTTTTTTTTTTTTGTGGTTTATTTAAAAGATATGTAACTAAAATCTTTCTTAAATATTCAATGATTTGTCATTAACAATACAATGTCCAAATAAATTGAAAGCTATTATCAAGAATCAGGTTTGGGGGGGAAGGATAATTATTACTTTGTTGCTACTTGCTGGACCTTTAAGTTTTCAAAATCTGTGGTGAATGTGAGAGCATGTTTATTTCAGGTGGGGATTTCATCTGGTGTAAAAGTTGTTGCTTTGATAAAGGTGGTAAAAGAATGCTCAATGATAGAAAACTCTCTGTTGTAAGTCTTATTCCCTTCTTCAAATTAATATGGAATCTCTAATGCATGTTTTTGTATTATGATAGTTAGCTTAAGTTATTTTAATCAAGCTTCACTTAAAAATCACTTTAAATATAAGATGACTTCTTTTTATATTCCAACTAATGGTAACATAGATTTTCAAAAGGTTTTTGATCTACTCTTGGAAATTTCTGAAACTGAAAAGTTAAACCCAGATAGGATTGTGATGACAGTGTTCATGTTTAGCAATATGGGATTCCAGTAGAAAGGGGATAAGATATTTCTAAGGATCATGTTTTGAATTGCTAAATGTGGTTTCATCTCTGGAGGATTTAGTTAAGTCAGTTCCAAAGCCAGAGGAGTTGATGGAATTAGAAATTTTTGGAGAAGATTGCTATGATCTAATTGTATTTGATTGATGACTGTAAAGTCTTCATTATTAGAAAATAGACATCAAAGATTTATTGCTTTCAGCAGCATTCTTTTTGTGATATTATTTGTGAACTTGCTTAGGAGTTAGGAGTGAAGCTATATGTTTTTTATTTTGAATCTAAAGAAATTGTTGAGTCTTTTGAAACTTTTCCACCTTTCTTCTGAATGGGCAGCTATAGGCTCCTCTAGCTTATGATTACTTATGTGCAAAAAGGTTTTGTAGTGCTGTGGAAGGAACATTTTCTTTGATTATTGCTTTTTGTTGCAGAAACATTTATGATATTACCTTTTGATATGGTCTTCTAGGATAAGTATGAAGTAAAATGTTTGATGATTCAAAAAAATTTCTTATCATAAATTGTGTAATTTATAAATTTGTATCCTACGTTAGACCATATTTGCATGTAAATTATAGATTACCTAAGTTAGACCATATTTGTTTTAATATGGTCTAACTTTGCTAATTGTAGATTACTTCTGATATTTAAATACCATGAAATTTCAATAAGTTGAGGAGACATTATTATGTAAGATAGTACACTTCCAAAGTTTCTTACAAAAAAAGAAAAACACTATTGATGTAGATAGTTTTCAGTCAAGGAATCTCTAATGTAGTTTTGAAAGTATATCTCGAAATGTGAAGTTGTATTTCTATTGTACAATTTTATTATATTTTTCCTTTGACACTTGATTTGCTGTCATCTCTACCTATTTGAAAGAAAAAAAAAACCAGTAATTTTTTTTTTTCCTTCCTTTCTTATATCTAGGTATGAAATATGAACTAGTTTTGAAAAGTTTGGTTGGATTGATTTTTATTTAGGTATTTGGGTTGAGGGCTTTATATTTTATCCATTTACTGTGATATTTTATCCATTTACTGTGCTGTCCACATGGTTTAAAACAACTCATGCATGCAAATTGTTTGATAAAATTCTAATGTTATTCTTAAATTCATTTTGTATTGTTCATAGTTTTAATTTTAATAAATGATGTGAATAATTCTTCCTATAGTACTTACATTACCTGACTACCTAAAGAGTTCACCATCTACGTTGGCCATGGTCAATAATATTTCAAATCATTCTTTCTCCTTTGGGTTTGTATTAGTTTGTTTTATATTTTCCTTTTGTTTTTATGTAATTAGTAGTGTACTTCATATATTATAATTGTTTTCTTAATTTTATAGTCACTATGAAATAAGAGGGTGGGAGAGAAAGACTAACTCTGACTATGATATAGGTCAAAGATTAATGAAAACGTTCGGCAATGATGGTGTTATCCTTAGAAAAAGCATGTAGTTCAGTAATTTATCACTATGTTTAGCTATTTAATTACATCAAATTTTAGGTCAATTGAGTATTTTATGTGTCTTGATATTACTCAAGCAAATGATATTTTAAGGATTACAAGGAATATTATCATTTACAGAACCTATATTATATTTTAGTTACTCACTAAAAAAGAAAAACATATTTAGTGGCTTTCTTGGTAGATTTTTATTTATATCTGAAACACCAATGACTTAAATCATAGTGCTAATATCCTATGAACCATTTCATCTTTGTTGGGCTAATTTTACATCTTTGTGGCATTCTAACTAATATTATGGTTTTTTATTTTCAGCCCAATCAACTCATAGATAAATATTGACAAATGGCAGATGGTAGTCATACAGTTGTCACAAATCACAAGAAATGTTGGTTGGGGTTAAAAATGTGTCTTCGTTTCAACCTATATGTATTAATCCAAAGGATAACAAAAACTATCAAGTCTATGAAATTCTATATGTATAATTTTTGTGATGTTTTAAATTTATGAAATTCTATGTGTGGTATTTTTTGTTTTTATTAGTACCATGGGTTAAAAATGTGACAAAATGAATGTGTAGAACCTTTGAACATTCGGATTTCTATATTGAAACCATGCAGCTTTAATAAGCATTAGGAATTTACAAGAGATGTGAAATGGATCATCTTCTTTTTTTTTTTTTTTTTTTTTTTTTCTTTGTAGATAGTATAATACATTTGATTAATCAAAATTTTTATTATTGTTTGTAAGGTTGAAGGTAAAAATTATTCGTATTTTTTATTGTGCAATTCTTCTGCTTATGACAAGATATGTTGATTCTCTCTCTACTTCTAATAGAATGCAAAAAAAAAAAAAAAAAAAAAAAAAAAAAAAGAAAAAAGAAAAAAGAAAAAAGAAAAGGGACATGATATGATATGGAGATTTAGTACTGGATTTTGTAATTTTTCAATGTACAAGATTTTATCTGCACCTATGAAAAAATAATTGTAGTGATGTTGGTGGTGAATATGAGTTTAGCATGGCATAAAAAAATTAAAAATGTGACGCTCTTGATGTATGCTAATACCACCAAAGTTTGGGTTGTGATGACTGAGAGTGAAGTTGTTGGAAAATATTGGACTAGTTCTAGGAATTATGAACACTAGCTAAGTTAAGAATTTTTAATCCTATGTGATAGAGATACCAAGGCAAGAGATTAAGTTTCAAATAAATGTTGTTAGGAAAACTTTTAATACAAGAGGAAAATCTTTATTGATCATGCAAATCTTTTTGTTCGTAACCAAATCTCAACATGCATACTTTAGAATGTATAGTAATAATAATTTTTTTGTAAATGGGAATATGGAATTTTTTGGGTTAATTATTGCATTTTAAAATAATAAACAAATAGATTGATAACTAACGTATCTTTTACACTTTGCAACAAATTTTTTCTTTGTAGATTGATTTTATTAGCCAAATTTCTATTCTACTTATTTTATACTTCAATAACTATATTCTCTCGAACCTACAACCTTTAAAAAACCTTGAACCAATTAGTTACAACTTATAGGATTTCAATTAACATTTTTTCTAGATCATGTGTTGATGCCAGGTTATGTATGTCTTTTAGAAGAACACCTGCACATTAGCATCATTATCTGAACAACTAACCATCCACCCCTTTCCATATTTTACCATCACATTAAGTATAATATATTAAGTTGATTTTTTTCCAACTCATGAAATGATTCCATGCATTGCACGGGTTAAACGCTAGTTTATATAATTGACTAATCCTTTGACAAAACACACTTTACTTGTAATTGCGCAGATTTAGGATGAATTTAGTACTTCAAGAAACAAGTGTTCAAGTTAAGTATTGAAGCCATGCAAGTCTAACCAAAAAATAAGTGAAGAAACACTGTTTATTAAAAATCGACTGAAGTCTCGACAGAATCCTTTCTATCGAGATTTAATGTTGAAACTCAACAAAAGCTTGACAGAAGCTGTATCTGTCAAGCATTACGAAATCAAACTTTTCAGATCTGATTACATTTGTATAGGGTTTCTTTTTTCACAAACCTAGACATATATAAAGTTTATTTTAAAGGCCGTCGCAATATGCACAAGAATATGCAAAGGGGATGCAAATAAAATACAAGCATTGTGTGACCGAATGCAAAAAGTGACCTAGTTCATCATTCTCTTAGTAGAAGTTACTACGTCTTTACGCCAAGGGTTTTGTGACCAAGGGGCTTCCTGATCTTCATTTTTGATAGACTGAAGAACTTTACAGCCAACAATCTTCTTTAAGTTAGTGTGTTAGTCATGTACTGGGATCCGTGTATCATTGGTTAGTTATGTATTGGGATTCGTGCATTGAACATAGAGATTGCCGCTACAATACAAGTCCAATTAAGTATTGGGGCAAGAGTTCAACTATAGGTTGGTATATCAGGATAGGCCAAAGGGTTTGGTAAGATTCTTTGTACTTGTAACCTCTTGTGATTGATAATAGTAGATTCTAGGGAATGGTGACCTTAAATTCACCCAATGGGGTTTTGTCTTGGTGGTTTCCCCATTTGTAAACAAATCACCTGTGTCAAATTTATTTTCCTCTTTATTTTAGTTATTTAGTGATTTGTTTGTGCTACCATGTTATTGCATGTAATTTGAATAATTAATTAACTTGGGTACTTAATTAATTTGCAATGGGTCAATTCTTTTTAACCCAACAAACGCATTTGAGGCGAAGCGCTGTCGAATTTTTGCCTCGAAAATAAGGCAAATGTTGCTGAAATTTCTCCTTGGAAATTTGGTAGCAACTTCAAACACACTAGAAAGAATTGATCGAGACCACACCCACTCTAAAATCAAACCTCAAAGCCCAACACATTTAAAGCCCCAAAAAATAATGCCAACAGCTCGTTTTCAATTGCCAATGTCCAAAATTTTTGATTTTATCAAAACAAAGGACTGTCTATGGATAGGTGTTGTGGGGTGCTTAACACCTTCTCCACATGTAACCAGACTTCCAAACCCAATAATCAAGATTTTTTGCCCATCCATATTAGATTAAGAAAAACGACATTTTTCTTAGTGAAAAACCCAATGATTGGTGGCGACGTCACTTACCCTTGGTAATTTCCTTAAAATCAACTCAGATTCTAGTCACACACCCTAGGTACGACAGACCTCCATAACAACTCTTGCATTGAGATACAGAAAAGCGCGCGAGCGTCGCCGTAATGGGTGGTCGAGCTATCGCGAGGCGCCGACAACTACCTATTTTGAAAATTTAACAATGAAATTGTATGTTCTTGATGCTCTCAAAAATAACACACATATTAAATTTTTTGCTAATCGGATTATATTTACTATATGATACATAAACTTATTTTTTATGCATAATTTTATACTATAAAAACTTACGATTTAAACAATTGATTAATGACATAACTACTAATTTTTGGGTTTGGCTTACCTCTAGTACTTTTTTAACTGGAGGTCTGCTTTTGTTTTAAATACTTAATAGCAAGTGGTAGTGAGATTTAATCTCCACCTTTTATTTAGTTAGTAGGTGATGTGACAGTTTCTCATTAAAAAAAAAAAAAAAGTTTCCAGTTTAAAAGGTACTGGCAGTAAGCCAAACCCCTGATTTTTAATCTTTTGGAAGTTTTGCAAACGTGAAGGATATAAAAAGAAAATATAATCTTATGGTAATTTTTTGTCAAAACTCACATCCAATAAAAAAGTATTAATTGAAGTTGTAACCTTATACTGCAACTAATTTGCTAACTAAATTTTGTACTTTATATTAAGCCCTAGTACAGAAAAATTACTGAAATGATAAAGACTATCAATACATTCAAGAAATAAAAATTAAATTTCAATACTCAACTTCCTCTAACGCTATAATATTCACTAACTTCTAATCCTAATTACATAAAAAATTCACAACAAAAGAATTGCACCAAGACCATGAAAAAAGGTGTTATCCAGCCAGGAACTGCTTCGATTTCGTCTTAAACTCTTCGAGTAGGCATCGGATATCAACACAATGGACACAAGTGACTCGTCTCTAACCACTTCACAATACAATCCTAATGGTAAATATGCGAACACGGCATGACCATAACCTCAGAGCCATCACAAAAATCATCCAAACAAATACTACATTGATCATTACTTGTGCAAGAACCGTCAATTTTCACTTTCTTTAAGGCTTTAATGGAGGACTTAGTGGCTGGTTCCATGAAATCAGTTATGGGTCTTTCGTTCGTGGTAACAAGAACACCCAAACCAATTGAGAAAAATTTCTGAGTATCGTTAAACATGTCCAAGGCGAAAGAGAGAATGTCGGCAGTGACAGTGTCCAAGAATTCTTGTGTCACAGTACCTGGTGTATTGGAAAAAATGTTGTGCATGATTGTTGTGGTTTTATTGAAGAGATCGTTGGATAGACTAAGAAAGGTTTATCATAGATGGTCCAAAAAGTGGTTTGTAAACGTAAGTGTAAGTTGATGAAGAAATATTGGGTGTTGGGTGTAATATCGTCAACGTTGTAGTAGGGTAGTTCTTCTTCCCATACGTGAAAGTCGTAGGTAGACTCTATTGGAGACAGTGGCGGAGCTAGAAATTTAGGTCAGGGGGGGCAAGATTAAAAGATAAGATTAAAAGTAAAAAAATGAATCTAAAAAAATTTATCAATACTAATAACAAAATAAATAAACAACTATATGCTAATGTAATTATCATATAGAATCTAACATAAAATCATGGTTTTAAAAATCGGTATGGTAAAAGAACTGGAAAAGAGACTGGTGGAGATATTTTTTTAACAAATCTAGTGGAGCACTTGTGGCAATAATATAATGACTTGTAGGATCATCTAATGTTAACATGAAGGGTCACATTTCCAACATTTGTACAATACTTTCACAACAAATCATGTATGGTAAGTTATTATTGATTTTAATTCAAACACACCACTTAAATTATTATTTTTTCATTAGTATTAGCTAGTAACAATCCTACACTTAGAATTTATTGTAAAAATATTGTGGTAGCATTTCTTAATTTTAATTTCTTATTTTTTATTTTATTTTTCCCTTATCTCTTTTTTATTCATTCACACATTTCTTTATTATTTTTTCTTCTTTTTTTCTCCTCCACACATGTATTATTTCCCTTCTTATTTCTATTTTCACTTTGACTTTTCTTTTTACTTTTCTCCTCTGCATTGCCATTTGTCCACTTCATATTCCAAAACATTACAATGTACTACTATATTATATGTAAAAAAAGTTGAAAGTTCAGGGGGGCACCTGCCCCCCCTCGCCCCCCCCTCCCTCCGCCCCTGATTGGAGACCAATACACAAGAGTGTGTTAGAGAAATTAGAGAGTGCTTTAGTTGTGATTGAGTTACAGAGAAACAATCAGAGATGTTCCCTTCTTCAGTGGAAACCATTACACAAATATAAAGTCCTTTGCTGCTATGTGGGTTGTGCTACCTTCTTCTACTTGTCGGATCCTAAAATCTTAGGATGCTAAATTAGGGAATAAGCTAGGGTTTACGGTGTTAAATTGTTTTGGAGTTACTAGATCAATGAAAGTACACTTGGTGTGTAAACACCAGTGAATGTTTAGACCCCCAATTTCAAAATACCAACACAAACTTATATTCAAACAATGTATGTGTGGAATAAAAAATATAAGCTATACCCAAACATTTAAACTTTTCTAAGCCATAATTTAATCACAACATAGCAGTAATTAAAAGTAAAGAGTAAGGGTTAGATAGATGCAAATACAAGATAACACCGGCACATGTTATCAAAGAGGAAACCGAAGAACTCAGCGAACAACCTCTCCACCGCTCTCCAAACGGTAAAGTAATCCCCTACAAAATCAGTTGGGATATATAAATAGCAACAGACCCTCCAAACCTAATCTACCCGATGCACCTAAGCCCTCCAAGCTTCTTGCTCCAACAGGACTAAGCCTAATCTTGTCTTCTTTAGCTTACCGGATCCTGCAATAAGCCCAATGTATCAACCAAATGAATTGGACCTCTTTGAACATGCTTCCAAAGCACCAACTAACCTTCTCACTGATATAGTTATGGTGAGATAAGGATTTGGCTAAAGGTCTTTTCAAGGGAATGTCAATGGATTGGATGAGAGTAAAGGAATTTGAGAATTAAAGGTATAAGATTGTGAATGAGTCGATCTTGTTTTTCTCTAGAGTTTCTCTCTCAAAATTTTCTTTGGAAGATCTCTACATTTCGTGGGTATAAGGGTATTTATAGGAGGGCATGAGAAGGAATGTGAAGAGTCATTTTTCTGCATAATAGGGGGTTCTGGCGATTGACTCGCAACTAGGACTAGTCACGATTTTCGGTCGTGAAATAACTAACTGGCCAAATTGTACCTTTTTGTCTTGTAATGCTCCAGTTGTTATGACCCTTCAACTTCTTGCATACTTCACATGTGTGGCACTTCTGGCGAGTCACCACTCACGAGAATCCTCTGGATTGCACACACACTTGAATTCTTCATACTCTTTCAAACACAACCCTTACATGATTCCCATCTAAATACAGGGTATTTAATTGCTGAAATACAAGCAAATTTGGTACGGAATAAAGCCAAAAAATGGTTGAATCAACCTTATAATCTCCCCTTTGGCTATTTAGTGACAAAACCCTAAACAAACTCTAGACTTAAAATATGAGTTGGGAACAGTTGCTAAAACTTGCTCACACCTAATTCTAGATTCCGAGAAGCTCTTGTACCAATACGGACAAGTTATCCTGAAAACAATATCACAAAAAGTTCATTGTAAGTAGAAATCTTGAAATGCATATGGAGCAAGCACAATGTGATCAAGCAAGTATGAATACGACAATTAGACATGGCATGACCAAACAAGAACAATCACTATAAATAGTGACCACAATGAACATTCACATGATGAATGAACATCTGGAGATGCAAGCTAATAAGCTCAATGTAAAGTATCATTTGCATGCCTAACACTCAACCAATGCAAGAACATTAAGGAAATTGCATCAAGGATACAAGATCCAACAAAGTCACAAAAGTGAAGTACTAAAGAAAATGCTTAACATTAACTAAAAGTTCTAAGCTACATAAGCAAAGGTACAAATTATAAAGCATAGTTTAAAAAACTAAAACATTCAAGCATCCATAACACACAATATCCAAGTATTTTAAAACCAAAGTACTAAAACCATAGAGTACTAGAATAAGTGCTATGAAAACCCAAAAAAAACTATGAAAAACAATAATAGCTATATAAAAAAAAAACTTATAAAAAGTTTTCCCCCTTAAGATATGCGCCCCCCCCCCCTAAGAGCTACTTCATACTACTCCCCCTTTTTGACTGGAATGGCCAACGGGCTATGGCTGGTTTGAGAAGCTATCATACTTGGCTATAAGCAAGTTGATTTGGTCTTGAATAGTTGCAAGCTTGGCGGAGTGCTCAGTTTGGACATTTCTTAGACCATCGATCCTCTCAAGAATGATCTTAAAAGCATCTAGAGACACTAATGAAGACGATGAAGCCCTGCTCCTACCTCAACCACCACCTCTTCTTGGAGGAGGTTGTTGTCCTTCCGCTTCAGTTTCTATGTCTGTAGAAGGTGCTTGTTTAGGTTCTTCAGCTTGTTCATCACTCGAAAGATGAACTCTGCTCCTTGTGATTTTTTGAGGGTTGATGGAAGGAGGCACACTCATTAGGCTGATGTGTCGTGGAGTCTCCACACCATTTTCATGAATGATCCTCATAATTAGACTTGGGAGAATAATCTTTGGCCTTAAGGATGTCCTTGTAGCTTCGACAAGAATGGTGTACAAATGAGCACCAATGTCATTATAGAGTTTCTCATGAAGCTGCATAAGGAAGATGGCTCTAACTTTGTTGATGGTGGTTAACTTCCTTATTGGATACAAGTTGGACATCATGATATAGGCAAGGCATCTTAAATCTAAAGGACAAGTGCTTGTGTTGAGACATTTTCCTTCTTTAACGCCACCAATACGGGATTGTATTATTTCTAGAGAGACCATTCTGTCCTTGTAAGGAATGAAATCTTCATGATCTACTTCTCCATGTCCAAGGATATCATCAATGTCCCCCACATCAAGAGTGAATGTATGACCTCTAACCTAGCATTCTATGAAACCTTCTTTGAGTGTAGCATTTGCATAGAATTCTCAGATCAGAGGTTCAAAAACTAAGGGGAGATCACCAAGGAGCTTTTCTCAACCTCGTCCTTCAAAACAGCTAGGGACCAAGGAATCCTTGAGGCCAACAAAATCCACATATCTCTCCTGAATGATTGGAGCCTTTTCAAAGTGCTTGGAGTATCTCTCAAAGTGATGAGGAGATTGAAATAGGTCAAATCCATGCGGTTCCTCTTGTCATGACACTGAGCAGTGGTCTTTCGTGGAGCCATTTGCAAAAATAAAGCAACAAATACCACAAAACAAAGCATAATAGCCGGTAACAAAGTTAATCAGTAGCAAGTTAGTACCAAAGCAAAATAAACTATGAATTAAAACCCTAAATATTGGAATGTAAAGAGCAATTAAAAAAAAATTGACATGTGAAGATGCTAAACATCACATCGTAATAGAATCATTGGCATTATTCACTCAACATGTATGAGGGTGTGTGTGCATGCATCATATGCAAAAGTGTGCAAATTAGGGCAAAGTGTGAAAACACATAATTATTTGATGTTTCAAAATCAAAGAAACATGTACAATGTATAAAAACATCTAAGAGACATTTTATCATTAACATGGTATGCACAAATTAACACAAATCATAGTAAAATGTATAAAAATGAAGAACAAACATGAAAACATGTACAAACGGCATTATACTAACAAAACCAACAAAACCCATACATCATACTCATCAAAACATCAACAAAACCAAATTCAACAACCATATTTCAACATCTCAACATATACACAAAATCCAAGAAAACTAGGGCTAGAAACTTTAAATATAGTAAAAATAAGAGGAAACCCATACATTTTCTTGAAGATTGATGAAGGATTGAAGAAGATAATGGAGGTTTTCTGAGTGAAAATGGCAGTTTTAGGAGAGGGAGAGGTGGAGAAGACAAAGGGTTATGCATGTGATGCGAGGAAAACTGAAAGTTTTTTAAAACTGTCTGAGATTTAACCCTATTTGTACAAAGCACGTGATTTTTGTGACTCATATAAACCACGAGCAAGTCGCAAAAACGAGTCACCAAAAACCCTTGAACAAAATTTTGAAAATTTTGTATGTCTTTTTCTTGACTAGGAGATCCACCTACGAGTGAGTCGTGAAAGCTTCTGTCTAAGCTCGCGACTGGAGCTTCCACTCGTGACATAGTCGTAAAAATGAGTCGCAAAAATGACCAAAATCAAGAAAGTTTGAAAAATTTTCCAAGTGTTTTTCGCGACTAGGGGACTTACTCGCTAGAGAGTCGCGAGAGCTTCGGAGAAAGCTCAAGACTAGGGCCTCGCGACTGGCATGACCAGCGAGTGAGTTGCCAAAAACAGAGTTGTAGAATTTTTGGATTTTTTGAAAATTTTCAAAATAAAAACACTTTCCAAAAAAAACTAAAATACTCAAAAATCTTTTTGTGTTTGATCAACATATGATTGAGTATGCACAACACATTTAATCAAGTACAATTACACAAATGAATAAAGCATTTGTTAAACATAGACATGTGTGATGTGTGTAGATACCAAATGTGAGATAGTCCTTTGTCTAATATGAAATTTCAATGATCAATTCAATCAAGACATACATAATTAGCACTAAGTAAAGTGGACAATCTCAATTATAGAAGTGTGCATATATGACCTCCCACAAAGAACTTGATTACATAACTCTGAAGCTTTTCATTTGGCTTCTTTCAATTCATTACATCTCATTTTGAGATCGATGTTTGAAATTTTTGATATTCCAATTTTATGAACAAGCCATTTGCTTTTTGGGCACCATTCATTTTAATACAAGTCGCTTTCCCTTTTTCCTAGTCAAATACTAGTATGTGTGATGACTTTTGCAGCTTATTATCTCCTTTCAAGATTTGACATTTGTTGAGCTATAAAGCAAAAACATAAGAGAGTGGAAAGATATATAGGCACAAGTCTATGCATGTTTCAAGATCAACAAAACTATTGGCTTATCATTCATGACAAGGTTGAAGATCTATTTACAATAGTCACATAGATGTTAAGATTTTTCCCACAATGATATGAGTGCATAAAGAACAAGTTAAGCTTTTAAATGCACAAAACCATTTGTACTGATGTACAATGGTAAACATACGTGTGACAAAACACAAAAATATCGATCAAACTTTTTGGATTTTCTACTTTTTATGTGTTTTAGATTTTTGACACAAAGCAAGTAAAGATTAATCAAAATAAAAAGAAAAAACATTGAAAGCTTTTTAATCAATAAAAAACAATAAAAACATGTTAGAATGAAAACATAAGCAAACAACCAATAATGTCACAACATATCAAAAGAATTGATGCATGGACATGTTCTAGTGCTTATGCATGAGTACCATTCTTCACCCACACGACATGTGCGTTTGGGGTGATATCCTCAGAGGATTGGGTACTTGAGTTGTGATTCTCAAACCTTAAGGTGATGGTTGCCAAACACGAAGTGATGGTATCTATCATCTTTATCACCTCACCAATACCGGGATCTACTTCTCGCCCTTTTGATTGCTTGGGGTTCCAATTCCCCTTTCCTTGCCTTCTTAGCCTTTAAGAACCCTCATTCTTCAAGGCTTGAAGCCAATTTGGCCTAGTATGTCCTCGAATTCCACAATGGTGGCAAAAGTGTTGAGTTTTAGGACCTCTTTGTGCCTTCGGAAGAGACTTCTCTTTTGGCTTAGGTTTGACCACAAATGGATTTGGAGGCTTTGTCAAAACCTTTTGAGCAATCACATTTGGCTTCTTCTCAACCTTCACATTCTCAATAGGTGGAGTGGGTATCATTGGTTCCTTGGCTTTAACAAACTTCGTCTCCTTAGGCATATTAGCACTTGAGCTACTTTCGCTGGTGTTTCCTAAACCACTTCTATAAAAAAAAAAAGCTTTTGATATGCAAGCACCTCATCAAGTTTCTTTGAAGCAACCTGCTCCACTTTTGCATTGGCCTGAATAACCTCAAGCTCAAGAAACTTGATCCTAGAATAGGCATTCGTTAGCTCTTCATTCAGCGCCTCAACTTCGCATGTTGTCTTTTTATACCTCACAGGTACGCTCTTGTAATTCTGTTCAACTTTCTTCATATTTCTAATGGCTGCCTTAGCCATTCTAGCATACTCTCTAATCTTCTCAAGAAGAGACTTATAGGATTCTTACAATCCCTTTGCTTCTTCATAGCTACATTCTTCATCTTCATCATTAGATCCTCTCCAACTCCTATAGACTCCACTTTGGTGTGCTTACCAAGCCCTTCCACTAGAGTGTTCAAGTCATCTGAAGAGTCCATGGGTGCAATAGTCATAAAGGCATTGTAGTTTCCATCTTCGTCACAACTTTCTTCCAAATCCAAGTTGGAGTGATCTGAGTCACTAAGGGTAGTAGAAAATACTTTACCCTTTGCCTTCAAATAAGTGGGGCATTCTTTCTTCATATGGCCATGCCCTTTGCACTCATAGCACGTGACTACTTGAGATGAAGAGGATTCTTTGGATTCCTTCTACTTGAAGTCCTTCTTATCCCTTTTGAAATTCAAGAATTTACCTTTCTCAAACGTCTTCCCATCCTTTTTGAATTTTAAGAAATTACGAAAGTTCTTTGCGAGGTACACCACCTCTTTTTCAACCACATCCTCATTTCAAAGAATCTAGAGTTTCTGACTCTCTCATTGATTGTCTTGAGAGCAAGAGATTTGCTCTTCTTTTGTGATGGTAGAGATAGCTCATAAGTTTGAAGAGAACCGATGAGTTCTTGAAGTTTTATCTCATCAAGGTCTTTGTTCTCTTCAATTGCAGTGACCTTGGCACATAAACTCTCCGGCAATGATCAAAGGATTTTCCTAACAGCCTTGGAGTCCTCCGTTTTTTCAACCAAGTTGAATTTTCCAATCACCACTTCATTCAACATCCCATAGAAGGAGTCGAATGATTCATCTTCGCTCATCTTTAGTTCTTCAAAGTGAGTGGTGAGCATTTGTAGCTTGGTGCCTTTATAAGTGGTCTCTAAGATTTGCCATGCTTCCTTGGCAATTGTCACAAGGGAGATCTAGTGAAATTCATCGGGTGAGACACCACAAAATATAGCATTTAAAGCTTTACTATTAGCATTGGCCACTGCAAAGGCTGCCTTTTTCCAAGTAGATTTGGTAGCCTTTGGCCTATTCCATCCACTCTCAACACCATCCCATACACTCTCATCAATAGAGCACAAGAATGCACGTATACACACTTTCCAAAAGGTATAATTACTACCATCAAAGAAGGAAATCAAAGAAGGGAGGTGCATTTAAGGATTGAGACTATCCATTCTAGGGTCAAGGATCACACTTAGGATATAGAAATCTGACAAAGTGTACCCACTTTGATAGCAATTGAAAGTTCACTTGGTGTGTAAAATACTAGTGAATGTTTAAACTCCCAATTTCAAAATACCAACACAAGCATATATTCAAACAATGTATGTGCGGAATAATAAATATAAACTCTAAGCCATAATTTAATCACAACATAGCAGTAATTAAAAGAAAAGAATAAGAGTTAAAGAGACGTAAACACAAGATAACACTGTGTTAGGAGCTTTGCAAGTTGCTAATGATGGCATGAGGAATTTAAGTGCTTGGACAACATCAGGCCAGTCACATGGCTCAATGTTTTCTCAAGACACCAATGGCTCCTCATGTCATACTAGTAAAGCTCCTAAGTGCTCTTTAAGGGGGACAAGCCCGGTCTCCCTGCTGGGTTCAGATTGATAAGTATGATGAGGGGTAGTATGTGAGGCACCTTGCTCCATATGAGGCCCCAAGGCCATGGCAGTGGTGAGCCATGGTGGGCAGAGATAGTTCAGTTATGATAGGCAGTAGTAGGTGGTGCTGACCTTTTGTGATGGTTGATGGCATAGTGGCTTGGTTAGGTTGCTTTGTGTGTGGGCTGGGTGGCTTGTATACAAGACAGTGCTGGGCTGCTGTGTTGATATTAGGCTATGCAAGGCATTGGGCTGGTTGGTACTAGCAGAATGCATGGACTTGTATGTATGGGCTGATAGTAGTTACTTGGTGGGCTGTGTATGGACATGTTATGTGGCTGTGTTGCTGATGAGAAGGGCTTGGGCAAGGGCCAAGATTTTAAAAACGTGATGGGTTAATCATATGTGGGTTGCTGGAGCATGGGCAGAGGCCTTATGAAGTGCTGAGTGATGGACTGGCATGTGCAGAGTGTGCAGCTACAGTTACCGGCAGTTATTAGCAATTCCAAACTTGCCGGACATTCAGACCTGTTGAGTAGGGGCTGGAAATGTGGACAACAGGCCAAGATAGCATCAGTTGTAGGTGTCCTAAGTCAGACCACATGTGGCGGCAAGTCCTGGATAGGGGGCAGTTACTTGGTAGTAACTGCCGTGACAGTTATTTCTATGCATATAGCCTAGGTTGTTAGGGTTGTCAATAGCAGAGAGTGTATTTTTGCTTAGAGAATTTTGTGTGTATTCTTCAGGCTTCCTTTGTACTTGAATATTGAGTAATAAAGGTTGGGGTTGGTGCCCTATAAATACTGTGTGTACTCTGTGTGTGTGATTTCCTTGCATAATTCTGTTCTGAGTGTTACTGCAGTGTGTGTGTATGGTGTATTGGCCGAGACTAAGGGAGGAACTTAGTGCCATTATAGGAAAAAAAAAATTTTAAAAGAAAATTGACCTTGTGACAATTGGTATCAGAGCTTGGTTGCCATGTCTTCGGACACCAAGGCGAGGGTGACTGTCTTGGAGAACACTCGGTGTTCCTAGAGAAGGGGAACAACTTTCTGTTTGTGATAGACTGGATGTTGTTATTGCAGAAATGACTATGGTAAGGAATGATCTTGCAGAACAGAGGGATACTCTTTTCACTTATGTTGAAGAGTTGGCTGCTACATTGGACACCTAGAACCAGGCAGCAATGGAGACCCAACACCAACTAGAAGCAGAAGTCGTTCTGTTGAAGAGAGCGATGAGTTACCTGCCTAGGGAGGGGGAAGTGGCCACCAAATTGAAGGCGCTTGAACCTAAGCCCTTTAATGGTGCCAAGAATGTCAAGGATTTGAAAAATTTCCTGTGGGATATGAAACAATATTTCAAGGCTGCTAGGGTGCCTAGTCAAGAGATGGTGATAATCACAAGCATGTATCTTTCAAAGGATGCTAAGTTATGGTGGCGAACTGGTGTGGAAGACGATGTAGATGTCGGTAGAGGCAAAGTTGACTCATGGGAGGCCCTAAAGAAGGAATTAAATGACCAATTCTTGCCTACCAACACTACCTGGGTTGCAAGGGACGCTTTGAAGAAATTGAAGAAGATGGGTACTGTGAGGGAGTATGTCAAGACGTTTAGTTCTTTGATGTTGGACATCAAGAACATATCAGAGGAGGACAAATTGTTCAATTTCATTTCTGGCTTGTAGCCTTGGTCCTAGATGGAGTTAAAAAGGCAGGTTGTGGCTGTGCGTGATCTACCTACTGCTATGTCTGCTGCAGATGCCTTGGTGGACTACAAATTTAGTAAGCCTAGTGGGGAAGAAGAAAAATGTAAGTCCAAGGATAAGGGCGAGGACAAGTAGAAAAATGATGGCAAGAAGAAAGAGAAGCAGAAAATAGAGTTAGAGTACTAAGAGTAAGGGACAGAGTTCTACCTCTCAAACAGGCAAAACACATCATCGATATCCCGCTAGAGACTGTCCAAAACGTGAGAAGTTGAATGGCATGATTGTTGAGGAGAGTGGTGGGCAGTCTAATGAAAAGGTCCCAAGTAGAATGAACCCTTTGTAGTTATTGAATGCACTACGTGCAGGGGGCTCTTCTAGGGGTCTGTCTTATGTTCAAGTGGAGATGAACAAAAATGGGACTGAGAGTATGCTTGATTCCGGTGCTACTCACAACTTTGTTGCTGATCGAATGGTTCAAAGGCTTGGTCTAAAGGTGAATAAATGTCATAGAAGATCAAAGTTGTAAACTCAGAGGCAAAACCTGTGTTGGGGATTGCTCATGGAGTAAAGTTTAAGGTGGGTGAGTGGATTGGGAAGGTGAATTTCCTAGTCATGGAGTTAGATGATTATGATGTAATTCTAGGTGATGAGTTTCTAGTGGCTGCTAAGGCTGCTTTATTGCCTTTCATTGGAGTATTGTTGATCCTTGATGATAAGTAGCCCTGCTATGTTCCTGTGAGACGTGGGGTAGGAAATAGGAAGAGTAGTAAGGGGAAGGAACCAATGGATTCATCCATGTAGGTTGAGCATGGGTTGAAGAAGGGTTAAATGACTTATTTGGCTACATTGATTGAGGTGAAGCAAGACAAGAATGATGATGTTCTAGATGTTGTGGCTGGACTGCTAGGGGAGTTTACTGATGTTATGCCTCCAGAACTACCAAAGACCCTTCCACCTAGACATGCAGTTAATCATAGAATCGAGTTAGTTCCTAGATCAAAGCCATCATCAAAGGCCCCGTACAGAATGTCCCTATTGGAGTTGGTTGAGATGAGGAAGCAGTTGATAGAGTTGCTAGATGCAGGCTATATCCAGCCCTCCAAGGCTCCTTATGGTGCTCCTGTTCGATTCCAGAAGAAGCAGGATGGCTCGTTACAAATGTGTGTAGATTACAGAGCCTTGAACAAAGTGACTGTGAAGAACAAATATCCAGTCCCTATGATTCAAGTCCTCTTTGACAGATTAAGCAAAGCTGTCTACTTCACAAAACTAGATTTAAGATCAGGATACTGGCAAGTAAGGATTGCAGAAGGGGACGAGCCTAAGACTACCTGTGTGACCCGGTATGGTTCCTATGAGTTTCTAGTTATGCCTTTCGGTTTAACTAATGCCCCTGCTACGTTTTGTAATTTGATGAATGATGTCTTCTATGAGTTTGTGGATTGCTTTGTTGTGGTTTATCTAGATGACGTTGTAATTTATAGTGAATCCTTAGAGGATCACCTGGGCCACCTTAGGAAGGTGTTATCCAAACTAAGAGAACGCTAATTGTTTGTCAAGAAGGAAAAACGTGAGTTTGCTCAACATGAGATTCTATTGGGAAAAAGTCAGCAAAGGTCAGGTTATGATGGATGAGAGAAAAGTACAGGCCATTCTTGATTAGCCACCACCCAACAAGTTTGCAGAGCTTCAGTCTTTCCTTGAACTGGCCAACTATTACAGGAAGTTTGTCCAAGGATATTCGAAGAAGGTGGCTCCTCTCATAGATTTGCTGAAGAAGGATAGAAAATGGGTATGATCAGGTGCATGTCAAGATGCTTTTGAGAAGTTGAAGGTTGTTGTATCAAGTGAACTAGTGCTGCGCTTGCCAGATTTTAATGCACCCTTTATAGTCCATACAGATGCTTCAGATAAGGCAATTGGTGGGGTTCTTGTACAAGAAAAACATCATGTTGCTTATGAGAGCAGGAAGTTGAATGAGGCAGAGCAGAAGTGTTCCGCACATGAGAAAGAGATGATTGCAGTGGTGCACTGTTTGCTGGCCTGGCGTGTATATCTGCTAGGGTTAAAGTTCGTGGTGAGAACAGACAATGTGGCCAACACCTTCTTTAACACACAAAAGAAGTTGTCACCTAAGCAGGCTAGGTGGCAGGAGTTGCTACAGGAGTATGACTTTGTGTGGGAGCACAAACTAGGCAAGCACAATGAAGTAGTTGATGCCTTGAGTCGCAAATAGGTGCAGGAATATGTGGCTGCCCTGATTAGAGTGGAGTCAAACTTTGTGGAGAGGATCAAAGACAGTGCTAAGTTGAATGCTATCTATCAAAAGCTGGTGCAAGATGTGACTGCAGGATTGGTGAGGCGTTACTGGCTAGAGGATGGGTTACTATATGCCAAGGGTGGCAAGCTATTTGTCCCAAGTGGAAGGATCCGGAGAGAGTTGCTGAAGGAAACTCACGATCCACAGTGGGTAGGACATCTAGGTAAAGATAAGATGTATGCATTACTATCCCGTTCATACTGTTGGCCTAAGATGGACTTAGATATTGAGTTGTATGTGAAGACTTGTCTAGTTTGCCAACAAGACAAAGACTTGACTTAAAAGGAAGCAAGTCTGCTGTAGTCTCTCCCTATACTAGAGAGTCCTTGGGTTTCTATTTCAATGGATTTTATTATTGGTTTGCCAAAAGTAAAGGGGATGGGTTCAGTATTTATGGTTGTTGATAGATTCTCAAAGTATGCTGTTTTTATGGCTGCACCTAGCGCATATACAACAGAGGTGGCTGCTGACTTGTTTCATAAAAACGTGGTGAAATACTTTAGGTTACCTGAAGACATTGTAAGTGACAGAGACTCTAGATTTACTAGTATTTTTTGGACTATTCTGTTTGGTTTGATGGGTTCAGAGTTGAAGTTCTCTACTGCAAATCACCCACAAACAGATGGGCAAAAAAAAAAAAGGCTAAATGCTGTATTGGAGGACTATTTAAGACATTATGTGATTGTCAGCCAGAAGAATTGGTTAGATTTGTTGGATTTTGCACAGTTTGCCTACAATTTGCACAAATCTTCATCAACTGGGATGAGTCCCTTTAAGTTGGCTATAGGGCAGCAACCTCTCACACCTCATGAGATTGCTAAGCAGCGTTCAGGGGGAAGATGTCCCACAACATATAGGTTTGCAATCAACAAGAAGGAGTTGATGCAGTAGGCATAAGACAGCTTGTTGAAAGCACAAAGGAGGATGAAGAAATATGCTGACAAAGGGAGAAGACCTCTGGAGTTTCAAGTGAGGGACAAAGTGCTGTTGAAATTGACTCCACAAATTTGGAGGAAGTTCAGAAGTGAAGCAATTTACCGAGGTTTAGTTCCTAAATATGATGGTCCATTCGAGGTTGTAAAGAGAGTTGGTGCAGTGACTTACAAATTGAAACTGCTAGAAAGATTGTCGATTCACCCAAAAATACATGTGAGCTTCTTGAAACTGTATCATGGGGATGCAGAGGATTCGTCAAGAAATGAAGCTAGGCGTGCCCCGCCTACTGCCATGGTTCAGTTTGATAGAGAAGTGGAGAAAATTCTAGACAAGAAGGTAACAAGTTATTGTAAGGGAGGAAATATGATAACATACTACTTGGTAAAGTGGAAGGGGGCTGCAGAATCAGAGACGAGTTAGGAGAAAGCATCTACATTATGGCAGTTTGAGAAAGAGGTGAAGGCATATGAGGATACCCTACCGATGAGGACATCGGCTTCTTCTGGTGGGGGTGGTTTGTTAGGAGTTTTGCAAGTTACTGATGATGGCATAAGGAATTTGAGTGCTTGGACAACATCAGGCCAGTCACATGGCTCAATATTTTCTCAAGACACCAATGGCTCCTCATGCCATACTAGTAAAGCTCTTAAGTGCTCTTTGAGGGGGATAAGCCCGGTCTCCCTGCTGGGTTCAGATTGATAAGCATGATGAGGGGCAGTATGTGGAGGCACCTTACTCCATATGAGGCCCTAAGGCCATGGCAGTGGTGAGCCATGGTGGGCAGAGATGGTTCAGTGAGGATGGGCAGCAGTAGGTGGTGCTGATCCTTTGTAATGGTTGATAGCATAGTGGCTTGGTTGGGTTGCTTTGTGTGTGGGCTGGGTGGCTTGTGTACAAGGCAGTGCTGGGCTGTTGTGTTGATATTAGGCTATGCAAGGCATTGGGCTGATTGGTGCTTGCAGAATGCATGGACTTGAATGTATGGGCTAATAGAAGTTACTTGGTGGGTTGCGTATGGACATGTTATGTGGGCTGTGTTGCTGACGGGAAGGGCTTGGGCAAGGGCCAAGATTTTAAAAACATGATGGGTTAATCATGTGTGGGTTGCTAGAGCATGGGCAGAGGCCTCATGAAGTGCTGAGTGATGGGCTAGCATGTGCAGAGTGTGCAGCAGCAGTTACCAACAGTTATAAGCAGTTTCAAGCTTGCTGGACATTCAGACCTGCTGAGTAGGGGCTAGAAATGTGGACAGTAGGCCAAGACAGCATCAGTTGCAAGTGTCCTAAGTCAGGCCACATGTGGCAGCAAGTCCTGAATAGGGTGCAGTTACTTGGTAGTAACAGCCGTGACAGTTATTTTTGTGCATATAGCCTAGGCTGTTGGGGCTGTCAATAGCAGAGAGTGTATTTTTGCATAGAGAATTTCATGTGTATTCTTCAGGCTTCCTTTGTACTTGAATATTGAGTAATAAAGGTTAGGGTTGGTACTCTGTAAATACTTTGTGTGTGTGTGATTTCCCTGTATAATTCTGTTCTGAGTGTTACTGCAGTGTGTGTGTGTGTGGTGTATTGGCTGAGACTAAGGGAGGAACTTAGTTCCATCACAGGCAGAAAATTTAAAAGAAAAATTGACCCTGTGACACACCAGCACGTACTATCGAAGAGGAAACCGAAGAACTCGGCAAAAAATCTCTTCTCCACCCTCCAAGCAATCAAGTGGTCCACTAGAAAATCAGTTGGGATACATAAATAGCAATAGACCCTCCAAGCCTAATCTACATGATGCACCTAAGCCCTCCAAGCTTCTTGCTCCAATAGGGTTAAGCATAACTTTGTCTTCTCTAACTTACCAAATCCCACAATAAGCCCATTGCATCAACCAAATAAATTGGTCCTCTTTGAATAGCTTCCTAAGCACCAAATAACCTTCTCACTGATATGGGTATGGTTTGATAAAGATTTAGCTAAAGGTCCTCTCAAGGGTATGTCAATGGATAGGGTGAGAGTAGAGGAATTTGAGAATTAAATATATAAGATTGTGGATGAGTTAATCTTGTTTTTCTCTAGAGTTTCTCTCCAATTCTCCCTAGAAGCTCTCTACATTTCGTGAGTATAATCGTATTTAAAATAGGGTATGAGAAGGAATGTGAAAAGTCATTTTTTAGCATAATAGGGGGTTCTGACGACTGACTCGCGACTCGGACTAGTTGCGAGTTTTAGTCGCAAAATAATTAACTAGTCAGACTGTACTTTTTGTCCTGTAATGCTCTAACTGTTATAACCCTTCAGCTTCCTGCATGCTTCACATGTGTGGCATTGTTGGCGAGTTACCACTTGCGAGTCACTTGCGAGATCCAATTCGAGGATCCTCTTGATTGCACACAAACTTGAATTCTTTACATTCTTTCATACACAACCCTTACATGATTCCTACCTATATACAGGGTATTAAATTGCTGAAATACAAAAAAAATTTAGCATGGAATAAAACCAACAAATGATTGAATAAATTCAACTTCACAATCAAAAAAAAGTTTTGCAGCTAATGAACGCAGTGCTTTGGTCTATTATGCTTTGCCTTTTATTTTTTTTATTTTTTTATTTTTTTTGAGCCAAGAGACATTGTAATTTTAAGCATTAAAATACTCTAACTAGCTTGGAATAATGTATTTCATCATGACCAAGGTCAATAAATATGTAAGGCTTTTTCACGGGGCAGTGAGATGCATGGTGCCTACGCTGGTTGCATCTTGGGACACAGTACCTTGTGCATCGTAAAACGTGTTGTCCGTGATTGTTGTGGCTTTATTGAAGAGACCGTTGGATGATACGAGGAAAGTGGTTTGTGAGTATTCTTCTGAGACTAAGCGAAAGTATAAGTTGATGAAGAAATATGGGGTGTTGGGGATGATATCGTCAACATTGTAGTCGGGTAGTTCATCTTCTTCCCATATGTGAAAGTTATAGGTGGACTCCATTGGAGACCAATGCACAAGAGTGTGTTAGAGAAATTAGAGAGTTCATTAGTTGTGACTGAGTTACAGAGAAAGAATCAGAGATGGTCCTTTCTGCAGTGGAAACCATTACACAAATATAAAGTCCTTTGCTGCTATGTCGGTTGTGCTAGCTTCTTCTACTTCTTGTAGTATTCTATAATCTTAAGCCGACTTATAATAAGTGGTCCTCTTCTCATATATAAGTTTGCGACTTTGTTAAACAATTACGTGAGTTGATATATACTATAGTCGGCTCAACTTAACGGCTATATGATAGTTCCTTCCTTGTAATTAGTAATTACTGAATTGCTTTTGATGTTTTTAAATTTCAAATCGAACTCACCGACTCAGTGGGCTGATTTTGTTTTTTGCTTTTTATTTTATTTTATTTTATTTTTTAGCGAGGGATAAAGTCATAAAAGGGTTGTTTTGGAATTTTCCAAGGCTGCAGTGGAATTTTAATTTTTTTTTTCCACTATTTTTGCTTGTTGGATATATGCATTAAATTAAGTTTTTTTTTGTTTTTTTGTTTTTCACTTAATTATAGGCTGTTTTCGCAAAATAATGCATTTTGGTAAGTTATTTTGTCAAGGAGGTAGCTTTCAAACTTGAGTCAATATTTCCCTACCTCGAGTTTACAATTCAAACTCGGCCCTTTTCCTATTAAAAACAAAAAAAAAAACCTCGAACCTTCAGAAGTCAAGTTTCTGGCCACATCATTACATCTAATGATGTGGTTGCAGTTGATATTTCCCTACAGCCAAAAAAAAAAAAAAAAAAAAAAAAAAGACCATTTTAAGAGTTGAATTGTGCTGAAAATCGATTTACTTCACGTAAAATTTATTTTCTTAAAACTCACTTAAGAACTATGTACTTGAAAGACAACTCTTTAAGGGTGAGAGTATTGCTACATTGAATTTTCAATTAAACTTAACTCATACGAATTGGGTTAGGGTTATCCTGTTACGCCTAATAAAAACTCGACTGTTCATTAAACGATTTAAACACATTATTTGATAAATTATGATAATTTACACAATTGGGTCTAATATTTCAGTTTTTATCAATGTTAAATCTCAAAGTACCATAATAAATCAAGCTGACAAATTTGAACTAAGTCCCAAAATCCAAAATAAATCAAACTAACCAATTTAAAAATACATATATTTTTTAAACCATTAATAAAATGGATTGGATTGGATTATATGAGTTGAAAATTTTGCCAACCCAAACCTGGTCCACCCAAGCTTTAAAAAACACTATATTAATAAGAATTTAACTCAACCCTTCTGTCAACCCATGTAAAACCAACATGTGGCCATAGTTACCAGTAATTTGGTGAATTGATACCTAAATTGGTTTGGTTGTTTAATTGGACCACTTATGCAATTTAATCAGTAAAATCTAATGATTTTTTTTGCAAAATGTGAAACTTAGACCGGACGTCTTCACCTAGCACGTTTTAATTTTGAAAAAAAAAATTATTTTATAGGTCAATTTTTTCTCAATTTGGAACGTAATAAAAATTAAGGGTTATGTGATGTGGTTTATATTATACTTTTGAATAGAAATTTAGCTTCGATTCATCAAAAAAAGTTTAGCATCAAGTTTTATCTTATATTGTAATATGTGGGATTAAAGTAGTTAGTAAGATATGTAATATGAATCGAATCTGAATTTGGGGTTTAAGATATACTTTTATTCCTAAATTTTAAGACATGTCATGTAATGATGTAATGGGATTTTATTTAGGAAAAACTTGGCTACAATTCTATGACATTTTATTATTTTATGTTTTCTAGTCATGTTACTTGTAAAACCTTGAATTTGAAATATAAATGGCTAGTTTTTTAGTCTTAGTTTTAATTAATAATATATACACACCCATTTTTTGTATTTACATATTTATTTTATAAATTAAAGTTATTTAATCGGCAAAACTACACTATCTATCCCTAAGGTTTACTCTTTAAGCACAATTGGTTTCTCAAGTTTCTTTTTGTTCCACTTACCATTTTTCTCAAGTTTCCAGTGAGCACTACTTGTAGGTTTTTAGACCCCCCTTAAAATACATTCAGATTAACCTAGTTATTTAGTCAAGTGATTAACTTAGATAAATTATGCTGATCTAGGTTAACACATATAAATCATATTATTATAAAGTGCGGAAAATAAAGAACATAACAATAGGATGACCCAGGAAAACCAAACCGGTAAAAAACCTGGAGATGATTTAACCTAGTCATCCTCAAGGTAAAACTGAATCCACTATAAAAGAATTGAAGTTTACACAATAACGACTTAGACCACTAACATCCTATTGCTACCTCGAGTAGGAAACTTACTATCATGACCATGTGACAGCTACGAGTCCACGAGCTACTTCTTTCTTAGATTCCCGGCAAGTATAAGCACTCCCGCTTGTATATCTTTAAACGCTTGAATCTGCAATTGAAACGATCATCAAGTTCTTGATATAATCTTGATTCTTGATAACCCTAAGTATGTGTGAAGTCAAACACCTCTAGATCTCACAAAAGATTCACACACACAAGAAAAAGAGCATCAGCAACCACTCTAAAAATGTGGCTAGGGTTTTCCATTTTATACCTAGGGCAAAACATAAAACCCTACACGTAAAGCGGGTTTGGACTGAGTTGGAAAATTCTGCAGAAAAACAATCTGCATGACGTTCGATCGGTCGAGTCTAATTTTCGATCGATTGAGCTAGGCAAAATTGCATAGTAAATTCTGCAGTAACTCGATTCCAACTTTACATATAAAACACATACTTTGAGCAGTCTAAACAAGACTAAAAACGATCATGGTTTGCCAATATTACAAATTAGAGTTCTAATACATTTAAACCTAAAGGTCTTAGAACCCAACTAACTTCCCCTTTGGCAATCTGTGACAAAACACAAACATAGCAAAATGCTCAAAGTTTACATATAAACAGCTTATTACAAAATCATAGCCCAACATAACAAATTCAACCTAATTACTATCTATCAGTTACAAGTGTAGACAGCAGCACAACTGAATCAACCTTTATATTTCTGTAACACTTAACAAACACATAAATGCATATGTGGAAAATATAAGTAAAATAGCATAACTTCTTGATTTCACATAAACATAAACTACCAAACATATATCATGAATAACCTTATAAATATAAATCAAAAATCAATGTAGCACAATATAAAACAAGAAACAAATAAGCAAAATATCTCCCCCTATCATGTACAACCCAAACACAATACATCATGAGCCAAAAAGGTAAATACAGAGTGAAGCACCTAGATACAATCTAAAAACTCCACAGCTCCAAACAACACAAAATCTCCCCCTAATAACAAAAAACACTCTCTACACTAAATGCACTCCCCATTTTTCTGACAAATTGCCAAAGGCCACTTACTCATCGTCAAAAGAAGGTAGCGGTCTAATACTCTCCAAATCTGCTCGCAAAGCACGAAGCTCATCAAACATGTCCACCAAAAGTTGACCATGAGCCGTCTGAACGGTCATGACAATCTCCAACATATGTTGAATGTCTGAATCATCCGAAGTAGAAAGTAGAGGAACATCAATAGCAGCAATAGGATTGACAGACTCCACAGCAGAAGTATCACCTATAGAAGAGGAAGGAGGAGGAGGTACGACACCTGAAGACTCAACTCTAGGACGTTTAGAGCTAGATCTCCTCTGAGCAGCTCGCTGCCTAAGAAAGGTGGCACCTATAGGAGCAATGATATGCACAGGCTCAGAAGCAGGAAAGTCCACTAAACTAGATGCAAAAGAATCCGAAGAATAAAAATTGGAAAGAAAAGAGCATGAGCAGTAGAACTACTCCGATGAACCTCAATCAAAGATCATATGAACAAATGAGGAAAACTCATAGGAGCATCGATAACAAGGGCATACAAGAATACACAACGCTCTAAAGGGATGGTGTGTAAATGAGAGATAGGCCACAAAGAATGACAATCAATCCAAAAGAAGAGATAGTGAATCTCAGTTAACTCAGCAGACGTGATCCGAGGATTAGAACCCCACCGGATAGAAGAAGCAGTGATGTATAACATGATGTCATCTAGGGGAGGAGAATCATCATAAGGATAAACAGGATACAGAACAAGAGGCACCTCAAGAGCAACAGCCACTACCGAAGGGGTAATGGTGTACTCATCACCACGAATCCAACTCCTCACAAGAGTGTTGGCATCATAGGAGTGGACAGAGAGGTTCGAGTAGAACTCTTTGATCAAGGTAGCAAGAAGGGGGTGAGAGATATCTAACAAAGGTAACCAACTCCTACGCTCAAAGTTCCTCCTAATCTCGGGATCTAGCTCATCTAAAAGAACCTTTCTCTCAGCCTAAATATTCCTCAAAAGGTTTAACTTCGCATAGACTTCCTGGTGTTTCTCACTCAAAAACATATCATGCTCAAATGAAGGAGGAGGAGATGAGGGGGCTTGCCTATGTGCTTTAGTCTTCTTAGGAATGGTGCTAAGAATAGGACAAGACACACAGAAAAGAGCCAAAAAGAAACAAGAAAAACTAAGGGCAAACTACAAGTTAGCACAAAACAAATATAGAAATAACAATTCTATATGATGCATGAACAAAATCAACTTATGATGCATGCTCTAATGCAATGAGAATAAGTTCAATTTAACTTTAAAATCACACAATTGCTTGAGAATAGAGTATATATCAAAAACCCAAAAGTTTGAAAAACCACTTGTATAGTTTTCAAGAAATTGACTAATTGATCATTAAACAAGACAGATAACACAATATAATGATCATATGAATCAATCCAACAAGCCAATTTCATCAAATTAAACTTAATTGAACAAAATCCCTAATTTGGATAGTTTCAAGCCCTAGAATTTTCAATTTTTCACAAACCACAAAATTGATCATATTAATTCATAAGAATCATGTTTATAGCATCCCACAACAAAAACCCAATGATCAATTTTAAAAGAAAAAAACTTGTTTCAACAAAAAACCCAAAAATCCTTAGGTTCGAAATTTTCAACACAATGCATGTTTTAATGCATGAAGAATGAAAATACATGAAAAAGGAAGGGCAATATGGTCTTACCAGCCCTGGAAGAGAAAAACCTTGCAAAAAGATTGGAGGAAAATGATAAAAATCTTGATTGAAGCCTTGACCGATAGGATAGAGAGATAAAGTTTTGAAAAAGTTGAAAAGTGTTTGAACATGTGAGAAAACTCATGATTTTAAAACTCTCTATACGACTTTCGATTGATCAAAAAATAGGTTCGATCGATCGAAAATGCTTCGATATATCTAGCGCCAATCGAGCATCGATTGAAACAGAGAGAGGTTGACCAAAATTTTAATCGCAATTTCGATCAGTCGAGAGACAACTTCGATCGATCGAAATTCTGGAACAACCAATATTTTTAAAAACAAAGCACTTTTATGCAAAAACTCCTCAAAGCATGAAATTTTATGAATAAAATGCATGAGTATAAGATGAAATGCTTTTCAAAAACACATGTTTTAAACCCAGTTTTCCCAAAAATTAAGAATTTCAATCAATTCCCCTTAAAATCTCAAACGTCAAAACACATTTTGCATTTAAACTCAAGGAAGTTTCAATCTTGGATGGCCAAATTAAAATCACACACAATAACATGTACAAAGTTTAGCAAAAAGAAACTTGTGTAGTGTGTGCAACTAGCAAAAACTTGAGAGACATGTGAGGTGATATGTGAATAGTAATTGAGCACAATTTCTACAAAATCCATCACATACATTTAAAAGAGATTATCCCTCAAAGAGTTACATCATATAACTCTCACATCTCCTAGAATAAAAGCTTGCAATCATGTAAGTTTCTTGATTTGCCTTATAATATACACACCAATTTTATTTGATCAGAAACTTATTAAAAATTAGCCAGGATAATGTACACACCAATTTTATTTGATTGATATAATTATAGTCCAATAATGTACACATCAATTTTAACATTTAAACCGAGGCTACACCTTATGTTCTTTTTGTGCATGTGCTACACTTTCTCGAGCACAAAATCGTATGATATGCACTAAGGTATTCATGATTGGCCAATAAATAGTGGTGAGATGGTTATTTATGCCTTTCTCATTAAGATCAAGTCCGACAATCAAAGGCATGTGATTTTAAGATCAAGATCATGTGATCAAAAACTATAAACATCTCCCACACAACATGCACTACAAAGCTTAAACTATTAAAGTGCAATAAAATAAGCTCATCCAAGCTAAAGAAAGTATGTAAACATGTTATGTAAAGATAATATGGCCAACCTTGATTTCAAATCCAAGAAAATAATGCAAAACACATTTTGTTTCCCTTTTCCCCCTTCTTTTTTTTTATTTTTTATTTTTATTTAAATTTTAGATGAAAATAACAAAAACAACTTAGAATGAAATGCATGAATGTTATGCAATGTAAATCCTAAAAAAGCAAAGAAAAACAATCAACAAAAACATCCAAACAAAAAGGTCAAAAAGAGTAGAGCAATGAAGCATAAGGACCATGTCAAAAAGACTCACTTAGATTGAGCCTTTGCATCTAAAGCTTTTTAGATGCACCTTGAACATTGGAGTTCTTATTCACATTAGAATGATTTTCAACTCCAGAATTGGAATAAAAGTTTAAAGTCTTTACCAACTCACCAATAAGTACCATAGGATCTTATGCTTGAGGCACATATACTTTTGATTTATTTGCTCGCTTTGCAGCTTGCAACTTGAAACAGTTTGGAGGAATGTGCCTAAACTTTCCACAAAAATGACAAACCCATGTAGGTCTATCATGCAATTTGCCCTTAGAAGAATTAGAAGTATTAGGTTTAGACTCTTGAAGATCAATCCTAATCTTTCTAAGAGGTGTAACTTCTACAGGTTTGACAACCTCACACATAGAGGGTTCAGAAGAAGGAACAAAATTTGTGGAATGTGTTTTAGAAATAGAGATTCTTTCAACAAAACCCAACCCAGTTTTGTTTGAAGGAGACTTTTGAACACTTAGCATATGATCAAGTTTGGAATTAGCAGACCTATTAGTTTGTTCTCTAGCAGCAGATAAATCATGTTCCAAATTCTTAACTTTATCATGCAAAAGCATGTTCTCAGTCTTCAAATTATTCAACAATTGATTAGTATGAAACAATTTCACAAGCAAATTCTTTTTATCAAGCTCAAGAGATGAAATTTTCTTTAAGCCTTGATCAACATTCGTAGCATATTTTGCAGCAACTTTGCAAAGTTTATTGTAGGCTTCTTGACGATCTACATCCTTGGAGAGTTCTCCATCAGAAAGGTTCTTCTCAACAGTAACACTTTCATCAACTACTGCAGTAGTAGTGAAAGTAATGAAGTTTCCATTCTCATCACTACCAGACTCATTGTCAAAAACTTCATCGTCACTAAGGATTATAGCCATAGCCTTACCCTTAGACCTCAAGTATGTAGGACATTCAGATTTCATATAATCATACTCTTGACACCCAAAACATTGTTGTCCCATAGAATTATTAAAAGGTTGACCAACTTTTTCTTTAGGTTTTTCAGTGTTATTAGCCTTAGTGGGATCATTCCTCCTAAAATTTATAGGTTCAGCAGTGTTCTTACCTCTTGCCCTTCTATTATTGTTCCTAAGAAAGTTTCTAAAGTTTTTGGAAATATATGCAATCTCTGTAGCTGAGAGCTTATCATCAAATCCACTCACATCAACATCATCAATAGACTTAAGAGCCATTGATTTGGATTTGCTAGTCTTAGGTAGGTCTAACTTATAGGACTGAAGAGATCCTACAAGTTCATCAACAGGGATAGAGTCCACATCCTTGCTTTCTGTGATGACAATCACTTTGGATCTAAAGTCCTCAGTCAAAGATTTAAGAATCTTCCTAACAATTTTAGATTGATCATAGATTTCACCCAGATTATATGCAGAATTAACAATATCATTAAGTTTAGCATAGAATTCATCAAAAGATTCATCATTAGACATCATAATGCTTTCAAATCTAGTAGTTAATTGCTACAACTTGTTAATTTTAATTGCCTTTGTGCCTCATGCACAGTCTGGAGGATATTCCAAGCAATATGAGTAACCTCAACATTAGAGATTTTCTTAAATTCCTCCATAGAAACAGCATTAAAGATAGCATTCATGGCTTTGTTGTTGAAAGTAGCTGCTGCTTTCTGAAAAGTTTGCCACTCACTCACAGAGGTAGTGGGCTTCTCTCATCCATATTCAACGGAGTTCCAGACTCTTTCATCAATGGATTTCAGGAATGCTTTCATCCTGACTTTCCAATAAGCATAATTATTTTCATCAAAGTGAGGAGGAATAACAAGAGAGTGTTCATGTTCCATGACAACCGGGGTAAATGATCAGCTCAGAGATCAAAAGATCTACAACAAAAGAGGTACCCGCTCGGATAACACTTATGCGTTTTTAGACCCTTTAAAACACAACCAGATTAACCTAGTTATTTAGCCAAGTGATTAACATAGATAAATTATTTCGATCTAGATTAACACATATAAATCATATTATTGTAAAGTGTGAAAAATAAAGAACATAACAATATAATGACTAGGAAAATCAAACTGGTAAAAAACCTGGGGAGGATTTAATCTAGCTATCCTCAAGGTAAAACTGAATCTATTATGAAAGAATTGAAGTTTACACAATAGCGACTTAGACCATTAACATCCTATTGCTACCTCAAGTAGGAAACTTACTAGCACGACCATGTGACAGCTCCGAGTCCATGGACTACTTCTTTCTTGGATTCCCAGCAACAAGCACTCCCGCTTGTATATCTTTAAACTCTTGAATCTGCAACTGAAACGATCATCAGGTTCTTGACATAATCTTGATCCTTGATAACCTTAAGTATGTGTGAAGGCAAACACCTCTAGATCTCATAAAAGATTCACACATATAGCAAAAAAAGCATAAAAAAATACTCTAAAACGTGGCTAGGGTTTTCCCTTTTATACTTAGGGCAAAACATAAAACCTTACACATAAAACGGGCTTGGGTTGAGTTGGAAAATTCTGTAGAAAAACAATCTGCATGACGTTCGATTGGTCAAGAATTCTAATTCTCGATATATCGAGCCAGGCAGAATTGCACAGTAAATTCTGCAGCAACTCGATTCCAACTTTACATATAAGACACATACTTTGAGCAGTCTAAACAAGACTAAAAATGTTTTGACCATGGTTTGCCAATATTACAAATTAGAGTTCTAATACATTTAAACCTAAAGGTCTTAGAACCCAACACTACTGATCCTTCAAGCTTAAAAAATGAACAATGTTAGTCCTTTTGCTAACTGTGGCCAGCTTTATTGCCTATGTGGCTAATGGAACAAGGATGTGTCATGTGGCAATTGAAGTGTCAAATGACACGTCACCTATTTATAAGGTTGCCACATAATCTTTAATTGATTATTATTTATTATAATAATAAATAAATAAACTAATTGGCTTCAGAGTTTTGACCCCCCTTCCTCCCCTAATTTTCCTTTTTCCACTTCGCCATCTTACAAACCTCTGATGGAGTCATGACACACGAGACCACATGTGGACACAACGTTAGTAATGTTAATTTATCACAATTTTCAGATAAGTATAATTTTAACATTTTAGTAATGTTATCACAACATTAATTTATCACAATTTTCAGATTCATCACATCGGTTGACACCATTTTTTCTAATAATTTAATTGTTACGAGAGAGAGGAATATATAAATCACAATTTTTGTAATAATTCAATAGTTACAATAATGGAAGACGACATTATCATTAAAAATACTAAAAAGTATTAATTGAATTACAAACATTATATATTATTAAACTTATTATTAACATTTAATTTAAAAATTAGTTAATTAATCAAAGGCAAAGTTCATGCCTTTGTGCACTGAATATTCATTACAACGTGTCACCATCACAAGTTCAGTGCACTAAAGTATCAGAGCCAAGTCCGTTGTTTGAAATGTCAAAATCTATAGTCTATACTCTATACCATAGTCTTCTTTCTTTATAACTCCTTTCCCTCTACAGTCTTTCTTTGCAACTCCTTTACACACAACATTCAAACACAGAGAGAGAGAGAGTTTGGTTGGCTTTGCTTGCTTTGGTTGTCGCTAGAGAACCACAACTAGACATGGGTACTCAAATACCAATAGCTTACCAATCCGGCACATCTCTAGCAGTGCCAGATTGGTTGAACAAAGGAGACAACGCATGGCAAATGGTATCAGCCACACTGGTTGGTCTACAAAGTGTGCCAGGGCTTGTCATACTCTATGGTAGTGTTGTCAAGAAAAAATGGGCTGTAAACTCAGCTTTCATGGCTTTATATGCTTTTGCAGCTGTGGTAATTTGTTGGGTTACATGGGCATACAAGATGTCCTTTGGTGATAAGCTCCTTCCCTTCTGGGGTAAAGCTGGACCAGCTTTAGGCCAAAAGTTCCTTTTGAACTGGGCTACGCTACCCGAAACTGCGCAATATAATAGTACTGGTGGGTTAGAGACGGCTATGGCTCAGCCATACTACCCCATGGCAACGATGGTGTGGTTTCAATGTGTGTTTGCTGCAATCACTTTGATATTTTTAGCTGGATCTTTGTTGGGGAGGATGAATTTTAAGGCATGGATGATGTTTGTGCCACTTTGGCTTACTTTCTCTTACACTGTTGGAGCATTCAGTTTGTGGGGTGGTGGGTTCTTATTCCATTGGGGTGTCATGGACTATTCTGGTGGTTATGTCATTCATCTTTCTTCTGGGATTGGTGGATTCACCGCTGCTTACTGGGTCAGCTCTCTCTCTCTCTCTCTCTCTCTCTCTCTCTCTCTCTCTCTCTCTCTCTATATATATATATATATATATACACACACACATAAAGATATTAATTAATTTTTGGTAAAAACTGAATTCAAACTTAAATTCTTATTTAAATATAAAGAAGTTTACTAATTGAGTTAATTGGAGTCTCTAATTCTTTCACTGTTCACTCTTTTTGAAAACATAATATCAAACAAATTTGTTTGCATTATGAGTACTCAAACAAAATACATATTTAAAGCGAGTTCCAATTAACTTAATGGGTAAAGTTTCTAATAGTTAAATAAGAGATTTGAGATTTAATCTCTGCCTACACGAAAAACTGATTGGTATCTTGGTCTGATAATAAAAAAGTTATTATCAGAAGTGAATACCATAAGTTGAAACTCTTTTAAAAAAATTTCAACCACAGTTTTTATCTAATTTTGAAAATCAAAACCAATCATTACTGCTACGAAGCAGGCCTTATCCTGTACTCATTTTTCATGCACTTAAGGTGAAAAACAAGAAGGTCAACATTTCGCCACTTCAGTTGAGACATTATTAATGCATACCAATATGTTATTTGTATACGAATCAGTTATTACTTAACAAGGCCTTTGTCGTGTGTAGGGTTTTTTTGTTCACCCACTTCTACTTAAATCTATAAATCAATCAAAAGATGAATTTAATTTTTTTTTTAGAGCAAGAAAGATGAATGTATAATTATAAAATTCTTATGAACATTGATGTGCTATACTTTCTTTGATAGATTAATTACTACTTCATAAGCTAGACTTGTTTTTTCGGTATGAGCTTGACTAATTCAATTCTTACAAGAGTAGATTTTTTGCAATTTTTTAGAAACTTCAATAAGCTAAGAGAGAGAGAGAGATAGTTTTCAATTTTCTTGGTTGATCGAAAAAGCAAGAGTTGCGAGAGTATTACAATCTTTTTGCTGTTTACCTGTTGAATATTAATAATTCCGGCTGCTTTGCGATTAAGTGTCTGTTTGAAAACCACTTATTTTGCTGAAACTGAAAATTTTTTGCTAAAAAGTACTGTAGATAAAGGTAAAAGTTAACTGAAATAATATAGTGAAACCTATTAATAGTACCAAAAAGGACAGTGAGACCCATAAATAGTAGTAAAAATAAGCTGAATAGTAAAATAATTTAGTTTTTTCATCTACATCCAAATGCACACTAAATGTTTTAGTTCACCCTTGACTTAGTTCAAAGAAATATTATTATTATATGATTCATTATTTTCAATAAATCTTGTATGATATTAATTAGTGAAAGTTGCTCTTTTAGATTCCATTTGGTTTTGATTCTTTTGAATATCCATCATCCATGATCGTCATGTTTGACTTGTAATATATAATAAGATGAACCATGCTTATTGTATTTATCGCGAAATTGGATAGTCTAATTTTGTTAGTAAAATGGTAGGAAGTTTTATTTGATCAGTTGATCCCAAGAAAATATAAGGAAAGAATTTCGGTTGGATAATACTTGGAATCAAATCTTAGAACGCTCTCGCATAGCAATAGTTGCCCACTTGAACCACTTTTGTTTCTAATAGACTCAAAAAATAAGAATCAAATCTCAAAACACAGATGAGTTTAAAACGACTTAGTGACACTTTTGTTTCTAGTAGACATGAAATTGGAATCAAATCTTAGAACCTGTTGGGTTAAGATAGCTTGACCCCGATTTATTAATTGAATTACCCAAGTTGATTAATTAACTTCAACTGCATACAAAATGTGAAGACACCAAAAAATCACCAAAAATACTAAGTGCAGTGAAAAACAAATTGAACATGGTGATTTGTTGACAGATAGGAAAAATCTTGCAAGGTAAAAACCCCACCAGGTGATTTTAAGGTCAACACTCTCAAAAATCCACTAATTAACATTTAAGTAGTTACAAGTATAAGGAATCTTACCAACTACCCTTGGCTTATCCTGAAATACCAACCTACAGTTGAACTTTTGTTCCAATACCCAATTGTATTGGATATTGTAATAGTCTTCTTTTCCTTGATGCACAAACTTCCAACTTGTGACTAAACCTTTGCACGGATTCCAAATACGTGACTAACTCCAACAACTTGAGCAAATATTGCTGGCTGCAAAGTTCTTTACTTTATCAATAATGAAGATCTAAAAGCACTCGATTACAAAACCATATAGCGTACAAATGCAGTAGTTTCACACAAAGAAAATAAGTCTCTTGGTCTTTGTATCTGTATTTGTGTGTGACGGCTTTTAAAATAAACCTCATATGTCTAGGGTTATGAGAAAGAAACCCAAAACAAATATGCAAGGTTGGGCCCAATTTTAGATCTGGAAGTTCTAAAATTCTTAATTCTCGATAGATCAAGCTACTATTGAGCTATCTATAGAGCTTCACATTAAGTCTCGATAGCAGGCTTCTGTCGAGCTATTAGTTGAGACTTAAAGAACAACTTTTCTTCACTTGTTTCATGGACTAATCTTCATGTATTTAATACTTGACTTGAACAACATGTTTTTTGAAGTAATAAACCCATCTTAGATCTACCCATATACAAGTAAAATGTATTTTGTCAAAGGATTATCCAATTACACAAAATATGACCCTAACAATCTCCCCTTTTAGCAATTCATGACAAAATCACAAAAAGCAATTATGAGAGAAATCTAACACAACTATCCCATAATATACATAAGTACAAAAGTCTAATCCTAACACAAACTCTTGAAAAACTTTGCAAGAAGAGAGATCATGGCATGGTAGACTTGCAGCCTGTTTTAACTAAAACACTTAAACAAGATTCATCAAGATATCAAATGTGAAATATAGACATGTTGTATACAAGAAGAAACATGTGTATAAAGATAGAAAAGAGATAACACGTGTGAGACATAGGTGAAGAGAAACATACAACATCTCATGTGTGTGTGTGTGTGTGTGTGTGTGTGTGTGTCAAATAATACAATGTATGTAATAAAAGTAGTCACAAGACCATGGTATATGTAATGAGAAAAGAATACATCAAAATCTCACTACATCCCTAAAAAAAACTCAAAAACAAAAACTCTCCCCCTAACTAGTGTATTCTATATCCTATGCTAGCTCTCCCCCTAACACCTAGACTACTTTTATCTACAAAACTACTTCCCCTTTTGGTCACGAGTGACAAGGGGTGTATCACTGAGAGGTCATCATATCATCATCATACTTCGAGCCAAAAGCATCAGCATCATCATCTCCACCATCTGAAGAAGAAGACTCCTTTACAAGCTCCAATGAAGGTGAGGGTGCAATACCACCAAGCCGAGACTAGTGGCAAGCGATGCGACTAATTCTAGTGTTCATCTGACACATCTCATTGGATAGATGGTCCGGATGACTACCTAAGTTAGCACGCATGTACTGAAGCTGCTCTATGATATTAGCATGGGAGACAATGACTCGAGATAAGGAAGAAGGGGCAGAGGAGGAAGAGGGTCGAGAGGAGGAGGCTGTATGGCCAGTTGGGGTTGCATCGGAAGGCTCTACTCACGGCCGCTTTGCAGCAAGTTGTGCTGCACTCCTCCGAATAGACTTCTTGCTAATGGCACCCACGACATAGAAATGAGGAGATGGGTGAGGATACACATGATAGCCAAAGGAAAGATGAGCTTATCACCTGTAGCTATGTTAAGATAGCAGTCAATGATAGACTCTATCATGTGTGAAGGAAATTTTATAGAAAGACCTTCCATAAGAGAAAGAATAAAACGAGCATGATGCTTAGTGATGGTGTTATAGTATGATAGTGGAGTGAGAACAAGGGTCATCACCTTATTAAGGAATTGTGGTCCCTTAGTGAAATCATTTATGGAGAGATTAAGTGTATCTCCCCACAACATGGCCTTCTCACAGAAGAGTGAGGCAAGCTCGTCTTTAGAGATGGAAGTGAGATGAGGATGGCTAGGGTAATTTGGAAGATCCACCCTAGGGACATGTAGTACCTCGTAAATGAAGTCCAGGGTAACTACAATACATGTAACACAGAATACTATAGTAAACCAAGGCATGTAGGTATCAGTGGCGTGCATATTGGAGTAAAACTCCTTTATGTACATGTCGGGACATCTTGAGGGTTTCTCACAAAGAGAAGCCCATCCCCGAGAGCTAATAGCGTCAAGTAGATGAGTGTTTGGAAAATTAGATAGAATGACCTAGCGTTCCAAATGAATTTCCTAGTCAAAAAAGTTCTCTGAGATGTCAGCTTGTGCCTTCCTATCATAGAACTAGATAGAATTATGAGGAAAAGGAGAAAAAAAAGAAGAACCATGACGAATCAGGTTTTTAGAGTAGATAGACTTTTTGGGTGCCATGACAAAGAGACTAAATGAGAAAGACAAAGAGAAGAACAAATTCACAACAGAAATGTTTAGGTACAGGAAAGAAGGAACAAGAAAGTGCAATGCCTGAAAATGCATGAACATGTGATGTGCAAAAATAAAAAGCATCATGGGTAGAAACCCTGTGGGGGGAATTGGGCCTAAAAAATACATGGGCCAGTCCACTAAGTCCCAATGTCAATCCGAGAAGCCAAGCCTGGCCCATTTGAAGGAAGTAAACTTTAGGCCCTGTCATAGCAGGCCCAGCCTAAAAGCTTAGGTGATAGGTCCAAAAGATGAACACTTATGGAAATCCTCCAGTGGTCAGCTTAACACCGACTAATGATAAGGGAATCTAAGTAAGTAGAGAATACAACCGAATAGCTAGTCAAGGATCGGTAGTGCCTTGGGAGAACTTGCTGCCAAACAATGTTTAGAATCTAGAACAAGTTCCTACAGAATCCTTGAAAGGAATGATGATTCCTTAGGATTTTAACGGAAGTGGGAATACATGAAAAATTGTGAAAATGTGATGATTAGTACCTTACTTAGGAGAGTCTATATAAGGTGAAAGAGGCACCCAAAGAAGTGGTTGGAAAGACAGAGTGAGAGATTGAGAAGGAGAGAGTGAAAACACTGGGGAAACAGAGGGAAACTGTGGGGATAAAGTGAGAAAGATTTAACTTGGATTGACTAAATGAAGTTTGGACCTTAACTTGTAGAATCGTGACCAAGCCCACCTATAAATTAATTGTGGACCTAAATCCAACAACCATTGTCATACTCCTAGCAGGACTTGGTGTCACAAACCCAATCCAACCTAACAGCACTCACATTGTTTAATCAAGCACACAATCCTAGTCTTGGGACTTATATTAAGAGAAGACAGTTTGTTTGCAATCCTTATCACCAGCTTTGACATTCGCATTTTTGATAAACTTCTTGAACTGTCTAGTGATATATGACTTTAGCTTGGTATCCTCATCACCAAATGACTTATCATTGTCATTATTCTTGGTCTTCAAGGTCATATTCTTGCCTTTGCCACCTTTGCCAACCCTTGCTACAAGTTTCCAATCAATTCAGTCAAAGGAATAGAGTCAAGATCCTTTAATTCTTCAATGGCAGTGATCTTGGCATGGAATCTCTTTGGAAGAGATCTGAGGATTTTCCTAACAATAATCTGTTTGGGATCTAGAATCTGTTCTCCAAGATTGAATGCTAAATTCAATATGTCCATGAGCTTGGCATAGAATTCATCAAACGATTCATCCCCATCCATCCTAATTTCCCTAAATCTAGTAGTGAGCCTTTGAAGCTTAGAGTTTTTAACAACTTTAGTGCCCTTATAAGTGTTTTGAAGAATTTTCGAAGCTTCCTTGGCATTATCAGTTAAAGAAATTTTCTTGAATTGTTCATTTGTTATAGTGTTAAACAAAGCATTCAGTGCCCTATTATTAAAGTTGGTAGCCTTGATCTTGGTGTCATCCCATGTTGTGGGTCGCTCTTCAAGCTTTGTCGAACCTACTTCAACTACAAACCAGACTTTCTTATTTAAGGACTGCAAAAAAGCTCTCATGTGTACTTTTTAATATGCATAGTTAGTCACATCAAATAAATGAGGAATACTCAAAGATTGTTTATGATCCATAACAACAGGGGGTCAATGCATCACATAGCAAAGTTTAAAACCTAATAAGAGTGTGCATGCTCTGATACCACTTATTGGGTAAAGATAGCTTGACCCCGGTTAATTAATTCAATTACCCAAGTTGATTAATTAAGTTCAATGGCATGCAAAATGTAACAAATCACAAAAAATACAAAGTGCATCGGGAAAATCAATTGAACATAGTGATTTGTTGATAAATGGGTAAAACCTTCCAAGGAAAAAACCCCATCGGATGATTTTAAGGTCACCACTTTCAAGAATCCACTAATCAATAATCAAGCGCTTACAAGTATAAGGAATCTTACTAACTACCCTTGACCCATCCTAAAATACCAACCTAAAGTTGAAATTTTGCTCCAATACCAAATTAGACTTGATCTTGTAGTAGCCTTCTTTCCCTTGATGCACAAACCGCCAAGTTGTGACTAACCCTTTGCATGGATTCCAAGTATGTGACTAACTCCAACAACTTGAATAGATGTTGTTGGCTAAAAAGCTCATCACTTCATCAACAATGAAGATCTGGAAGCACTCGATTATGAAACCCTATGGTGTACAAACGCAGTAGGTTTTCATAGAGAAAATAAGCCTCTTGGTCTTTGAATCCGTGTGTGATGGCCTTTAAAATAAACCTTATATATGTCTAGGGTTGTGAGAAAATAAACTCAAAACAAATATGCAATGATGGGCCAAATTTCAGATTTGGAAATTCTAAAATCGTAATTCTTAATAGAGCGAGCTATCTATCGAGCTTCACATTAAGTTTCAATAGCAAGTTTCTATCAAGCTATCTGTTGAGACTTAAAGAACAACTTATCTTCACTTGTTTCTTGGACCAATTTTCATGTCTTTAATACTTGACTTGAACAACATGTTTCTTGAAGTACTAAACCCATCTTAGATCTACCCAAATACATGTAAAGTGAATTTTTTCAAAAGATTAGCCAAATACACAAAATATGACCCTAATAGAACCCACGAGTTTGAAATAACTTGGTAACACTTTGTAGGGAGTTAACACAAAATTCTCAACCTGTGAGAAACAAAAAATAAAGAAAACACACGCCAAAGAAAAATAGTCGCACGTATAAGATAGTATTTACATGGTTCAGTAATTTGCCTACGTCCACAGAGTTTCAGGGATTTTAAATACAACTAGGCTCCACAAAGCCTAACAAATCTCCCACTTGGAGACTAGTTCAATCACCACCATTAGCCGCTATCTTCCCAAAAAAATCCCTCATCCCTGCAACTCATCCTCTTGTCCTCAAGCTAGAAGACCAATTGAATCTGCACATAACTTCAGCTTCTCAATAGTGACACCTTTAGTCAATATGTCCACCGGGTTCTTAGATCTACAAATCTTCTCAAGATTTATCAGCTTATTTCAAAAAGGTACTAGATCAAGTGGTATTTTTTTTGTATATGCTTTGACTTTGAATGAAAAGCTGAATTTTTAGTAAGAAAAATTGCACTCTGACTATTACTATGTAGAATGCTCATCTCTTGCTTCTTACCCAATTCATCTAAGAAGCCATGTAGCCAAATCATCTCATTTCCAACTTCAATTGTTGCAACATACTTATCTTTTGTAGTAGACAAATTAACAATCTTATGTAAATTTGAAGTGTAATATAAAGCTGTACCACCCAGAATAAATACAAACTTAGTAGTACTCTTTCTACTATCAATATCACCAGCAAAATCAGTATCTACATAATCCTGCAGTTTCAAACTTGTACTCGTGAAGCAAAGACATGTATCTGATGAACCCCTTAGATATCTTAAAATCCACTTGACTGTCTCCCAATGTTGCTGTCCTAGCCTATTAATGAATCTGCTCATAACTCTCACTGCATGTGCAATGTTTGGCCTTGTACACACCATAGCATACATCAAGCTGCCAATAGCTGAGGCATAGGGCAACTTGCACATATAGTCCCTTTCTTCCTCTGTCTTAGGTGACTGTTCTTTGCTTAGTTTGAAATGATTACCCAAGGGTATGCTCATTGTTTTAGCTTCACATGCTCTGACCGTGAAAGCTTCAATTTACCATTAGCCTTGTCTTTAATGATTCACATACCAAGAATTTGTTTTGCAGCTCCCAAATCCTTCATTGCAAATTGTTTTGACAATTGCTTCTTCAGATTACTGATCTCCTTAATGCTAGACCCTGCAATAAGCATATCATCCATATACAACAGCAAAATGATGTAAGAATTGTCAAAAAACTTAACATAGCAACAGTGATTAGTTTCACATCTCTTCAACCCAATTTTATGCATAAAACTGTCAAATTTCTTGTACCATTGTCTAGGAGCTTGTTTTAGGCCATACAAGTTTTTTCTCAAATTTGCAGACTAGATTCTCTTGTTGTTGAACAATGAACCTTTCTGGCTGAATCATGTAAATGTCACCCTCCAAGTCACCATGAAGGAATGCTGTCTTCATATCTAACTGCTCAAGATGTAAGTTTTTTGTAGCCACCATTCCCACTACCAACCTAATTGTTGACATCTTCACAACTAGAGAAAACATTTCTGAGTAGTCAATGCCCTTCTTCTGCTGGAACCATTTAACAACTAATATGGCCTTGTAACTTTTGCTACCATTATGCTCATTCTTTATTATGTATACCTACTTATTGTGCAAAGCCTTTTTTCCTACTAGCAATTTAGTTAGTTCCCATGTCTGATCCCCAACAAGGAATCCATCTTATCCTTCATGGCTAACTCCCACTTGTTTGAATTCTCATCTTGTAAGGCTTCATCATAACACTCTGGCTCACTACCATCAGTCAATAGGAGATAATTTAGAGTGAGTGAATAACGCTATAGAGGTCTAATGGTCTTGGAAGATCTGTAGACTTGAACTACAGGTGTACTCTGATCTACTTGTGAATCTAAATTCTCCTTAACTTCTTCACCCATTTTCTAGACAGTACTTTCAATCAAATCATCTAAGTTGACAAACTCAGATTTATTTTGATCTATCTCTGTAACATCTGGTAGTACAGTTGACCTGTCCTTATATATAACCTGTTCATTAAATATCACATTTCTACTTCTGATGATTTTCCTGTTTTGTTCATCCCAAAACCTATAGCCAAATTTCTCATCACCATAGCCAATGAAAAAACATATTTTAGACCTTGCATCAAGTTTACTACGAGCAGCAGAATCAATATGAACATAAAAAACACAACCAAAAACTTTTAAATGGGAAAACTTTACCTCTTTTCAGCTCCAAACTTCCTCAGGAAGTCTAAACTCCATGGGAATTGTGGTTCTCGGTTTATCAGGTAAGCTGCAATGCTAATAGCATCAACCTAAAAAGTTTTTGGTAGTCCAGCATGCAACCTCATACTCCTAGCATGCTTATTGAGAGTTTTGTTCATGCGCTCAGCCATACCATTCTACTGTGGTGTCCCAGGAATGGTCTTCTCCATCATAATTCCTTGTGTAGCACTATACTCACTGAACCCTCCATCTATGTACCCTCTGCCATTATCAAACCTCAAACATTTTACTTTCAAACTTGTTTCTGTCTCAACCAAGCCTTCCACTTCTTAAAAGTTTCAAATACATCAGATTTATTTTTAGAAAATAAACCCATACCTTTCTGTTTAAGTCATCAATGAAAGTGATGTAATACCTTGAACCTCCAAGGGATGTAACCGAAGAAGGCCCCCACAAATTAGTGTGTACTAACTCCAATTTTTCAGCCTTTGGTGTCCTACCAGTTTTTAAGAAGCTCACCTCTTTCTTCTTTCCTAAGATGCAGCTTTCACACATGTCAAAATCAATGGACTTCAATTCTGGTAGTTTTCCTCTTAATAGCAGCATCTTCATCCCTTTCTCACTCATGTGACCAAGTCTGCGATGCCATATGCTTGTATCAGTACTTGCTTTAGCAACTGCAATTGTGTCTCTCGGACTTGAGGTCATATATAGAGTACCAGTCTTCTTTCTACGAGCCAATACTCTGGCCCCCTTTGTAACCTTCCAAGTACCACCAACAGATAGTATTGCATGCCCTTCATCATCAAATTGTGTAATAGAAACTGAATTCCTCCTCAGGTCAGGAATATGTCAAACCTTTTTCAGTAAAAACCCATTAGGAAGCAATATCCGAACATCTCCATCAGCCAAATACACCTTACCAAAATCACCTGCAACATAATTCTGTATGATTTCTCGGTGTGGAGTGGTATGAAACGAAGCCCAACACACTTGTTACTTGTAGACTTGGAAATTAAGATGAGTTTAAAGCGATTCAGTGACACTTTTGTTTTTAATAGACCATGAAATTGGAACCAAATCTTAGAACACACCTGAGTTTAAAGCGACTTAAGTGACATTTTCGTTTCTTCTAGACTTGGAAATCCGAATCATATCTTAGAATACATACACAGTTTAAAATGACTCAGTGACATTTTTGTTTCCAATAGACTTGAAAATTAAAATCAAAGCTCAGAACAAACCAGTTTGAAATAACTAGGTGACACTTTTGTTTCCAATATACTTGGAAATTGGAATCAAATCTTAGAACACAAGTGAGTTTAGATTGTGTTGTTTGATCTCACAACCCATAAATAAAGATCAACAACTATCATGATTTTCACTAAATTATATGACAAAATCTACTTATTTAAAAAAAAAAAAGTTTGACCCATAATGATAATTAAAAAAAGAAGCAATATAACTTTCGTGACTTACAATATATTTAACGACACTAATGAGTTTGCTCCTAAAGAAACTAAAGTTAACATTATTTTATGTTAACTGAGAAAAACAATGAAATATTTGAGTCCAAATCAAAAGACAACTTTTGTAAATATTAATACTAAAACCATAGAACACCAATGAATTAAAATCATAGAAAAGGAAACGATGCAAATTTGGGATTAGTGGTACTGAGTCACAAACACTTTTCTAGTTCTAGATTTGTTCTATTTCTAGGCTGATTGTGAAGTATTAGATGTTGGGAACGATATTGTCAATGATATCATCTTCGAAATTGGGTTCTGGGTCTTTTAAGATGTGATACTCGATCCATTGGAGACCGAGTGCTCTCTTACTTACAACAAAAGATTTGCAAAGGGAGACTTAGAGCGTGAGAGAGAGAAATTGTGCGTCCTAGTATAGTCGGTTCAAAGGGATTTTGTTTTTCAAAATAACACCCTTTTTCAAGGAATTTTGTTAGTGTTACTTAGCATCGATTCCAAACTATTTAGGAAAGTAACAGCTCGAGTCTCTTAGACTCGAGCAACTCGAGTCTGAAACACTATATTTCCAGTTTGAAAGATTCGATTTCTAGTGGAACTCGACTATTAGAGACTCAAGTTCTTGCTCTACACAAATAAAATAAAATAAAATAAAGAGAGAGAGAGAGAGAGAGAGAGAGAAATTGTGGAAAATGAAACTATGACCTAAGGAAGAAGAAAACCGTTGCACAAATCCTTCGGCTAGAGCCTTTGCCGCCTAGGTTCAGTCCAAGCTGAGGGGTATGGGTTAGGGAGATCTAGGTTGTGGGTTTTACCGTGTGGGTTCGTCACTTGAGTTTGTGGGTTTTGTTGCTTAGGTTCGTGGGTTCGTCGTTGGGTTCGTGGTTTTACCACTGGATTTGTGGGTTTGTTGCTTAGGTTAGGCACTGGATTTATGATTTCTGTTTTGATCTCTTGCTTTATTTGGTTTTTGCTTTGATCTCTTGTTTGTGTTTGAGTTTTTGTTGTTTCTTTGGTTGTTTGTTTACTCATGGATTTTTTTTTAGACGGAGAAGACAAAGAGACCAGAAGAAGAAGAGACTTGTGTTTTTGATTTCTTGGTTTTCTTTTGTGGAACTCAAGTCTTAGAGACTCGAGTTTCACATGAATTTTCATAGAAATAGAGACTTTGATACTCGAGTTGCTAGAGTGAATTCGAGTCTAAGAGACTCGAGATGTTAGTTTCCTAAATAGTTTGGAAACCATGCTACTAACGAAATTGTTTGAAAATTTATGTTATTTTGGGAAAAAAAAGAAGAAGCCTGGTTCAAAGCCCTAACGGCTATATCATCTTCCTTCCTTATAATTACTAAATTACCCTTGAAATTGGTTAAATCTCAAATCAACACCAACTCTCTGTCACAATACCATATTTGATATTACCATAGAATGATAGGGCTGTTTTAGAAGTTTTCACATACAATCTTATCGGGCTTTTGTCTTTTTTTTTTATTATTTAATTTTTTATATAAACAAATTTCATCAATCTAAGGTAGAGATGAAAAAGAAATAAGAAAATCCAACAAAAAATGAAAAAAAAATGAGAGAGAGAGAGAGAGAGAGAGAGAGAGAGAGAGAGAGAGAGAGAGAACCTTTTAAGATGAATTTGTAAAGACAATATATTTATATATTTAATATTGTAAAAAAAATTAAAAGTAAAAAATAAATATGAAGAATAATAATGACATGGCAGATGAGGTGACTCAACAGGAGCGTAGTAATAATAAATGATACGCTTCAACTTTTAGATATATATATATATATATATATATATATGGATAGATAGATAGATAGATAGATAGATAAGACATATATATACATGTAAATAAATATTAAGAATTTGAAGACGTGAAGGAATCAAGATGCATGGTGAGTGGGTGACCATTTTAATTTAATGACAACAATTTTATACACACAACAAAGTTTCACAACTTTTCTCACAGTTTATTGAAGTACCCGATTGTGATTTATAATATATTACTTTCACATACATGAACCATTACAAACTTTATTTTTATTGCATATCAATTACAAACTACTAACTTCAACAATTGTGAATTTTGTCATGAAATAATTAGTTGTACCCTTACTAACTTAGATAGATTGTTTCAATGATGATGCAGGTAGGACCAAGATTGACAAGAGACAGAGAGAGATTTCCTCCAAACAATGTATTGTTGACATTGGCAGGAGCAGGGTTGCTGTGGATGGGATGGGCAGGATTCAATGGTGGAGATCCATATGCAGCAAATATAGATTCTTCCATGGCTGTTCTAAACACCAACATTTGTGCGGCTACTAGCCTCCTGATGTGGACATTGCTAGACGTCTTTTTCTTCAATAAACCCTCAGTCATTGGAGCCGTCCAGGGCATGATCACTGGCCTTGTTTGCATCACACCCGGTGCAGGTGATATTATTAACTATCCTTAATTAGTTTCTAATTATTTACTTGACAATGATTTATAGGATTATTTATGTATATTATTTAAACACATCACATGATTCATTAAAAAAACACTACAAAAAACGAGGGCTATAGCTGCGTTTAAAAAACGCAGCTATAGACCCCAAAAACGCAACTATAAGATATAGCTGCGTTTTTCATAGCTACGTTTCTAAACATGGCCTATCCTGCGCGACAATAGCCCCCTGCGGAACCTAATGCTGCGTTTCTAAAAATGCAGCTATAGACCATCTTATAGCTACGTTTTTCCTTCCTATTGCTGCGATTTCCCACTCCCTATATATGCGGCACCTATAACTGCGTTTTGTAAAAAACTCAACTATAGACCTGGTTTGGGCTGTGTTTAAAACGCAGCTATAGGCTAAGACCTATAGCTGTGTTGGTAGAAACGCCACTATAGGTCAAACTTATAACCGCGTTTTACACGCAGCCCAAACTGGGGTATATAGCCGCGTTTTCTACAAAAACACGGCTATAGGTGCGCATCTATGAGAATGGTAAAGCGCAGCTATAAGGTTGATACACGCAGCTATAGGGTGATCTATAGCTGCATTTTTATAAACGCAGCATATAATATCTATAGATGTGTTTATAGAAACGCAGCTATAGACTGCCTATAGCTGCGTTTTTATCAGTGCAGCATATAATATCTATAGCTACGTTTATAGAAAGGCAGCTATAGACTGCCTATAGCTGCATTTATAGAAAGGCATCTATAGATAGTCTATAGCTGCATTTTAAAAAACACAGCTATAGACCTTGAAATTTCCTGTAGCTGCGTTTTTAAAAATGCAGCTATAGGTTTTTTTTTCCCAATTTTTTCTTCCTACACACATTAATCATGCCCAGAATATATACAACCTGTAATTCCTGCCAACACTCAGATGCAACCAATTTGGAACCAAGAAAACAAGTTCTCAACATTTACATAAACAAAACAATAGCCACCAAACATTCTTTTTAGTTCATTCCCACCAAATTAGTTACATAACCATGTAATTATATACACAAAGCAAGTGACCACCAACAACCAATTTTTACAACACAAAATATTGTCAGCAAGCATCATGGTACTGTGGAGCCAGTTTCCAACAACCATCAGTCAGTCCCATGCCCATAGCTACAGCCAATTACCTGTGACAATGAGAGCACCAGAAATAAGCTAACGTTTATTAACAAGGCCAACATCCCTTACATTTCTTAAGTCAAAATCATATATGAGCTTCTTAACATTGTCTTTTTGCTTGTATCCATTTCAATACTGGCATCTTAAAACGCAACTTAGAGTGAGTCATAGATTCCACAAGGTTTAAATTCCTATATACACATACATAATAAAATGTATGATATGCAAGTGTGTCATGAATGCAACTTAGAGTGAGTCATGAATGCAAGTGTCAACAATAAAATGTGGACAACAAAACATGTCGACTATACCATATAATGTAAATAATGTAAATTGCATTAGCAACGGCAAAGTCTGATATGCATTCTTACTATAAGGCTCTTCGAACTACTAATGTCTCTTCATTCCGTATGCAGAGTATATAGTTATTTAAGGCCCCAAAAAGGATGTCATTTGTTGAAACCAAGGTGATTCTATGATGTCTTACATCAGATTATTACCCCTCAGAATACTTTCCTGTCTACATTCATGGTTGAAATTGGTCCATTTTGATTTTGTCTTATAGTACATCTACTTCCCTACTTCTTGTTTCATATATACTGACGTGGGACCTTCAAATGCAGAATGAAACCAACAAAGGCAGGAATATATTTGATTTTTATTTTTATTTTTTCCCCAACATAGTTGTATATGTTATAACGAATAGTTGTATTTTTTTACCAAAGGATTCACAGTTTCATTCCCATGGAGAGTCCCCATTAAGCAGTGTCACCCTGAATATATTAAAGGCATTGTATTAATATCACATAACAATGCATTGCAAAAAGTAATGTTTTGCTAAATAACATTTGTGTGGTACCTGAGACAAATCCAATTCACTTACACCTCCTCCCCTAATGTTGGCGAACATTGCATTCATGCGTGATACCACTTCGGCCATTTGTTGTTGGTGTCTTGCTCCTAGTTGGGAGAGTTGTTCTTGGTGCCTTGCCTCTGATTGGGAGAGTTATTCTTGTACTTGGGCTAATTTCTCGCTAAGGATAGAGGAGTTGTTCTCTAACTTTGAAATCCTTTGGGTCGTTCTGCTTGACAACGATCGAGTTGAGGTAAACTGTGAAGTGTTTGTGACATTTCTTCCAGATAGGGTGATTCCAAATCCAACTCCACGAACACGTCCAAGGCGCTCTGGACCAAATACTCGAGCATACACATCATCTTTGGACCAGAGGATTCCACTACCAAGCTCTCCCTGTAGTCACATGCCCTCTTGTCCCAAAAGCTCTTCCATCCTATTCTGTACGTTTTTCCACAATAACTAAATAACATATTACACACCATAAACAATACAAACATAAATTACACCTTCATTCGATTTACATTGTGCTTACCATGTTCTCTTGTGCTTGGGGAGTAACAGCAGCCCCATCTCTCCTATGGTATACTTTTATATACACATCTGCACGCTCGACTGGAGCCCCGTTAGCTTTCGCCTACATGATGAATAACATTTCATACAATAAACACAATTGCACTCAGATTTGTCATGTTGTTTATCATTTGCATTGACTAAGGTGTTTATGAATTCTAAGTTTATATCTACAACCAACAACTGAAAAAGTATTCTCAACATATAGTGTGATTGAAAAGCATAAAATCAGCTCATGTGATACACGAATACAGTAGCACTTGTAATGCATTTCTTACCATGTCATCAGAAATTTGTGCCAAACTTTGAGCCCCACACCTTGGTAGCTCCATCTGTTTACCTCGACTGTCATTGTTCTTCTCACTTAATGTCTGTAACCACATTACCATTAAAGTATATGTAAACTTATTACAGATATTGACTAAGAAAGTTTACTACTTAATGTAAGTTTTTCTCTCTGCTATGCTTGTCATTGTGCATTCATAATATATTTATGAATGCATAATGATATTATTTCATAAGTGAGATAGGATAAAATTGCAGGAAGATTTGTTTAGTATGACATTTCTTTTTGAGAGTTTATTTTGTTTTTTTTAATATATATTTCTTATTGATACCCTTCGGATAAATTGTGTACAACAATACCCTTACAGTAGTCATTGTCCCCAACCAATCTCTAAATACTACTAATCTTCAGTTTATGTTGTTGATGGGGGTAGAACAACTGTATCACATCTAATGGAAAGTGGTTTGAGCTAGACTAATTATATTATAAATGACTAGAAGATTTAGGTTAAAAGGAGGGACTATTCGAGGGAAAGATGGCGAACATGACATAATGCTTCACTAAATTACCAGTAAAATAAGATAGACGAATAAAGTAGCAATACCACAGTTTTGTCATGAAACCAGTAGTTAACCATCTCGATCCACTGGTTCTCCATTACCCCCGGCGGTGTCTTCACCAATACTTGTTCCTTCGTCATACCATCTTTAATGTTTTTCTTCTTCAACTTCGTCCTTCGATTTCTCCTCAAGAGCCCGAGTAGATGCATTGCCCATCCCATTTGATCGGGTGGTGCGACAATAGCGGGGTTAATTATATACCATTTCTAAAATGCAAAAGTAGAGTTAGCAAAACACAAGCAGCTGTAAATGACTGTTGCTTATACTTTATTTTCATATTACCTCAACTTCAGTCCAACAGTCCCGTTTATATTTTTCAGCGACTTTTGGCCACCCAGCAGGGACAAGCGGGCAAAATAACCCATTCTTACAAAAAGTTCCCAACCACCGAATGAACGTTTTACCATCTGGACCAATTTGTTGGCCTTGATCATTTAATGACAACTCCACTTTCCAGGATCCATCCAACGCCCATATGTCAACTAGCTTTGTAGAACCACGTCTTTGAAGCCTATGTTCCACTGGTGGGCTTTGTTCATAATCATCTATATATACAAAACCACCAATATTAGGGCTGAAATATCAACTCAAAGTAAGGAAACATGCTACATCACACCATGAAAACATGCTACATCTGCATTAAACTTCTTATGTTCTATTAACCCATTTGTAATTTCAATCCAATAAAACATCAATACATTTCCCAAAGATTATTTCAGGAGGCGATTTTCCATTTAATTATTACTGTAGTGGTTTTATAGGGAAAAAACGAAAGAGAAAAATACAATAAAACTCATTATATAATCTTTCAGCCAACCCATAAAGTTAATGAGAATGGAATATCAAGTTAATGATATGTTTAATATTAAAGATTTATATTAAATTAAGATAATATATAAAGCCAATACTCTATACATACTTTTCTAAAAGAAATTACGAATAAAAAATTAGTAAGAAAAATAAAGATTATGTGGTCAATTCTAACCAGACAGTATTTGAAGTAGATATATATTCAAATTGCACTAACATTGCTGTTTTTACTTGATGTTTAAGATTATGTGATGCAGCATTTGGAAAAGCAATCCTTACTGACTTACAACATTGACACTACCCTGATTTCCTTACTAGCTCGAGTTCTGCCCTTTAAGCATAAAAAGTAGTTTGTTGTTTCACCATCAAATGACTATTTCATTTGCCAGAATCGTGTCGATGTTTAGTCCTACAACCCAAGATCACTCCATTACCTTAATGTGACAAAGTCTAATTGGTCATGTAAAATTATTGGGTAGTTTTCTGTGAAAGAAGCCTCAATTATGCTCATATGACAAATCATATACAGCTGAATATAAATATTAGAGTGCAGCAGTAGGCAAGTATCCACATGAAATGAATAACAGTACCACATTATATAATCTTTAAGGAGAATTTAGCCTTCACAGCACATGCATTTAAATACTATTTATATAAACGCGGCTATATTAACATTGTTTTATTGAGTTCACTTGCTGGGAATTTTCTTTTATACACCAGATCAGTTTATATTCTCTACACAATACTTGGGGATGTCAGCATCTACGTTGTGGGCAAGGATATCACTCGTTTGTCAGTATTTTATTACTTTCTGCGTCAGTTAAATATCTAGACTATTATTTACCTAAATTCAACCATTGTAATTCCCATTTCACACTACACAAAACTATTAAAAGCATAGTCTACCTAGAAAAGTTAAACTAAACAAAAAGAAAAATCATTAGGATTTTTATTGAACGACATGTTAATTACCAGGAGGCTGTGTCTCATCGTTAGAGGCAACCGATTTTGCCTCCCGAGGTATATGGGCTTCCTCCACTTGTGCATCCACCCTTTATCGTCCATGTGATGATCCGTCACTAACGTAAACAAAGGTCGGTTGCCATTTTCTCTTCCCCATACTTGCGTGCAATACCTTCACAACATAAACACAAAGATAATTATAGCCAATAGCCAATCACATGAAGAACTAACAACATGAAGAAATAACAATTTTAACAACATGATGAAATAACAATTTTAACAATATGAAGATAATATTATACTAAGAACATGAAGAAATAACAAATTAAATACATATATATGCAACAACATTAACAAATAACAGTTTCATGTGATAATTACTTATGTTCCAACTCCTTTCTTAACAACATGAAGAGGAACACAGTTTTCACATATATATGCAAGATTCTCCAACTTATCCTTAATAGAGCTTTACATATTCTACTTACAATTTCAATAATAACTATAACATAATTACACATACAACAATAGTACTCTATTACACTACTCATCATCGCCGTACTTGACTTCGTTGTCATCTTCATCATTGGACTCATAATCAATGAACTCACAATCATCTAACTTGTCCATTTCATGAAGATCTCTTTCGCCAACGATAGACGCATCAATTGTCATTCCCTCCACATCATCTTGATCCCAATGAAGGCTTTCCCTACCAACATCATTACTGGTTATACTATACGAAATGTTCTCATAAAACCCATACGTGTCATTGTCGTCACAATGGGGGCCAATTTCGGCATCAAACATATCTCTAGCTTTAGTTTTAACAACAACATACCAATCTTTGTGCCTTTTATCTTCAACATAAAAAACTTGTGTAGCTTGAGACACCAAGACATATGGTTCATCCACCATTTCCTCCCCACCATGTATGGAGCGCGTAAAATTTACCATAGGAAACCCAAACTTACCAGTCTTATATCCCCTCCTATTTTGATCATCAACCCATATACACTTGAATAACACGTGTTTAATATTACTAGAATAATTCAACTCAATAATGTCTGTTAACACACCATAGTACGTAATGCCACCTTCAGTGGCGACACTAACTCCACTATTTTGCGTTTTCCTATTTCCCTCGACATTCGAACTCCTAAATTTTAATCCATTGATGACATAATGCTTCAGTCGATTTACTATGGTATGCGACCCTTTGGAAAGTGTGATAATTGTATCAGTAAGTGAAGTTCTTTCCCTATCAGCTTCAGTCATTGACATCACCTATTAGAACCAAACAAGCTTATTATAATTGGTACAGTAATTCTACTTATGGGAAAGTTACAAGCTTGAGAAGTTGAAGATGTCAGACGTACGTGACACCTAAACCAACCACAAAAGTTCTCCATGTGGTGCTTATGAATAATAGCCTTTGATATACGACGGTGGCCCCTTCGAAGTTCCTCGTCCACCATACTTTTGTGCATCCTGCATGTGATGCCAATTGTGTTAGTGTTAATACACCTAGCGGACACTGGATTGTCATGCAATGATATTAGTGTCCGCAATACTTACTCACGAAACTGGTAAATGTTCTCTGAATTGAATAACACGTAGCGATGAGCTTGGGTGAACTCCCTATTGTCTAGTGTCACACTTGAAACCACCCCTGTTGACTCCTCCATCGTTCTCGTGGGTCGATTGAATATAGTTTCAACTCCTTCCATATACAGTGAACAAAATGTTAAGCATTCCTCCACTATGTATCCTTCAGCAATACACCCTTCTGGAGTAGCCTTATTTCTTACGTAAGACTTAAGGCGTGAGAGGTACCTATAATGCGCATAAGAAGATTACTAATTGACACTTGCTATTACAAAGCGAACATGAAGGTCATAATGTACATGTATTACATATGACTTACCTCTCGATGGGGTACATCTAACGGTATTGAACTAAGCCACCAATCTTGGCTTCAGTAGCTAAGTGCATGACCAAATGTACCATGACAGTGAAGAAAGATGGAGGAAATATCTTCTCCAATTCACACAATGTAACTGCAATCTCTGCCTCATCATTCTTAATATCTGAAATCGTAAGGGTTTTGGAACAAATTTTCCTAAAGAAACAAGCTAACTTTATCAAAGGCCCAACAACGTGCGATGGCAAAGATCCTCGTAAAGCTATTGGAAGGAGTTGTTGCATCAAGATGTGATTATCGTGACTCTTTAATCCAAAAGTCTTGCGTTCTTTCAGATTGACATGGCATGAGATGTTGGAAGCATATCGATCAGGTACTTTTACATCCCGCAAAACTTGCAAGAAACCATCTTCCTCTGGTGGAGTCATATGAAAACATGCGGGCGGTATCGTATACTTATCATCACCTTTTCACCGTAGGTGGAGTTCACTCCTTATTCCCATGTCCTCCAAGTCAAGGCGTGCCTTGTAATTATCCTTTGTCCAGTCCTTCAAGTTCAGCACTGTGCCAAGAATATTGTCCATCACATTCTTCTCTATATGCATCACATCAAGATTGTGTCGCAACTTGTGATCCTCCCAATAAGGCAAGCTGAAAAATATGCTTCTTTTCTTCCAAGCACATTGGTTTGCCTCACCTCTCTTTCTTTTGTTGTAATGAAGTTGACATTTCTTCCCCAGACAACGTCCAACTAATGGTTCAGTGTCCACAAGTATGTCTGACACAATTGGTGCCACAAGAGCCACTCGTATATCAGTAGATCCATCAAATAACGTATCTTCGTCTCGAAATTCGTGGTCCTTATCCAACCATCGCCTATGTCCCATGTAACAGAATTTGTGGCCATGTTTTAAATATCGAGAGTCGGTCTCCGAGGCACAACAAGGACATGCATACTTACCTTTCGTACTCCAACCCGACACATCTGCGTATGCAAGAAAATCATGTATGGTCCACATCAACGCTGAACGTAATTGGAATACATTTTTTGAAGATGCATCATACGCTTCTACTCCAACATCCCATAATTCCTTCAATTCTTCTACTAAGGGTTGCAAGTACACATCTATCACAATCCCTAGCGATGTAGGACCAGGAATAACTAGTGATAGAATCAAGGATGATCATTTCATGCACAGCCAAGGCGGGAGATTTTAAGGGACTAGCATGACAAGCCAAGTGCTGTAAGTAGTACTCAGAATTACGAAGGGGTTGAACCCATCCGCAACTAATCCAAGTCTGACATTACGAGGCTCAGACAAGAACTATAAATGCGTGGTGTCAAACATTTTCCATGCATCCGAGTTAGTAGGATGTCGCATTACCCCGTCATCTGTACGACCATTAACATGCCATTTCATAGAACTAGCCAAGTCGAATGACAAAAACAGTCACTATAATCTTGGCTTTAAGGGGAACCATCGTAGGATCTTTACAGCTTTCTTCTTTCCCTTACTGGATGAGGCATTATTACCTGTAACGGAAGCCTCATTCGTTTTCCACCTTGAAACTTTGCAACATAGACACGCCTCGAGGTTAACATTATCCTTCCAAAATAGCATACAATCATTGGGACAAGCATGTATCTTCTCATAACCCAAACCCAAATCTCGGACTACCTTCTTAGCCTCATAATGGTCCTTTGGCAACTTAGCGTCTGAAGGAAGCATATCCATCAGGACTTGAAGCAACATAGTAAATGACTTGTTCGTCCAACCACAAAGATTCTTCAACTAGAACAACACAACGATGGCTGAGAATATGCTAAATTTCGTACAACCAGCATATAAAGGTTTGTCCACATCATCTATCATTTTGTATAACTGTTGTGCACCATCATTTGGACCTTCAGCCGGTTGCTGCGAAGTTTCACCTTGTCCCATTGGTTCGGTTGCCATTTCATGTGTGGGGCACAAATCATGCAACATCCCATGGAAGTCACCGTATTGTTCATGGGAGTCTTGCACATGACAACTCCCACATTGGGGGGCAGTTGGCGCAGCCGTCGATTCCCCATGAAATTTCCAAAGTGTGTAACTTCCAAGCATCCCATTAGTCCACAAATGTTAACGTGCAACCCCAAGCGGTACTAAATTCAAGTTCACACATTTCGTACAAGGGCAGAAGATCTTCCCATCGCATGCATGTAAAGATGCAAATTCCACAAACCTAACTACACCTTCAATATATTCCCTGTCTCCCCTCCTCTTCTTCATCCAACTTTTATCCATTGGTATACAAGGTTTACAACATTTGACCTACAACAACAATTGGTAATGCGGAGCCAATAAACCTTAAAATTAGATTCATAGGTGCTTTGTTAAGAATAGGTGATTTGTTACGAACAGACATACCCAACTATGCTTAGATATTCACAGACACACACATATATATATATATATATATATATATGTATGTATGTATAACAGTACTTCAAGAGTAACCTATGCTTTCGATTTTGTAAATAATAACACCAAAGTTTTTTAAAGCCTCGACTAAAATTCACTATAGTGCCGTTTTTCAACAAAGAAGAAAATCAAAATAAGGTCATTAACCACTTCTTTAAGTAAATGTAAAATGTAAAATATATATATATATATATATATATATATATATCCAACAATCTTTAACTTTAACTAATATAGCAGTTTTTTTAAAAACCCAGCTATAGGTCTCCTGTGTTTGTAATAAGTATAGGCCCCCTCTATTTCTAAGAAGAACTTATTACAAAGGGACCTACAGCTGCATTTTTAAAAACGCAGCCATAGGTATATTGTTTTAACTACATTTATAAGAAACGCGGCTATAGGGCAGCTATAGCTAGCTACTAATGAAAAGAGCATTAATGAAGTAAAAATGCAAATTGATCATATATAATGAAAAAAAGATATAGAGGGTTAGGCATTAAATTCAAGCTGAAGATGAGCTACGAATAACAGATTTCATAATATAAATTCAAATTGAAATCTATAAAGATGTATTTCATGCCTCTTAGCCGACCTTTTCTTTGCATACCACCAATAAAAAAAAAAAGTTAAACAAAGTTATAAATCAAAGTTTACAATTTGTTTTATGGCTTAGTTTTTTTTTAAATACACTAAATTAGTATAGTGTCTTGATTACACCTAGCATCATCGTATATGAACGCTAAAATACAAATATATTCGTAACAGAGTAATGGTGAAATAATGATTAACAAATAAACTAACAAAAAAAAGATTCAAAACATTTTCTTTCCTTTTCAAAATAGTGGTGAAGGGAAAAATGAGTTGTACAAATCCCCAACCTTTAATCTCTCTCTCTATATATTAGTATTATATATACCTACCAGTCCTTCATTGAGGCATTCCCTTAAAATAAATCAACGACATAATTCATACCCAACAAAAGCTAACTCGTATTAGAAAAAACAAAATGGTGGAAAATTTTTATTACCTTCAGCCTTGTAGCAGGGTTGCTATCTAAGAAGCTTGGCTCACTCCATAATGGTTTGCAATCACCTACAAATCAAAAACTCTCAAATTAAATTGCTGAAATTTTTTGAGCTTTTCCGGTTTAGGGTTTTGTTTTTCTCTTTCTAAACATAGGACTATAACTTGACCATACTCTATTAATAGTAAGGGTTTGGAATTAAAAAAAAAAAAAAAAAAAATCCCTCTACGGTTTGATAAGGGGTTTTAATATATTTAAGTACCCAAATTTGACTCAATTGTGCATTTAAATTACTAAAATGTTAATTATATCTACTACGTACTAAGGTTTCAACAATTTAGGTGATCTTTTTTTTTTAAATATTTTTTGAAATTTTTTATAAATGGTTTAGAAATATATACTCACTAAATACATCCCACCCCAAGGAAAATGGTTTAAGTGATCTTTTAGTTTATAAATGGTTTAGGTGATCTTTTAGTTTCCAAATTTGATTTTTTTTATAAATGGTTTAGTTTCTAAAATAAATTATCCATTTATTTTTAAGTTTTATCCTAGGCACAACACTACAAGGAAATTCGTAAAGTTCATCAAGGGTATTATTAAAATTAGACTCAATAAAAAAATAATAGCCCTTAATATTGTTGGTTTTCAATATTGTAAACTTAATTATATTTCTAACAATAAGTTTTGGAGGTTAAAATATAGTTTGCCTTGATTTCCTTTTCAAGTTATATCCTAAGTCCTTTCTCAAAAAAACAAAAAAAAAAGTTATATCCTAAGTCCAACACAGCAAGGGATTTTTAATGTACATCGAGCTCATTAGCAAATTAAAGCTAATTGTATTGATTCTCATTATAATGAACATAATTATTTTTTAAAAAATATAAAGAATGATCTTTTCATTTCAAATGATGAAGTCATGGTTAGTAATATATGTGTACAATAACATGTATTACATTATTACCCATACGATTTTTCTTTTTAAGAAACTTTTTTTTTTTTTTTTAAGATCAAATTCTTTTTAAGAAACTTGTTTAATTTATATTATGAAACAAAAATAATCTAAAAACTATATGTTTATTTAATTAAATGTACTAAACATGAATAAATTTCCTATATTATACTTGTAAATTAATATTCCAACTAGACAAAACTTAAATACTTTTATTGGGAATATATTTAATTATTTCTTTTATTAAGATGTGTCATCAAAGACAATAATGAAATTATCAAAATCAATATTTTTAATTCCATATTTTACTATTTCTATTAAACCCAATATTTTCTTAGTTTTATTATAAACTTGAATTGCTTTTATCTATTAAGAATTTTCTATAATTTGAATGAATAGAGATGTTATTGCTACATATGATATGTATCTACATATATTGAATTGTAAATAAAAAATAAATTATTTTTTGAAATATAAAAATAAAATAATTTAAATTATAATATTATTAGACATTAAATAATTTTTTTTGGACTAAGTGGCAGAAAGAGTTGAATTAAATATTATATCTTCATTTATTTGTTATATATCCTTTCTTGAGAACCACACATAAAAATTGAAGAAGAAAAAATACTATATATAGTCAATATTTATTTAGTTGATTTAATTTAGCATCTTAAAATTATATTAAGACAATATAAGTATCTTACTAAGTGGAAATATAATAGAGAAATAACTTAACATACATAGTCATTTTTTTAGTCTAGAATTTTCATTCAACTTTGTAATATACTCATACATATATCTATTTACTTTTTTTTCTCCCATTTCCATTTTTATGCTATATTTTTATTGTGTTATTTTTTTTTTCAAATCTTAAATAGAATAAAACCCATACATGTTTCAAATTCCATGTTGATTAGAAGTTATTTATTATTTGATCACGAACTTCTGTTTTGTGCATAATTTTAAAGTTAAAAAACCTTAAATTTAAACAATTTATGGTTAGATGGTTAATGATCTTCAATCTTTGACTACAATGGGTGGACATTCACCTTCAATCTTTGTCTACTGAGTTAGTTACAAGAGATTAGGATAGGCTGCTGGATTCGAAACTGTGTGCAACCTCCGGTTTGGACACGAACATGGCATAACTAACTAACTACCTACAGCAGCAGACAACTCCCAACTTCAGAACTCTCTCCAGTTGCCTCCAATTGCCATACAACCACTTTAGGAACCTAATTAAGATAATTAATCATCACATGGTTGGCTGCACCCAGGATTGGAATTCATAAAAACAAAGGCCCTCAAGATGCTTCTGCATCAACGAGTCTAGAAATATGGGAATGCCACGGTGATAAATTTTGACAACTTGAAAATATTGATCCCCAATAACTGCTCAATGATTAAAATGGTTTTTGAAAATTCTTTTCTAATAAAATGACTCTTATTCCACCTTGCATTTGATTCACAAAGTATATTTCTGCATCATTTTTGGTAGACATCTTATAATAATTGTTCGATAGTATTTAGGAAATTTTCTTTTAACTTTATTTATTTATTTATATTTCATTTAGATATATTCCAGTAATAAGTTGGGACCATATTTCTAATGGTATGAACTTAATGGATATAATCCATTTTGTAGCCCCTACTATGAATTTTAGAGATTGGCCTAAATTGTTAAGGAATTAGATACTAACTCCTATTTTCTTAATAGGATTAGGACTCTTAAAAGGCTAAGGCTGCAAGTTCCAAACAGTTAATATAAGTACTTGAATGTAATTCATTGTAATCAGTTTTGTGATCTGAATGAAAAGGCTAAGCCTTTGTGTGCTTTCTTGGAGCTGTCTTCTTCCAGGGGTGTCTATCCACGTATTAGGTGTTCCAAGCAACTCTCCATTCCCTATTCCAATTCCAAACAAAATACTATAGCCTATCACATTCCCTGCATCACAAGTGGACCAAAAAACTAAGAACACATTTTATTTCAAGTATATGGATATATGAGCTTTACTGAGAACACTTTTTTTTTTTATTCGTGTGTGAAAGATGAGTACTACTCCAAACAGGGTTATATATAACTTCTTGTAACACTTAAAATCAACAAGCATCAATTTTTCCCATTGCTTCTCAATTAATGTTTAGCTCTGATCCAATTCAAAATAAAATTTCTGCTTGAGTCAAATGTATTCTTTTTCTTTTAGAAACAAATTCATCGAACTTGTTATTTCAGCAATGAAATCTATTTCAAAACTTTATCACATATTGAAAGTCATATACCACTGCATTATTACAATACACAAAAACATGCTTCGAAGCTTACATTATATAGCGCACACATACACAAAGAGTTCAAATCTACGCTAGATTCACAAGAAAAAAAAGCAGGACAAAAAACGCAATACAAAGTGAGTTCAAAAAATTGAATCATAGGAAAAAAAAAATTCTCCTAATCAGTCAATTTTGAAGCTTAAATTTTCATTATTTGAAAACTAAGACTAACTATAAAAAAGGCATAAAGATCGATTTCGAGAAAAAAAAATAAAAAAATTCTTTACTCTTTCGTGGGTTTTCTGAGCAACCAAACAGAGGCTTAGTTAGGGTTTCTAGTAGAGATTTCAAATGTGTACCTGGATGGATCAAAACGAGAGCATTTCAGAGAGAGAGAGAGAGAGAGAGAGAGTTGAGGTTTCTTGCAGAGGAGTCTGTCGAATGTGAAAAATAAAGAGCATATAGAGAACAAACACCGGTATCGATCGGAGTCAGGAGCGAGCGAGTGGAGAGCGGCGTTGATCTTGGCGGCGACTTCACGGCGAATGGGGTAGATGTTTTGGCGATTTGCTTTCAATTGGGCAACTTCGGATTCTGGGGAGGGGAGATGTTTTGGCAGTTGACCTTTTCAATTGGGTGGGTTTGTTTCGAATTGGGTTTGTTTCGAATTCTGAGTCAGATTCAGATTCTGGGGAGGGGGGAATATGGAGGCTAGGGTTATTCGAAGGAGGAGGGTTTTATAAATTTAGGGATACAAATTTAAGGATTAGAAATTTTTTTTTTTAGTTATACATAAAACTGAGTTGCATTTAATAAAACGCAGCTCTAGACTATTTAAGCTGCGTTTATTTAAATGCAGCTCAATTTTGTTGAAGCTGCGTTACAAAAACGTAGCTCCAAATGCTCTGAAGGTGCATTTTCTAAAATGTAGCTCCAGTACCTTTGAAGCTGCATTTCTCAAACGCAGCTCCAAAGTCATGAAGCTGCATTTTTGAAAACGCACCTTAAGGCACTGTGGAGCTGCGTTTATTAAACGCAGCTCCACAGTGCCTTAAGGTGCGTTTTCAAAAACGCAGCTTAAGCATCCTTGAAGCTGCGTTTTTTAAACGCAGCTCCAGACATATTGGGGGAAATTTTTTTTTGCACGGATGGCTCTACAAAACGTAGCCTCAACATCTTCAAAACGCAACTCTAATATAAGGATGTAGCTGTGTTTTTATAAAACGCAGCTCCAAAATGCGGCTCCATGACGCGTTTTTTGTAGTGAATTATGTAACTAAAAACATATATGAATGATATCTTCAATCATTACATAATTGATTGGAAGATGATAACTCAAAACTGGTTTGAAGTCAAATTGTTTTCCCTATTATCTGTCTATCTATCTTTGTAAGGCTAGTCAATTAATTGGTACCTGTCTTAGATAAATTTTTTTGCTTTGGTCATTAATTTCACGTGCAAATGCATGAAAAGTTGTAGACTTATTTAATTTGTACTCATGAACATGGGAAGCTTTGTGTAGTTTACTAGACAAGAATTATTATCTTAGTTTATAATTAACACTAGTTGCACACTCACACATTGGGCGTGATAATTTTTTTAGAGTTAAGCTTGGATTTGTGTTAAAAACATAAGAGCTTTCAGACCCTAAATTAAAAAATTACAGCTCAGTTGATTTTATTCTAACTTAAACTAAATGTGGAATAGAGTAAATGTGAGCGAACAAATAATAAATCTACTCTAAGTCATATTCATCATATAACAATAGTAAAATGAAGACTAAAAGAGTAGGGAAGAGAGATGTAAACACAAGATAACACGCCAATGTGTTATCAAAGAGGAAACCAAAAAACTCGACGAAAAACCTCTCCACTGCCTTCCAAGTGGTAAATCGATCCACTAGACAATAAGTTGGGACACACGAATAGCAAGAGACCCTCCAAGCCTAATCTACCCAATGCACTTAAGCCCTCCAAGCTCCTACTCCAACAAGGTTTCTCGGAACTGTATCTTGTTTTACTTCCCAGCAGCACTAAAACCTCATTTAACACTCAAATTGGGTGTGGTAAGTGCTTAGGCTATCAACCCCTCAAGGATATGGACATGGAGAGGTAGGAGTATGAGGAAAATCACAAAGGATTGTGTAGCTGATTGTCGGTATAACAATCTCTAACTACCCACAATCTCTAACTCTCAAGTATGTATGTTAGGGTTTTCTCTCTGAAAAACACTCCTAATATGTGGGTAATATGGGTATATATAGTGTGGGTGAAGACATGGTGGAGCAGATAAGCCAAAATAGCAAAACATAATATTTCATAGGTATTTTAGGGGAATGCTTTACCCATGAACTACTCACGAAAACTAGTTGTCACTAGTTGTCAGGAATCTTCGTATTCCAATCATGTGCTTTGCACATGGTTCACATTGCGAGAAGTTTACTCGAAAAATACCTGTGAAATCCACTATTTCTTTAATGCAAACTTGAGTCTTCACATTCTCTCTCACACACAATCCATACAATGAAATTCCACATAAAATACAAGGTAAACTGATTGAACAAAGTTACAATCAAATTTGGCATGGAATTAAAGCCAATACAAAATAGTTGTAAATAACAACTTTACATGTATATTATTTTTATTATTGTTGTTGTTTTACTTTTGTCTATGTAACTTATGTAAAATTCTTATATGGTAAATTTATCCAAATCATGCTATGTAATAGAGTAATATTATATTCTTTATGATGCAATAGGATAACATTTAACAATCAAAGAGAACAAAAAAAGAAAAAAAAAAAAACTTAAAAGACAAAACTAAATTGCATCAACTCAAAATAAAGTTCTTAAAAATACAAAAATTAATAATCTAAAGCAGAGATGCAAGAAAATAATCTAATTCAGTACTTACCCTTTGCAAGTCAAGAGGCTACACATACAATCTAACATACATCATTACCCAACAATGTTTCAACTCACCACACAGCAAAGCAATCATGCAAATGAACTTTGAAATATCCATTTGGTGTTATGATCGATGGTATGTAGCTTTCATGAAAAAATATGTAGTAATGGTAAATTAAGTAACAATACTATTCAACTACTCAGATTTATCATGATATGAGGAGAACATAAATGCATTATGACCCCTTTGTTCCTCATGTTGCAGTTGAATTTTAATTCAAATTATTTAATTGGCCTAATTAGTAGGGTATATGCTCCACAAACGTTCAAAAGATTAGAAACATTAGCTACATAGACAGACCAAACATTAGTTTCTCTCACACTACTTTTAAGGAACAATCTATAACTTAGAGGAGTATATCCCTATAAAGCAAATTATTGTAGAATTTACTTTACTTTTATTTTATTTTTCATATTAATTTCTCTAGAGAATCCATGGCCCATACATAATTTAAACGATTGGAATTAAGAAGAAATAGATTTCTAAATATATAAATATAATAGTTGTTGTTAGAATCCAATCACTGCATATGAGGAGAGAAAAAAAAATCAAATGAAAAGATAATGTATCAAGTCTAAAAGGAATTTCATAGAACAAATGTCATGTTGTACAAAAATAACATATATAGAACAACTAAATATGTGAATTCAAAGCAACCCAAACTAAGAATTTAAAGAAAAACACGTGTAATAAAATTAAAAATTAAAGAGAACAAAAAACTTTAATCACAAAACTAAATCGCACCAGCTCAATATAAAGTTCTAAAGAACGCAACAACTATCAACCTAAAGCAAAGATGCAAGAAAAATAAATAATTCACCAAAAAATTGAGAGAGAGAGAGAGAGAGAGAGAGAGAGAGAGAGAGAGAGAGAAAGAGATAACATTTTATTTTATTTTTTGTGAGGGAAAAGTATGTAAAGAATGGAAGAGAGAATGACAAATTTATAGTAAGAGTGTGTCAATAAGAAAGGACAAAAAGAAAAAGGAAGATGCAGGGAAAGATGAAGAGTGATATTAAGGTAGAGGGTAGTGGGGAGATGAAAATGTAAGGGATAGAGAAAGATTAAAGAAAGTGTAAATATTTAAAAAAAAAAAAAAAAGAGTAAATGTTAAAAAAAATTATAAGAAAATTGGAAAGCAAAAAAATAGTAACGTGAACGCTGATGTGGCTTAACTGGAGCATAGTAATAATAAATGTTACATTGCAGGTTTTAGATATATATAGATGTAAAAAAAACTATGCATGTATGTTTATAGTTCGTTCTTATGCACGCTTCTTCATGCTTATATATATATATATATATATATATATATATAAATATAAATATATATATATATATATATATATTTTTTGTTGGATATCTTCTGTATACACCTAACGTATCAATTTCTCCTTCATATGATTTTCTTTCAGCTATTGTGCCTTCTTAGCACATGCAAGCTGCATGTTAGTTCATATTGAGCCTTAACTTGATTAAATTATCTTTCTTTTGGTTACTCAACAAGTATAAGTATTTGTGGGGTGTGAGAGCAAAGGCCGGGGTTCGAGCCTCCAGAAAGGGAGCTTCACACATATATGCACTTAGATTAAGTTAGAGTAGAAATTCTATCTTGTATAAAAAAAGGAAAAAAAAAAAAAAAAAAGTCAACAATAAATGAGGATGTTTTTATTATTATCTTATATGCATTGCATCGTTTTAGCAAAAGTAATTAATCACACCTTATGCATAAAATGGCAAATATATAGGTCCTTCAAATATACGATGTTCAAATTAACCAAATTAATTTACTTATGATTACTCAATTATCAATGAGGGGGTACATCGTGCAATTATACTTAATTGAATTATCTTCAATTAATCTTAGGTCTTGTTCAAGGATGGGCAGCTATAGTGATGGGAATTTTTTCAGGAAGTGTTCCATGGTTCACTATGATGATAGTACACAAGAAGTCAAAACTACTCCAAATGGTTGATGACACCCTAGGTGTGTTCCACACCCATGCTGTGGCTGGATTACTTGGTGGAATTCTTACAGGTGTCTTTGCTGAGCCTGAACTATGCAACCTCTTTCTGCCGGTTCCAAAATCTAGGGGAGGAGTCTATGGAGGAAACGGAGGAATACAAGTTGGCAAACAGATTGTAGGTGGCTTATTCATCATTGGATGGAACCTTGTTGTCACAACTATCATCTGCCTTGTGATAAAATTGGTGATCCCTTTGCGTATGCCCGATGATTTATTACATATAGGGGATGATGCTGCTCATGGTGAAGAAGCATATGCATTGTGGGGTGATGGAGAGAAGTATGATTCTACTAAGCATGGCAATTATTCAGATGAAACAGTGCACCCCAAGCTATCAAGTGGTGCTACTCAGGAGGTCTAGACTCTAGAGGGACTTGAATTTATTTTTCCAAGGGCAAAACTTAGTGCAGCTATTTAACTCTATTATATTTAGATTTTCAATCAACATATATATAAAAGCAAAGACCTCATAGGAGAGAACATGAAGATCTGCCATGTAGTGCACTCTATGAAAAAATTGAAATACTCTTATGACACATTAGTGATAAGAATAAATTAAAAAATAAGGACTCTTTATTTCTTTTGGTTCAATGTTTCAAGACTAATTTTTATTACATTTTTTATTCAATGTTTTAAGACTACTATTTGTTTCATTTGGTTGTTTCAAGATTTATTCTCTTTCTCACACACAAAAAGCTCTTTGTATTTCCATTCACCCTTCTAACTTCTACTCCTTTATATACACATGCCACAACCCTTGGTTTCATGCCATCCCATCTCAAATACATTAAGACAAAAAAACGATGCTATTTACCTTCAACCTTTCAACGACACTTACATAACTCCAACATTGTAGTACTATTTGATCCTAACTCGTATGAGTAGGCTTTGACGAAGGAAAGGGGCTTGGGTTTTATTTTAGTGATGGCAGCTTACGATTTTGATGTTATAGTCGGACATTATGGATTTTGTGAAGGTTGGGATTCACTTTGAGTCTTTGAATGTTTGAGATTTTGGTTTGGGAAAGTCATAAATGTATTTTGTTTTAGAACTAAAGAAAAAGAAAAATTCTAATCGATTATTTATGAAGTTAGCTATTTTTTTATTTTGTGTTAGAACTCATAATTTGTAGATTTCTTTGAAGGTTTTTATTTGCTATTTTGTGTAGTATGAGCCATAGTGATAAAAAATAAAAATTGATGATGATTTTAAATAATTTTCTGCTTTTTTTTTTTAAAGGATGCGAAATCCCAACTAAAGACAATTAAATTTTGTTAAAATCTTATTTTATGCTTTAAATTCTTATCTAAAGATTTCAAAATTATTTACTCCATTTAAAAAATAAAATCTATGTTTAACAGTAAATATTATAATATGTTATAGTCTTATAGTGTTATACAATTTTTAAAAAATAAAATATGAATTAAGAAAATTAAGTTTTAAACATAAATATTATTATACAACAAAAAAAGTATTATATGTAGGTCTTAAAATATATAAAAATCATTTCAAATGAAGTTATAAAATAGTCTGCGCCTCTCGAGGGACATCATCTAGTTATATACAAACAAGTCTATATTGCTCAATACATTGTTAGGATGTGTGCCCTTAAATCTTATTGTATGATACTATGTATGACATTATATATGACTTAATATTGTGTTTAATAAAGTTGTTTTATTTTTATTTAAAATAATGGTAACATGAATTCTGAGATATTATCATATAATCCATGAGATGCATAGTATGTGATTTATGTGAAAAGTCACAGAAGATATAAATCACAAGTTCTTTATAAACTCAGAATTTATAGTTTGTAGTCGGTGATGAAATTGGGCATTTCATTTGCGTAGACTATAACGTATCAACTAAGATGATTTGTCTTGATCATGGAAGTGGAGACCTCTAGTTGATATATTGATATGTTTTAAGAGTTAAGACATATTGAACTGGACCGCTGTGAGATTTATTATTCTCCTAATGACTGTCAAATGAATAATAAATCTCACGATTTTTATTTGCATGAACTCTTAATCTTGAGAAACTAATAGACCTGGTCATGACATGTAGGTTGCTTTGATATATCAAGAGTGAGATCTAAAGTAATGGTCAAAATCTCAGTATGTTGGGCAGTCACATTTAATGTTGATGGAACATATATTCTCAAGAAGGAATTCATAATCTTTTAACGAAGATATAAAATATTTCCTTGAAATAAGTTTAATGGGTTCAGTTATTTAGAGAGTTAGGCCTAACTACTTTGGTAAGAAATTACTAAAGTATATATTTATAAAATTCGATTTCATAAATATATAATGAATAACTTTAAAGGATTAAACTGGGTACTCAAGGATTAAACTGGGTACTCAAGGATAAGATGTAGTAATTTTCAAAGTGCCAGTCTATATTCATAACTTTGTATTACTACGAATATTTTATGAAGGGGTTGTGTGCACAATAAAGTCTCGAGATATAATTTATTAATAAGCCCTAAAATGCAATTATATTTATATAGTGATATTAAATATAATTAATGGTAACTTTGGATTTCTCAAGAGTTGACGGAAAAGCACAAGGCCCATTAGAGCTAGTATCTTATTGGTCCCTTTTGGTCTCACTCCAAGCCACACACTAAAGGCCAATTGGAAAGGCCCAATAGGCTAGCCCAATTAGATAATCAGTTAGTTATAAAGGAAAAAACATACAGAATTTTTTATAAGTGTAGAGAAAAAGAAAAAGAGAGAGAGTGAGGCACACTTTCATTCTCCCTTGGAAACTGATTAGGAGACCACGCTTCTTGGGCGTCAAGTGGAATTGGAGTGAAGATTAAAAATGTTCCCAAGTGTTTCTAATTTTTTATTTGAATTTCTCCACACCAAGGTATGCTATCTTGTCCTTAAATTCTGAAATTTGCATAGTGCATGTTATCAACCATGAATGAAATAGATCCATTTTTGTTAATTTCGCCGTGTGTTTTGTATAAGATACAAAACTAGATTTTCCAACATACATCTCTATGTTCAAACGAGTCTGTAGCACCTCGGTTGTTAATTGTAATTTGAAAGAAACTTGATGGGTAAATTGGTAATTTTACTTGCAAGATATTTTAGGGACCAGCTTGGAAATAGGCTTCATCCCATTAAGTCACCCCCTTCCCCCTCACTTTCACATTCATCTCTCTCTCTCTCTCTCTCTCTCTCTCTTGCTGCCACCCCTCTTCCTTTCTCTTACTTGAATTCCTCTCTCTCTCTCTCTCTCTCTCTCTCCACGGTCTTCCACTAAAGCTACTTCAACCATGAGTTTCTTTTCAAGCTATCACCACCAGTTGTGAAGAAAAGAATTTAGGAAGAGAGGGACCCATTTGGTTAGGCAAGAAATTTAAGGTAAAATTCCTATTTTCTTAACAAAACTAAGTAAAATCTAGCTATAGGGTTTATGCTAGAGCAAACCTATTGGTTTTATGTAAGAAATTCTTTTTTTTTTTTTGAATGAAATGTTTGGTTTGGTCTTGAGTCATTTGGGTCTAGTGTTCACCCAATCATGATTTTGTCTTGGGTAATGGGTTTTGGAGGTCTTGGAGTTGTGGAGAGGTGGGTATGTGAAACTTTGATGGTTTGGGTGCCTTGAGGTTGTGCTTTTTGCACATCAAGTGTTTGATATTTTACCTCATCTAGTTATGAGGTTGGGTTTAATTGTTTATAGTTTTTTATTCAATTCAAAGCTGGACTTTGTGAGATATATAATGAGTTCTAGAACTTTGAAAGTGTTTTGATGATGTTCTAATTGATCCCTATATGATGTAATATGTATTTGCATTATTAATACATGAGTTAGTGTAACACTTAAACATGGTTGTTTTGTTGTGAACGCTTGGGAATTTATAAGAATTGTTATAATGGCTTGGTTTTATTAGTTATTACCCAAAATAAATTCTTGAGACTAGCTACCTCATTTTTTAAAGTGACGTGTTATGTTACCTAATATATGCTTAGTGTTTGTAGTAGTGTATTAAAATGCTTTGGTTGTGTTTTGGTCCTTTGGACCATTTGTATGCTTGTTTGGTATCCTTTGGGAATAGGTGCCTTTGGATAGTCAAGTTAAGCTCTAGGCCCTCAATTTCATTTTAGGGGACATTTTCGATCTATGGAGACAAGTTTGATGGTACTTTTTGATGGGTATTGTTATTGATAGGCTTAATCATTTTGTTTCTAGGTTCCATGATTTTTTATGATGGACCTAGTGATGGGATTGGTTGATTTCATGGTGCTTGGTTGAGGTAAAATTGGTTGGCCTCATGAGGTAAGTAGCTTTTTAATGGGAATTTTTAGAAAATAACCATGCTACATAAACGTTATTTTTGTGTTAAACATATTTTGAAAATTTTATTTGTGGAACTATAACTTTCTAAAGAAAAAAAAAAAATTATTGTGTTGTAACCTTAATGTTTATGACTATTTATGAAAAGTGCATCATGTTTAATATTGCATATGGGGAAATGCATGAATATTTGGCATGAAAAAGAAAAGCATCTTTGATTAAATTCTTGAGAATGAATTTTATTGATTTATTGCATTATTTGCAAAGTTTAAAAGTGCTTTGATAATTGGGAAAGATGATACAAAATATTTTGGATAAGGAATGAGTTTGAAAGCTTTGAGAGCCTTGTGAATATCTTTAGATATTAAAGATTTTGTGAAACTACTTGGAAATAAATTGTGTTTTGAATTCATGTAATCTGTGAGCGTTTTATGTTTTACCCTTGTGTCGTGACGTGTGATTACTCAGTGGTTACTTAATTGGTGATTACCTAGCTAGATACTATAGTCTACGTGACATTGGTATCTTAGCACCCATCTTTGTGATGGTTATTGAGTTCTGTCTTTGTGATGGCAGATTATTTCCATCTTTGTGACGGCATACGAGTATCGTCTTTGTGACAGCAAATTAGTTCCGGTTGTGTGTCAGCGATGAGTTCCGTCTCTGTGACGACAAATGAGTTCTATCATTGTGATGGCAAATGAGTTCTGTCTTTATGACGGCATTTTCATGTGGCCTTAGGTTGGATTTTCTGGTTTTGGAACGATGTTTTACTATTGCTCACAGTATATATAGTATGTAGTTTCATGTCGAGATATTTTGAAAAAGTTTTGTGCTATACTATTTCAATCATTCTTGTCATTTTATCCATGAAGATTGATTTTGCAGAAATTAAGTGGAAACTCCCTAAGTGTAAAGTGTTTTGTGTTTTGTAAGAATGCTAATTATCATGAGACTTGCATTTCCCCCACCCTCATTAATTATGCTACTTACTGGGTTTTAGCTCATTCCACTCTCCAATAGTTTTACAAATAAATTAGCCATACATCAAGCACAAAACTTAGTTTATTGGTGGTGATTGGAGTACCATGATGAGTGGGAGATTTGAGCTATAAATTGTTGGTTGCTCAATTTACTAAATCATTCGAGGCCATAGCTAATTCTATTGGAGGTTGGGCTCTTGAGGTTTGTTAGCCTTGGGCATGATAGACCTATATTTTCTGTTGAGGTTATGTATTTTAGAGAGGATCTTGATTTTGTGTTTATTTATTTGGAGCTTTGGATTTTTATGTATATTTGGAGACACATGATTTGTAGTTTGTAAGTGTGTCATAGAGCTTTAATTTAGATTGTGGAGAGATCAATATATTTATTTATTTTACCAAATGGAAAGAAAAAAAAAATCACTACAATATTTCTTGAAGGCTCAGTCTTTCATGTTTTGGACCTTTTTGGGTTTGGGGTGTGACAGCATCTATATTCAAACACATCTATATTGATCAATATAGACGTGTTTGAATATAATTGAAAATTTCAATGTACTATATCTAAGAAACTGTACGTAAGTTTTGTCACTTTTCAGTACACCCATCATCCAAAAGATAAAGGTATGAGAAGGTTGGCCTCTGATTGTCATTCTGATTCTGGATGGTGATAAAACGGGTTGTCCACATTTGTGTAAAAACAAATTGTTTTCTGTTTTTGAGGGCAGTGTTGGCTTTGCAATATTTCTAGTTTAATTCAATCCTTGATGTTTGGGAAAATTAAAAATAAATAAATAAATAAAATCAATCATTGGTAGGATATATTCTTTTTTTAGGGACACTCAAGTGTCTTACATGGTTGTAATTTTCTTTTTGCTAGGCATTTTGTGTTTGTACGTATGGTGGCGGTTATAATTTTTGTTTGTACATGTTATTTTCTTCTTCTTTCTTTCATGCTTAAATTATTTTTTGTATAATTTTATTGTTGTCTGGATTCAAACTTTGGAGTTGAGATTTTCTGCTTTTCATAAGGAGACAGTGTGATTGGACCAACTCAGTTGAAAGCTAGCACTAGCAGATAGTAGCAATCTTCCCTTGTGCGATTGCAGCTAGAGTTGGCAAAACTGTGCTTATAGCCACAGTTGGCTTTATCTAGAAGCTCTTAGAATGCCCACCCACTTCTGAGCTCAAATGTCAAGACTTTAATTGGATCAAAAGCTACTTAAAGTTGCTTCTCCCCCATGTCTTTGGGTCCCCCATGTCTTTTGGTTCTCCAAAATACTTGATTAAAAAATTTGCAGATTGTGTACCCCAAGAAAAATAGTATAGATCATGGACTAGTTAGTGGCAGAATCAGAAATTTTTTTCTTAAGCTAAGTCATGTTAATTATATCCAAAAACAGACCTTAATCTAAAAAAAACTTGTTAATTAGCTTATGATGATTGAACTACAGCTCATCCATGCCAGAGTAATAATGACAGAAAACATAGGAGAAGTACCTAGTTTCATGGCTATCTTTGCAAAGATCTGTATATTGGGAGGAAAGTATTGGTTCATCAGCTTATGATGATCCAACGTAACATGTCACATTAGTAATTTCAAGCTTCACCCTCCTGTTCTTGCCGCACAATAGTTCAGTCTTCATCATCTCCTTTAACAAGATGTTGACACCAGCCTATATAAAATTCAGTAATAACTTCAGAGTATAACTACAATATCAATTGCTTAAATTATAAACGTTTGTCGCAACCATCCAGATTGCCACAAATGAAACTTGGATATGCAACTGGTAGCTCAATTACTGCAAAATGGCTTTGTAATGGTAAAGCTGAAGATAATTACATAAGAATTCTAATGATGATAAAATCAAGCCAAAAACAAGTTCTATCAATTCCATCTGAATATTAGGAAAGAATAAGAAGATTAAGAGATTGAAATTTAAGGATATAGGCCTCATTAAGCAGAATCCAGATTCTCTAGTGCTAGGTTCTAAGAAATTAGGAACTAATGTATTAAAACTTCAATGTGTATATATTGGCAAACCATGATCATAACGTTTAGTCTAGATTTAGGCTGCTCAAAGTGTGTGTTTATGTAAAGTTGGAATCGAGTAATTGCAGAAAATTACTATTCAATTTCTGCAAGGCTCTGTCGATCGAAAATTAGACTCGATCAATCAAAGCTCGTGTAGAATGTTTTTCTATAGAATTTTCCAACTCAGCCCAAGCCCATATGACGTGTAGGGTTTTATGTGTTATGTCTCATATAAATAAAAAAACCCTACTAGCAACGTTTTGGGTTGTTGTTGATGCTGTATGTGTGAATCTCATATGAGATCTAGAGGTATTTGCCTTCGTACATACTTAGGGTTATCAAGATCGAGATTGATGTCGAGAGATTGATGATCGTTTCAATTGCTGCATAAAGATCTTAAAGAAAATCAAGTGGTATACTTGTGAATTCTGTGGATCTGAGAAAGAAGTAATCTGTCAACTTGGAGCTGTCACGTGGTCATAGTAGTAAGTTTTCTACTCACGGTAGCAATAGGATGTTAGTGGTCTAAATCGTTATTGTAAAACTTCAATTCTTTCATAGTGGATATGATTAACCTTGAGAATAGCTATGTTAAATCCTCCCTAGGTTTTATACCGGTTTGGTTTTCTTGGATTATCATATCGTGTGTTATTTGTATATCCGCACTGCTTTACATGATATGATTTACTTGTGTTAACCTAGATTTGAATAATTTACCTAAGTAATCACTTGGCTAAATAACTAGGTAAAACAACTTGTGTTTTAAGGGGTCTAAAAACGTACATCTAGATAAGCTGCCTTAGAATTCGGTCAATCTTGGTCATTAAAAATAATTAAAGCATCCTTGATTGCCACATCAATCCCACTTGAAATTTCACACTCAACATTGTTAAATTAAAAACACAGTTGAGTACTATTTTGACTGGTGTGACAATCTCAACCATTGGTGGCAGGGCTTGGAAAATGATAGAAGATTAAGAAGGGGGAGGGTTGTAAGTTATATAGTCAATCAGGTGAGTAACAGCTCAGCAGAAACACTATCAATGTACTTCCCTCTCTCCTACAATATGATTCAAGATTTGTTCCTAAGTTAGTAGGAGCTTCTATAAGGAAATATATTGATGTAAGAGACAGGACCGGCCCTAGGCCTAGGCCATTGCCTAGGGCCCCCTTACTATAGAAAGGCCCCAAATTTGGGAGATGTTAAAAAATATTTAGTTTACATTTTTTTTTTTCACTATCAAGAAGGCCCAAAGAATTAAGTAATGCTAGAGAAAGAGATAAGACAAAATTAAATAAATAGGTCTTACAAATAGATGTATTACTAATCACAAGTAATTCAAATAGGAAAATGTTAAAAATACTATAAATTTTACTACATAACTTTTATAATTTGATGTAATAATGAATATGATAGGTGAGACTCAAGATATCTCTCCAACATAACATGAACTTGCCCTACAAGCTCCAAACGTGTTTCATAATCTTAAAATAAAGGCGTAATTACACTTTACCCACTTATGGTTTGCCTCAAATTTAATTTACTTTCCTGTGGTTTCATTTCTGACATTTTACCCGCACGTAGTTCAATCCGTTACTACTTCGTAACCCACCTCCCTATCTGTCGTTGCTCTAACACGTTTTCTTTCAAAATAAAAACACAAAACAACTCAAACACTCCTCTCCCCCAAAACACACTTTCATCCACGTTTGCTTACCCACCTGAGAACTTAGATGCCACAATGCTACCCATCTGATCTATTAGACCAAAAATCATCCGGGTTTTGATCGTGCAAGGAAACCGAGGAAGAACAAGACCCACGGATTTTGGGTTTTGAGCGTTACAACCTGTGATTGTTAAGTTAACAAATTGGGTACTGATCTGTTCATGTTTCTCCCTATTGGGTGAGGACAAAATCGGCCATTTACCACTTATCGCAGAAATTATTAGCAACATACCACTATTTGCAAAATAAGTAGCAAAATACCACTTTTTTGAAACTCGAGTTCATGAAACTTGAGTTTGCTGTGTAAATCGAGTTTTAAACACGAGTTTCAAGAAAAAAAAAAAAAAAAAAAACTTGTGCTGACATGGATTTTTTTATTGAAAAAATGCCACATGGAACTCGAGCTTTGTAAACTTGAGTTCTGTGCAACACAATACTCGAGCGTACCAAGCTCGAGTTCTTTGTAAATACAAAACTTGAGCATAATACTTTTTTTTTTCTTCTATGGTACTCGAGCTTACCAAGCTCGAGTTCCTTATGTGGAACTCAAGTTTAGTAAGCTCAAGTTCCTTGTACTTTTTTTTTTTTTTGATAATCAAGAAATAATCCTGTTCTACAGACAAAAGTAGTTATTATGCCTTTTTTGGATGAATCATATACTCCTATAGTTGTATGTAAACATGTTTGTTGTATGTAAACATGCAGTGAATAGTGAATAATTTATGCAAAAAAAAAAAATGTTATTTTTTTAAAAAAATAATTCTGAACAAAAAATAAATTTATGCAGAATGCTAGAAAAAATTTATGTAGAAAACAGTGAACAATTTTTATGAGAAAACAGTAAACAATGTTAATTAATGTAGAAAACAGATTTTATGAATGCAGTCAGCATATTTGAATATACAATAAACATGATATGCAGAGAGCAAATTTTGTTAACGTAGAAACAAATTTTATCAGTGCAGAAAAATAGATTCAATTATTGTGAAATTTAAACATGAAAAAGCATTCAATTTGGCATTTAAATTTAGAAAACAAAATTTCACGAGGTGCTTTATGAAAAAACAGTGAACAATTTATGCAATGAACAGAGAATAATATATACAAAAAAAAATAGTGAACAATTTTTTAAATAATGATAAATAGAGAATAATTTTATGCAGAATGCTATAAATAGTTTATGTAGAAAATAATGAACAATTTTTATGAGAAAACAGTGAAAAATTTTAATTAATGCAGAAAATAGATTTTATGAATGCAGTCAGCAGATTTGAATATACAATAAACATAACGTGCAGAGAACAAATTTTATTAATATAGAAACAGATTTTATCAATGCAGAAAAACAAATTCGATTATTATGAAATTTAAACATAAAAAAGCATTCAGATTTGACATTTAAATTTAGAAAACACAATTTCACGAGGTGTTTTATGAGAAAACAGTGAACGATGTCTAAACATGGTGTGTTACAACTCGCCAAGAAAAAAAGTTGCCAAAGCAACTTTCACATCATCAGCCAAACGTTTAGATGTAAAGAAAAAATCTTTCACATTCCTCTTAGAAACACTGCAAGTTCGGAACTTACATATCCAGATGTGGTAAGATGTAAGTTCTTCTTTATATCCAAGTGGTCCACTCTTTTTGCAATACTTATCAATCATTTAACCATACAGTAATTCGAAACATGATTGATAAAGTAACAATATGTAGCTTAAACTTCTTTCGGTGTGCTCATGGCTAAAAATTGAGTGAGATTTTTCTTTTACTTGTTGTTCTAATTTCTCATTGTAACCCCCAATATTTTAACCAATTTGACCATAATGCTTCCAAGAAGTTTGAAATTTATGAGGGTGTTAAAAATGAATGAACAAGAGCATTACGCTCAAGTTTTGTTTTTACAAAGAACTCGAGCTTGGTAAGCTCGAGTATTGTGTTGCATTGAAGTCTAGTTTACAAAGCTCGAATTCCATGTGGCATTTTTTCAATAAAAAAATCCATGTTAGCACAAGTTTTTTTTTTTTTTTTTTTTTTATGAAACTCGAGTGTTTAAAACTCGATTTACATAGCAAACTCGAGTTTCATGAACTTGAGTTTCAAAAAAGTGGTATTTTGCTACTTATTTTGTAAACAGTGGTATGTTGCTAATAATTTCCACAATAAGTGGTAAATGGCTAATTTTGACATTGGGTGAGTTCCTGACTTTCTAAGCTTGAAATTTTGTTTTTCTTTTACTTTCATCTGCTCTTTTCCTCTTATTATAGGTAGATTAAATAATCTACATAAAGTGTTTCGTTTGAAGTTGGGTTTAAAAATCTGCATAAAGTGTTTCTAGGTAGATTTGATTTTTTTTGTTCTTGAAATTGGGTTTTTTCAAATGGGTGTTTTGTTTGAAGTATTATGGATTTGATAGATCTATATGCAAAGTTTTTATGCTATCTGTAAGCTTTTGGATTGAAGTATCATGGTTTTTTGTTTGATATGCTATTTGTAGGCTTAGGGGCTTGTTTTATCTATAATTTGACATGCATATCTGAAAGCTGATATGCATGAGCGGATAAAAAGAAAGCATGATTAGTTATACACTTTATGCAGATTTCTGAATGGCTTAGCAGTTTGTTTTAGGGGATTAAGTCACATCTATTAAGACTAATTTTCAGCTCATTGTTAAGGAACATAATAGTTTACTTCAGCAGATAAAAAGAAAGCACGAATGGTGTAGAAACCCCACATACTAATGCAAAATCTTTTGTGATAGGCCACAAATGCATAGACCCCTTGTGATGAATTAAATTGATAAATTAGCCAAGTTATTAATTAATCAAGTTAACATGCAAGTAGCGTGGTAGCACAAACAAATCACCTATAAACTAAAGTATGCAGCGGAAATTAAATTGACACGGTGATTTGTTTACGAATGGGGAAAACCTACAAGGCAAAAACCCCACCGGGTGATTTAAGGTCACCACTCCCGAAATTCCACTATTATCACAACAAGCGGTTACAAGTAAAGGAATCCCAGTACCTTACCAACCTACAGTTGAACCCTTACCCCAATATCCAATTGGACTTGTTCTGTAGTGACAGTTTCTCCTTTTGATGCACGGCTCCCAGTACGTGACTAACCAATTGCGCGGATTCCAGTACACGACTTCAATCACCAACTAGAGAGAGAGTTGTTAGTTGCAAAGTTCTTCAATTCATCCACATGATGAAGATCAAGAAGATGCTTGGTTACAAACTTTACGGTGCACATTACATTGCAACTTCTTCACAAGAAAGATGAACTAGGGCATGAACTTTGTCTCGGATCACAAATTGTTCGAACAAGGATTTCTCAAAGCTTGTGCAACTTGTGTAAACTTTGACGGCCCTTAAAATAATCCTTTTATATGTCTAGGGTTAGAAGAAAAGAAGTCCCAAAGACATATCCACGGATTGGAATCAAAACAGAACTTAGAATCTGTTTTCCTTAAATCTTGACAGCTAGAGGTGTCAAGGAGCTGTCGACCCTCGGGGCTGAAACAACTTCTTAAAACTCAATAAATGCATGTGTCAAGACTAGGTGTCAAGCTTTAATAACTTGCACTTTTTAGCTTGTTTCTTGGATAGACTTGATGACTTCAACACTTGATCTTGAAACACAATTTCTTGAAGCGTTAAACATATTCTAAATCTACCCAATTACAAGTAAAGTGTGTTTTGTCAAAGGATAAGCCAATTACATAAAATAATGACATATGTTCAAAATAACTTGAACCACATATGTTCTAACAATCTCCTCCTTTGGCAATCCATGACAAAACCACGACAAACAAATGAAGATATGAGAAAAGTCATAAATTATTTAACTCATATTCACTTGTTGAATACAATAAAATCTATTCTAACACAAACTCTTGAAAAACTTTGCAACAAAAGAGTTTATGGCAAGTAGACTTTGACAACCTGTATTTCTGAAACACTTTTAAACAAAACACATCAAGGCATCTTTGTGTAAAGCAGAAATAATAGATTGCATACAAATAAAGAAACATGTGTATAAAGATACAAAATAAGCAACACATGAAAAGGTAGATGAAAGAAACATACATTAACATATATATATATATAGAACAAGTAAGCACAATGTATGTAAAACTGGTCACAAGACCGAGGTACATGAACAATGTATCTCTAAAAGGAAGAAAAGAAAAGAAATACATGTAATCCTCACTACATCCCTCATAGCAACACTCCCCCTATCAAAAATATACTCCCCCTAACAAAAATGTCCTATACATGCTCTCCCCCTAAGAATAACTACTTTCATACCCCAAAACTACTCCCCTTTTTTGTCACGAGTGACAAAGGGTAGAGTGTCAAGTAGACATCTCATCGATAGAGCTAGCATCTTCATCATCAGCATCCGAAGCATCATCGTCATCACCGTCATCATCCTTAGCCTCAGAAGCCATATGAGGAGGTGGAGGAGCAGTCTTAGAAGCAAAGCCACCCAAGGTTGCCTGTCGCCTGGCAATGCGACCAACACGAACGTTCACCTGATACAACTCTGTAGAGAGCATATCGAGGCGAGCATCCATGCACTGAAGCTACCCCATGATGTCTCCAAGTGACACCTCGCTCGAGGAAGAGGAGGGAGTAGATGCGGCTCGTGTAGATCGAGATGGAGCTGGACGAGAGGAAGGAGCTACTGAATCTATCTGTCTCGACCTAAACTGCGCCTCACTACATTTTACGGTAGCGACGTCTATGGCAGCCATGACATGGAAGGGGTCAGACGAAGGAAAAGGGATGGAGAAATGACGTAGAATCCTCATAATAGCAGAAGGAAAGATGAGCTTATCACGGGTAGCCGTATCCCTATATACATTTATGATAGAGAAGATGAAATGTGAAGGAAAGTCTATAGAGAGGTGCTCTAAAAGAGACAACAAAAATCGAGCATGAGGCTCTGTAATAGAGTTGTAGTGAGAAAGTGGGTGCAAAACAAAAGTCATCACCATGTTCAGGAAACGAGGACCTTTAGCAAAAGGCCTACATGGTGTGTACTGATGCTCACCCTAATCAGAGGGGCGCTCATAGAATGCAAAAATCATCTCGTCTTTGGACACAGTCCACAGACACTCATAACCAGGGTAGTTAGGATGACCAACCCTTAGATCATGAAGCACCTCGGAGACCAACTCCAGAGTGATGACAATGTGCGTGCCTCAAACGCGAGTATGAAAGAGAGGTACTGAAGAATCAATTCCATGCATATTGGAGTAAAACTCCTATATCAGAACGGAATGACAAATGATTGGGACGTCACACAGTGACTCCCAACCCCGACTGTGAATGACATCGGGTAAGTCGGTGTCGGCAAAGTCTGCCAGAATAAATTGGCGTTTCGAATGAACACCTCGTTTAGAAAAGTTCTCTAAGAAGTTCTGTTGGGCTTTCTCATCACAGAATCGAACAGAAAGAGGAGTAGGATCAAAAGATGAAGAGCCCCTAGAACAAAAAGGGTTCTAGGATAGAATGGATTTACGTTTTAGTGCCATAGACACTACTAACGTAAACAGAAAGAGAGAAACACACATAAAAGTCCCAAAACAGTTCAATATATAACAAATATATTGAAAAGAAAGAACGTATGCATGGGAAGTGCATGAACATGTGAGATGCAACATAAAAAGCATCATGGGCTCAGCCTAATCCAATCCTACCAGCACACAACAAGATTTCACACATTTAGATGCATGAAAATATTGTTAGAATGCTAATGTGATGCAATGCATGTAGTTTTTAGATCATATCTTCAAAAACCATCCCAAAATTTTAACAAAAACTTAACAATTTTGAAAAAACCCCAAAATCTTCAAAAATACCAAAACTTAGGTTTCAAAACATGAAATGCATGTAGAATGAGATAAGAAGCTTACCAAAAGGAGAAAAACTTGAAAGAAATTTGAAGAAACCTTTGGGAAGAGATTTGAAGTAAGTGAGGGAGGTTTTGGAAGAGAGAACACAAAAGTATCGAGAGAGTGATCGAGAGAAATGATAGAAGAAATCGCGCTGAACATATATATAGAAGTTCAGTAATTCTCGACAGATGAAGGTATCGAGAGGTGTCGAGACAGCTTTCTAGGTAGGTATCAAGAAAAACAGCATCGAGGATGTGTGGAGAATGAAGCATCAACTACCAAAAGAATCTCGATCGATCCACCAGCTGTCGAGAAGCTATTGAGAGGACAGAAAGTTCCTCAATCGATCCACAAGGGGTCGAGAAGCTGTCGAGATTGCGATAAGAAAAAAAGCTGAGAAGCTCAACAGACAGCCAAGTATCGAGGAGGTGTCCAGGAAGTGTCGAGCTGGCTTCAAAAAGCAGTTTTTCAAGAAGAGAAAAACACAAATATGAATGCAATCACACATGCAACTCAACCAATGATCCAAACAACATACTAAGCTCTCAAAATCATCTCTAAACAACAATTTTAAGCACATGAATCCCAAAACACACACACACACATTAAACAAGTCTAACCAATTTTATATTTCAAAAATAAGTCAAGACAGTTTAGTGAGCATACATTAACGCATGTAAACCTTGTGATGGCCAAATCACATTGTACCTGCACATGTATCAAGAATAGAAAAGAATATTGCGTGTTGTGTGTGAAAAACATCGCAAGATTGCATAAGTGTCTCAAAGTTATGACGATTTGAGATATGAGAAAATCACTTTAACTCACAAACAATCATAACTGTTTGATAGGGACTATCACCTTTGAGGTACATCCTATAACTCCTACATCTCCTAGAATACATGCTTGCAATCATATTTTTAAAGCATTTTGTTCTTTTTGCTTTCTATTTCTTTGTAATTTTTTTTTTAAATTAAGCATATCATGCATGGGCATATAAGAGAGAAAAGAAATACCCAATTATGTTAAGCCTTTGACATTGCATTTTTGCTATGCCGAAGCATACAGATGTCATTACATAATTGGCGGGTAACAATGGTGAGATGGTTATTTATACCTTTCTCTTAGGATTTTCTAGTCCTACCCGTCAAAAAGAGTGATATGAGTGTTAAGTACAAGAGATCACTTAACTTTACTTATCACAATCAGAGAGTCACAAAGCTCACTTGCTTAATTGTGCATAAAGATGCTCATCTAAGCTACAAGAAATACAAAGTTTTAGAAAACTCTGTTTCAATGGCCATTTTAAGGTTCACAAGAACCAATGTACACAAATACACACTATTTTTGTATATTTCAATTTTTCAATTTTTTTTTTTATTTTTATCAGAAAAGCAAAAATAAAACACAAAACTGAAAACAAACACATAAAAACATGTTAAAGAAAGCAAAACAATGTATAAAACTAGATTGACTCAAAACAGTAAAACAACACACACAAGTAATGCAAAAACAACAAAACGGGAAGAGAGAGAAGAAGTGAACAAAATCACTTAGAACCTTTTTCCTTCCACACCTTGGAAGAACCTTTCCTTTTTGCCAACCCTTGAACCGGTGATGAGGGGGAAGAATTGAAACCGTTCAAGTTCGAAAGGAATATGAGGGCTTTGAGAAGATCTCCAAGAGCAGCAAGAGAGGTTTGAAGCTGATTCTGGTTCCCAGATGCTATCATGCCATTGCTCTGTTGAATGGCTAACCACTTATAGAAATTTGGTCGAGTATGACCAGTAACACCACAATGATAACGAAGATGCTGCTTCTTCTGTTTAGGATTTTAAGAGTTAGCCTTCTTAGTTCTAGCGTTTTTAGTATCCCTCTTCTCAAGCTTAGGAGGTGCTCCTAAGATGGACTTACCCTTGTCTCGGTTCTCACTAGCTAATTCAGTTTTAACATCATTGTTCTCACTTTTAATGTTATTAGCAGGAGTAACAAAAACAGTAGTACTGGTAGAAGGAGTATTAGAGAGAGAGAATTCATACCCCAATCCTGTTCGATCCGAAGCAGATTTCTGAGTGCTGAGAATCTCATCTAGCTTTGCACTTGACGTCCTCTCCAATTGTGCTCGAACTTGAAACAGCTCCACTTCAAGTTTCTTAGTCTTCTCAGCCAAGAAATTGTTCTCAAATCTCAGTGCCCCAATAGTCTAATTTGCTTCATCAAACTTAATGGAAAGCTCCTCTCGGTTAAGTTCCACATCACTGAGCTTCTTGGTGGCCAGCCTATAGAGTTTCTCATGCTTCTCAGAAAGCTTGTACAGTTTCTCATAGGCGGTATGGATATCATCTTGTTCATCCATTGTTTCAAACTTAGCATCCACCAACTCTTTTTCTTCATCTACTTCTTCAGTAATCCTTTTAGTAGGATTAACAATGGCAGTGAAGAGACTCAAAATTCTGTCATCTTCATTGTTGGAATCATCCTCAAGCTTAGTGTCTCTCAAGGTAGCAGCAAGTGCCTTGCTCTTCCCAATACTCTTGAGATATGTGGGACACTCTTGTTTCATGTATCCAAGGCCTTGACACCCGAAGCACTTAGGTCCAGTGGGAACAGTGTACTGACCACTATCCTTGGTATCATTCTTCCCTTTATTTGGGTTCTTGAATTGAGAAGAACTAGATTGCCTACGGTCCTTGTTGAAGCCTTTTCCATTTGCATTTTTCATGAATTTCTTGAATTGCCTGGTAATGTAGGACTTCATCTTAGAATCTTCGTCATCTGAAGACTCATCTATGTCACTGCTCTTAGCCTTTAGTGTCATACTCTTGCCTTTACTTGACTTGCCAATCCTTATCAACCCTAGCTCGTAGGTTTGCAGATTACCAACCAGCTCAGTTAGAGAAATCTTGTCAATATCCTTCGATTCCTCTATCACCGTGATCTTGGCATGGAATCTCTCGGGCAGATCTCTGAGCACTTTTCTTACTATCTTGGGTTCAGAAATAGTTTCCCCAAGATTGAAAGCTGAGTTCACTAAATCTTTGAGCTTGGCATAGAACTCATCGAATGACTCATCCTTCTCCATCTTAATTTCTTCGAAGCTTGTAGTGAGCCTCTGTAGCTTCGAATCCTTGACAACCTTTGTTCCCTCATAGGTTGTCTAGAGAATAATTCATGCTTCCTTAGCAGTTTCCGTGGAGGAAATCTTCTTGAACTCTTCATTGGTGACCGCACTAAATAGGGCATTCAATGCTCTACTGTTGAAATTAGCCACCTTGATCTTGACATCATCCTAATCAGCCGCCGCTTCTGTAGGCTTGGTCTAGCCTATCACCACAGCTTGCCACACCTTCTCATCTAGTGACTACAAGAAAGCTTTCATGCGTACTTTCCAGTATACATAGTTAGTACCATCAAATAATGGAGGTATAATAAGAGACTGGCCGCTATCCATGACAAACAGGGGTCAATGGATCACACACAAGGATTAAACCCTAATCAGAGTGTGCCTGCTTTGATACCACTTGATAGGCCACAAATGCATAGACCCCTTGTGATGAATTAAATTGATTAATTAGCCAATTTATTAATTAATCAAGTTAACATGCAAGTAGCATGGTAGCACAAACAAATCACTTATAAACTAAAGTATGCAGCGGAAATTAAATTGACACGGTGATTTGTTTACGAATGGGGAAAATCTACACAGCAAAAACCCTACCGGGTGATTTAAGGTCACTACTTCCGAAACTCCACTATTATCACAACAGACGGTTACAAGTAGGGATGGCCATGGATAGGGTATGGGTATACCCGATCCATACCCTACCTGAAAAATTTACCCATGGATACCCGAATATTAATATCCATTAGTATGCATACCCGAATTATTATCCATAGATATCCATACCCTACTCGAAACCCAATTATTATTTTTTTTTAATAATAATATCCATACCCAAATCTTACCCGAATCATACCCAAATCATTTTAACTTAGAAACTAACCATACGCGAATACTAATTATTATTTTTTTCTCTTATAAAAAAATTATAAAATTATTTTTAAGCGATACCCTTAAAATATCCATTAAAATTACTTTAATTTTAAATTTGAGTATAACATAGGTGTAAAAAAATTTACAACAATTTCATAATATTCTCAGTTTAATCTATTATGCCCCTAAAAAATTAGATTGTTTATTATAGTGGATCTAGATACTAATTTTAAATTTTTTTTTTTTTTAATTTTAACATATGACATCCAAATATCCGTTAATTTTTTTTTATTATAAGTTAAACTAAGTAAAACTCACTGTTAATTTAAAATCTTTGTAAATTATTGTTACGTTTCTAGATTTATTGTTTAAAAATTAAAAAGAGGCAGCCATCAGGACCCAAAAAATAAAAAATAAATAAAAAAAAAGAACGGCTGAGAAAAAGCAAGAGTGGTTTGGCGTTCAAGGACATGTTCGGTGCTTTGGAAACAAACGTGGGAGAACAAAAATAGTCCATGTGGCAGAGACATGGTTGTTTGTTTGAGCGTGTTTACTTCAGATTGGGTTTGATTCCTCATATTGCATTTTTCTACGTGCCAAAGATACTTCCATCAGTTATAAGTTCAAAAACTCACAAATGCCAATGGAACTATTAGGAATTCAAACATAAATCCTTATTCACAAACACTAAATTCAACTTTAAAAACATATTCTAAACAAACAAAGAATTAACCAAATCTGGAAACAAAAAACAAAAAGGCAAAAAAACCCAAATACAATTTCAAAACAGTCATTGGCAGGTTACTCCTAGACAATTGAAAGAAACAAGAGAACTAAAGTAAGAATAAAAATTCTCCTAACAAAGAACATCCAACCATAATCAGAATAACAGGTCATTACCAGTATTAGAACACCCATGAAATACATCCAACAAATTGATTTCAAATTACACAACCAAGAAATTAAAAACAGAATAATATGGGCAAGTACAAATTATCAAACCCAATTGCAAGGACTATTAAAAAAATGCATAAAACCAAGATTTAAACTAAATCAAGTCAACTCTATGGATCCAAGTGAACAACTAGCACAGTAACAAAACCTTAATAAAAGAAAAAGAAATAAAACACATTAATATAAAATGCTAAATCAAGGTGACAGGGTGCTAAAGCTCTACAATAGAAAATACCCCTTCACTAAATCATTAGAATTCATTTGAAAAGTACAAATAGAGGTCAACCTTCCTAGAAATTACACAATCAAGTCACTGAGTAATATTTTCCTTTGCGTCTTCAGTTGTTTGTCAAGCAAATGCCAACTCCAAAAATAAATTTTACGAAATCCCTTAACATGAAGGTCCATGTACACTGAATAAAAGTCATCTAAACTCTATTACATACTATCATCACAAAATACTACTATTTCCATGGTAGTGAAGATCAACATGTAAAATTGCATCAAAACTTAGGTCTATGTTTTGCAAAGTCCACATCTTCTGCAAGTTGCTTTCCTGCGCTGTGAATACCAAATATTTGCCAGCAGTCACCACAAATTCACGAAAAAGAGCTCTAAAAAAAAAAGCAGTAGAGAAAACAAAGGTAACAAAGGTAAACAGAGAACATACCAGTAATGTTCTTATCTCTTGGAACATCAACTAACAGTGCAAGACCTGTCAAATTAGTATTTTTGAGCTTATGAATTTGTCAATTTATGTATAACAAATGTACTTCAATAATTATTATTCAATTTATTTGTAACAAACTTAGGTCTATGTTCATGCATTATGCCTCTCTCTAATTAGCATATCATTCTAACTCTACCTAAACTAAAGCACTAGTTTCCAAACATAGACCAAAATCAAGGAAAATAATACCTGTCCATTAGTCTGAAAGCTCCATGGCATGACTTTCCTCCACTTCATTTTCTTCATAATCATCAAGAACAGTTTGCATGGTAGCATTTACACCTTTAATTTCGCTCCATAACCAACTCTGCCCACACATCAATGCGTCTAAGGTATCATGATGAAGACGGCTATGGTGTGGACTCAACAATCTCCCGTTAGTGCTAAAAGCCGACTCTAAGGCAACTGTTGTCATAGGAATAGCCAAAATATCCCTTGCAATGTGTTCCAAGGTAGGATACTTACTACCATTTTGCTTCCACCAACCCAAACCATCAAACTATTCAGTTCTAGGTGACACTTTCTCACTAGCATAAAGTTCAAACTCCGATATAATATCCCTACTCCTTTGGCCTATGTTAGTAGTTGCATTACTAATAAAAAAATCATAGTCCCTCATTGTATCATCATGTTCATGTGCAGCACTTGATGTAGATGTAGAAGATGAAGCTTGAGAAAAAATGACTCCTCTATCAATGTTTTCTATGTCATACTCCGCAAATAACTCAAAAAGAAGATTCTTAACCTTGTCAATTTCTTCGTTAGCCTTACTATCGTACGCTTTATTAAAATAAAATGTCAATAACATCAATTTATATCTTGGATCTAAAACAATAGCCAAAATCATGATGTCATGAACATCACTCCAATATTTATCAAAATTAGCTAACATCTTTGTTGCCATTTTCTTAACCAACTCATCTTCACTTGAAAGCCACTGATTTAATTCCATCTTCAACCGGAAGACCGAAGGAAAATAATGATTAGCCGTAGGGTAAGCAGTACTAGAAAGCAACTCAGTAACTTTATGGAAGTAACCCAACTTCTCACAAACAATTTGTGCTACCTCCCAATCCCTATTAGTTGGAGTAGACGGATATTGAGGCTCACAACACAGTAAACGGGGAAATACATCTTATAAATCAAGGCAGTTGAAAGCATCAAATATGTGGAGTTCCAACGAGTCCTACAATCAAGTACCAATTCCTTAGTACTTGCAATATGTGATTGGCGAGATATTTTTTCAAAAATTTCTGCTCTTTTTGGCGATTGTGTCCAAAAATATACACTACTTTGAAACTTCTCAATACCATCACCAATTACATTCAAACCCTCTTGAACAACCAAATTCAGAATATGTGTTGCACAACGCACATGCAACAATTTTCCACCTGAAATAAGTGAACCAGCTTGAAGCTTATCCAAAACAAGATTCATCATGCCAGCATTATCTACAGTTATGGCAAATAACTTCAAATCAATGTTCCAATCAGAAAGACACTCCAAAAGGATTTTAGAAAGAGAATACTTATCATGTGGAGATGGCATATGAATAAACCTAAAAAAAATAAACATAAATATGGTTAACTAAAGAAAGCAGATAAATATGGTTAATAAGCTTGTTTGAGAATCTAAAAACTAGTACAACAAAATGACCCCAAAGAAAAAAAATAGCTTATAACTCGGCTTTCCAAAGTCCAAGAGTCATTTATGTAGTGCGCTGTGATTACCATGAATGACCTCTTACTGTTGTTTGCAGTCCACAAGTCCGTTGTGATTGCAACTTTACTTGCATTCTTGTCAATTTCTACCATAGTCTTCTGCTTCTTTTCATTATAAATTTTTTTGATATCTTGCTTCAATGTGTTTCTTCCTACTATCTTAAAATTTGGCCGAAGGCCACCAACAAAATCACGAAACCCAACATAATCAACAATTGCAAAAGGGTGCTCATGCAAATTGACCATTCGAGCAAGATCCCTCCTCGAAGCCTTCTAATCCTCTTCATTAAAAACACTAGGGCTTGAGATCCCTTTACTTCTTGTCCTATTGTGTTGTTTGACAAGAACTTGCTCCCTAATATCTATTACTTCCCTCGAAGGACTTACTTCCCTCGGAGCATTTGAACAACTTTTTGCTATGTGCAGTTTTAAATGAGTCGTCCCTAATGTACTTGCTCCAGCTATAAGTCTTCCACAGTAGTTGCATTGGGCCTTAATTTTCCCATCAATATTCTTTTTCTTAAAATGATTCCATACGTCTGAAGTTGTTCTTCTTTTAATGCCTTGTTGTTGTGGATTCTCAACCGGAACAGACTCAACTTCCTCTCTAAACAACGATTGTGATTCTGATGTCGTGCTAGTTGGGGGCCTTGGGGCTGGGGTTGAGGCAGAGGATGTGGCAAACATGTAGGCAACTGGAAAGATAGATAGAGAGAGAGAGAGAGAGAGAGAGAGAGAGAGAGAGAGAGAGAGAGAGAGAGAGAGAGAGAGAGAGAAAATGATTACTGATAATCTGGTCAAATTTTCACATTGATTTCTATTTAAATGGAAACATGAGGAAGATGAAATATTGTTCCTTTTTTCTTTCCCAAAACAACAAAATCTTATTCTTTAGCCCATAACTACCCTCTCAAAAGACAGGGATGCACACATTCCACACAGCTTCTAATGACTTATCGCCATGTACCATCTAACGTGCGTTAATCTCAACTCGAAAACTTAGAAGATTCCTTCCAATACACTAATCTGGATGCAGCTATATTATCAGCCATACGAGCATCACATTACATTGGAAGACTTACAAAAAAACATCATTAGAAGTTATCCTATCAACACATTATCAGCAGGGATTGGGTAAGAAATCACAAATCTAGAAGTTCGATGATTAAATTACAAGGCAGATAAGCAGGGACTATATGAAATCACAGGTTTGGAAGCTAAGTGATCTGATTGTAAAGTTGATCTAATCTGCTTAAGGCATTGACAACTCCTTCCTCTTGCTAGGTGACTAGATTAGGTGTTTTTATTTCAATCTTCTTAATGAATTGACAAATACAAATTAGCTTTCACAGTGAAAAACTTAGCTCTCAAATCAGATATACAATATCATGAAGAAAGGTTCAGCCATTAAACAAGAAATTGAGAATGCTTAAAGAATTTAAAAAAAAAAAATTTAAAATTTAGCAATAGATCATCAATTTGAATCCAAGTGAATGCACCCATTTTTTATGCATAGATGGTAGAAAAGTTAGGAGCGTGAATTCAGGCGCAGCAAAAACAGAGAGTAGGGATTTGATTAGGAATCGTTGAAAAACCAAAAACCCCCCTAAATACTAAAAACCCTTCTAACACATACCCAGTTGATAAAATTCAATCAAAAACCAAATTCGACACATAACCAGCTTAATTTAAACTCTAAAACCAAAATCTAACACACATTAGTTGACAAATTCAATCTAGAAAAGTAAACAAAAGTTAATAATCAACAGAACCCAGATACCCACAGAAAATATTTTTCTTTTGAAACCAAACAAGCAAAGAATGAGTCATTTACCTGTGCAAGCAAGCGGACCAAGCGCAAAACAGAGAGAGAGAGAGAGACAATGAGGAGAGGAGAGGCATAGACTGGAGAGCTCTGAGAGTGAGAGTGTCGGTGAGGATGAGGAGAGGCAGAGAGAGTGATGGTGAGTGAGACTGAGAGAGAAATAGGGTTTTTTTTTTTTTTTTATAATATGGGTCGGGTATGGATATTATCCATACCCGACCCGAAAAATTCGGGTAATATCCATACCTTACTCGGTTAAGCTCTACCCATGAAGAACAGGGTATTACCTGGAACATTTGGATCCGGTAAGGTTGGATATCCATTACCTAATGGGTATGGCCATCCCTAGTTACAAGTAAAGGAATCTCAGTATCTTACCAACCTACAATTGAACCCTTACCCCAATACCTAATTGGACTTGTTCTGTAGTGACAGTTTTTCCTTTTGATGCACGGCTCCCAGTACGTGACTAACCAATTGCGCGGATCCCAGTACGCGACTTCAATCACCAACTAGAGAGAGAGTTGTTGGCTACAAAGTTCTTCAATTCATCCATACGATGAAGATCAAGAAGATGCTTGGTTACAAAACCTTACGGTGCACATTACACAACAACTTCTTCACAATAAAGATGAACTAGGGCATGAACTTTGTCTCAGATCAAAATTGCTCGAACAAGGATTTCTCAAAGCTTGTGCAACTTGTGTATACTTTAACGGCCCTTAAAATAATCCTTTTATATGTCTAGGGTTAGAAGAAAAGAAGTCTCAAAGACATATCCATGGATTGGAATCAAAATAGAACTTAGAATCTGTTTTCCTTAAATCTCAACAGCTAGAGGTGTCGAGGAGCTGTCGAGCTTCGGGACTGAAACAGCTTCTTAAAGCTCGATAGATGCATGTGTCGAGACTAGGTGTCGAGACAAGGTGTCGAGCTTTAATAACTTGCACTTTCCAGCTTGTTTCTTTGACAGACTTGATGACTTCAACACTTGATCTTGAAACATAGTTTCTTAAAGCGTTAAACACATCCTAAATCTACCCAATTACAAGTAAAGTGCGTTTTGTCAAAGGATAAGCTAATTACATAAAATAATGACATATGATCAAAACAACTTGAACCACATATGTCCTAACATTTTGTACTTGAAAATTTATGATTTTTTCTTCCCTTATTTGTGATTGGTATTCTTATTAACATTTTTACAATTTTTTCGTTGTTACAATTTATGATTTTCACAAGAAAGTAGAGTTTGATAAGATGAAATACTTATTGCATCTTATCAAACTCTAATTTTTTGTTTCTTGTTTTTTTTTTCTTTTACTTGATATTGTTGGAGCATCATGCTAACTACTGCATTGCATTAAGTAGTCAACAAGTGCCTTTGGGAGCACTACTGGTGTTCCTGGTCAAAGAAGTGGTGGTGGTGCTACTATGGGGGATCAAATTAGAAAGTTTGGTGTATCAAGGTCACCAAAGTTTCAACCAATTAGTGGAAAGGGCAAGAAGGCCAGCAAGGGCACCAAAAGCAGTAAATGAAGCTGGACATCAAATTTTTTTTTTTTTTTTTTTTTTGTTTTTATTCTGGTTCTCACATTTAGTGTAAATAGTCAAGTGCCAAAAACAATATTGTCTATTTTGGTTGGAAGATGTGTATATTTGATGTGCGATGGACCAGTAGATAGGTTTTGGTTGTAAACCTATATGCATGTAGCTTAAAGACAAAATGACTTGTGCTTGTCTTTGCTTTTGGTGGATATTGTTGTTTAATTAATGTATATTGACAGATTTTGTATGACTAAGTTTTGCTGTCAAAGCAGCAAGAGAAAATATGCTTGACCCAAAAGATGACTGCCTTTTCACTAATTTTATTTTTTTTAGAAACTTTCATTCTTTGATACTTGTGTTAATTAGGGAAAATAAAAGGTTTTCAATTGGACAGATACTTGTTGTTGTTTAATTAATGTATATTGGCAGATTTTGTATTACTAAGTTTTGTTGTCAAAGCAGCAAGAGAAAGTACGTAAACCAGCATTGAGTGAGCTACTCCAAAAATTTGGTGCTTGACCCAACAGATTTTGTATTCTTATTAAATTTTGTATTATGATGTTTGGTAGACCAGTAGTTATATTTTGTATGCTTGATCTAACATGCTCATTGTATCATGCTCATTTTTTCATTTGGTGCTTGACCCAACAAATATTGTATTCTTATCTATTCTTACCTTGTAGATTTACAAGGCTTGGTAATATTGTTCGTTAAGGAGTGACTTGTTGCATTTAATCAAACTTTTACGATTGTAAGAAAGAGGGAAGTTTAAAGTGCTTTGTTGAATTTCATTCCTTCTTCCCCTCATTTTTCTGATATTTGATTTAGCGTATTCTGTTATGTATTATTTCTCTGCATTAAGCTTTTCTACTGGGTTCTCATGCTTATTTTGTTTCACAAATACAAGCAAAGTAACTGACAGAAGCTAAACATAAACTTTAGTAAAATATTGTATTTTTGACTATCAGTTCCATGTTGAATTGAGCACTTAAAAATGACACATGTTCATGGTTTGGTAAATGATGCAATGATTTCATCTTTGAATTGTTTTCAAGAGCCACTAACAATGGCAAGGAAAATTGGTTTTCAAACATATGTTTGGAGCATAAATTTGCAAGAAGATTCCAAGAATTCAAAGCAACTTTTCTAGCATTCTTTGTATTATTCTTTTATGCAAAGGTTCACAGCATTCCTTGAGGAAAAACTAAACAACAACATTGAGGTAAAAATGAAAAATAACCTTGACACAATTAGTGCCATCTTGTACAATTTCTCACTCTCTCTAACCCTCATAACTTTCTCCCTAATTTCACAATTCACAAATAATCACACCTAATAATTTGATCTTCTAGGATGGTTGACCATAGCCTGAACTGGAAAGCCCACTGATCCACAAAAACAACATTTGTTGCTAAGCAAAGGCAACTTTTTTTCTATTTGGCAAGTTGCAGAAACACCAACCAGAGACTTTCCAGCACCACAAGGTAGCACTATAATGCCAGATCTTGCTCTACCTACAATTAAATAATTTTTAATGTCAACTGAAATTATATACCATTATTCAAAAAGTTAAAACAAGAGTAATATATTTGTTGCGAAAGCCATCAGAGAGCTTGAGAAAATCTAACAATGAAAAAATTGTAAAAATGTTAAAAAGAATACCAGTCACAAATAAGGAGAGAAAAAATCATAAATTTTTAAGTACAGAAGATTTAAGATTAGCATGTGGGGTTTCTACTCCATTCAAAAACCTGCATAAAGTGTAACATCACAATCAGCATGTGATGTCTTTAGGTCTTATGTCTGGAGTACTGAAGAATAAACTTAAAGTTGAATTCATATGTGACTACTTATTTTGTACAAACATGTGTTCGACCTTCCTTTCCATACTTTGTATGTTTGCCTCATAGTTCATTTTTGTTTTTTGGCCATGAATCAATACAAGTCATGCAAATTATGTACTAGATGCATATGATAGAATATTAGTTTAGGATAAAAGCAAATTCAATTGAGCTTATTCTGACTAACTAGTCTAGGCTACAGCAATATATTTTTACCAATAACATGTGACTACAAGTTTTAAATTGTCTCTCATCCTACCACATAAGCCTACTCCATCCCAATCTTAGCAACAACCTAAAAATTAGACAATAGTACAACACAGTTCAGGATATATTATTAGACTTAATCAATATGAAATGAAAGCTAAGAGAAGTTGCGAACGATAAACTTTATAAGGTTGAATTTATTAAATCATTTTGTTGGCTTCATTCTTTGCCAAATTTGCTTGTAATTCAGCATTTAGAAACCCCGCATTTAGGTGGGAATCATGTAAGGGTAGTGTGTGAGAGAGTGTGAAGAAAAGCTCAAGAGTGTGCATTCAAGAAGAGCCTCGCGACTGGATCTCGCGGCTGGCGAGTTGTCATTCCATGCCAAATTTCCTTGTAATTTAGCATTTAGAAACCCCATTATTTAGGTGGGAATCATGTAATGGTAGTGTGTGAGAGAGTGTGAAGAAAAGCTTGAGAGTGTGAAGAAAAACTCAAGAGTATGCATTCAAGAAGAGCCTCGCGACTGGCGAGTTGGCAAAGGTGGCACATGTGCGAAGCATGCAAGGGGAGCTGAAGGGTCACACCAACTGTTGCACTACAAGACAAAACCTTCAGCTGGCCAAGCAATTAGCTCGTGACTCTTTCCAATCACGAGCTCGAGTTGCTAGAATGCCCTGTTTGGCTGCAACTGACTCTTCGCATTCCATACACACCCTACTATAAATACCCTTATACCCACGAAATGTAGAGAGCTCTAGAGAGAATTTTGAGAGAGAAACCCTAGAAAAAAAACAAGATTGGCTCATCCACAATCTTCATCCTTTGATTTTCCAAATTCCTCTACTTTCACCCTCTCCATTGTTACATTTTTGAGAGGGACATTAACCAAATCCTTATCTCACCATACCCATGTCTGAGAGGAGGCATTTTGGTACTTGGGAAGCAATTTGGAAGGGACCAATTCATTTTGGTTGATGCAATGGGCTATTGCAGGATCTGGTAAGCTAGAGAAGACAAGGTTCAGTGTAACCCTGTTGGAGCAAGTAGCTTGGAGAGCTTAGGTGCACTGGGTAGATTTGGCTTGGAGGGTCTTCTGCTATTCGTGTATCCCAAATTTATTCTCTAGTGGATTATTGACTGCTTGGAGGGCGGTAGAGAGTTTTTTCACCGAGGACTTCGGTTTCCTTTTTGATAACACATCGCTGTGTTGTCTTTGTGTTTGCATCTCTCTTCCCTCAATCTTTGCCTTTTAATTACTGTTGTGATTGTGATTAATTTTGGTTTAGATTGGTTTACCTATTCTGTGTTAGCTTATTTTCATATTTCACACATACATTGTTTGATTATAAGCTTGTGTTGGTAATTTATGAATTGGGGGTTCTAAATGTTCATTGGTGTTTTAAACACTAATTGAACATTCAAACTTATTATCAGAAGATCAGAAACTAATCGAACAATATTTGATGCTAGAATTTTGAGACTCCAGAATTTCTATACAATTGAAAAAGAACGTATATCTCTAGAGCTTGGGATGTTAATGGGAATTTTCAATCAACGTCTTTGGCTGATTCTGCTGCAAGGTTTAGGTCTATAGCTTGCTTCACAAATAAGTACATGAAGACCATATAGAAATTAACAGCCATTAGTCAGGTATGTTTCAAACAATGGGCAAGAAATCGAAGAATAATTCTATCTAATGGAGTGCATAATTGAAAAATGCTGCACTTGTTGAGAATATGAATTAGATTATATATTGGAGTACTTCAAACATATTAAATTTGAGTGTTTTCCTGCATGTTGAAATGTATTTGACCATTCAAAAAAAATCCCCCCAGAGAACATAGTTACTAATAGTTGAGTAAAAGAGAAATATTAAACCTACTCCGACAATGAGCTCTTGAAGAGTTAAATGCTCTTGTCAGAGTACAAGCAGCTATTCATAGAGACTGGCCGGGAGCGAGGGCTTCTGACACAACCAGTATTCTATTAGCCACTACCAAATTATTGCAACAGATTCTGATAGATAAGAATTAAGCACAAGATTGCAGAATAAGCTGAGAATAACTATATTTCCTTCCTTAATTGAACATTACACCAACAATTGGGAAGTGTATGCTCATGTGATGATTAAGGATGAGGAAAGGAAATTTAGATCCTTCACTAAAAGTTTTCCATCTTTCTCAGTGTACAACATTACAACATCTCACACATGAATGATTAACTATTACAAAAGCAACCTGAGGATTTTATGTGTGATGAAGGTAGATTAATCACACATCAGTTGAGACTAGGGCTGGACCTGTTTGGGTTGATCAATTATGTTGATTTCTATGTATGTATTGAAAGGACATTTTGCAAATAATTATGTCAGGGTAGGCATGCTAGATATATTTAAAGCAGTAGCTTATAACTTCTTTAAAGTTGAATTTATTCAACTATGTATTGGCTTTATTCCGTACCAAATTTTCTTGTAATTCAACATTTAGAAACTCTATATTTAGCTGGGAATAATGTAAGGGTTGTGTGTGTGAGAGAGTTTGAAGAATTGATCAAGCGTGTGCAACAAGGAGTAACTAGCAACTGACTCATGAGTGGCGACCCGCTAAAATGTGGTACACGTGTGAAGCATGCAGGAAGTTGAAGGTGTTAGGTTCCAAGACCTTAGAGACTAATGTATTAGAACTTCAATATGTAATGTGTTGACAAACCATGATCAAAACATTTAGTCTAGGTTTAGACTTACTCAAAGTTTGGTTTAAATTAAGTTTGGAATCGAGTAATTGCAAGAAATTACTATTCAATTTCTCCAAGGCTCGATCGATCAAAAATTAGATTAGATCGATCGAAAGTTGCAGATCAGCAAAAATCAGCAAATGTAGAAAGGCCATAACTTGACCTTTTAAAGCCTAAATCATGAGCCGTTTTTCCAGTATTTAAAGAACATTATAAGCTAACACTAGAGGGGTTTTTTAGAGTTTTTTAGAGAGATTAGAGTGCATCTTGTGCCTCTTCTGTAAATTTAGGTTTTTGTACCCAAAAGCTCTCTAAGGTTGTTATTGCTATGTATGTGAGTCACTTGTGAGATCTAGAGGTGTTTACCTTCACATCTACTTAGGGTTATTAAGAATCAAGATTAGGTCAAGAGATTAACGATCGCTTCAGTTGCTATATAAGGAGCTTAAAGATATACAAGTGGTGTATTGTGCTTGCTATGGATCTGAGAAAGAAGTAGTCCGTGGACTCAGAGCTATCACGTGGTGGTGGTAGTAAGTTTTCTACTCGAGGTAGCAATAGGATGTTAGTGGTCTAAGTCGCTATTGTAAAACTTCAATTCTTTCATGGTGGATTTGTTTTACCTTGAGGATAGTTAGGTTAAATCCTCCCAGGTTTTTTACCGGTTTAATTTTCCTAGGTTATCATATCGTTGTGTTCTTTATTTTCTGCACTTGTCAATGATATGCTTTACTAGTGTTAACCTAGATCTAAATAATTTACCTAAGTTAATCACTTGGCTAAATAATTAGGTTAAACAACTTGTGTTTTAAGTGGTCTAAAAACAGTATAAGTGGTATCAGAGTAGGTTAGCTCTAGTGTTTAAATCTTTTGAACTAAGAGTTGATCCTTGATCCCTGATCCCTGTTATCATGGATAATTTTAAGTGTCTTACTATTTTTTATTGTGACGATTTGAATAGAAAGGACACTATTGTTTCTATTGATCTTATTGATGCCTATGAAACTCTCCATAATGAATTATTAAAATCTATGAAAATTGTTAAGAAATTCAAGGAAGAGTTGAAATTGGCTAATCTTGAAAAAGAGGAATTGGTTGTTAGATTAGATGAATCTAATAAAAAGAATGAATTTTTGAGAAATCAAATTTCCTCTTGAGATGAAAAGATGACAAGCTTGTGCCAGGCCACAAATGCGTTGATCCCTTGTGATAACTTAGATTAATTAATTAGCCCAGTTTTTAATTAATCAAATTAACATGCAATATCACGTGGCAGCACAAACAAATGACCAAACTAAGTTAAGCAGCGGAAAATAAATAACACGGTGATTTGTTCACGAATGGGGAAAACCCTTACGGCAAAAACCCCACCGGGTGATTTAAGGTCACCACTCCCGAAACTCCACTATTATCACAACAAGCAGTTACAAGTAAGGAATCCCAGTACCTCACCAACCTACAGTTGAACTCTTACCCCAATACCCAATTGGACTTGTTCTGTAGTGACAGTTTCTCCTTTCAATGCACGGCTCCCAAGTACGTGACTAACCAGATGCACGGATCCCAGTACGCGACTTCAAATACCAATTAGAGAGAGAGAGAGTTGGCTGCAAAGTTTTTCAAATCATCAAAGATGAACTAGGGCACGAACTTTGTCTTTTTGATCACAAATTGCATGAACAACAAGTTCTCAAAGAATGTGCAACTTGTATCTTCTGCTTCCTTTCTTGACGGCCCTTAAAATAATCCTTTTATATGTCTAGGGTTAGGAGAAAAGAAGTCCCAAAGACACACTCACGGATTAGACTTGAAACAGACTTGGAAATCTGTTTTCTTTAATTCTCGACAGATAGAGGTGTCGAGAGGTGTCGAGAAGCTGTCGAGGCTCGGGCAAAATAGCTTCTTTAAAGCTCGATAGATGCATCTGTCGAGGTATGTGTCGAGCTTTAAAAACTTGCACTTCCTTGCTTGTTTCTTGGACAGACTTTGACGGCTTCAACACTTAACCTTGAACCACTGTTTCTTAAAGTGTTAAACTCATCCTAAATCTACCCAATTACAAGTAAAGTGCGTTTTGTCTAAGGATAAGCCAATTACATAAAATAGCGACATATGTTCATGGACTTGAACTACATATGTCCTAACAACTTGGAACAAGAGTTAGTTGAATCTAAGGCTAAAATTAAAAATTTGACTAGTAACAAGCCTGCTATTGATAACAGAAGTGTTTATGTTTCTCTTAAGCCTAAAGCTAAAAAAGTTTATATTCCTCCTTTCAAGAGGAATAATAAAGAAAAAGATTATTTTGTAGACGAAGGTAAAAGTTTTGATGTAGATGCTGAAGTTTCCACACCTAAGTCTAAACTTACTGCTAGCATGCAAAAGAAATCTGTTTTTGTGCCTACCTGTTACCTTTGTGGTGCTGTTGGTCATATTGGACCAAATTGTTCTTTGTTGAGGCAAAAACCAATATCTAAGACTAGATTTGCTGTTAGGAATACTAATGTTCCTAAATTTGTTCCTGTTTGTCACTTTTGTGGTGTCTCTGGTCACATTTGTCCTAATTGTTATAAATTGAAATTTAAACATTATGTATTTCAATCTAGGATATGTGATGATATTTGTCCTTCCATAAGTCCATACAAATTGTTTCATATTCTTTTGAAAAATTTAATCTTGTTGGCTTGTGAAAGGAATTTGCAGGATTTCAATCTTTCTCAGAAGATTGGTGTAATCCCTCAAATACACTCTGTTTCTCATGGATTTTCACTTACAAAGCCGAAAACTCGTGCTATATGGGTGAGAAAAGACTTGCTAAGGTGAGTGTTGTTTATTGTCCTTGATTTAATTCTTTCAATTGTTTGTGGACATGTTTTGTTTCTATTTTTGGTTGTTTTATTTTTTAGGTTGTTTTAAAAAAAAAAAATCCAAAAACATTCAAAAATTTCAAAAAGACAAATATTTTATTATGAGTCTTGTTTTATTTTTCTTGAGGATTGCATGAATTATGATATCTCTCTTGATTTAGAACATGCTTGACATTGTGGAGAAACTTGAATAGTATGTGTTATATATGTGGTAAGCTATTTCTATTCTCATATGAGTATGTACTAGTTTGTACATGTACTCATGGGTTAAGTGAGAAATGAGATAATTATAGTAAACCCACCTATGGTATGGCCCATTTTCGCTTTACCTACCCGTTGTTCAATCATTTACACTTTGCCCACCTGAGGTTAGTTTCGTTAGCCTTCTGTAACCCACCTCTTCGTTTGCCGTTAGAAAAACACATTTTTAGGCAAAAACAAATATAACAAGAATAAAAAATTTAGGGTTTTTGATTGCTGAAGAACTTCTAGGAGAATAAATCGAAGGAATACAAATCAAATACAAATAAAAAAAAAAATCCAATAGCTTATTAGACCTTCTTTGGTTGTGCGTATTGTCGTGAATCGAAGTGGCTTTCGTAGATTAAAGGGCTTTCTTGTGGTTGTGCTTACTCATGGATCCAAATGGTTATCGCTTGCTTGCTCACTCCCAAGTACAGGAGATCATAGCAATATAATTCTCGGAGTACCGAGGTCGAACCACAAGGAGCAGGGTAAATTCAAAGACAATATAATTAAATGGCAATTTAAGTAAAGAAGAAAAATACTTTTGCTTGGTGATTGTTAACAAAAATAATAATAAAAACTTATTCAAATCAATAATGTAAATACTAGGGTATCGGGGAGTTTTCCTATATCGATATGAGATTCTTTGTGATCTAAGAAAATATTTATTTAATAATTGATTGTTCTTATACAATTAAAAACTTATGATTCGGTTGAACTGGGACAATTCAAGAACGCATTATAACCTTGATTAATAATGCGGTTAGAAAAGTTTTTCAGAAAAACTCATTCACTTTAAAATCTGTTTTCTATTTGAAACTATTAGAAATTCATCTAAACAATAAGAAAAACATGATTGAACTTATTGAAAGCATGGAAGAACTAATACATCAATAGAAATCTAATTGAACAATCAAATATGTCGTTGATAAAATCTTAGAAAAAATCACATTGAATATTCATACCGTATAGAAGAAACATAACCCCTAGCCCTAGCAAATAGTTTAGGCTGCCATTAGAGAAAGGAAAATACAAGTTTACTCTGCCCAAAATTTTTTCTCACAGCCTCCTCTCTAAACCCTAATGTAAAAGTGTCTAAAGAAAATAAAACTTTTACTATTTTAATTTCCATCCAGGTTTACAGCGGTAACTTGTGAGTTAATTTCGGCCTTCAAAACTTGCGAATTTGGAAAAACTCAAAACTGGAAAGTTGTAGATAATTAAGTCACGGTTTCAACCCATCTGGCCTTATATCAATTGAATTTTTGATGAGTGAGATACGCCCAAAATATTGATCAATACTCAAATCAGATTTTTCCTTTTTAGATTCTACCTCTTTGATTTCTTTCCTTATTTGAAGCTTCCAATCATGGTAGATGATCCAAGCACTCCAGCTGCTCCTTCGACATTTGAGCATGATTCTTTAGCTTCGCTTTAATTATAGTTTGGCCTCCATTCTCTCACAAATTCCTGTAAACTCATCTTTCTCACATGATTTCCTGAAAGTAGAAAATTACACACAATGAATAGCATCTATTCAAGAAATTATGTAAAGATAAATAATAGGGACTAATGCAAATAATGGTTTAATTATACCAATTAAACATAGTAATAAGGAGATAATGCCCACATAAATATATAACAAGTATATATTTTAAGGCGTTATCACACCCCCCAACTTAAATCTTGCTAGTCCCTAGCAATCCGCAAAGCACCCATGTCTACTAAAAGTAAAAAATTAAACCTAAAATACAAGCCACTTTCGTAGGCTACACGACTGCACTTCCCATGTGCAGCAAGTCTTTGAACCCCTAGGTCACCCTAGTGGACAAGTTTACTCTCGTGAGGGTTTGCAGTGACTCTACCCACAAAAGTCAAAGGTTTCTTGAAAATTCCTGCAGCAAATGTTAGTTTGCTTTATCATTATATCATACAAATGAACTTTCAATTTTGAGTTGGGATAGTATTCATCATATTTAAAAGGTTTCACTAGCTTCACTTTTGGAGTGTGTGTGTGTGCATAGCCCATCCAATCAAACCATCTTTTCCAAACATGCATAGACCAAGAATAATCTAGATTAGAGCCTCTACTCCAAAACCTCTCTTAAGTCATCAACACTCTGAAAGAACACACATAGAAGTAATGGTTTCTCTCTTCAAATCACATGTGAATAAAAAGGAAAGAAGAAATTTTAAGAATATCACATGTGTATACAAAAGCAGCCGCTAAAACAACGGAAAAAGATCTCTTGGAAAGGATGTTGAGTTCCTGGAAACATGAGGTTAATACCATTCTCATCCCTAGTTTTTATCCCAAACACATACCAGCCATGCACCTTTAGGATCAAGTAGGGCTTTAAGCTCAGTGGTAGTATAATCTTATGAAGGTAAACTGCTCTCTTTGAAATATAAGGTATATGAATCAAACGCAGAAAATTCAAACCAAACCCAACTCATAGCTATGGCAACCAACTTAAATCAAAATAACCTTTACTCAACCATATAACCCTTCTGAAATACATGAAAGATGTGTAAGACACCAAGGATTTATTGATTGATTATGTATGTCTCCTCTTTCTTTTTCTTTTTCTTTTTCTTTTTCTTTTTTTTATCTTTCTTTTCTCTTTTTTTTTTCTTTCTTCTTTTTGATTTTTTTTTTTTTTTTTTTTTTGGGAAGAAAAGAGAGACAATGGTGGTATCTAACACATCAATTGCTCAAAACTTGAACCCGCATGAGAATACCTATAAATAAAAATGTTTTGTGGTATTGTAGAAGTATTTCCCATGGCTCAAATGATGGTGACAAAGGTTAATGTAAAGGTAGGCTAAATATTTGTTTAGCTAGTGACAAAAAAATTGGTGGTTTTAGGCTCTCATCTCCTAAAATTTCACATAAACTAGCATGCCTAAGGACAAAAATAAGTAGGATCATGGTATATCTCCCATAATGTTTCCAGTAGTTAACCAAAAGAATATAGAGATCTTTTACAAATATTGAAGCATATGAAAAAAATTTAAGAGTTCAAACAAATATATACTCTCACAAAGAAAAGTAAGGCTCAAGAACTCTCTATATGGGTTGAGTTTCAGCTTTTATCTAGCTTGTTCATGATCCATGCATATCCAACATCCAACCATCCACTAACCAGGCTATTGTGCTCAAAAGTTTCCAATTGTGCTCTTCATGAAAAAGTCTTAATATAGCAAATAGTATACCCAACTCAGCATTATTCATTCCATCATATGATATGAAAATAAAGCTTATAACTCTTCTACATTCAAATTCAAGGTTTTTTTTTTTTTTTTTTTTTGAACAGTTTTAACCAAAAAGAAAGAAAAGAAAAGAAAAAGAAAATCATGCAAGGTGCAACAAAATGTGTTGACCTCTCCCCCCAACTAGAATATTACATTGTCCTCAATGTATCAAAGGCAAAATAAATTCAAGTATAAAGGGAAGAAGTTACCTTAAGCATTTAAATTTTTTTTTGGAAATTTCTTTCACACTTGCAAGTGTTAGCTTACAAAAGAAAAATAATAACAAAATAAACAAAAAATAAAAAACAAAAACAAAAACAAAAAGGCAAAAAAAACATGGTACAATTTCATATGGCCCTTTAAGATTTCATGTAACATCCCAATAGGCAGGGATCTCAAGTGGCATAGTCTCCTCCTCTGGTATAGCTCTCCCTAAGTATGGTTTTAACATTTGTCCATCTATTTTCAAAATCCTACCATCTCTAGGGTCCTCAACTACTACAGCTCCATGGTTAAGCACTTCTCTTACAATGAAAGGTTCATCCCAACTAGGTTTTAACTTACCTAGGCTTAAATATGCATATTTAAGACCATCGGGTAGTGGCTTAAGCTCCATCTGTGGTGCCTCTTCACTTGAATGCATGAGCTTTTTTTCATTCTCTTGTAGCTCCTTAAAGCAAGACTTCCATCCTTCATTAACTACCATCATCTGTTGTTCTTTCAAAACCGGTGAGGAATCCAACAAAGAAAAATTTTCAGATACATGAATATCACATTCTAAATCATAAGAACCAACAGAATTATTAAGAAGAGTTTCAATAGGATCAGAAAAACAATTCTTATTAAACTCTTCTTGAACCACCGCCTCAATGAGGTTCACATAAGCACAGTCATCATGCTCATGTGGTTGTTTAGCCACATGAAATATGTTTAGCTCCAAAGTCATGGAACCAAAAGTGAGTTGCATTCTTCCATTCCTACAATTCATTAAAGCATTAGCTGTGGCAAGAAAAGGTCTACCCAAAATAATAGGGGTATGAACACTAGGATGTAAAACAGGTTGGTAATCTAGAACAATAAAATCAACAGGATAATAAAATTGTTCAATTTTCACCAACACAAACTCAACAATCCCTCTCGGTTCCCTTATAGAGCGATCAGCCAACTGAAAAGTTATTGAAGTAAGTTTCTGACAGGCCACAAACGCGTTGACCCCTTGTGATAACTTAGATTAATGAATTAGCCTAGTTATTAATTAATCAAATTAACATGCAATATCACGTGGTAGCACAAAAAAATCACCAAAACTAAGTAATGTAGCGGAAATTAAATGACACGGTGATTTGTTTACGAATGGGGAAAACCTTACGGCAAAAACCCCACCGGGTGATTTAAGGTCACCACTCCCGAAACTCCACTATTATCACAACAAGCAGTTACAAGCAAGGAATCCCAAGTACCTTACCAACCTACAGTTGAACTCTTACCCCAATACCCAATTGGACTTGTTCTGTAGTGACAGTTTCTCCTTTCAATGCACGGCTCCCAAGTACGTGACTAACCAGATGCGCGGATCCTAGTACGCGACTTCAAACACCAACTAGAGAGAGAGAAAATTGTTAGCTGCAAAGTTCTTCAAATCATCAAAGATGAACTAGGGCACGAACTTTGTCTTTCAGATCACAAATTGCATGAACAAGTAGTTCTGAATGAATGTGCAACTTGCATCACATTGACGGCCCTTAAAATAATGCTTTTATATGTCTAGGGTTAGGAGAAAAGAAGTCCCAAAGACACATTCACGGATTGGACTTGAAACAGAACTGAAAATTTGTTTTCTTTAATTCTCGACAGATAGAGGTGTTGAGGATCTATCGAGAAGCTGTCGAGGCTCGGGGCAAAACAGTTTCTTAAATCTCGATAGATGCATGTGTCGAGGTAGGTGTCGAGATTTAGTAACTTGCACTTCCTTGCTTGTTTCTTGGACAAACTTTGATAGCTTCAACACTGAATCTTGAAACACTGTTTCTTGATGTGTTAAACACATCCTAGATTTACCCAATTACAGGTAAAGTGCATTTTGTCTAAGGATAAGCCAATTACATAAAATAGCGACATATGGTAACAACCACTTGAACTACATATGTCCTAACAATCTCCCCCTTTGGCAATCCGTGACAAAACCACAACAAACAAATGAAAATATGAGAGAAGTCATAAATCACTCAACTTATACTCACTTGTTACATACAGTAAAATCTATTCTAACACAAACTCTTGAAAAACTTTGCAAGAAGAGAGTTTATGGCAAGTAGACTTTGACAACCTGTATTTCTGAAACACTTATAAACAAAACACATTAAGGCATCTTTGTGTGAAACAGAAATAATAGATTGCATACAAGTAAAGAAACATGTGTATAAAGACAGAAAAGAACCAACACATGTAAAGGTAGGTGAAAGAAAAACATACATCATCATATATAAGAAGAGAATAAATACAATGTATGTCAATACATGATCAATGTATCTCTGAAAAGATGAAAAAGAAAAAAATACATTTGATCACCTCACTACATCCCTCAATCCACACTCCCTCTAACAAAAATGTCCTATGCTAACACTCCCCCTAAGCATGACTACTCTCATACATACCAAACTACTCCCCCTTTTTGTCAGGAGTGACAAAGGGTAGAGTGTCATGTAGACATCTCATCCGAAAAACTCACATCTCCATCATCATCATCGTCAGAAGCATCATCGTCATCGCCATCATCATCAGCCTCAGTCTCAGTCGACACATGAGGTGGCGGAGGAGAAGCCTCTGGTGCAAAGCCGCCCATGGTCGCCTGTCGCCTGGCGATGCGACCAACACGAACGTTCACCTGATACAGCTCTGTGGAGAGTGTATCTAGGCGAGCATCCATGCGCTGAAGCTGCGCCATGATGTCTCCTAATGTGACATCGCTCGAAGAAGAAGAAGCAGATGCTCGAGCGGATCTAGCGGTAGTCGGACGGGAGGAAGGAGTGGCACCGTCGGACTGTCTCGATCTAAACTGTGCCTCACTACGTTTTACGGTAGCGGCGCCTATGGCAGACATGACATGGTAAGGATCGGACGAAGGGAATGGGACGGAAAAACGGTGAAGAATCCTCGTGATAGCGGAAGGAAAAATGAGCTTATCACGAGTGGCCGTATCTCTATAGACATCTATGATGGAAAAGATAAAGTGTGAGGGAAAGTCTATAAAGAGATCCTCTAGGAGGAACAACAAAAACCGAGCACGAGGCTCTGTGATAGAGTTGTAGTGAGAAAGTGGGTGCAACACAAAAGTCATCACCATGTTAAGGAAATGAGGACCTTTAGCAAAAGCTCGACATGGTGTGTACATATGATCTCCCCAAGAGGAAGGATGCTCACAAAACGCCGAGATCATCTCGTCTTTGGACACAGTCCATAGACGCTCACAGCTAGGGTAATCAGGATGATCCACCCTAGGGACATGAAGAACCTCAGAGACTAACTCTGGGGTGACAGCAAAGCGCGTACCTCGAACGCAAGAGTAGAAAAGAGGTACTGAAGAATCGATCCCGTGGATGTTGGAGTAAAACTCTTGTATCAACACGAGTGGACATGTGACCGGGACGTCACACAGTGACTCCCAAGCCCGATTGTGTATGACATCGGGAAGGTCGGTGTCGGCAAAGTCTGCCAGGACAACGTGGCGTTCCGAATGAACACCTCGTTTAGAGAAGTTCTCCGAGAAGTCCTTATAGGCTTTCTCATCACAGAACTAGATAGAAAGAGGAGTAGTATCGGAAGAAGACGATCCCTTAGAACGCAGAGGGTTCTAGGATGGAATGGACTTACGTTTAGGTGCCATAAACACTACTAACGCAAACATAGAGAGGGAGAAGAAGAAGAGACAAGCAGAAAAGTTCCAAACAGTTCAATATTGGAAGATAAATATTGAAAAGGAAGAACGTATGCATGGATAATGCATGAACATGTGACATGCAACATAAAAACATCATGGGCTTAGCCCAATCCAAACCTAACAGCACACAATAGATAGGCACATATCTAAATGCATGAAAATACAATTAGAATGCTAATGTGATGCAATGCATGTGGTTTTGAAGATCAAATCTATAAAACCAACTCAACAATTTCATGAAAACCTCAAAAATTTTGAAAAATCCCAAAAATTTTCAAAAACACAAAACAAAGGGTTTTATAAAACATGAAATGCATGGAAATGAGGGATAAGACGCTTACCAAGTGATGAAGATCGAGAAGAACACTTGAGAAAGCCTTTGAAAGAGGTTTGGAGGGAAGGAGAAGTGTTTTGAGAGAGAAAACAGTTCTGTCGAGTGAGAGAGATTGAGCGAAGTGAGAAAGAAAACGCGAAGAACCTTCTTATAGACCTTCAGTAATTCTCGACAGATGAAGCTATCGGGAGGTATCGAGGTAGCTATCGAGGTCATGTGTCGAGAAAAACACGTCGACAGAAGAAGCTATCGAGGTCATGTATCGAGAAAGAAGAATCAACCATGAAGGAACCTCGATTGATCCAGCAGCTGTCGAGAAGCTATCGAGTAGACAGAAAGTTTCTCGATCGATCCGCCAGGTGTCGAGGCATCTATCGAGACTGTGATAAGAAAAAGTCTAAGAAGCTCGACAGACAGCTATGTGTCGAGAGGTATCGAGGAGGTGTTGAGATGCCTTTAAAAACAGTTTTTCAGAAGAAGAAAAACACAGACATGAATGCAATTATGCATGTAACTCAACCAACGATCCAAGCAACACATTAAGCTCTCAAAATCATCTCTCAACAAGAATTTTGATGCACATGTATCTCAAAACACGCACACTAAACAAGTCTAACCAATTTTATATCTCAAAAACAAGTCCAGACAGTTTAGTGAGCATACATTAACACATGTAAACTTTGTGATGGCCAAATCACATTATACCTGCACATGTATCAAGAATAGCAAAGAGTATTGCGTGTTGTGTGTGAAAACATCGCAAGATTGCATAAGTGTCTCAATGTTATGACGATTTGAGATATGAGAAAATCACTTTAACTCACACACAATCACAACTATTTGATGGGGACTATCACCTTTGAGGTACATCCTATAACTCCCACATCTCCTAGAAAACACGCTTGCAACCATATTTTAAAGCATTTTTGATCTTTTTGCTTTTTATATCTTTGCATATTTTCTTTTAACAAGCATATCATGCATGGGCATACAAGAGAAAGAAAAGAAATACCCAATTATGTTAAGCTTTTGACATTGCACTTTTGCTATGCCGAAGCATACAGATGTCATATCATAATTGGCAAGTAACAGTGGTGAGATGGTTATTTATGTCTTTCTCTTAGGATTTTCTAGTTCAACCCGTCAAAAAGAGTGATACGAGTGTTAAGAAGAAGAAATCACTTAACCTTACTCATCACAACCAAAGAGCTACAAAGCTCACTTGCTTAGTTGTGCAGAAGAATGCTCATCTAAGCTACAGGTGATACAAAGTTTAGAAAACTCTGTTTCAATGGCCATTTTAAAAGTTCACATGAACTAATGCACACAAACACACACTATTTTTTTTTTTTTTTTGTATTTTTCAAATTTTCAATTTTTTTTTTATTTTTATCAGAAAAGCAAAAATAAAACACAAAACTGAAAACACACAAACAAAAACATGTAAAGCAAAACAAAGCATAAAACTAGACTGACTCAAAACAGTAAAGAACAACACAAATAATGCAACACACAAAGACAGGAGAGAGAAGAAAGAGTGACTAAAATCACTTAGATCCCTTTGCCTTCCACACTTTGGAAGAACCTTTCCTTTTGGTCGACTCTTGAACCGGTGAAGAGGGAGAAGAATATGAACCGTTCAAGTTTGAAAGGAACATGATGGCTTTAAAAATGTCTCCAAGAGGAGCGAGAGAAGACTGAAGCTGATTCTGGCTTCCAGATGCTATTATGCCATTGCTCTATTGAGTGGCACGCCACTTATAGCAATTTGGTCGAGTGTGACCGGCAACACCACAATGATAACAGAGATGTGGCTTCTTCTGTTTGGGCTTTTGAGAGTTAGCCTTCTTATTCCTAGGGTTTCTAGTTTCCCTTTTCTCAACTTTAGGGGGTGCGCCTAGGATGGACTTGCCCTTGTCTACGTTCTCACTAGCTAATTTAGTTTTAACATTTTTATCCTCAGTTTTATTGTTATTAGCAGGTGGAACAAACACAGTTGTACTAGCAATAGGAGTATTAGAGAGAGAGAATTCATACCCTAATCCAGTACGATCTGAGGAATACTTCTGAGCACTTAGCATCTCGTCCAGTTTTGTATTTGACGTCCTCTCCAATTGTGCTCTGACTTGAAATAGTTCCGCTTCAAGCTTCTTTGTTCTCTCAACCAAGAAATTGTTTTCGAACCTCAGTGCTCCAATGGTTTGATTCGCTTCATCAACCTTTGTGGACAGCTCCTCACAGTTGAGTTCCACATCACTGAGCTTCTTGGTGGCCAGCCTATAGAGTTTCTCATGCTTCTCAGAAAGCTTGTACAGTTTCTCATAAGCGGTGTGGATATCATCTTGATCATCCATAATCTCACACTTGGAATCCACCAATTCCTTTTCTTCATCCACTTCTTCAATAACCCCATCAGTAGGATTAACAGTGGCAGTGAAGGCATTCAAGATTCCGTCGTCTTCATCTTCGGAATCGTCCTTGGGCTCTATGTCGCTTAAGGTAACAGCAAGTGCCTTGCTCTTCCCTATGCTCTTAAGGTACGTAGGACACTCTTGTTTCATGTGTCTGAAGCCTTGACACCCAAAACATTTTGGCCCAACGAGAACAGTGTACTGACCGCCATCCTTGACATCTTTCTTTCCTTTATCAAAATTCTTGAATTGTGAAGAACTAGATTGTCTACGGTCTTTGTTGAAGCCCTTTCCATTTGCATTCTTCATGAATTTCTTGAATTACCTTGTGATGTAGGACTTCATCTTGGAATCTTCATCATCTGAAGAATCATCCGTATCACTGCTCTTGGCCTTTAGTGCCAAGCTCTTGCCCTTACTTGACTTGCCTAACCTAGTCAGCCCTAACTCATAGGTTTGCAAGTTTCCAACCAGCTCAGTCAGAGGAATTCTGTCAATATCCTTTGATTCCTCGATCGCCATGATCTTAGCATGAAATCTCTCGGGCAGCGATCTGAGCACTTTCCTCACTATCTTGGGTTCAAGGATGGTTTCTCCAAGATTGAAGGCTGAGTTTACTATGTCCTTAAGCTTGGCATAGAACTCATCAAACGACTCATCCTCCTCCATCTTAATTTCTTCAAAGCGTGTGGTAAGCCTCTGTAACTTTGAATCTTTGACGATCTTGGTGCCCTCATAGGTTGTCTGGAGAATAGTCCATGCTTCCTTAGCAGTTTCAGTTGAGGAAATTTTCTTGAACTCCTCATTGGTGACTGCACTGAATAGGGCATTCAATGCTCTGCTGTTGAAGTTTGCCGCCTTGATCTTGGCATCATCCCAGTTGGCTGGCGCTTCTGTAGGCTTAGTCCAGCCTATCTCCACAGCTTGCCACACTTTCTCATCTAAAGACTGCAAGAAAGCTCTCATGCGTACTTTCCAGTATGCATAGTTAATGCCATCAAATAAAGGAGGTATAATAAGAGATTGTCCTCTATCCATGACAGCAGGGGTCAAATGGATCACACACAATAGATTAAACCCTAATCAGAGTGTGCTTGCTCTGATACCACTTGACAGGCCACAAACACGTTGTCCCCTTGTGATAACTTAGATTAATTAATTAGCCCAGTTATTAATTAATCAAATTAACATGCAATATCACGTGGCAGCACAAACAAATCATCAAAACTAAGTAATGTAGCGAAAATTAAATGACACGGTGATTTGTTTACGAATGGGGAAAACCTTACGGCAAAAACCCCACTGGGTGATTTAAGGTCACCACTCCTAAAACTCCACTATTATCACAACAAGCAGTTACAAGCAAGGAATCCCAAGTACCTTACCAACCTACAGTTGAACTCTTACCCCAATACCCAATTGGACTTGTTCTGTAGTGACAGTTTCTCCTTTCAATGCACGGCTCCCAAGTACGTGACTAACCAGATGCGCGGATCCTAGTACGCGACTTCAAACACCAACTAGAGAGAGAGAAAATTGTTGGCTGCAAAGTTCTTTAAATCATCAGAGATGAACTAGGGTACAAATTTTGTCTTTCAGATCACAAATTGCATGAACAAGAAGTTTTGAATGAATGTGCAACTTGCATCATATTGACGGCCCTTAAAATAATCCTTTTATATGTCTAGGGTTAGGAGAAAAGAAGTCCCAAAGACACATTCACGGATTGGACTTAAAACAGAACTGAAAATCTGTTTTCTTTAATTCTCGACGGATAGAGGTGTCGAGGATCTGTCGAGAAGCTGTCGAGGCTCGGGGCAAAACAGCTTCTTAAATCTCGATAGATGCATGTGTCGAGGTAGGTGTCAAGATTTAGTAACTTGCACTTCCTTGCTTGTTTCTTGGACAGACTTTGATGGCTTCAACACTGAATCTTGAAACACTATTTCTTGAGGTGTTAAACACATCCTAGATCTACCCAATTACAAGTAAAGTGCGTTTTGTCTAAGGATAAGCCAATTACATAAAATAGCGACATATGGTAACAACCACTTGAACTACATATGTCCTAACAGTTTCAACTCACCAAGTCCAAGTTTTTGATATACACTGAAAGGGATCAAATTAACACTTGCCCCAAGATCTAGCAATGCATGCTCCATGATGTAATCTCCAATAGTACAAGAGATCGTAGGACAACCTGGATCCTTATACTTTGGTGGGATCTTATGTTGAATAACTGCACTTACCTGTTTTGTTAGGAATGCGGTCTTCTTCACATGATGCTTTCTCTTGATGGTGCATAAGTCCTTAATTACCTTGGCATATGTAGGCATTTGCTTGATAACATGCAATAATGACAAATTTATCTTGACTTGATGCAAATGCTCTAATATCTCAGATGTGGTGTCCAATTTCCTAGGTAATTTTAAGGCTTATGGAAATGGTGGAGGGATTGGGCATTGTTCAATGTCATCAAGCCCAAGTGACTCAGTTTCAACCTTCTCTTTTTCAACTGGGATCTCCTTAGGTTTCTTAGTTACTAAAGGAGAACTTTTATCAATCTCTTTACCACACCTCAAAATGGTCACAGCTTTTACTTCCTCATGTTTATCCTTAGAGCCAATTTTTAGATTTTGATTGATGGGATTGGGTTGAGTTTGGGAAGGAAGCTTCCCTCTCTCTATCCCACTCAATGAATTTGTAAGCCTAGTTATATGACTCTTGGTCTCTCTTACCTCTTCATCTAGCCTAGTGAGCATGGATTCAAACTTTTGATTTTGCTCACTTTGCTTTTGAATGAAAGTACTAAGTGCATCCTCTAAGGAAGTTCTAGATGATGATGATGATGATGATACATGTGGTGAATTAAAATTCCTTGGAGTAGGAGGATTCAACACGTTGTCTCTCTTATAACTCAAATACGGATGGTTTCGCATATTTGGGTTATAATTGTTAGAATATGAAGAATTATTTGGCCAATATGAATTAAATGCATGTACTTGTTCTTCTGGCACATTTAAAAATGATGAAAGTGATGCACATTCATTTGTAGCATGGTTTATCTCATGACAGATTTTACACACCTCCATTGGGTCCTCTCTAAAGGTAGCACTAACATTCTTACTTCCTTTCATTTTGAGTGCCTCAATTTCTTTAGTTAACATGCTGATTTTTGCACTCATGTTATCATCTTCCCTCAACTTGAAAACACTTCCACTAGAAGTGATAGTGTTAGTTCTAGTCCTATCAGTGGAGTCCATAGGGCTAGGTCCAGTCCATATGTTAGAGTTTTCAGCTATCTCATCAAGATAATACATTGCATCTTCGGGTTCTTTTTGTAAAAAGTCCCCTCCGCATGAGAGTTGAACCAACTGTCGGTCCCTAGGTGTAAGTCCTTCATAAAAATAGCTAACCAACCTCCAATCTTCATACCCATGAGTTGGGCAAAAATTAAAAAGATCTTTGTACCTTTCCCAAGCTTGGTATAAGGTCTCATTCTCTCTTTGGACAAAACTAGCTATCCTTCTTTTTACTTGCTGGACTTTGTGGGGAGGAAAATGCTTCTTAAAGAACTCTTTGGCCATCTCCCCCCAACTACCTATAGACTTAGGTTTCAAGGTGTAAAGCCAACTTCTTGCCTTATCCTTAAGAGAAAAAGGAAAGAAACGGAACTTAGCAGTCTCTATAACATTTTGTGCATAGAAACTACTAATTACCTCTTCAAAAGCTCTAACATGGACATAAGGATTTTCATTTTTTTGTCCCCTAAATTTAGGAAGTATTGCTAATAAACCTTGTTTCAATTCTACATGTGGTGCATTAGGTGGAAACATGATGCATGAAGGAACATAATTTTGTGTAGGATGCAACAATTCATACATAGTTCTTCTATTCTCCTCATCATTATTACGTGTTTCATCACCCATGATTGATGAAGAAGGTGAAGGTGATGGTGTGTCAAAAAGATTACCAAAGTAGGTTTCAAAAATTTCTAATTTGCCTCTCTCGTTTCTAACCCAAATGCTCATGCAACAATGAATCCACAATCAAATAAAATAAAATAAAAACAAACAGAAAAAAAAAAATAAGGGAAAAAATGGAACGAAGTTACCAATAGAAGAATTTCCACTAGCTATGCTTTGCTCACAAAAAAAAAAAAAAAAAAAAAAAAAAAAAAAAAAAAAAAAAAAAACGAATTGCCTCTGAACATGCAGCAGCTCCCCGGCAACGGCGCCAAAATTGCTTGCTCACTCCCAAGTGCAGGAGATCGTAACAATATAATTCTCAGAGTACCGAGGTCGAACCACAAGGAGTAGGGTAAATTCAAAGACAATATAATTAAATGGCAATTTAAGTGAAGAAGAAAAATACTTTTGATTGGTGATTGTTAACAAGAATAATAATAAAAACTTATTCAAATCAATAATGTAAATACTAGGATATCGGGGACTTTTCCTATATCGATATGAGATTCTTTGTGATCTAAGAAAATATCTATTTCATAATTGATTGTTCTTATACAATTAAAAACTTATGATTCGATTGAACTGAGACAATTCAAGAATGCATTATAACCTCGATTAATAATGCGGTTAGAAAAGTTTTTCAGAAAAACCCATTCACTTTAAAATCTGATTTCTATTTGAAACTATTAGAAATTCATCTAAACAATAAGAAAAACATGATTGAACTTATTGAAAGCATGGAAGAACTAATACATCAATAGAAATCTAATTGAACAATCAAATATGTCGTTGATAAAATCTTAGAAAAAATCACATTAAATATTCATACCGTATAGAAGAAACATAACCCCTAGCCCTAGCAAAGAGTTTAGGCTGCCATTAGAGAAAGGAAAATACAAGTTTTCTCTGACCAAAATTCGTTCTCACAACCTCCCCTCTAAACCCTAATGTAAAAGTGTCTAAAGAAAATAAAACTTTTACTATTTTAATTTCCATCCAGGTTTACAGCGGTAACTTGTGAGTTAATTTCGGCCTTCAAAACTTGCGAATTTGGAAAAACTCAAAACTGGAAAGTTGTAGATAATTAAGTCACGGTTCCAACCCATCTGGCCTTGTATCAATTGAATTTTTGATGAGTGAGATACACCCAAAATACTGATCAGTGCTCAAATCAGATTTTTCCTTTTCAAATTCTACCTCTTTGATTTCTTTCCTTATTTGAAGCTTCCAATCGTGGTAGACGATCCAAGCACTCCAGCTGCTCCTTAGACATTTGAGCATGATTCTTTAGCTCCATTTTAACTATAGTTTGGCCTCCATTCTCTCACAAATTCCTGTAAACTCATCTTTCTCACATGATTTCCTAAAAGTAGAAAATTACACACAATGAATAGCATCTTATTCAAGAAATTATGTAAAGATAAATAATAGGGACTAATGCAAATAATGGTTTAATTATACCAATTAAGCATAGTAATAAGGAGATAATGCCCACATAAATATATAACAAGTATATATTTTAAGGCGTTATCATCGCTCATGGTTGAGCTTGCTTGTGGATAGGAGTGGGTTTCGGCGTGGATCGGAGTGGGTTTTGACGTTTGGGCGAATTAGCATGGATCAGAGTGGATCTTTCTTGCTCGTGGGTCAGAGTGGGTTTCGGCGTTAGGACGAATCAACGTGGATCGAAGTGGATCGTTCTTGCTCATGGGTAAGAATGGGTTTCAGCGTTGGGGCATATCGACGTGGTGTGTTTCAGGTTGTTTTGTGGTGGTTATGGGTTTGTGTTGGTGGTGGCGGTGTGGATCGAAGGAAGGGGAAGGTTGTGTTGGTGTATCGGCATGGTGGGTTTCGGGTTGTTGTGGGTTGTTTTGTGGTGGCTGTGGGTTTGTGTTGGTGGTGGGGGCATGGATCAGAGGAAGGGGAAGGTTGTGTTGGTGGTAGGAATGGCAACGGGTCAAGGTCGGGCCGGGTTTTTACATACCTGGACTCGACCCGCAGGCCTATACACGCGACCAGAACCCGACCCGTTTATTAAACGGATTTTTTTTGTGGGGTCCAGACTCGCCCGCCAGTCCTCACTGGCCCTGCGGGCTCCAATTAGCCCAATCAAATTTGGGCCCAAGCGGTGGCCCAACCAAAAAAAAAAAAGGAATTGGAGACCAGCAATGAGAACAATAGGAAAAGAAGATGATAAATCATGATTAAAAAAAAGAAAAAAAAGAAAAAAAGAAGATCTTTCATGATTTATTTTTTTAGGTAGACTTTGGAGAGATAGGTTACACCGTACCCAGATTGATCAATATATTAGTTAATGTATCTAGTAGCTTGCTTTAAAGGTGACAATAAGATTTCTAGAAAAGTTTGAATCCTTCTTTTGTTTGCTACTTTACCATCTTTTTCTTTCACATCACAAGAAACCTCTATTTTCGTTAAATTAAAAACCGAACCTTCCATGAACTGGCGCTTTAATTAAATAAATGGTGTAAATTTTGTCAACAAGATGCAGAACCTAATATATATGCAGCCTGAACTAGTCTCTTCATGAACTAATATTTATGCTTTTTTGCATAAGGCGGCACTAAAGACCTCTCAATGCAGAGATCTTACTTCTCAAGACAGGAATATGAGTCCACAAGCTTCAAATTTCAAGCTCTTGATCAGGCAAAAAGCTTGGGCGGCTGTGCTTGAGAGTGAGTGAGATAGAGGCTGTGTGACCGTGTGAGCTTTAATATGGCGCCAGCGGCAGTGAGTGACAAAGTGAGGCAGCTGGCTGTGCTGTGAGTATGATTGTGTGAGGCGTGACGCGTGAGAGTGCTCTGGTGTGAAGGGCAAAGGCGTGAGAAGTGAGGTGAGTGAAATGAGATGTAGGTGGGTAGGGTTTATAACTATATATATATATAAGGGGTTTATAATAGGGGTTTTTAGTAATTTTAAACCAACCAGGTCGAGTCCAGGTTTTTAATAATAAAATCCGAACCCGCTTTGGGTTTTTTTTAAAAAAAAAAAACCCATACCCAACCCTATTCTTTATCGAACTGGGTAAAATCCAGCCCATTAGGGTTGGGTCGAGCCAGGTACCCACGAGTCAGGTAGCAATTGTCATCCCTAGTTGGTGGTGTCTGTTGGTGGGGTGTTGGGATTTTTTGGATTGGTGGGGTGTTGGTGGTGGTTGTTGGTGAAGCCTTGTATGATTTTTGTAAATAACTGAAATTGTTTGAAAGGATTTTTGTGAAATTAGAGTAGAGCACTTTCAAGTGTAGGATTTTTGTAAATATTTTTTAGGATTTGTGTGAATATGAAAATTTTATTTGGATTGATTGGCTCAAGACTGTTCATACCAAAAGCAAGTGTGTTCTTGAATCCAAGCTACAAAACCTCCCTTTTTTGATCTTGTTTGTTTGAGTTTTTTTTTTGTTATTTTTTTTTAGAGGAGAGAGACATAAAAGTGAAGGTAAAATACATTTTTACCCCTAATTTTAATAAAAGAGGGTAACAGATGGGTAATGAATTGAAGTTTAGGTGAGCAAAGTGTAAATGATTGAACTAAGGGTAGGCAAAGTGAAAACAGGTCATACCACAAGTGGGTTTACTGTAATTATCCCTTAAGAAATTGATATTTCTTGTTTGTGTACCCTCTATAGCTTAGTTTTGCTCTATCTTGCATTGCATTTGCATTTTATACATTAAGCATAATGTGTGCTTTTTGTTTTTGTTCATAAACTTTTTTGAAAACCAAAAAGATTTTTGTGTTTTGTATTACATATCATGGATGTGTAATTAAGGTTGGCCATATTATCTTTACATAACTTGTTTACATACTTTGTTTAGCTTGGATGAGCTTATTTTAGTTTGAGCTTTGTAGTTCATGTTGTGTGGGAGATGTTTATAGCTTTTGATCATTTGATCTTAATCTTTAAGTCACATACTTTTGATTGTTGGACTTGAACTTAATGAGAAAAGCATAAATAACCATCTCACCACTGTTTACTAGCCAATCATGAACACCTTAGTGCATATCATAAGATTTTGTGCTCGAGAGAGTGTAGCACATGCACAAAAAGAACATAAGGTGTAGCCTTGGATTAATGATAAAATTGGTGTGTATATTATTGGGCTATAATCAATTCACAATGAAATAAAATTGGTGTGTACATTATCTTGACTATTCTAATAATTCCCAAATCAAATTAAATAGGTGTGTACATTATGAGGCAAAATAAGAAACTTACATGATTGCAAGCTTATTTTCTAGGAGATGTGGGAGTTATATGATGTAACTCTTTAGGTGATAGTCTCTTTCAAACTTATGTGATGAATTTTATAGAAAATGTAATTGATTACTATCTACATATCACCTCACATTTATCTCATGTTGTTACTCGTTGCACACATTTCACAAGTTATTCTTTGCTAAACTTAGTACATAAAATTGTGTGTGAATTTCGTTTGGCCATCCAAGATTATGTTTTCCAATGTGTTTGATGCAAAATATGTTTAAGGGTTGGCAAAAATTATGTTTTTGATGATTAAAAACTTTGTTTTGAAGTTCTAGGTTGAAAGCTCATGTTTTTTGAAAAAAATTTAATCTCATACTCATGTATTTCATTCATGAAACACTATGCTTTGAGGAGTATTTGCATAACATTGCTCTGTTTTTCAAAAATTCAAGTTTTTTAGATTTTCGATCAATCGAAGCTGTTTCTCGACTGATCGAAAATGCATTAAAATTTTTGGTTTGAATCTACCTTGCTTGATTGGTATTTGATCGATGCTCGACCGATTGAAACTGAAACATTTTCAGTTTTTTTAAGTTTTTTATCAAATTCTTTTTTTCATGCATCATTTATGTTTAGGATTCCCATGCATTGCATTGTTTTTTGGATCCATCTTGCAATTTTGTAGTCATATCTCTCATTATTTTCACACATAACATGCTTACACTTTGCTAAATTGGGTACTTAACTTGATTTAAAAATTGATTGATTAATTTTTGAGTAATTTGTACATTTTAGTAAATGCTATTTTTTTGTTTTTTATGAATTGCAGAAAATATTTTTCTAAGAGATATGATGGATAATCAATATGCAAATATTTTCTCTACTCATGCAATTGTTTATGGGTCACATAGTGTTAAGTTTGCTTTCATTGAAAGAGAGAATATTTTCGTTCAAGTGAATTCTCAACTTAGGTTTTTTTTTGTTGGGTTTGTGTCTTTTTATTTATCCCCACCTCCTAAAGCTTCCCCAAAATTTTTTTTCCCAAAACTTGCTTTGTTTTTCCTATTTTTATAGTGGGAGAAAAGTTTTTTTTTAATGTTTGTTGTTCTTAGAGGGAGTTGTTACTCTTCATAGGGGGAGTTGCCTCTATTCTCTATAGAGCTGGATTCATATGTTTGCTTGATTCTCTATTTTCTCTTGACTATTGTTGCGTATGTTTTTTTTTTTACTCTTTGTTTGAGTTGTTTTTGTCAATACATGACACAAAAGGGGAGAAATAAATGAAATGTGGGAATCTTGTTTGTTTTGTTTAGGGGGAGTTGAAATTTTTTTTGAAAGGGAGAGAATATAAAAAGTTTTTTGATGTATCTAACTTAGGGGAAGAGTTGGTTTACTTTTGTTTTTATATTGTGTTTCATTTTGGTTTACTTGTATTTTCCACACATGCGTTTATGGTTTGTTTCGTGTTTCAGGAATTCACAGGTTAATTCAATCGTGGCTGCTGTCTACACTGGCAACTGATAGATAATAGTTAGGTTGAATTGTGTTTAGGGCTTTTTAAATCTGATTGGGCTTTTTGTAACTTTGAGCATTTCATGTTTGTGATGTGTTTTGTCATGGATTGCTAAAGGGGGAGATTGTTAGGTTCTAAGACCTTAGGGACTAATGTATTAGAACTTCGATATGAAATGTGTTGGCAAACCATGATCAAAACATTTAGTCTAAGTTTAGACTTGCTCAAAGTTTGGTTTAAATTAAGTTTGGAATCAAGTAATTGCAATAAAGTACTATTCAATTTCTTCAAGGCTTGATCAATAAAAAATTAGATTCAATCGATTAAAAGTCCTAAATCAGCAAAAATCAGCAAACGTAAAAAGGCTATAACTTGATCGTTTAAAGCCTAAATCGCGAGCCGTTTTTTCTAGTATTTAAAGGACATTATAAGCTAACCTTAAAGGGGGGTTTGTAGAGTTTTTTAGAGGGATTAGAGTGTATCTTGTGCCTCTTTTTTAGATATAGGGTTTTGTACCCAAAAGCTCTCTAAGGATGTTATTGTTGTGTATGTGAATCTCTTATGAGATCTAGAGGTGTTTGCCTTCACATATACTTAGGGTCATCAAGAATCAAGATTAGGTCAAGAGCTTGATGATCGCTTTAGTTGCTGCATAAAAAGCTTAAAGATATACAAGTGGAGTACTTGTGCTTGCTGTGGATCTGAGAAAGAAGTAGTCCATGGACTCGGAGTTATCACGTGGTCGTGGTAGTAAGTTTTCTACTCAAGGTAGTAATAGAATGTTAGTAGTCTAAGTCGCTATTGTAAAACTTCAATTCTTTCATAGTGGATCTATTTTACCTTGAGGATAGCTAGGTTAAATCCTCCCCAAGTTTTTAAGAAGTTAGGTTTTTTACCGGCTTAGTTTTTCTGGGTTATCATATCGTTGTGTTCTTTATTTTCTGCACTTTTCAATGATATGATTTACTGGTGTTAACCTAGATCTGAATAATTTACCTAAGTTAATCACTTGGCTAAATAACTAAGCTAAACAGTTTGTGTTTTAAGGGGTCTAAGAATTGTACAGAAGGGTCACGACAACTGGATCACTATAGGACAAAAGTACAGTCTGGCCTTTCTATTAACTAGCGACTGGAACTTGCAACTCATCCCAATCACGAGCGACTCACCAGTGCACCCTGTTTTGCTGAAAACTGACTTTTCACATTCCATCTCATTTCCTACTATAAATACCCTTATACCTACGAAATTAAGAGAGTTTCCAGAGAGAATTTTGAGAGAGAAATCCTAGAGAAAAACAATATTGATTCATCCACAATCTTATATATTTGATTCTCTAAATTCCTCTACTCTCACTCTCTCCATTGTCATACCCATGAAAGGATCATAAACCAAATCCTTACCTCACTAAATTCAGATTAGTGAGAAGGTACTTGGTGTTTGGGAAGTAGTTCAAGAGAAACCAATTTATAATGGTTGATGCAATGGGCTAATTGTGGGATCTAGTAAACTAGAGAAGACAAGGTTCACCATAACCCTGTTAGAGCAAGAAGCTTGGACGGCTTAAGTGCAAGTGCATCAAGTAGAATAAGCTTGGAGGGTCTATTGCTATTCATGTATCCCAACTTATTTCTAGTTGTCATTTACCGCTTGAAGGGTGACGGAGAGGTTTTTCGCCAAGTTCTTCAATTTTCTCTTCGATAACACGTGCTAATGTATTTGCATCTCCCTTTTCCTTACTCTTTGCTTTTAATTACTATTGCGTTGTGATTATAATATGACTTAGAGTAGTTTGATAATTTGGGTATTATTTATAGTTCATATTTAGCACATATATTGTTTGAATATAAACTTGCTTTGAAATTTTGTAATTAGGGGTCTAAACATTCACAGGTGTTTTATATACTTAGTGAGTTTTCAATTGGTATCAGAGCAGGTACACTTTGATGGATTTCTAAATCCTTAGTGTGATCCTTGACCCCTAGGATGGATAGGTCTTAATCCCTCAATGCACTTCCCTTCTTTGATGGGAGTAATTACGCATTTTGGAAAGTGCATATGTGTGCATTTTTGTGCTCCATTGATGAGAATGTGTGGGTTGCTGTAGAAGTTGGTTGGAAAAGGCCAGAGGCTGCCAAATTTACTTGGGATAAGGTAGTTCTCATAGCGGCTAATGCTAATAGCAAATCATTTAATGCTATATTTTGTAGTATCTCACCAGATGAATTTGACAGGATTTCTCATGTGTCCATTGCTAAGGAGGCATGGAAAATTTTGGAGACTACCTACAAAGGCACCGAGAAGGTGAAGAATACCAAGCTTCAAATGCTTACCACACGGTTTGAAGAATTGAAGATGAGCGAAGATGAATCATTCAACTCATTCTATGGAAAGTTGAATGAAGTGGTAATCGGCAAATTGAACTTGGGTGAGAAGATGGAAAACTCCAAAGTAGTAAGAAATATTCTCAGATCATTGCCAAAGAGCTTCCAAGCCAAGGGGATCGTCATTGAGGAGAGCAAGGATCTTGATGAGATAAATGTCCAAGAACTTATCGGCTCTCTTAAAACATATGAGCTATCTCTACCATCTCAAAGGAAGAGCAAATCCCTTGCTCTTAAGACAATCAATGAGAGAATTGAAGCTCAAGATTCCTCAGATGAGGACAAGGTTGAAAAAGAGGTGGCGTACCTTGCAAAGAACTTTCACAAGTTCTTGAAATTCAAAAAGGATGGGAAGTCCTTTGAGAAAGGAAAATTCTCCAATTTCAAGAAAGACAAGAAGGATTTCAAGAGGAAGGATTCCAAAGACTCTCCATCTTCTCAAGTACTGACTTTTTATGAGTGCAACTGGCATGGCCATTTGAAGAAAGAATGCCCTACCTATTTGAAGGAAAAATGGTAGAGCTTTTGCTACAACCCTTAGTGATTCGAATAGCTCAAACTCCGATCCTGAAGAAAGCTATGATAGGGAAGGAAACTACTCCACTTTCATAGCCATTGCACCTGTAGATTCTTTGGAAGACTTAAACAATCTAGTGGAAGAGCTTGGTGAGCATACCAAGTGGAATCTATTGGGGTTGGAGATGAATCCGATGATAATGAAGAAGAGTGCTTCTGTGAAGGAACAAATAGATTATAAGAATGCTACAATGCACTTATTGAAAAGCGCCGAGAATTTGCAAGAGTGGCTAAGGCAGCCATTAGAAAGATGAAGAAAGCCGAAGAGGATTATAAAAGCATCCTCATGCAGTACAAAGAGACCAGTTGAATGGTTGAATGGTTAAATGAAGAACCCATCAATGCCTATTCTAGGATAAAGTTTCTTGAGCTTGAAGTTGTTCAAGAAAATGCCAAAGTGGAGCATGTTGCTTCCAAGAAACTTGATGAAGCACTTGCCTATCAATAACCCCTTTTGGATAAAAGTGGCTTAGGGTATACCGAAGAAAGTAGCTTAAGCTCTAAAGTTTCTAAGGAAATGAGGTTCGTCAAGGCTAAAGTACCTTCAACTCCTCTTGTTGACAATGTAAAATCTAAAAAGAAACCAAATGTGGTGAATCAAATGGTTTTAATGAAGTCTCCCAAGCCAATTGTCACTAAGCCTAAAGTAAGAGGAAAGTCTCTTCCTAAGACACAAAGAGGTCCACAAGCTTAACACTATTGCCATCATTGTGGAATCCAAGGGCACACTAAACCAAATTGCAACAAGCTCCAAGCATTGAAGAATGCGGATTTTTAAAAGCCAAGAAGACAAGGAAAAGGCAATAGGAAACCCAAGAAACTAAAAGGGCAATAAGGAGAACCCATTATGAGTGATGTGATGAAGATGATTGACACCATCACCTCATGTTTGGCCAACTTCACCTTAAGGTTTGAGAATCATGGCTTAAGTACCCAATCCTCAAAGGATGTCACCCCAAATTCACGTGTCATGTGGATGAAAAAGGGTACCCATCAAGGTAGTCAATACCATACTGGTACTGGTCATACCGGCTAGTATGTATTGTACTAGTACATATACCGGTATTGAATCGTCAACATTTCTTACTTGTTTAAATACCAGCTGTACCAGCCATATCGGCCAATTTTGAACAATACTGGCTTGTACCGGTCGGTACAGAAAAAAAAAAATTTTTTAGTTTTTTTTTTTTTTTGAATTTTTGTTAGAGCAGAATGATAACTTATTTGCGTTAACTTATTAGTATTATTTGTTTTCTTAGTATGCAATGAAAATTAAGCTTTATATTTTTTATATTGTGTTTTTTTTTCTTTTAATTGATGCTAAAGTCTAAAACCATGAATAATTTGTTCTGAATTGAGAAAATATTTTATGGTAAAATTTTATATTTATTGTAATATATATTTACACACACACACACACACACACCCACCCACGCCCACACACACACACACACACAAGCACACACAGATATATATATATATATATATATATATTTATAAATATAAAAAATAACGGTAAACTCGAAACAGTACACCGATATTAACCGGTACCGAAATATATCGTTCCACTGGTCAAACCGGTACAGCCTCCGGGACGAGATTGACTCCCTTGGTACTCATGCATAAACATTATAACATGTCCATCCATCAATTATTTCTATATAATGTGACATTGTTGGTTGTTTGCTTATTTTACATTCTAGCATGTTTTTTATGTTTAAAAGCTTTGGTTGTTTGTTGTTTGTTTTTTTCATTCTTTTCTTGCTTCGTGTCAAAAATCCAAAAACAAATAAAAAATATAAAATCCAAAAAGTTTGATCGGCAATGTTGTGCATTGTCACATGCATGTTTAGCCTTGTACCTTTGTACTAATGGCTTTGTGCATTAATGAGCTTAGCTTGTTCTCTATGCACTTGTATCTTTGTGGGAAACATCTTGACACCTATGTGATTGTTGTAAATAGATCTTTAAACTTGTCATGAATGATTAGTCAATAGTTTTGTTGATCTTGAGGTATGTGTAGACTTGTGCCTATATCTCTTCCCACTTTTTTTTTTTTTTTTTTGGTTTATAGCTCAACCAATATCAAATCTCGAAAAGAGATAAAGAGCTGAAAAAGCCGTCGCACAAACTAGTATTTGACTAGGAAAAGGGAAATCGGCATGTATTTAAATTTTATGGTGCCAAATGCAAAAGGCTTACTCATCAAATTGAAATATCAAAAATTCCAAGCATCGATCTTAAAAAGAAATGTAAAGATCAAAAGCAAAGAAGCCAAATGAAAAGCTTCTGACTCAATGTAATCAATTTATGTGGGAGGTAATATATGTTCATTTCTACCATTGAGATAAGTCACTCTACGTAGTGCTAGTTGTGTATGACATGGTTGAATCGATCTTTGAAGCTTCACATTAAACTAAGGACTATCTCATGTTTGATACCCACTCACAGCACACATGTCTATATTCAATGAATGCCTTATTCATTTGTGTGCTTATACTTGATTAAATGTGATGTACATACTCAAGCATTTGTTGATCAAACTCAAAAAGATTTTTGAGTAGTTCAATTGTTTTTAGTTTCTTGTTTTGAAAAATTTCACAAAAATCCAAAAAATTTGCAACTCTGTATTTTGGCCACTCACTTACGAGTCATGAGTTTTCAAGCTCCAGTCACGAGCTTATCCAGAAGGTTTTCTCAACTCACTGGCAAGTGAGAACTCAAGTCGCGGAAAAGACTTAGAATCTCTTTTTCAAAACCTGGACTTTTGGCAACTCATTTTGGCAACTCATTCGCGAGTCGCGAGGTCATCCAGAAGCATTCGCGACTCACTGGCATGTGTAAGCCCCAGTTGCGAAAAAGACTTAGAGAAAATTTTCAAAATCTGGGTTTAAGGGATTTTGGTGACTCACTTAGCAACTCACTCGCTAGTTAGTTGAGTCGTGAAAAATGTATGTTTTTCAAAAATAGGGTTAAAAATTAAATAGTTTTTCAAAATTTATCATTTTCCCTTGCATCACGTGCATGCCTCTTCATCTTCTCTGCCTTTCCCTCTCTCAAAACCACTATTTTCACTCCAAAAGCCTTCATTTTTCTCTTTTATATTCACTCCAAATCTGAGAAAAGGTGTGGATCTTCACTCCTCTTTACTTTATTTCAAGTTTAAAGCATTATATTTCTTGGATTTGTTGTTTTTGTTGAGATATTGAAATATTGTTGATGAACATAGGTGTTTGTTGTGTTTGATGAAATTATCATATGGGTTTTGTTGAGAACGATGGTATAATGCTTGTTTTACATGTTTTTACTACATGCTCATGCATTATATGATGTTTTGTGTTGTGGAGTGCATATCATCTTGTTGAGAAAAAATGTCTATTTAGAATTCTTTTTTTTTTTGTGCAGTGTTAGACTCCGTTGAGTAAAATATTTGGGGATAATCATGTTTCCATGTTTGGAACAACTAATGGTTATGTGTTTCACACTTTGCCCCTTGCATGTTTGCATGCCTTTTATGTGCACACATTTTCATATGATGCACATATATACAATCTTTAACATGTTGAGTATTTAATGCCATGACTCTATCATGATTTGATGTTTAGCATCTTCACTTGTCAATTTTTTTGAATTGCTCTTTAAATTTCAGTTTTTAGGGTTTAATTCATAGTGTATGTTTTTGGTACTAACTTGTTTCTAATCAAGTTTGTTGTCGTTTATAGTGCTGTGTTTTTGTGGAATTTTCTGCTATGTTTTGTAGATGGCTCCACGAAAAATTTTTGCTTAACGTGGTGATAAGAGAAAGCACCTTAACAAAAGCCTGTTTTGTTCCCCTCAACACTTTGAGAGATATGCCGCTCAATTTGAAATAGCTCCAATCATTCAAGAGAGACATGTGAATCTTATAGATCTCAAGGATTCCTTCATTCCTAGCTGTTTTAAAGGATAAGGCTGGGATCAACTTCTTAATGGATTCCTTGGTATTTGTGAACCTTTGATCAAAGAATTCTATGCTAATGCATCCCTCAAAGAGGATCACATAGAGTGCTGGGTTAGAGGTTGTCAATTCACTCTTGACATTAATGACATTGATGCTATACTTGGACTTAGAGAACAAGATCATGAAGTGTTCATTCCGTTCAAGGATAGAATGATCTCTCTAGAAACTATGCAACATCGCATTGGTGGCTATAGGGAAGGAAGAAGCCTCAACACAACCTCTTTTCCTCCAGATTTAAGATGCCTAGCATACATCATGCTGTTCAACTTGTATCCGGTCAAGAAGTTGTCCACCATCAACAATGCTAGAACCATATTCCTCATGGAGCTTCGTGAGAAATCCTACATTGACATTGGTGCACACATGTATAGCATCATTACTGAGTCCACAAAGACAACCTCAAGTTCAAAGCTTGTTGTCCCAAGTCTCATAATAAGGATTCTTCGTGAAAATGGTGTGGAGACTCCATAAACCATTAGTTTAAAGCCTTAAGCTCCTTCCATTAACTCTCAAAAAATCTCAAGAAGTAGGGTTAGACTTCCTGAAGATGAACAAGCAGAAGAGACTGAAGAAGCATCTCATGCTGATACGGAGACTAAAGCGGAAGGACAACAACCTCTCCCAAGACATGGTGGTGGTCGAGGGAGGAGCGAAGCATCACCATCTTCATCAGTCCCTCTCGATGCTTTTCAGATCATACTTGAGAGGATTAATGGTCTTCGGGATGTGGCAAATGAGCATTCCAATAGCCTTGTAGCTACCCATGACCAAATCAACTTCTTGGAAGCCAAGTTTGATAGCTTCACTCACCAGCCATAGCTTTTTGGCCATTCCGGTCAAAAATGGGGAGGAGTATTAGGTAGCTCTTGAGGGGGAGCTTATCTTGAGGAGCAGAACATTGGTTTTAGATTACGGTTTTCATAGCTTTATTATGATTTTCATAGGACTTTATTTCAGTACTTTATGGTTTTAGTATTTTGGTTTTAAAATACTTGGATACTTAGATATTTTGTGTTATGGTTTCTTGGACATTTTAGCTACTTAGACTATGTTTTTATATGTACCCTTGCTTATGTAGCTTAGTATTTTTAGTTAATGTTTTGCATCTTCTCTTTAGTACTCTTGTGCCATTGTTGGATCTTCTATCCTTGATACAATTCAAACCTAATGCTTCATGCTTTAGTGTTCTTGCATTGATTGAGTGTTAGACATGTAAATGATACTTTGCATTGAGCTTATTTGCTTGCATGTCCGGATATTAATTTACTTTGTACATATTCATTGTAGTCACTATTTCTAGTGATTGCTCATGTATGGTCAAGTTATGCTTCATTGCCATATTAATAATTACTTGATCGCATTATGCTTGCTCCATATGCATTCTAAGTTTACCGCTAACAATAAACTTAATGGTTGCATTTTGTGATATTGTTTAAGGAGACTTGTTAGTATGGTTCAAGAGCTTCACAGATCTAGAATTAGGTGTGAGTGAGTTTTGGCTACTGTTCCCAACTCTCATTTTAAGTCTAGAGTCTATTTTAGGGTTTTGTCACGAAATTGCCAAAGGGGGAGATTGTAAAGTTGAATTTATTCAACTATGTGTTGGCTTTATTCTGTGCCAAATTTGCTTGTAATTTATCATTTAGAAACCCTGTAAGGGTTGTGTGTGTGAGAGTATGAAGAATTGATCAAGTGTGTACAACAAGGAGCAATTGGCAACTGACTTGCGAATGGCGACCCACCAAAATGTGGCACATGTGTGAAGCATGTAGGAAGTTGAAGGGTCATTACAGCTGGATCACTACAGAACAAAAAGTACGGTCTGGCCTTTCTGTTAATTGGCGACTGGAACTCGTGACTCATCCCAGTCACGAGTGACTCGCCAGTGCACCTTGTTTTGTTAAAAACTGACTTTTCATATTCCATCTCATACCCTACTATAAATACCATTATACCCATGAAATGTAGAGAACTTCTAGAGAGAATTTTGAGAGAGAAACCCTAGAGAAAAACAAGATTGGTTTATCCACAACCTTACACATTTGATTCTTTAAATTCCTTTACTTTCAACCTCTCCTTTGTCATACCCATAAGAGGATCATAAACCAAATCCTTACCTCACCAAATTCAAAGCAGTGAGAAGTACTTGGAGTTTGGGAAGTAATTCATGAGAGAACCAATTTATATTGGTTGATGCAATAGGCTAATTGTGGAGTTCGGTAAGCTAGAGAAGACAAGGTTCGATGTAACCTTATTGGAGCAAGAGGCTTGGAGGGCTTAGGTGCATTGGGTAGATTAGGCTTGGAGGGTCTATTGCTATTCATGTATCTCAACTGATTTTCTAGTGGATCATTTACTGCTTTGAGGGCGGCCGAGAGGTTTTTTGCCGAGTTCTTCGGTTTCCTCGTCAATAACATGTGTCGATGTTATCTTGTGTTTGCATCTCTCTTTCCCTTACTCTTTGCTTTTAATTACTACTCTGTTGTGATTAAAATATGACTTAGAGTAGTTTGATAATTTGGGTATTGTTTATAGTTCATATTCCGCTTATATATTGTTTAAATATAAGCTTGCTTTGAAATTTTGTAATTGGGGGTCTAAACATTCACAAGTGTTTTATACACTTAATGAGTTTTCAACTTCAGAACACATGATATAATAAATGTTGTATTGTTGATGCAAAACAAGAGGAAAGTACTATACCATTACACTGGAGAATATTTGCATAGAGTGTTGAAAAAATATGGTTTGTATCTCATACAAAACATACGCAGCGAAAAATTAAGGGATCTACTTTATTCGCAATTGATAACATGCACTATGTAAATTTCAGAATTTAAGAACAAGAGAGCATACCTTGAAGCGGTGAAATTTAAAACAAAAATCAGAAGCACTTGGGAACACTTTTAATCTTCACTCCAATTCCACTAATGCCCAACAAGTGTGGTCTAAGAGAATGACTTTCTCTAACACATACATTCTATTTCATAGTGATGTCTCATCATAATATTCTATATGTTTCTTACCTTGTATCTAGCTGATTATCTAATTGGGCTAGCCTTTTGGGCCTTCCCAATTAGGCTTAAGTGTGTGACTTAGAGTGGGACCAAAAGGGATTAAAAAGACATTAGCTCCAATGAACTTTGGGCTTTTCTATCAAGAAGTCCAAAGTTACCATTAACTAAATTTAATACCACTATATAAATATAGTTGCACTCTAGGCCTTATTTATAAATTATATCCCAAAACTTTATTGTACATGCAACCCCTTCATAAAATATTCGTAGTAATACAAAGTTATGAAAGTAGATTGCCACTTTAGAAGATTACTACACTTAATTCCTTGAGTGCATGGTTTAATCCTTTAAGATATTCTACATATATTTATGAAATCCAATTCCATAAATATATACTTTAGTAACTCCATACTAAAGTGATTAGGCCCAACATTCTGAATAATCAAACCCATTAAACTTATCTCAGAGGAATATTTTATATCTCTGTCAAGAGAAGATGAATTTCATCTTGAGAATATATGTTTCATCAACACTAAATATGGATGCTCAATATACAGAGATTTTGATCGTGACTTTAGATCTCACTCTTGATATATCAAAGTGACCTATACTTCATGATTAGGTCCATTATCCTCTTAGGATTAAAAGTTCATATAAATAGAAGTCGTGAGATTTATTATTCATTTGACAATCGTTAGAAGAATAATAAATCTCACAGTGGTCTAGTTCAATATGTTTTAACTCTTAAAACATATCAACATACCAACTAGAAATCTTCATTTCCATGATTAAGACAAATCATCTTAGTTCATATGTTATAGTCTTCGCAAATGAAATGCCTAATTTCATCACCAACTACGAACTAAAATTCTAAGTTTACAAAGAACTTGTGATTTATATCTTTTGTGATTTTTTACATAAATCACATACTATGCATCTTATGGACTATATGATAATGTCCCGATATTCACGTTACCATTATTTTTAGATAATAATAAATCAACTTTATTAATCACAACATTAAGTCATACATAACATTATATAATAAGATTTAAGGGTACTAATCCTAACAATCTCTCACTTGCCCTAAAGACTATTGTGCATTAAACTAACTCTCATTTCCTCCAAATGTGACTCGAAGTCCTTTGGGGCAAGGCTTTGGTAAAGAGATCCGCTAGATTCTTTGCACCAATCAATCTTTGCTACTACTACATCTCCATGATCAAGTATGTCTCGAATGATGTGTTACTCTCTCTCTATGTGCTTTCCTTTCTTGTGATTTCTTGGATCCTTGGATTGTGCAATCGCTCCACTATTATTCCAGAACAATTTGATAGGAACTTGCTTAATTCTCATAACACCAAGATCAGAAAGGAATTTCTTGAGCCAAACAGCTTCCTTTGCCGCTTCACAAGCAGCAAAATATTCAGCTTCCATGGTGGAGTCGGCAATACAAGATTGCTTAACACTCCTCCAACTTATGACTCCACCTCCCAAGGTGAACACACAACCTAAAGTGGACTTTCTGAAATCAAGATCTGATTGAAAATCCGAATCTGTATAACCAATAGGTATCAAATCCTCACTATGATAAACAAGCATATAATCTCTTGTTCTCCTTAGATCCTTGAGAATATGCTTTACAGCTTGTCAATGTTTAAGTCCTGGATTTGATTGATATCAACAGATCATGCCAACTGAATAACAAATATCTGGCCTAGTACAAAGCATGGCATACATGAGACTTCTTACTGCAGAAGCATAAGGAACTTGTCTCATCATGTTTTCTTCCTCAAGAGTCTTAGGCCTTTAGTCATCAGATAGAGGAACTCCATGTCTGAAAGGAAGTAATCCTTTCTTGGATTTTTGCATGCTAAATCGTTCTAAAACCTTATCTATATATCTAGCTTATGATAAACCAAACATCTTATTTTTGTGATCTCGCCAAAGCTTAATCCCTAGAATATAGTTAGCCTCACCCAAGTTCTTCATATCAAATTGGCTTGACAACCAAACCTTTACCAATGACATTACCCCTACATCATTTCCAATAAGTAAAATATCCTCAACATAAAGCACTAGGAATATTACTACTTTATCTTAAAGTTTCTTGTACACACATGGTTCATCTAGATTTTTTTCAAAACCAAATGACTTGATTGATTGATCAAATCTAATGTTCCATGACCTAGATGCTTTCTTAAGTCCATAAACAGACCTTTTCAACTTGCATACCATATGCTCTTAGTTCTTTGTTATGAATCCTTCAAGTTGCATCATGTATATTTCTTCTTCAAGAATACCATTAAGAAATGCAGTCTTTACATCCATTTGTCAAATCTCATAATCATAATGAGCGGCAATGGATAAGAGAATTCTGATAGATTTAAGTATTGCTACTGGTGAAAAGGTTTCATCATAATCAATTCCTTCTTTTTGTGTATACCCTTTCGCCACTAGTCTTGCTTTAAAGGTAACATTTCCATATATCCATTTCTTCCTCTTGTAAACCCATTTGCAACCAGCAGGCTTAATGCCGTTAGGCACCTTTACAACATCCCAAACTTGATTGGTATACGTAGAATCTAATTCAGATTTCATAGCTTGGACCCAATGATTTGCATCTATATCATTCATTGCTTCATCATAAGTGTAAGGATCAGTTTCAGCCTTTTCTGAGATAGTTCATAAGTTTCTCCTAAACCGATAAATCTTATAGGTGGCCTTACATTCCTCCTACTACTACAAGGCACCTGTGTACTAGACATCTCATGAGTAGCATCTCGTGGTGTATCCAATACAGCCATATCATACCTAGTTTCATCCATTAGTTCTTCAACTACATTCATTCATTTTAGCCAAAACAACTCTAGTTCTAGGAGTAAAATTATTCAAATAGTCATTTTCTAAAAATTTAGCATTTGTACTAACAAAAACTTTGTTATCATTACGACTATAGAATAAATAACCCCTAGTTTCTTTTGGACAACCCCAAATGTGGAGATATCTCATACTAGGCTTACGTCCACTCCACAATTCTATGAGTGTTTTGGGAATAGATTTTGATGGAACTAAATTTAAAAGATGTATTGTTGTATCTAAGGCATACCCCCAAAAGGAAATTGGTAAAGTTGAGTAACTCATCATGGACTTAACCATTTCCAAAAGAGTCTAATTCCTTCTCTCTACTACACCATTTTGTTGAGGAGTCCCAGGTCTAGTCAATTAGGATACAATCTCATTCTAAATTAGGTAATCCTTGAAATCTCCAAGAAGGTATTTGCTACCTCGATTAGATTGATTGGCCTTTATGCGTTTACCTAATTGATTCTCAACTTCAGTTCTAAACTCTTTGAACTTTTCAAAGGTTTCAAACTTCCATCTCATTAGGTACACATAACCATATCTTGAGTAATCATCTGTAAAAGTGATGAAGTACTCATAACCTCCTTTTGCTTTGGTTGACATAGGACCGCAAACATCTGTATAAACTAATTCAAGCAATTCTTGGGCTCTTTAACCTTTTGTATTAAAAGATCATTTGGTCATTTTACCCTCCAAACAAGATTCACAAACTGAAAATTCATCAAAGTCCAATGGCTCTAAGAGTCCATCTTTGATCAGCGTTTGAATTCTGTTTGGATTAATATGACCCAAATGCAAGTGCCAAAGATATGCATCATTAGTAGAAGGAAACTTTCTCTTTAATGATTTTACATGAGAGTTATCATCTAATTCAGAATTATTTAATTCATGATTATCAGGAGTTAAAATATAAAGACCCATGCTTATTACAATATTTCCAAAACAGATAAACATTTTATCCATCGTTATTACAATATTGTCTTTTAGGATAACACAATACCCATGCTTACCTAAATAAGTTGTAGAAATTAAATTCTTACAAATATTAGGTACATATAGATAGTCTTCCAATATTAAAACTCTAGAATTAAAGCATAAACTAAACACTCCAACAGCTATAACTGGAATCCTGCTCTCATCAGTCAAAGTAAGAAATAGTTCTCCCTCATTCAACTTTCTAGTCTCCTGGAACCCTTACAAAGAATTGCAGATATGATTAGTACAACTTGAATCCACACACCACGAATCAATGGGATTATGTACTTAACATATTTCAAGAAGAAATGAACTTTTTCATACCCTTATTCCTGACAGCTTTGAAAATTGGACAATTCCTCTTCCAATGTCCTTTCTCACCACAATGGAAACATTTTCTTTTGGTTTTTCCCTTATTGGCAACTCTTAAGGCAATTTGTTTACCATCTTGCTTGGTGAAGTCCTTCTTCTTCTTCTTCTTTTTACCTTTGCCTTTCGACTTAGGTAGAGAAGAAGAACCTTCAATCATATTGGCTTTAACATTGGCAGTACCAAGAATGCCTTCTGCCGCTACTAACTCATTCATTAATGCAGACAACGAATAAATCTTTTTGTTCATGTTATAATTAAGTCTAAATTCCTTGAATGATTCTGGTAGTGACTGGAGTATCATATCCACTTGGAATTCTCCATCAATGTCGGCACCTAAAACTTCCAATGTATTCAGATTAGAGATCATCTTAAGACAATGCTCCCTTACTAAAGTACCTTCAACCATTTTGGTATTATAAATTTGCCTCATAGTTTCTTGCCTTACAGAACGGCTTTGCTCACCAAACATCTCTTTCAAACTTAGCATAATGTCCGAAGCTAGTTCTACATCCTGCATTTGATGCTGTAGAACATTTGAAATAGATACTAGGAAATGGCACTTGGCCATCTCATTAGATTTCTGCCAATGATTATATCACTATTTTTCCTTAAGAGGAGCATCTAATGTAGGAAATTTAGGACAAGGTTGAGTAAGCACATACTTGTACTCTTCAGCTGTAAGAACAATGTCCAAATTTCTTTTCCAATCAACATAGTTGGATCTAGTCAATTTTTTTTTTTTTTTGTTAAGAGTAGCAACAAGTGGACTAAATGATGCCGTGATTCAAATTTGAAAAAAAAAAAGAATATAATAAGTAAACTAGACATTATCAATTTAGCATACAAACATATAGTATGGAACCTCAATAAAACCATAATATAAAATGTGCAACAACAACCCAATTCCATGTTTAAAACTCCTTGGTAGCAAGTAAATTATAAACACTATGATTGATTGAGAACTATTCTCATTATTAGTTCTATCATGATAACTCTTACCAAACACTAATAATATGCCATGTTCACTTTAGTGTCAAAGTAATAATGACATAGCTCCATAGGGAGGTTAACATTAAACTTAGTCTAGTGTGCACCATTGCCTGAAATCTATGTGAGTCATTAAGTAACTCCATGGTTGCATGGTCGTTCTTAATGTAAAACACATATCATCCATCATTAAGAAGTTTAATCTGTAGTCCCATGATTTAAACACCCTCCGATGGAAGCAAGGCATATACGCCAAGGCAGGGTGCTTGGTCACACTACTATAAACCGACAATGGAGGCTGTGAGATTCAACCCTTGTATCTCTCTCTCACTAGATATTTTAAAATAAATATTTTTATTTAGAAATCATGTGTAATCTAATCACACATAGCCTTGCACTTTTAAATTTGAAAACACTTAGAAAAATTTAGAATTTTCTTTCTTTCAATTGATAGAATGTGCCCCTCAATAGGTTGAAAAAATTAAAAATTCGAACTTGACAATTTGCTTGGCTCAATTGGTACTTGATCGCTACTCAATCGATTGAAAAAATAAAATTCGATTGATCAACTAGCGATCGAATATCAATCGAATCAAGTAGATTAGCCACCAATTTACTCGATCGATCGAAAGCAATTTTCGATTGATCGAAACTCATGAACTTCAAATTTCTAGAATTTTTCTAAGACAATTTTCAACTGTTTTTCATGAACAAACGACCATTGTATGAACATAATAGACAGAGATTTATATCAAAACTGAATTCCATTGAAGTTGAAGCCTTAAAGTTCAAATTAACATACTTAATTTCAAACTTAAACAACATCATAACATCAATATCAATTTTCATCAAAACATAATTTCAATCAACCATGTCGAAAATCAATTGCATAACTTTCTAACATCATAAAACTATCATCTTGATTACCAAACTCACAAAACATGTTATACAATTCGAAATTGAAGACCGCTTTGATACCAAGTGTTGGAAAAATATGGTTTGTATTTCATACAAAATATACGCAGTGAAAAATTAATGGATCTACTTCATTAGCAATTGATAACATGCACTATGTAAATTTCAGAATTTAAGAATAAGAGAGCATACCTTGAAGCGGTGAAATTCAAAACAAAGATCAAAAGCACTTGGAAACACTTTTAATCTTCACTTCAATTCCACTAATGCCCAAGAAGTGTGATCTCTCAATTAATTCAAGGACGAATAAGAGAATGACTTTCTCTCACACATACATTCTATTTCATAATAATGCCTCATCATAATATTCTACATGTTTCTTACCTTGTATCTAACTGATTATCCAATTGAGCTAGCCTTTTGAGCCTTCCCAATTGGACTTAAGTGTGTGGCTTGGAGTGGAACCAAAATGAATCAATAAGACACTAGATCCAATGGGCCTTGAGTTTTTCTATCAACTCTTGACAAATCTAAAGTTACCATTAACTATATTTAATACCACTATATAAATAGAGTTGTACTCTAGGCCTTATTTATAAATTATATCCCAAGATTTTATTGTACATGCAACCTCTTCATAAAATATTCGTAGTAATACAAAGTCATGAGAATAGACTGCCACTTTGAAGATTACTACATCTTAATTTCTTGAATACCCGGTTTAATCCTTTAAGATATCTATCGTATATTTATGAAATCCAATTCTATAAATATATACTTTAGTAACTCCTTACTAAAGTGGTTAGGTCTAACACTCTGAATAACTAAACCTATTAAACTTATTTCAAGGGAATATTTTATATCTCCGTCATGAGACCATGAATTTCATTTTGAGAATATATGTTCCATCAACACTAAATGTAGCTACTCAACATACTGAGATTTTGATCGTGACTTTAGATCTCACTCCTAATACATTGAAGCAACCTATACTTCATGATCAGGTCCATTATCCTCTTAGGATTAAGAGTTCATGTAAATAGAAGTCATGAGATTTATTAATCATTTGACAGTCGCTAGGAGAATAATAAATCTCACAGTGGTCCAGTTCAATATGTTTTAACTTTTAAAACATATCAACATACTAACTAGAAATCTTCATTTCCATGATCAAAACAAATCATCTTAGTTCATATGTTATAGTCTTTGCAGATGAAATGGCCTATTTCATCACTGATTACAAACTAAAATTCTGAGTTTATAAAGAACTTGTGATTTATGTCTTCTATGATTTTTCACACAAATCACATACTATGCATTTCATGAACTATATGATAATGTCTCAATATTCACGTTACCATTATTTTTAGATAATAATAAAATAACTTTATTAATCACAATATTAAGTCATATATAATGTCATGCATAGCATTATACAATAGGATTTAAGGGCTCTAATCCTAACATAGAGAACCAAGTAAACTCAAGTAATTACAACTTCCATTACCACATGAATCAGAATATTAATGCAGCAACAAACCAACTGATCAATCTAAATGGATTCTTGGAGCCTAGTAAGTGATAGCCTTTTAGATCTCCTCCGAACATATTGAGATTATCCTAATCATAAATTCTTCTGCCACAACCATAAAGCTTTCTATGATTTATCCCTCATATATCTTCCAAATAGCTTTATTTTTCTGCCTAGAATGATGGGAATACATAGCGTGGACACAAACAATAGCTGCTATAGGTAAACTTTTTATTAAATAAACAAAGCTGCATGGTTTCATATGACATCTTCATTGTTTAATATAATAATATGTTATAGCATCTATCCCTATATAGTGCAGTGACATGTATGCATCTTTATTAGTCCAAGTTAATCACAAAAGTAAGGTCAGCCTCGGAAGAGAAATCAAAACTGTTTAACAGTGAATGCTGAGGCTAGGGTCTGAAATTGTTAACAATATAGCATAATAATAATGTGCCAGAATAGTAAAAATAAAGAATACATTCATTTTTCAATAACAAACTAATGTAGCATATTAAAAATGTGCCAAAGAATACAGTAATTCTTCAATAACAAAACAATCAACTGTTGATTCTAAATATACATGTACTTCCGCCTTCTACATTCTTTATCAATTCAATCGACTCTAGAGCAGCGCAATTGATGCTAGGCACAAGATTAAGATAAGCCCAATTTGATTCTATCTTTCAACGGCAGAAGAACTATCAACTCCACAAACGACTTGAATGGAATACACTGAAATACCATTAGGTTGAAATAGCCCAAAATTTGTCTCAGATGTGGGTCCAGGCTTCATATTTTCATTAAACAACACAAAATTATACACATCCAAATCCAAATTCGGCCTCAATGGTATCACTTTGTTTGAGATACCATGCTAATCAATTTGCCATTATACTTAGCTGCATTATCAAGTGTAGCACCAACTTCATCAACATCTCCGTTTGATGGCCAACCAGTCTCCAAGACACAATTAGAGATCCCATTATAACCCAACATAGACATTGCAAAATAAACCGAATCAATCTGTGCAAATAACATGTTGTCATAGAAGAGATTGGTAGTTGGATCTTCAAACCCTTTATTTGGCTCAAAAAGAACATAATCAAGAGGAATTTCCTTTAAAACCTTGTATGCAAAAAAAGGGTACATATTAGCGTAAAGTTTTGAACCCGTTTGCACGTGGAAGTTCAAGATTTCATGCATATATCCCATTAATTCTTGCATAAAAGCTCCACCCGATGGAGGATAAGAAAATTCCATGATATCAAAGGAATGTGCTGTGGTTACGCTAATACTTTTTGTTAGGTTCATGTGTTTTACTATTGTCAAACCATGCCAAATTATGTGTCTTTTATTGAGTTTTGATGTGTTTTAAAATTGTAATTGAAGACCAAGTTGAAGACACAAAGTTTACTCTACAAAAGCTCAAGGAAAACACATTTTCAGCACTTTTTCAGCATGTACCTCAACAATAGCTTGATAGATCAAGATTTTGTTCTCGATAGTAGCTCAATAGATCAAGCTTCGCAAATCAGCAAAAAATAGCAATACAAAAAAGCCCATAACTTATTCGTTTGAAACCCGAATTGAGATCCGTTTGAACTGGTATTTAAAGGACATTATAAGTCATCCATTAAAAGGTTTTTTAAAGAGAGAAACACTCCATTTATGCAACTAGGGTTTTGTAACCAAGTTTCTCTATTTCACCAAACCAAAGAGTTTTAAAGTAGATCTAAAGATTCCATTGGTCAAGAAGCTAAAGTCATAGCAACCACCGTAGACTTGGTACTATGAGAAAAACCTTGAAGAGATTCTTGAAGTCAATTGGAGGTTCCAATTGTGATTGTGGGTGGAGCGTTCATATATTGGAGAGTTTAGAGGTTTTGAAAAGGTAGAAGATTTCTGCTGTAAGTTCATCTACTAGGATTTTAGAGTCAAGGGACAAAAGTTTTGTACTAGATCTGAAACTTCTCTTTATTATAGTGGATTGTTTTGGGAATGTTTTCCTCCAGGTTTTTTACTGTGAAATTAGTTTGTTTCATTGGTTTTCCTAAGTCATCATATTTTGTCTTATTTACTATTCCATTATGCATAATATTGATATGATATTGATGTTTGTTTGTGTGAGGGTCACTTTTTGATGGTATCCAGGCGCTTAAGCAAGGGCCCTGGGCCCTTTTATCGTAGTTTAAAGGGACTGGACTTGGTTTCTTGCAACTAAATGGGCTGTTTACAAACCAAGTAGTGCACAGGACAAGGTTCCTACAATACGTATACAATAACAAGCGAGAATATATGTACTAAACAACAAGAAAAACAGCAAAGGAAGGCAATGTAATAAAGAAACGCACAAAAATAACTGTTAGGGATCCTTAATTCAATAAGAAATACTCCATTAGTTTTCTTAATTATGATTACAATATGCTCACTAAGACGTGATTACAAGGTCTAAATAAGCTCAAAAATTACAGACTTAGATGGCTATCTAAGCCTCTAAGACTTGCAAAATTTGAATTCTTTTGAATCCAAGTATGTACTATAGTAGCTGTTTCTGGGATACCGGGAGATATTTCCCTATTTCCTTTGAGTTTTGACAGAGTTTTCTCAATGATTTTCTTATGATTTCAATATTGCTCCAAATAATGTCTTTCACTGTTATTGCTTCCTCCTTTTATAGCAACACCTCAGGGCTCTAGGGTACAACTGGTTCCCTCTCTTTGCTTTCCTAGCTAACAAAGTTCGTAGCGTGCTAGTAGCATTGGTGGCCGACCCATTCCTTATTTCTCATAGTTCTCTTCTTTTGGTGTCTTTTCTCCAAAAGCCCCTTGCTGAACTTTCATTCTAAGGGGTCTTTAAGGGAGCTGACCTTCAATTTCTCTTCCTCTAAGGCTTCTCTATCTTCCTTTCTCTAGACTTAGCCTTTTGGTCGCCCCTCCTTTTTGTCATTTTTTCCTAGTGAGCCAAATCCTTCCCTGCCAAGTCGAAAGTTTTCCTAGCTACTTCCCTTTATGGTTCTTCTTTCTGGGTTCCCCGAGGTACCATCCTTTTGTTCATGAGTTGTTACTCTCCAAATCCTCTGGTTTTGTGATGCATCACTGAGTGCTTGAGAAGGATACACATGTCCTTTGTTTCTTGTGCCTTTTGGTTCCCTTTTTGAGCTGTCTTAATCCCTCTTTGGTTTGTGCTACACGTCTTAGGGATCCTAGGCCCTTGGCAACCACCTGGATCTCGGCCCGGCTCTTTCTACTGGACTCTCTTTGGTTCTCTAATCTTGGCAGGCTGGGCCCTTTTCTTTCTTCCCTTGGTTTCCTAGATTCTAAAACCTATCCTTTCATGGATCTTGGGCCTCAAATCTATTGGGCCTACCATCTTTTTCTTTTGTGAGCTCAAACCCTTTTTTAATTTTACTTTCCATGAGCTAGATCAGAGTGCTATTTCTTTGGGCCTCATGTCATGATTTTTTTAGACCTCAACAGTTTGTTTGAACAAGGATTATTCATAATAAATCTAATTAACATCTTCGGTTTAAAACTTGTTAATTCTATCAACCAAGGTCTAAATTGCTAAGGAAGCATTGACCATTCTTGGGATCACCTATGAAGGTACTAAGGCAGTGAAGACTGTTAAGCGTCAAAGACTCACTAGCAGTTTTGAAGAAATAAGGATGGAGGAAAATGAGACATTTGATGAGTTCTATGCTAAACTCAAGGATGTTGTGAACTCTATCTTCAATATTGGAGAATCTATAGCAGAACACATAATTGTTATAAAAATCTTTAGGTCCCTACTTGAAATATTCCCTGTCAAAATCACTGCCATTGAAGAAGCGAACGACATTAATAAAATTCCTTTTACTAAGCTTGTAGGAGACCTTCAAACCTATGAGATGGGATCACGTAAAATAGGAAAATGTGGAAAGAGTAGGAGCATGGCCCTTAAGGTTATAGTGGAAGAGAGTGATGACTCTAAAGATGAAGATGAGGATAAGGATGAGGATGCGGACTTAACTTTCATAGCTAAGAAGATTAGAAAACTTCTCCAATATAGGAAAAATGATAAGAACAAAGCTCCTAGGAAATTTGAATCCTTTAGAAAGGGTAAGAGTGGAAAACCCCTCATCCAGTGCCAAGATTGAAAAGGTTTTGGTCAAATGAGGATAAAGTGCTTCTCCAATATAGGAAAAAGGATAAGAATAAATCTCCTAGGAAATCTAAATCTTTTAGGAAGGGTAAGAATGACAAACCCCTCATTTAGTGCCAAGATTGTAAAGATTTTGGTCATATGAGGATAAAGTGCCCAAATTACCTTATGAAGAAAAAGAACAAGAAATCAAAAAGTAAAGTGTTTGTTGCCACCTTGAGTGATACTGAGAGTGATCTTTCTAATGAGTATGAGGATGAATGTGGTAATTATATGGCTTTTGCTACCACAACTAAGAAGGTGATTGTGGAGAATGTTAGTGATAGTGAGGATTCTTCCGATGATGAAGCACCTAAGAAGTTGACCCCTCAAGAAGCCTATAATAAGTTGTCCATTGAATACATAAAATATGAAAAGACCTCCTATCTTTGCAAAAAGGAACTCAATGAGGTAAAAACTAAAAAAGTTGACCTGTTAGTCAAACTAAATGAGACTACTAGGTTAATTGAGACTCTTGTTATGGAGAACCCCTCATTAGATAAGAAGGTCAAGAATCTTAAGTTTGAGCTTAGTTAAGCTAGAACTTAAATAGATAGGATGTCTAGTGCAAAGCTAGATGAGGTTCTGAGTTCTCAAAGGCCTAGTTCTAATAAGACTAGCTTAGGATATGTTGATTCCTCCGACCCCTCTTCTTACACAACTTCTGGATCAAAGACTATTGTTGTGCCTCAATTTGAGAAGGTTGATAAAGGTAAGAAATCCATAACTAATATGTCTAATTCTAAATCATTTGTTAGACCTCATTCTAGAAAATCTAGTAGTTCTAAAACTACTCAGGTTTATCACCATTCTAGTATTCCTAGACACACTCAGCCTAATTGTTTCAAGTTGTATTCTCAAAAGAAAGTTTCAAAAAGGTCACAAGTTTCTTCTCAAGGTTCTATACCTTTTCTTGGTGTGTTATTAAAAGTTTTATGCTTTTTAACTCAATTTTAGAGGAATTCTAACTTCTCTATGTCATTTGGTAGTCATACTAGAACATGTGTCTTTTCATCTTTACGGCCAAAGAATCGTACTATGTGGGTGATAAAGGATCCAAAGACTTAATTGTCTTTCTATTTGTCCTCTACTTTAATTCCATTTATGTAAAAGTAAGACTTTTATGCTTGATTTCTTATTTGTTTTTAGAATCATGCTTTCATGCGTTGCATTGTTTTTGCATTTATTTATTTTTACGCATGCATTTTTTATTTCTTTTATTGCTTTTAAGAAAAGAAAAAAAATTGAAAAAAAAAAAAAAACAAAAACAGTGTATTTTTTGTGTATATTGGTACTTGTGTACTTTGGATGGCCTTTGAAACAAAGTTTCTCAATTTTGTATCACTTGTAACTTAGATGAGCATCTTCATGCACAACTAAGCAATGTGAGCTCTGTGGCTCTTTTATGTGATTCACATGATTTAATTGATCTTTTATCTTTCATATATTAAATCACTCTTTTTTACGGGAATGACTAGAAAATCCTAAGAGAAAAGCATAACTAACTATCTCACCACTAAAGCTTGTCAATCATAAAACATTTGTGTGCAATTCATAAAAGCCGTGCTCGGTAAGTTGTAGCACTTGCACAATAAGAAAATGATGTTTCACTTTCATAAATTGGATATGTCTTTTCTCTCTTATATGCTCATACATGATATACTCAAAAGAAAAAATATGCAAAGAACATGAAAACTAAAAAGAATCAAAATGCCTTTAAAATGGTTACAAGCGTGTTTTTAGAAGATGTGAGAGTTATATAATATACCTCAAAGGTAATGATCTCCATAAAACAGTTATGATTGTGTGTGGATGTATTTGATTCTCCTATATCATTACTCTTCATATAATGAGACAATTGTGATTCTTGCAAAAGTTTCACACATAACATGCAACTCTTTGCTATTCTTGATATGATGTATAGGCACAATGTGATTTGGCCATTTAAAGTTACTCTTGTACTAGTGTGAGTATTTTTTTTTTTTTTTTAAACTGTGTTTTTGCTTTAAAAAGACTTGGAGTTTTGAGTTTTGCATTTTTTTTTATTCCCTTTGTGTCCATAGCATCTTGTTGTCATGTTCTTGTAGGTTTATGGTTCCTTGTTAAATCTCTTTCCTCAAGGGTAGTAATAGATTTAGGGGGTGAACTTCATGTTAAAGGGAAGAAAATCTTTGATGTAACTAACTTAGGGGGAGAGTTAGTTTGATACATACATCATGTATTGTTTCTATATATGATGATGATGTATATGTTTCACTCTTTATCTCACATGTGTTATTTCTTTCTCACTTATACACATGTTTCTTATTTATTTAACTTGTCATTGTTTTCCACATAGTACCTTGATGCGTCTTGTTTAGTGCCTCTTAGGAAAGACAAGTTAAAGCCAAGTCAAGATTCCGAGCTTTCTTCTTGCAGCAACTTCCAAGGTTTAGATCTTTTAGACTAGGCTTATTTTGTAACCTGTAGTAGAATGTATTTTAGGACATTCAATGTACTCTTGTGGTTTTGTCACAGATTACAAAAAGGGGAGATTTTTAGGTTCATATTTTTATGTAATTAGCATATCCTATTGTGAGAGACTGGGAACTTCGGTGCTCTCAAAAAAGAGATTTTTGGATGTTTTGAAGGGCACCTCTCTTTTTGGGTAAGTGGTGTGAAGTCGTCACTTATTTTTTTATACAAAAAAAAAATAAAGAAAAAAATTAATACAACTTTACATGACCAAAATGCTTCATTGTTATTGATTGAATAAAAATAAATACAAACTTGATAGATTGAATATTACAAGGCTTTGAGTCCTAGTTACAATCTACCCAAAAATAAAAAGAAAGACAAAGCATAAGTCTACCTATCCAAAAGAAACTAAGTTCAAAGGCTAGGTTACGGAATGTGGAGGTGTTAGGCATCCATTCTGCCCAAACAGAGTTTGGTCTTCTAGACTCTAATGACCAATATACCCTTTATGCATGATATGAATGTTATGTTGCATACATGACACACTTAACGAAAACTAAGTCACATAAATCGATTTATGAATGCATTCTCTTTTTTTAGAAAAAAAAATTCAGATATGTTTTTGTAAACAAAATATATATATATATATATATATATATATATATGATTTGATTCATTAAAAAAATAGTTTTGTAAAGAAAATTAGACATGTTTTTATTAAATAAGAATATCTATATTTGTAGAGAAGAAAAAATCAGATCTGTTTTTTATGAATAAAATAAGAAAAAGACTTTTTTAGAAGAGGGACTGCACTCATAAAAATAGAACTATGTTACATGCATCAAACAAAAACATCTTAACTTTTGACTTCCTCTTTTAAATTTCAAAATCTTCTATTTTGTGACAAAGGAAATTTTTCTTAGAAAAATCAGATGAATATTTAATGAAAATATAGACCAGTTTTTATAGTTAAAAAAAAATCAGATCTGTATTTAATAAAAATACATTTTAGTTTTGCGTGTAAAAAAAATCAGAACTGTATTTAATGAAAATAAAGATCAATTTTGATGTGTAAAAAAAATCATATATTTAATGAAAACACAGATCTGTTTTGATGTGTAAAAAAAAAAAAATCAGATATGTATTTAATGAAAATACAAATCTATTTTGATGTGCAAAAATATTTAGATCTGTATTTAATGAAAATACAGATCTATTTTAGTTTTAAAAAGATTTAATAATGAGTAGATTTTTTAAACTCAAAAGAAAAATAATAGCAACAAAAGAATCATCTAAAGATATATTTAAAGAAAAGTTTAAACAACACATAGCAACAACATCAGAAACCAAAAAATAATAAAAATATCCTAAAGCTATTTATGCATCATCAAGTAGAATTAATAGAAAAGAATAGAAAAAGGAAGAGAAAAACTACCTCTTGCATGAGCATGCTCTTCTTAGTGAAAGTATATTTTAGGATTCAAAGAAACTTATTCAATTCTCTTTGAAACCTAAAATATTTTGTTTACAGAAAAGAAATTCCTAAGGCCAGAGCCTCTAGAACGTCTTTAACGTAAGAAAAGAAAAATAAAAGAAGAAAAGAGTCAGAAAGAGGGGAGTCAGAGAGCGTGAAAGAGTGTGCTGAATTTTGAGAGGCAACCTCTATTTATAGAGGCTGGGATGTTCGAAAAATTAGCTAAATGATCAGAGTACGAACTGGAATGTGTCCTTATCTTTTAAAAATCGAAAGGAGTGCATTTTATCTCAATCCAAGTGCCCTCAGGTAGGGGCCCGTGTTTGTGGCAATCAGCACTCCAAAAGTGCCGAATAGCCCTTTTGGGTGCCAGTCACGCATTTGAGTTTTCATCCATTTTGGACTCCTTTTCTAAGGTTTTTGAGCTGGGACTTGCACTTAGACACGTTTTTAATCCATATTCTAAAAATTAAACTCTTTTTATAACAATTCAGGTCTTTTTAGCAATAATTATCTTGTAGATAAATACTCCAAAAAGTCCTGATTATCCACAATTTTATTGTTATCTGATTATTCTTTTTATTCCCATGCAAGCAAGCCTATTTTTGACACTAACTAACAACCAATCACCAAATTACTTAATTAATTTCAATTGTCTAGCCAATCAGAATTAATTTAAATTAATCATATGTGTTTGGTTCCACCTAAACCAAATCCATGCAGATCGTGCAAACTTGATCATGCTATATTTTTCAATCCAATAGTCTGATTTGGAAATCGAGCATATCATCGCGACTGTTAGAACCTCAAGATCATTTTTATGATATGAAATGAACAAATCAATGCATGTAATGCAATCATGAATTTTGGGTATATAAATGGTCATTCTAACCATCTTCCTTGATTAAATCATGGGTGCAAAATTAAGTGTCTACACCTAAAAAAGCTGCTATCAACTATGTGGATCAGCAACTTTTTATTGAGAAAAGTTGCTGAAAAAAGCTGCTATCAACTATGTGGATCAGCAATGCAAAAAAGCACATAACTTATTCGTTTGAAGCCCGAATTGAGATCTAGTTGAACCGGTATTTAAAGGACATCATAAGCCATCTATTAGAAGGCTTTTCAAGGAGACAAACACTCCATTTATGTGGCTAGGGTTTTTTAACCAAGTTTTCTCTATTTCACCAAACCAAAGAGTCTCAAAGTAGATTTGAAGATTCCATTGGTGAAGAAGTTGAAGTCATAGTAACCACCACAATCATAGCAAAGAGTTTCTCTACTTTGAAACTCTTTGGTTTAGTGAAATAGAGAAAACTTTGTTAGAAAACCCTATTTCATAGAAATGCAATAGCTTCTCATAGAGAAAATTAAACTCTTGGGCTCTATATCTATGTGTAATGGTTTTTAAAATAAGCCTTATATATGTCTAGAGTTATGATAAAAGAAACCCTAAACAAATACATCAACCTGTGCCGAATTTCAGATATAGAATTCTAAAATCATAATTCTCGATAGATCGAGCTTGTGTCGAGCTTCTTTACTTAACCTTAATAGTAGTATCTGTCGAGTTTCTGTTGAGCCTTAATGAATCAGCTTCTTCATTAACCTCGATAGCCGTATCTTTCGAGTTTCTGTCAAGACTTAATGAATCAGCTTTTCTTTACTTGTTTCTTAGATCAATCTTCACAACTTTAAAGATTCCACTTGTAACATACTTCTTGATATATTAAACCCACCTTAGATCTATCCAATTACAAGTAAAATGTGTTTTATCAAAAAATTAGCCAATTACATAGAAAATATGAATCTAACAATATGGCTCGTCTTTGACCCCTTTCCAATACAGTCCTTATGATAAAGATGTGAACACAACATGCCTGAAACCTTAGACCCATCACAAAATCATCCAAACAAATACTACATTCCCTTCTTGAATAAGAATCATCAATTAGTTTAGTTTCCATGGATTCCCTTGTGGGGACAACAGTAATGTCTAGGACCATTGGGAATATGGTACGACTAATAATGTTCTGATGATACATGTCAGAAGCAAAGGAAATTATATGTCAGCTATGATCAAATCCATGAAGTGTTGAGTTAGGGGCATTTCAGAGAATGTATTGCACAGAATTGTCGTGCCATTAACGAAGAGTATGTTACATGAAATGGGTAATTGTTGGTGTAAAGGTAGTTAAGGGAGAGCTTTATGGGTATTCTGAATTGTGGCAGAAGTAGTACAAGCTGATCACAAAGTATTGGGTGTTGGGTATGATATTGTCAATGATATCATCTTCAAAATTAGGTTTTGGGTCCTCCAAAATGTGATACTCCATTGGAGACAGAGCGCTTTCTTACTTATAGTGAAAGATTTGCAGAGGGAGACTGAGAGCGTGAGAGAGAGAGAAATTGTGAGTCCTATTATAGTCGGTTCAAAGGGATTTTTTTCTTTTTTCAAAATAACACCCATTTTCAAAAAAATTTGTTAGCATTAGTTAACATCAATTCCAAACTATTTAGGAAAGTAACATCTCGAGTCTCTTAGACTCGAGTTTACTGTAGCAACTCAAGTCTGAAAGACTCAATTTCCAGTGAAACTCGAGTATTAGAGACTCGAGTTATTGCTCTGCACAAATAAAATAAATAAATAAATAAGAGAAATAGAGGAAAACGAAACTATAGCCTGAGGAAGAAGAAAACCTTTGCACGAATCCTTCGCTTGGAGCCTTTGCCGCCTAGGTTCAGTCCGAGCCGTGGGGTTTGGGTTAGGGAGGTATGGGTTCGTGGGTTTCGCCGCCTGGGTTCAGGGATTCTCCGCATGAGTTCATGGGTTTTGTTGCTTGGGTTTGTGGGTCGTGGGTTTGATGCTGGGTTCATGGATTTAGCATTAGGTTCGTGGGTTTGTTGCTTGGGTTAGCTGCTGGGTTCACCGCTAGGTTTGTAGTTTTCGTTTTGATCTCTTGCTTTGTGTGGTTTCTACTTTGATCTCTTTTTTGTGTTTGAGTTTTTGTTGTTTCTTTGATTGTTTGTTTACTCATGGATTTTTTTTAGATGGAGAAGACGAAGAGACCAGAAGAAGAAGAAACTTGCAGTTTTGTTTTCTTGGTTGTCTGTTGTGGAACTCGAGTCTTAGAGACTCGAGTTTCATGTAGATTTGCATAGAAATCAAGTTTTTGATACTCGAGTTGCTACAGTAAGCTCGAGTCTAAGAGACTCGAGATGTTTATTTCCTAAATAGTTTGGAAACCATGCTAACTAACGAAATTGTTTAAAAAAAAAAAAAAAACCCCGGTTCAAAGCCCCAATGCTATATCATCTTCCTTCCTTATAATTTATTAAATTTATTAAATCTACCCTTGAAATTTATTAAATCTAAAATCAACACCGACTCTTTGTCACAATACCAAATTTAATATTACCATAGACTGATAGCGTTGTTTTAGAAGTTTTCACATACAATCTTATCGGGCTTTTGTTTAATTCTATTTATTTATTTAATTTTTTATATAAAAAAATTCCCATAATCTGTTTAGATATTTTGATTGGTTGCTCTTTGGGAATAAAAACGCAAACCCCAGGTTTCACAGTTCTCACAATTATTATTTTTAACTAATATTGTTATGCATGTTCCATGCTTGATACAATAAAAAATTATTTATAAATTAAGAAAATGTTTTAATAATATAGAGCACATCGTGTAAGACTAGATTTTATTGAAACCAATAATAATAATATTGTTAGTTATTATTATTATTATTATAATGAAACTTTTTTTAATGAAAAGAAAGTTTTTCATTACAACCTTGATTTCACTTCTCTACTCAACCTTAAGGATGATCTAAGCTAACTTAGCTAAGCAAGAAGGAAATGTAAGTACAAACTCACTTGTCTACTGACTTAAATAACTATTTGGGGGAAGGTTCTTGAGAATCTTGGGATTAGCTTTTAGAGTTGTAATCCTTAAGAATCATTCTCCAATTGAATCCTAATTGCATGCAAGTATAAAGGAGTTTGATTTGCTTTCAAAATCAATCACCATAGACCCTATATAAGGGTTGCATTGGCACTGATCTAAAGTATGCATAAGAAATCTCTTTAAGATTAACAAAAAAAAGAAAAAAGCAAAACCAAAAACCTTAACTTTGCTAACGTAAGCATCAGAGAGTAGCTTGTTGGATCAACCCAACAATCTTTTGGAGCTATTTTTCCCCCTTTTGCTAGCATCCATTGATCAAGGTTGAACTGTAAAATCAACATAAGTGATTTTCCAATGATAGGAAGAAAAAAAAAAACATAAGTAATAGAGAGAGAGAGAGAGAGAGAGAGAGAGAGAGAGAGAGAGAGAGAAACATAAGTAATAGAGAGAGAGAGAGAGAGAGAGAGAGAGAGAGGGCTTGCTAAACGTGGAAAAAAAGGAGACTAACATTCTCTCTTAAAAGTTATCATGATTTTTGAATGAAGTTTGTGCTGTTCCAAATCTATTGACAAGACTATTCATAGAGCTTAAACAGGAAATCCAAAATGCCATTTTATACCCTCCAACTCACAATATTGTATGTTCCCAAAAATTTTGCACATGGGCTTAGTCCATGTGTTTGGGCATTGTATATATTTTTGTTAAATAAGTGCTATAATAAGCCAACTTGATATGGGTTAGAAGCAAGTCCTCAACATAGCATTAAAAAAATATGAGTAGACGTTATATGATATATTAACTTCACATGATTCTCAAAATATATATATTGTTAACATGTATAATGTTAAGGTATGTTTAGTATGGTGTAATAGCTCCTGTAATGGAATAGCTATTCATGTGTAATAGTAATTTAGTCATTTGATTACATCTTTATTACATTGATTAGTTGTTACATAGGAAAAACCATTCTCTAAATTGAAGAATAGTTATTCCTCTTTAAGATCATTCACATCAGTCTAGCCAAACTAGTCCAAGGTTAAGTGGAGGCCGCTAGTTATAAGATGGGTCTGTGTTTTTGGTGAGGTTGAAGAGGCTGAGGTGGGTTTAGGTTCTTTGCGGGTTGTTAGTTTTTTCTGTGGTTGAGACATTTGGATTTGTGTTTTGGTTGAGACATGGGTTTTTTTGTGGATGGGTTTATGCTTGCAAAGGAGAATTTGTGTTTATGGAAGGTACTAGTAGTGGTGCATTGTTGTGCCTGTGAAGGGGAAGAGGCCAAGAAGGTGGGGCTTTTTGGGAGAAAATAATTAATTAAAAAATTATGGATAGTAATAGCTGTCGGGTGTAAGGGGTAAGAGATGGGTTCAAGTTTCCAAAAGGGAGACTCACATACATATACACTTAGATTAGGTTAGATTAAAATTTCTATCTTGTATTAAAAAAAAATAGTTATTCCATTACAATATCTTATATTTCCAGTAATAAAGATTACTATTCCTAATGTAATCTTCATTCAGTGTACCAACATGTCCTGAATGTGTAAAGGTCTATTGAATAATGCTCCCAAGTGCAAGATTCTCACGAAGTAATAACTCGGTAAGTCCAAGGTCGAATTCACAAGGAAAATGGAACTAATTAGCAAATCATAAGAGAATAAAACTAAAATAATAAAATTTAATTGAAGAGATTTTTGATAGTTTAGTAAAAGTAATTTAAATTGAGAGAAAATAACAATACATTAAAGCGCTAAGGTTTAGGGAGTCTAAAGAAACTTTAAGAAAACCTAAATTATGTTCTACAACAGCTCTCCCCCTGAATTTTACCCTAAAAAGCCTTTCAATAGGTCAAGGAATCCTAATACAAGTTGAATTCCCGTTTGGAGAAAATCTCAGGTTTTTAGGCTTCACTTAACTAACGTTTTTAGCCCATTTAACTTCAGAATTATGACTTTTGGTAAACTAAAAAGTTGTAGCCCTTTAAGTTAACATTCCAGCCCAACTTGAATCATCTCAATTGGACATCTGAGCTGAATGTTATGCTTCAAATATTAACTAGTGCGCAGGCTGGAATTCTAATCCGAATTGGACTTGGATTTGATGCTAATTTCCATTGATTCCTTGGTCCAATTGAACTCGAATTTAGTTGGGTTAGCCTTCTTTGACTTCATCATGGCCCTTGCAAAAGTAAAGTCCATTAGCTTTTTTCTTTGCACAAATCCACTTATTTAATTTCATTATCCTACAAAAGACAAATTCATGCATTAAAATTCAATTAAGCAAAAAATTGATTATTCAGCATTATTCCAAAACCAACTATAAAATGCAGGAATTAACTCAAAATAAGTATGATAATGCTTTCTAATAATGATATAACTATGCAAAATTAAGCTATTATTATCGAGATTCAAGTCACTAGGAGGAAGTTTCACACACATATACACACATTAAGCTAGAGTAAAATTTCTATTTTGTATATAAAAAAAAATAGTTATTCCATTACAATATATTCTATTTCTAGTAATAAAGATTGTTATTCCTAATGTAATTTTCATTTAGTGTATCAAACGTGTCCTTAATATGTAAAGGTCTATTGTGCTTTAGGCTCATTCAAATTGTCTTGCACTACACACATACTTATATTGCACTCATCTATTTGTATATAAAGGCACTATAATTTGTGAAATACAATACAGTCATCCAATATTTCTAACATTTATATATCAACTTCATATTAAGGTTCTTCTCAAAAAATAATTCACATTAAGGTTTTTTAAAGACAGTATGTAATATCCCTAACCAAAAAAAAAAATTATTAAAATTAGGTAATTTAGTAAATTTACCTTAAGGATAATATAAAACTAGCTAATATGGGCTCATAAACAACTTTACAACTTCCTATAATTCACATCACCAACCATGTAAACCACCAATCAAGAAGTAAAATACAAAACAAATTCAATGCATACACACACACAAACGAAAGCCTGCTCACAGCCTCACACTATCCCTTGAATTTACTTAATTTTTGCAAAGCTAACTCCTCCACGACACAAAGAATATATATTAATTAGGATCGAGGAAAGGCACAAATAATACCTTGAATAACCCCATGGGGTCCTCAGAAAAGAAACTTGGATTACAAAATACCAACAATAACGCAATACAGTGAAAGCACAATTGCATACAATTTCTGAAAATTCTAGAATTCCATAAAAATTAGTAAAAATTAGACTGGTTTCAAATTTAAGCAATACTCTTAAAAGATTTATATTAAACCCTGTTTTCATAAATAATTAAAACAAAACAGAGAATAAATTCATGCACACACAAATTCCTAACAAATCACTGAATTGAAGGTCACAAATATAAGTTCATACTATTGACTTAAAAAAATAAATTTAGTATTGATAAAGACTATCAATACATTCAAGAAATTAGAGATTGCTTTAGTTGTGACTGAGTTGCATAACAAGAATTGACTGAGAAAAGAAAATTGGTGACCGAATTATTTTCTTAGAAAGAATTGCAGAGAGAGAGACTGACGGAGCGAGAGAGATAAATTGTGAGTCCTAGTGTGGGTGGGTTTTGTTTATATATATAGTCGGTTCAAAGCTCCAACGGCCATATCATCTTCTTTCTCATAATTACTAAATTATCCTTTAAATTTATTAAATCTCAAATCAACACTGACTGACTGTCACGATACCATATGTAATATTACCATAGACTGATAGGGCTGTTTTAGTAGTTTTGACATCCAATTATTACCAGGCTTTTGCAAAATTTTAATTCTGTTGATTTATTTTTTTTTTTATAAAATGTTTTCAAAATCTGTTTGGATATTTGGAATGGATGCTTTTTGGGAATAAAAACTCAAACCCAAGGTTTTGCAGCTCTCACAATTTTTTTTTTTAATTAATTGATAGTACTATGCATGTACCATGCATTATTCAATCAAATATTATATATAAATTAAGAAAATATTTTAATTGTATGGAGTAGGTGATAATAAAATAAAAGATCAGAAATCAAGTTACATGATTGATGATTCTCAGAGTGTGTTTGTTCCCGGGAGGCAAATTACTGACAACGTCATGGTAGCTTTTGAAACCATGCACTGCATTGACCAAAGGAAGAAAGGGAAGGAGGCGTTAATGGCTACAAAGCTAGATATGAGCAAGGCCTATGATAGGGTCGAATGGGTGTACTTGGAGGCTATGATGAGAAAGATGGGGTTTCATGAAAAGTGGATTTCCCTTATTATGATGTGTGTAAGCACCGTGTCCTACTTAGTTTTGATCAACGGGGAACCAAAAGGGAAGATAATCCCTTCAAGGGGGCTTCGCCAAGGCAATCCAATTTCCCCCTACTTGTTTTTACTATGTGCTGAAGGCCTATCGGCCATGTTGAAAAAGGAGGAAAGGGATGGGCACATCAAAGGGATTGCAGCCAGCAGGGGAGCCCCAAGCATCTCACACTTGCTGTTTGCCGACGATAGTATCATATTTTGCAGAGCTACGGCTGATGAATGTAATAGGGTTTTCAAGGTCCTTGAAGACTATAAAGCGAACTCGGGTCAAAAACTCAACAAGGAAAAGACCTCCCTCTACTTTAGTAAAAATACTAGCAGGGAGACAAAGGAGTATGTAAAGGAGACTTTTGGGGCTAGAATTGTTCAGCACCACGAAAAGTATTTAGGGCTGCCCCCACTAGTTGGAAGAAGTAAAAGAAAGGCTTTCGACCAAATCAAAGAGCAAGTGGGGAGGAAGATAGTGGGTTGGAAAGGCAAGCTTCTCTCGCATGCCGGTAGGGAGATTCTCATCAAGGCGGTTGCCCAAGCAACGCCTACATACACGATGAGTTGTTTCAAAATCCCCGATGCATTGTGTAAGGAATTGAACTCTATGATGAGTAAGTTTTGGTGGGGCCAAAAGGAGAAGGAGAGGAAAATGGATTGGGTCTCTTGGGAAAAGTTGTGTACCCCAAAGGTAGAAGGTGGCATGGGGTTTAGGGATCTAAAAGCTTTTAATCTAGCGCTGCTTGCTAAACAAGGGTGGAGGATTCAGCAAAACCCAAGCTCTTTGGTTCATAGAGTCCTCAAGGCGAAATACTTCCAGAATGGTGTCTTTAAAGAGGCGGAATTAGGGAGAAGGCCTTCCTATGTGTGGAGGAGCATCTTAGAAGCAACAAAGGTGATTGAAAGGGGTTCTAGATGGTGCATTGGCAATGGGGAGAGCGTCCAAATCTGGAATGACAGGTGGATTCCTAACTCGGATTCTTATAGAGTTATCAACCTGGTTGGGGTCCATTCAGGGTTGGAAAAGGTGTCGAGCCTTCTGGATACAGTTAGGCAGGGATGGGATGTGGCAAAGGTCAGAAACACTTTCACCCCTCATGAGGCCAAGGCAGTTCTGAGCATACCCATTAGTGTTGGTCTCCCCATGGACTCCCTCTTGTGGGCTGGGACTTCGAGTGGGATTTTCACAGTGAAGAGCGCATACATGGCAGCCCAAAAGGTACTCCAAGAGAACATGCAACGGGTCGAAGAAGGGGGCTGCTCTGATGATTCCGAGATGAAAACTATTTGGAAGATTGTGTGGCATTTGAACTGTCCAAATAAGATTAAACACTTGCTGTGGAGAGTGTATAAAAATATCCTCCCCACAAAATTACGGCTGAAGTCTCGTGGAATTGGAGAGGATGACAGATGCGATATGTGTGGGCTTAGAGAGTCCTCAGGGCATGCTCTTTGGAGCTGTCAGGTTGCAACGACAGTTTGGAGTTGTCAGGTTGCAACGACAGTTTGGAGCTACACAAAACTCAAATTCCCATGCTTTCAAGATCCCCCAGGTGAGTTTATTGATATTGCTTGGGCGCTTAAAGACAATTGTACCGTGTTTAATTGGGAATTGTTTGCTATCACTACCTGGAGCCTGTGGAATAATAGGAACAATGTGAGACACGGGAGTAAGTGTAAAAGCCATGAAGTGATCGCGAAGGAGGCTATAGAGTATTGGAAAGAAGTGCAGAAGGCAAACTAGCTCCAAGAAACCTTCCTTGCAACTGATGGACCCCCCTGGAAACCTCCTAAACAGGGGTGGTACAAAGTAAACACGGACGGAGCAATTTTTGAGAATATTAGGTGCTGCGGTATAAGAGTGGTCATTAGAAATGAGAGGGGACAATTAATGGGGGCTATGAGCAAGAAAGTGGAACTGCCGTTAGGAGTGATGGAAACCGAAGCCAAAGCTGTGGAGGAAGGAGATTTGCTAGCATGGGACTTTGGGCTGAGAGAGATAATTGTTGAAACTGATGCTCAATAGGTGGCCTTGTCTCTGAGGAGCCAATGTGAGTCTACGTGTTTTATTAGAAATATTATTGAAGGTATCAGGATGGGGCTGAGATGCTTCAGAGCATGGGAAGTGTCCCACACCCGTAGGAGTGGTAATTGTGCTGCTCATATTATGGCTAGTCAAGCCAAGCTGTTGAATGAATGTAATATCTGGGTTGAGGAGACTCCGCCCATGATAGCTGACCAAGTTCAAACTAATGTAGCTCACTATTTGTTGAGTTAAAATTATTGAAAGGCTGCTGATGGTTATTATCCAAAATAAAAAAAAAAGTGCATTTGTAAGACTGGATTTTATTGAAGCTAATAATTATAATAATAATAATAATGTTACTATTATTATTGTAATGAAACTTTTGTTTAATGAAAAGAAAGTTGTTCATTACAACCTCGGTCACAATTCTGTGCTCGACCTTAGAGATAGCTAAGTCTAAGCAAGATGAAAATATATGTACGAGCTCACTTGTCTATCTATCTAGACAACTATAATTGAGGAAAGGTTCTTAAGAATATTTTGTAAGGATATTATTAAATATAAAATGTAAATTGTCTATATTTTTTTTTTTAAATTATGTTTAATTTTTTTTTTTTTTTTTTTTTTTACGATTTATTGATTCTAAACTTCTTGCAAAATTGGAACTCTAACTTGAAATTCTAATTTAAGTTTCTCTTAACTTCACCTATTATTATATACATAGATATAGATTATTATTATTATTATTATTATTATTATTATTATGAAACTCCTTTCATATTTCTCAAATATATTGATACATCTAGTTATTATCATAAAAATTTCAACCGAAGAAAATTAAACCAACTCGTGGACAGCCCTGTACGTAGCATGTACATGAATGGAGAATTTGCTCTTTATGCTACTTTGAATAAAAGTTTTTTTCTTCTGTGAATAAAAAGATTATGAAGTGGTAAGTTATATGTCCTTCGATTTTAATTGATTCCCCCGTAAATTAATGGGAGAACATCTAATGACAACTTAAAAAAAGAAAAAAAAAATTCATTAAAATATACATAAAAATATTAGACTTTTAAAAAGCTTTATTCTTTATAATAAAAGCGGAAATGCCGCTACAATGCTTTCATGCTGTACATCTAGAGTATTGGCACTATGCAACATTGTAGCTACAACAGTGCTTTAGTTGAGTGAGTTTTTTTTTTTTTTTTTTTTAATATTAATGTAAACTGGCATTTATATTGTTATACAAACATAACAAATTTCACAAAAAAAAAAAATATATATATATATATATATATTGATGTAAGCTGACATTTATATTGTTATACAGGCATAACAAATTTCACAATAGCGGCAATGCTGCTATAGTGCTTTTGTACTGTACATCCAGAGTATTGGCACTGTGTAGCACTATAGCTGTAACAGTGATTTGATTTAGTGATTTTTTTTTTTTTTAAATGTTGATGTAAGCTGACATTTATATTGTTATACAAACACAACAAATTTCACAAAAAAAAAAAACATATTGATGTAAGTTGACATTTATATGGTTATATAGACACAACAAATTTCACAATATTTTCACAATTATTGACATGTCAATTTCTTACAAATCGAAATAAAATAATAAAATATGAGATTGGTTTTTTTTTTTTTTTAGTAACTGGTTTGTGTTTTTTTTTTTTTTTCCTTTTAAATATTGATGTAAGCTGATATTTATATTGTTATACTGACACAACAAATTTCACAATATTTTCACAATTATTGACGTGTCAATTTCTTACAAGTCGAAATATAATAATAAAATAAAAATCAGTGTCCATTCAAAGCTTTTTCATGTTTGCTTATTTACTTTTTCTTTTTGTCTCAATTTAAAAAATAAAAGAAGTGTAAGTTTATTGTCACATATTAATATAAAAATTATAATTTTTTTTTTATCTTATATTTAGCAAAAAGCTCTTGCTTGTTTTGTATTGTTGTTTAAACAATAGTTTTCGTTGTTTAAATAACAATACACTTATTTTTACAATATTTTTTCATTCACACATATGTTCACAACATTTAAATAGTATTACTAAAAAGCTCTTACCAAATAGACCTTTTATTGCCAAATGGACACTCAATAATGTGATGAAACACAATAAATTTCACAACTAAAAATAAATTTTTTAAAAAAAATGCTACAACACTTATTGTTATCACAATACATTGTAGCACTACAGCTACAACAATGCTTTAGTTTAGTTAGTCACTTTTTTTTTTCTTCAATAATCGGTTTGTGTTTTTTTTTTTTTTTTTAAATATTGATATAAGCTGACATTTATATTATTATACTGACACAACAAATTTCACAATAATTTCACAATTATTGTCTTATCAATTTCTTACAAGTCGAAATAAAATAATAAAATATGAGACTATAGCCAACTACAACTGAATATAAATGTTTTTAAAAAATGTTACAACACTTATTATTATCACAATATTTTTACAATTGTTGAGATCTCAGTTTCTTATAGATCAAATAAAAAAAAAAATGCTAAGTCCATAACATTTTAACATTAATTTCTACAATACCTAAAGTTTTTTATTTTTTTACCAATAATTGGTTTTTTTTTCTTTTAAATATTTATATAAATTGGCATATATATTGTTATTCTGACACAACAAATTTTACAATATTTTTACAATTATTGAAGTATCAATTTCTTACAAATCGAATTAAAAAAATAAATTATGAGACTGTGACCAATCACAATTGAAAATAAATGTTTTGAGAAAATGTTACAACCTTATTGTTATCACAATATTTTCACAATTGTTGAGATCTCAGTTTCTTATATAACAAATAAAAAATTGCTAAATCCACAAAATTTTAACATTAATTTTACAACAAATCATAGGTAAGTTATTATTGATGGATAGCACTAGAGTTACAGTGCTTTTAGTTTATTCAACTGGCATTATAGCTACAGTGCCTAAAGTTTTTTTTTTTTTTTTTTTTTTCCAGTAAGTGGTTTGTGTTTTTTTTTTTTCTTTGAAAGATTTATGTAAGCTGGCATATATATTATTATATTGACACAACAAATTTCACAATATTTTCACAATTATTGACGTGTCAATTTCTTACAAATCAAAATAAAATAATAAAATATGAGACTGTCACTAACTACAACTGAAAATAAATATTTTGAGAAAATGCTAGGTCCACAACATTTTAACATTAATTTCTACTGTGCCTAAAGTTTTTTTTTTCCTAGTAATTGGTTTATGTTTTTTTTCTTTTAAATATTTATGCAAGCTGGCATATATATCGTTATATTGACATAACAAATTTCACAATATGTCAATATTTCTTTACAAATATTGAAGTATCAATTTCTTACAAGTCGAAATAAAATAATAAAATATAAAATTGTGACTAACCACAACTAAAAATAAATGTTTTGAGAATAACAATAACAATGTTATCAATTTAAAACCAATAATAACTTGTCATTTAGAATTTGTTCTAAAAATATTATGAATGTAACATTTCTCTCAAATAATATATATATATATATATATATATATCTATTCGGATCTTAAAAATGAAGATATTGTGAAAATATTGTGATATTTTGTTGTATTCTTAAACTTTTTTTATTTTAATATAGTCAAATTGGGTGAGTCAAAATTTGTAATTTTACACATAAAATCTAAATTAATTTTCTCACTACTGAAGATGCATGTGCAGCCAACACTAGTATTCTATAAAAATGCTACATTATGCATAAATAAATATAAATAAAGGAAAAAGTTGTTGTGCTTGATAATAGATTGTCACATCACAAGTGAGCCCAATCCCACTCCAAGTGTAAAGAATAAGCATCCAGTTATATGTGCAATATTACGGTACTGATTGATATTGGCCCATGTACAAGCAGCCGTATAATGTGATTTACTAGTAACATTATTGTTATAAAAATAAAAATAAAAATAAAATATTAGTAACATTATTGCCTCGGCCGTAACTATTTTCAAATTTATTTTAATTTCTTTGTTAAACTTAAAATATATAATACAGCTAGAGTTTTGTAACTAAACTAATTAATGTTTATTGTTCAAATGGCCAAATGCTTTGTATTATTATGAGTTATGTAACTCCTCCATAGCATTCTGTTATAGACAAAACTTAGGTACAATATTTTATTTGCTGTTTCTTAAGTTTCTCTCTCAAGATTTAATTATGTAACTACTTAATTAAAAAATAAACTTCCACCCCGTGAAAAAAATCAACCTAGCAGAATTTTAAAAGGGAAATCTAAGAAATAAAACCTAAGTACTATACTTAAGTCTTGCCATTTTGTTATTATATGTCTCAAAATATTATTCATTTTGAAAAGTAATAAATTCAAAATTTTAACTTTCTTAAATCACCTTTATTGTATTTGAAAAGGTTAATACATATTTTTCATTTATTTTAATGAATTTAGGAGAATAATTTTATTTTACTTTTTTGAGAGTCAAGAAGAATAATTCTAGAAGTGGATAACTTTTGGTTACCAAAAAAGGAGAGGAAAAAAAAAAAAAAGAGATTAAATGATATCTTAAGAATTTGAACATGTAACAATTATGCATGGTGATCACTCTATAAGTATAAGTGCTTATATTACGTAAGGAGTAAAGTATAAGTGCTTATATTACGTAAGGAGTAAAGGTCAGAGTTCAAGTTTTCAGAAATGAGTTTTACACACATTTACATTTAGATTAAATTAAAGTAAAATTTCTACCTTGTATAAAAATAAGTTAAAAGTAAAATTCTTATCTGATATAAAAAAATAATAATTGAAAGTGTAGAAATTGAGAAGAATGGAATATTTTATGCAAGGAGTGTTATTACAATAAGAACATATACTATGCCTCTGAGACAGTGGTACATGGTGCGATGGAGAAGGAAACAGAGGGTAATGGTGAAGAAATCATATCATTGTTCTTTCCTGCTTTTTGCCTTTTCCTTTTTCCTCAACATCAAATAAAAAGTACAAAAAGTTTTCTATCCACTTGTCTGCTTAATTTCCAGCAGAACCCCCATTTCATTACCATATTGTACCACTCAAAATGTTATGCCTATCCATCTTTAGTTGTTCATGTTTGACCCAAACAAAATAGAAAACACAGAAAGAAAAAAGTTGATAATGTTTTTTCCTCAGTGGTTACGTGCGCGTGTCACCTACTGCTCTTTTTGACCAAGGTAGCTCTCTCAGGTCCCATGCTTTTTACCATATTAGAAAACACTAATATCCAATAAAAAAACGCTAATATGTGATTATGTTTTGCCAGGATATTAACAACTTTATTACTATTTAGAAAAAAAATTAAAAAAAAAACTTTATTACATAATATTTACAAAATCATAATGTATTTTACTGCATGAAAGTAATTTAAACATTTATTTATTAGTTTGTTGAAAGTTATTAACCACTTTATTGCCACAATTTATAAATAATGACTTTAATATTTTCTAATACCTAATATATCATTACATTTGTTAACCCAATATAAATCGAATCTGAGAAGGTATAAATTTTTTTTAGGTCTAGTTTTTTATAAGTTATTGAGTAAATTCAAACAAATTGTTGTTTTGACAAATAAAAAGAAAAAATATTTTTATTTTCGAAGAAAAAATTTAATACAACTGTATGTCTAAACTTAATTAGGGAATCTAATATACACCATTCACAAGGTTTTGTACTTAGTCAAAAGTCAAAAGTTTTGTAATTCAATTGGTTAATATCTTCTTCTACCCCCAATTATAAGATTATCCAAAACAAAAGGTACTCTACCTAAATTCAAATTGATAAATTGCATTTGGCATTGTTTTGTTAAAATTCAAATGGATGAAATTTTATAGAATGTTTTTATTATTATAATTTAATAGTTGAGAGATTTGAACTCTTGACATCTTCGTTAAAAACACAAAAAGTACATTTTTTTTTTTTTTTTTTGTGGGGAGGGAAAAAAGTACAAATTGAATTACATGAATTTGGGTAAATTATATCAAATGCTAATACAATAATAATATGAAAAAATTTATACCAATTTAACACATTTTCAAGTTGAAGGTGACAACTCAAAATAAAGTTTAAAGAATCGATTTGGTAGGGACATCTGGGTTGAGTCCCATATAGTATAGAACTGTGTTATACACATGATTATGATGAGTTTTAGTTGTATTCCCACTAGTCACATTATCATACTTTAATTTTTAAGTGTTGTTATTATCATTCAACCTGGGAATATAATAAAAATAATAACATATAGTGATCATCTCTCCTAGCACTCTCAGGTCATAGCATCTACATTTAAAAAAAGAAAAGAAGAAGAAGAAAATAAAAAAGAGAGAGGTAAAAGGTGCAACAATAGTAGTGATTAGTATTATCAAATTAAAAGCAGAGTGACCCATTAATTAGTGGGATTCTCATTCTCATTCCACCAAGTCCACATCCTCTGCCATTGGCCTTTCCAGAATTTGTTTTTTCTTCCCATGCTTACACTTTCCTTTTCTTCCTTTTGGCTCTCAATGCTTAGTGGGCCCTGCTTGCACTAACCCATCACTCAATTCCCTTGATCTCGACAGTCGGCCATGATAGTCTTCAAAATATTCAACTTCTCCCTCTTCTTCTACTTGGCATCTTCATTCATGTTTGCTTGCAATATCAATGGCTGCTAAAACAAGTAAGATTTTTTTTTCTTCTTCTTCTTAACTTCTTTGCATTATTCAAAGTCTGTTTCTTTGATTGTTTGAGTATTGGTTTCATTGTGTTTGGTTTTATTTTATGTTACTACACCCATGTTAGTACAATTCTTTGATATAGGTTCTTGTTCTCTGGGGTCTCTAGTTCTCACAAAATTTCTCTTTTCGATCACTGTTGCATTGAAGTTTGAAACTCTTTTTTTTTGGGTAGTCATGTTATAATTCTAAGTCATCCCACCTAGTCTCTACTTTTGTTAAGTTCCTTGTTTATTTTGTCCATATTCTGTGTTTGTGTGCGTGTGCGTGTGTGTGTGTGTTTGAGTTTGTTACGGGAAGGTAGGGTTGGTTTTTAGGTGGTAGAATTTTTAACCAGAATTTGTTACTAAGCATGGAAGTTCACCTATAGGAATGTTAAATTTGGCCTATAACACAAACTTTGGGAATAGTAGAGATAAGCTTCTTTTTTTTTTTATCCGTTTTATTGAAGAAAAATAATGAAAACTTGGTGCATCTAAAAATGTTTTGCAACCATAAAAAAAAAAAAAACAATTAAAGAGGAGTGAGTGAGATAGTTGTATTCTTACATTTTTCCTTCGTTTCCATACTAAATGAAGGGCAAAGGACTATTTGGAAATCTTCTTGTGTTTTGTTATTGATAGTTACAGAGATTTATAAATTACTACTATTCCCAAAAGTTCAAGTTGTTAGGCAACGGTGAATCTTTTTTTTTTTTTTTTTATAATAATTATTTAATACTCTCCCTTATGTGTGAGATCAAACTTCCCCTCAAGACTACATACTTTGATGCTATGATAAATTAACACTTGTCTAAAAAGCTTAAGTTAGTAAAAAATGATGAATTTAATAATATAACCATTATTCTAATAGCGCTACTTAAAAAATAAAAATAAAAACAAAAACAAAAAACACAAGAGCTTATAGTTTACAGCCTATGAAATTTCCATTGCTTGGATAGGTAGGATTTAGTTTCTTTCTGTCATGAATGTCTTTTACCCGAAATTTTTTTATTTGTAAGTCTTTTTACCTGCAATTTTTTTTTTTTACGTGATTACTTTGAATGCATACTTGATTTGTGATAATATATAACCCACGATTTAGATTATAGAGGTAATATTCTATATTTCTTTTTTGACTTGCTTTTTTGTTAGGATGGTTCTTATACCCTGTAATGTGGAGCTCTATAGATGTTGTTAGTTCTACAACTTCTGCATATAAGTCATGTTTTCTAAGTTTTCACCCAAAAAAAAAAAAAAAAAATTGCCTTTTGTTCTCTCTAACTTATTGGTCGTCGACATTTTGACCCATCAAGTATAAAAAATGCATTTTGGGTCTTCAACTTCAGAGCTGCTGTCAATGTAGCTCTTCTATCAAGATCCTTCCACTTTGAGCTGTTAAATGTCTCAAAATGACATCCTTAATTTTTCCATAATTTTCTTTAAAAAGATGTATGTTTAGCGACAACGACCCAAAAGTAAAAGGAAACAAAATGTCTTTAAACCTCTTTTTTTTTTTTCTTTTTTTTGGTTACTTTTCTTTGTCCACTCTGATCTTACAGTGACAAGTCCATGGATATCATGAGGGATAATGAAAGTGTTATATGCATTGGAGGGGAAGTTTAACATCGAAGATTATTGAGTGTGTCAACACTTTACAAATGTTCAGTCATGAATGGTTTTTACTACTTATGGTGAATGGCCTATTAAATTATTTCTTTTTCTAGGAACAATAATCTCTTTTCAATGAAGCCTCTAATACATGGCTTAGTGGAGAGTTTCACATTTCATTTAAAAAAATAGTATTAGCAGAAAGACGAGTAGGAAGCCCTCTAAATAAATGGCTTGATCAAGATAAGTTTCACATTTAATTGAACAGTAGTAGCAGAACGACAAGACTAACTATCAATTTTTCTTAACTTTGTTTCTTGCCTACCAAACGAGGAAAAGAATTATGGGAAACTCCACTTCATGTTATGGAGTTCTCTGAAAGGCCTATTCACTCCTCACTGCTCTGTATTCTGTAAATGATAAAGCTTTCGTTTTGCATTCTGTGTGTTTTACAATGTATTCCTTGGTTTACATGGACGTTTTATATCCTTTTATATGTATTCCTACTTTAACAGCTTTTATTGTGTTAAACGAAGAATGTAGCTATCCCTTTGTTGTGAGTTTGCATCTAAATCTTTTAAGAATGTAAATTTTCTCTATCTTCGTTAATTATACTACAATAACTTGGTATGATCATATTACCAGGTGAATACTCCTTGGAAACCAACAACAGTTGCATGTTTGGATCACTTTTAAGTTGGCGTCCTCTAAGGTTAATCACACGCTGGCTAATTTTCCTTATGTTGTTAAAACTCAGTAATTCATCTGGGAAGCCTGATGTAGAAGGTATGTGGGATTCAACCTTTGTATTTATTCATCCAAAGGGACCAAAACTTATGTCCTGTCTATAACTTAGTCTTGTGCTATATTAATGAGAATATTTTGAGCAATCAGTCTTCAATCCAATAATATGGATCAGATTATGTTACATGGATAATTCCAAATTTTAATTTTTTTTAAAACCTCTTTCACTGATGGTGCCACATTTAGTGCTTAACTTCCTTCTTTAAGAATTTCACTAAGTGGGCGGTTGACTTATTGCTTGTTGGTTTTTGTTAAACCATGTTTTGTGTCTCAGGAGTCTAGTTCCACAAATACTTGTTTAATCTGTGCAAATCAGTCCACTAACTTGCAAATCTGTTCTTTCTTTTCTTCTCTCTCTCTCTCTCTCTCTCTCTCTCTCTGTGCGCGCTTAAATATCTCCTTCAGAGTGTAGGGGTTTGGTGACAATTCTTACCTGTTTATCAGTAGCAATAAAGGTGAACGCACAATGAGCAGTAAATAAGAGCCTTTCCTTCAGAAATTTTGTGTGGGTCTTGTGGAATAACAAGAAAGAATAGCTACAATTCTAATCATTATGAAGATTTTTTAATCCAAAAGGTAGAAAACTGAGATATTCAATCCATAAAAAGATTCTTATGTAACGGTGATCAGATCTTATTGAACTAATAAATGTGTATATTCCAGGAAAATGTTGAGAGAGACAGATTTTATTTGTAATGCTACCCAAGGCTCACTGACACAAATCTATGACAGACATTTCAAATTTGGAAACATCACCAGTGAAGAGAAATAGAATCTATTGCAAACATGATAAATAAATTGTCCAATTTCTAATAGATCTCTAATAGGCTTATAATTCAGTTAATCAACCAATAATAAGGAAAAGAAACAATATCTGAGAGGCTCACACTACTTCTGCTTCTCATTCATTCTTTTTTTTTTTTTTTTTTTTTTTTTTTTTTTTTTTTTTTTACTCTGTTATATGGATTGGATTGTTTTCCCCAGCCAAGGTTGGCTGTCTTTAATGTTGCAACATATTTTTAACAATTGGGTTCTCCACTTTTGCCAATTTTCAGGTGAAGCTTTGGTTGAATTTATAAGGGCTCTCAATTATTCCAATACTCCATTTATAGAGTGGAGTGATCATTTTGTGAGCCCATGCTATAGTTGGTCAGATGTCACTTGTAGGAGCGGAAATGTCGTATCTGTGTAAGTTCATCAACTTAGAAGAAACGTGTTAATTTGTAGGGAATACAGCAAATGTTTATGATTAGTGAAATAGTCCACATGTATTCCAAGTTTAATTTTATTGCATTGCTTTCATCAGGGAATCTGTTTATCTTTTGCATTACATTTAGTTTGTCAATGTACTGATTTGCAGGAGACTGGCTTCAAAGGGATATTCAGGAACGCTTTCACCTTCAATTACCAAACTGAAATTCTTGGTTAGCTTGTAAGTTATCATCTTGTTGCATAACATTGCACTTTTTTCATGACTGGGCAAAGTTGTAGCAGCATTCATCTGATAAGCTACAGTATGCTCCTTTTAGCATGTGTAGTATCTGTTTGATTTATCATCATGATGATGTAGATCTACATATAAATCTTGCTGAATATTGATAAATTTTATCTTGATGAGTGTATTCACTATGATTAATATGCATTTTATAGTTCAAGAAATATACTGCTGATAAAATAACGAATTGCTTCCCCACTCCCCCTACAAACCAGGGAAAGCATGGGTCTTTTGAAAATCAAATCTAGAAATCATTGATAAAATGCACTAAAATACATGTACATCAGCACCCAAGGGTGTATTTTGGCTCATAGACTGTTAGAATGGTTTGAAAAATAACTAAAAGTTGCCTCTAAAAAATTCTTTATTGCACGCGCACACACATGCACATAAACATATATTTTTTAATTAATTTGGGACAAATGTTCCTTCCAATCCAAACTGTAATGATCTGAATCCATTTCACATATGGTACAACACACAAGTGAGGAGAATTTCATCTGTGTATTTGACGACTGTTTGATGACTGATGAGTGAGATATTCAAGGGATGAAAGATTTGTTACCTTTTACTATTCACCAGTAAAAAAACACAAATGAGATAAAAGGGAATTTAAGTTCTACACTTACAATATAGTGTTTGCTTTCTTTTTTCCATATTGGGAATGTTTTCAATCTTTCTTGTGTTATAAGGAGTTTCTTAATCAAATTTTGTATTGATATATTAATGGATGTGTTTTATCCATGACGATTATTGATCATCATGCTGATATACTTTGTGCAGGGAATTACAGGACAATAATCTCTCTGGTGTGCTACCTGATTACTTCGCACAAATGACGCAACTTAAAATTCTAAATCTTTCAAATAATAATTTCAATGGCTCTATTCCTGTCACCTGGGGCCAACTTTCAAATCTGAAGCATTTGTAAGATTAAATTTTCTGTTTCCTGGATGATCATATTTTCATATTGCTCTCAGATACATGATTTAACTTATGATTTCTTCAAAAAAATCCTCATGCCATGTTTATTGATTTTGTCTTCAATAAAATAATTTAAAGCACAAATTTGTAGACAAGTATATCCCTCATATATAACTAATCTGTTATACATTGCCAAAAATAGAATATGAGATAGAGCTGACACCATCTGTGATTCAGGGTATTGAGGGGAAACCATTTATCTGGACCCATTCCTGATTCAATTGCAAATATTACTGGGCTGACAGAACTGTAAGGAATATGTATTTTAAGACTTCTTTGGTTTTTAGTATTTACTTCATAATTTAAGTCTATTTTCCTGTCTTAAGCTTTGTGGCTGTATGTGAAAGTTCGTGTTGCTGATAGTTTTTTGTTTCTGTTTTGCTATTTGACAGGGACCTTTCATCTAATGATTTATCTGGGAGAATCCCTGAGCAACTCTTTTCAATTCTGTCGTTTAAGTAATTCCATCATACAAATTATAACTCTTTTAGATTTCAATGACTTTTTATAATGCAACACTATCTTAGTTACACCCCCCCCCCCCCCCCCCAAAACACCCCCCATCCCCCCAAAAAAGAAGGAAATGAATATGAATTGAATAATTTTTTACAAAAAACTTAAAAAAACTGCATAATGTTTCTTGATGAAAGTTTGATTTTGGCATCTTAAAACTCCAATCAGTGGAACATTTTTATCATATTGCTGTTGAATCTTCTGTGCATGGTGCCTGTTAGAAGAGACTAATTAGGTAAACAGGCACCATAATTATGCAGCTGAAAATTTGGCCTTTTATTACTTCCATCACTAATGATACTTTGTTCTAGCTGAGATTTTCTTGATACAATTACAGAATCAAGATATGAGTACAGCCTGTTGGAATAATCAGCATTTACAGAGATGCCAGCTAGTCAGTGGTAAAGTTTAGGTCCGCATGGACAGCCTTACAGCTGTTTGAAAAGGCACATTTTGGAAAATTTTGGACCAAAAGGAACTTCTTGTTCCTGATGATTTTCTATATCAAGTCCTAGCTAACCAACCCTACCTTTTCTGCATCAAATCCTAGCATGCAACAAAAACAACAACAAAGCTTGACTCTCAAAAGTTTGCAGTAATTGGATCCTCAACAAAGTCATCGAGTCTGCCACATGTTCTTTTCTACCATTTTATCCAATCCAAGATTATGTTCTGTCACCTCCCTGCATGCAAACAAGGAGAAAAAATGTAATAACTGTAGCTATAAATGTAGTACGATGTTATAGGCAGTAAGATTTGAAGAATGTAATTTCTCCAGCTACCAACAAGTTGGGGATATATTATGCAACTATATTCTCAAAATTGTTTTTATTGATTTTGCTCCATCAACCTTGAGTCTCATTTTAAAAGAATCAGGACCACAATTCTATTCCAAATGTTTTACATCAGACAAAGGATGTATGTCTTTCTTATACATCACATTTATACATGGCTTGTTATGAACACCGTTGTTCTTTCAGTTTTACAGGAACACATCTTAATTGTGACCCTAGCTTGAAGCAACCTTGTGTTTCTAGCTCTTCTCTTCCAGGTTTGTTCATATTGTTTCAGATTGTCATCCTGCCCAAATTATCTAGGTGATACTTACATTTAAAATATTTTTGCAGTTTCAACCAAAAAGAAAACACTTGGAGTGGTGATAAGTTCTGCCAGTTGTGGTGCATTCCTGCTTTTGGCACTTGGGGCTATGTTTGCATACCGATACCATTATGTGCGCAAACTCAAACATGAAGTGTTTGTTGATGTTTCTGGTAATTTTACCTTTGGCATTTTTCTCTTTAAGTGTCACTTTTTGTAACAATGATATATCAAAATATTTCAACTTAACCTATTTAATTTTTAATACTATCTACCTCTAATTGTATAGGAAGATAAGAAGTGATTCCCAAATAAGCTCAATAAATTACTGATATATGCATTAGTTTCCTAAGATAATATATTGTTGTTGCATTTTTCTATGAACTGTATTTAAATAATGGTAACTCTATTTGAGTGAGTGTAAACTGGATACTTCCAAACAACTATGGAATTATTGGATACTCTGTTAAAGTAAGATAAAATGTTTTGCCATTTTAGGTGAAGATGATCGGAAAATTCTCTTTGGCCAACTGAGAAGATTTTCTTTGCGTGAACTCCAATTTGCAACTGAGAATTTTAGTGAAAACAACTTAATTGGACATGGAGGTTTTGGAAGGGTTTACAAAGGTTTCCTCTCTGACAAAACAAAGGTTGCTGTGAAACGCCTTACAGATTATCACAGTCCTGGTGGAGAGGCTGCGTTCCAAAGAGAAGTTCAACTTATAAGCGTTGCAGTTCACAAAAATTTATTGAAGTTGATAGGGTTTTGTACAACCGCATCCGAGAGGATTCTTGTTTATCCATTCATGCAAAATCTTAGTGTTGCATACCACTTAAGAGGTATATCCTTCATTAATTAATCTGTGGTACTCCATTCTATACTGATATTCTCTTTACAATTTTAAGTTAGATTAACCTGGAAGAGAAGTATGTTCTTGTCATAATTGGGTCACATTGGCCATTGTTGAGTCATGGTAAAAATATTAAATTTTAATTAATAAATAAAAAATCTTTAAGAGGTAAAATAATTTATACCTTTAGAATATTAAATTTTACTTTTTGCTTAGCTGGGCCAGCATTGTGTAATGACCCTTGCTTCCACATGCAAATCCTTTAGTAATGGTAGTTTGGAATTTGGTTCCTCTAGAATGGGTATGTACCTTTAAATATTGAAAAAATAAAAAAATGGGATGGAAAAACTATCATTCATTCAAACATTTTAGGAATATTATAGTTCATCACTCCTAATGATTATGAAGAAAATCTTCATCCAACTATTCCGCCTGCTCTAAGGATTTATTCCCATTATTCCTGTATAAGATTAATCGACCTTTATTCTCTGGGTTGGGTATGTGTTTTTTGAACATCACCTTTCTTCTGAAGATTTTCAGTTAAGGTATTATAGTATATCTTGTACGGATCATGAGCCATTTCAAAGAATTCAACATTAGATATTGTGAGTATGTTGAGACTTTAGATGGTCATATCTTTTTTTACTGATGGGTAGGTCCATATAAAGTATTCCTAAATGTACTCAATTATTATTAGTTCTCCATGCCAATCTTTGGGTTTTGTCCATTAATTAGGTTTTGTATTGTTTCTTTGTTTGCTAAGTTCTGTTTCGAAAAGCAATTTGTAACCCTCTCATGGTTTCTTAGACTCCTTTTTGTATGTTACAAAATGATTGTTTATTACAGAAAACTTGAAGCACTTTCACATATAACCCCATATTTCAAAATTAATACTTCCTTTACTACTTCTAAGCATAAGTCAATAGGTATTGGGATACTAATTCTATAAATTGAAGCCTAAATTCATTTAGATTACAAACCTAGTTAGTGTGTGAATGACATGTGGGCATGGCATAATATTAAACAAATGAACATATATGATTTAGATTACAAAGAGTTACACTAGATGTAACTTGAACCAATTCATATTAATTATATGTATGCATTTATAAGTATGGAATTTTGTAGTCTCCTCAGTATCTCATCTCAACATACTGGTGTGACTTGATGATGGACAATTCTTGGGAAATTACATTGTTTTCTTTAGAAATTGCTCTGTCCACTGGTGAAAAATTATTACATAATGGAGTAACCTGTTGTCTCTTATTTTTGGATAATTAGATTATGAAAAGCTCATACTTTTGGTTTCCGTCCTTTTTCCCTTCAATGTAGATTTAAAACCTGGAGAAAAAGGTTTGGACTGGCCGACAAGGAAACGTGTGGCCTTTGGTGCAGCCCATGGCTTGGAATATCTACATGAGCATTGCAATCCTAAGATTATACATCGTGATCTAAAGGCCGCCAATATCCTATTAGATGATGATTTTGAACCTGTTCTTGGGGATTTTGGGCTAGCAAAGCTGGTTGATACAAAATTGACTCATGTTACCACTCAAGTTCGTGGCACCATGGGTCACATTGCCCCAGAATATTTGTCTACCGGAAAATCATCAGAAAAGACAGATGTGTTTGGATATGGTATAACACTTCTAGAACTTGTAACCGGTCAGCGTGCAATAGATTTTGCTCGGCTTGAAGAGGAAGAGGATGTTCTTCTGCTTGATCATGTAAGATTTTAAATCTTTGCCACTTCCTGAACTATATATGGACTTAACTATTCTTAATGCTATTTATATGGTACTGTGCATACCTACCTCTAACCTGAAGGCTTTTCTATTCCTTTTTTCTACCCTATTTCCTTTTTAAGATATAGTGGTATATATTGATTTATTTCCTAAACTATGATTTTTTTTTAGCCCTTATGAATTTTGTACTCGTTCATCTTTCATTAGTCTTATAAAAATGATACATAAAGCTTAAACTCTTATTGACACTGTTCTCCTGTCAAAGACATGTCTGCGTCTTTGGTCCCTGCTTGCCAGTTACTGGTCTTCAAAAGACTTTGTGATCCTGCAATAAAATAAGCACCTTGTGTGCTGTGAACTCCCATCTACTTCTAGATCCATGAGTGCAATGTCGCATGAAAGACCTTTTTTACAAGTGAGAGGGAATTCTATTTTCAACTGTATATAGCTTACACCTTCGAAATTATTTGATCATGTTAAGGAATCCCACGTCAGTTGGGTGTCTACTTGGTTATGGGTATATATGTATTGTTAGGCCTCTCCACCTACTATAGCTTAAGCTTTTAGGTTGGGTGCTCTTAACAGATTACCCATTTATTTTCAACAGGAACAAGTCATCCACAAAATGTTTTAGTGATTTTCAAACAAGTTAATTGTTGTTACCTACTTTTTTTACTGATCCAAACTGGACATATCACATGCATTCACCTTCATGTCTTCCTTGAGCTGCACTAGCTATAGGCTTCATTTGTTATTATGAGAAAAACAGAATGAATTGGATTCTTGCAACACCTAGTGCTGTCACCCAGGAATTTGGTGATTTTTTATCCACTATATATATATATATATATATATATATATATTGCAACATCATTGGCTCAAGCATTTGAATATAGGCCTATTTTGACGCTTGTCCATGACCATATTTGTCTTCCTTTTTTTCTCCTCTGAGTGCATCTAATGTAATGTGTTAAATGATAATTCACAGATCAGGAAGTTACAGAGAGAACATAGGCTGGAAGACATTGTGGACAATAACTTGAAGACTTATGTGCCAAGAGAAGTTGAGACTATTGTTCAGGTAGCATTACTCTGCACTCATAGCTCACCCGAGGAACGACCAACAATGGCACAAGTGGTGAAAATGATGCAGGGAGATGGTCTGGCAGAGAGATGGGCTGAATGGGAGCAGCTTGAAGAAGTTAGGAATCAGGAGTACGCCCTCAAGCCTCACAACTTTACTTGGGCTGATGAGTCGACGCACGATCCAGAAGCTATACAGTTATCCAAGGCAAGATAAGGCTTTTGGGAACCAAAAATCAATTTTGAAATGAACCTTTTGAATGATATGTTTGTATATTCCATGAGAACAAAAAAAAAAAACAAAAAAAACAAAAAAAAACAAAAACAAAAATAAAACAACAAGGAAACAATATATGGGCAAGTCCAGATTAGCTTTCTCTAATCATGGCCATGTACCGATTACACCCAGACATGTGCTTTGTTGTAAAATTAGCTTGTGTTGGCAAGTATTTGCCTTTGTTACATTCACAATTAATATATTGTGTTGTATGTATTTAAGGATCATCATCTTCAGGGAGTCCCATCTTACTCATCATCATCGTCATCATTATTTTTATTGATGATACAAATTTTGCATTCATTTTCCTTTTTTAGAATAAAATTTGTAAAAAAAATCTATTTTTTCCCTTCTTCTGGAATCACTTTTAATTAAATATTAAAAAAAAAAAAACTTAAATTGTTTTACTAAACTTACAGATAACCTCTGATTCAAAAAAAATGAAAAAAAAAAAAAAACACAAAACAAAAAAGTAGAGAAGGTAGGGGGAGAAAAAAAAAGGTCATACCTTCCGTTCTACCATACTTGAAACCGCAACTTGTTACTTTTAGTGCAAGACATTTATTATTATACCAAGGCCCAACCTTGAAATTGTTTTTCTAGGATAATTTTTCTTAATAGGTAGTAGAAACCATGAATAAAAAAGGAAAACTTAATTAGTTCAAAGAAGCTATTGACTAATCACTAATAAATAACAGAGAGATAGAGAGAGAATTGTTTGTATTATTATTGCAACCCACTTAGCTTTACTTGAATTCATAGACTGATTTTTTAAAATATTAGATAACTCTCACTCTACTTTCTAAAATTGATCTAAAATAAAAATAAGAACACTAGTTAAAGAAAGAGTAAAATATATATTCAAAGCATGGGTTAAAAACTAGTTATTTTGAATGATTGAAAAAAGTATATATAGTAAAAAATAAAAAGCGAGGTTAAACAAAGAATTGGCCAGTGAGGCCCAAAATGAAAATAGGCAATTTTTCGATGGCCCAAGTACTACGTGTTCTGTTTTGAGCAATTTAGTTCTAGAAGGTAGTTGTAGATTCCAAAGGTAAAATTTTGAGCTGTTTGTGGCTTTCTGAGCTACATGATCTAACAGATGCATCAACCCCATTTATAAAAATTTTTATTTGGAGTGTTTGTTGTTTGAGTTGGAACTGAATTGCGCATTTGCGGCAGCTTGTGTATTATGTCTAAATGATGTTAAACATTACATGTTTGCTAAGATACTATTTATTATAATCTAGTCCCTTAAGTTATTATTTTTCTATAGCCACCTATAATATGGGGTTCTTTCTATTTGTTTTGGATGTCACGATGATACGTGCTTATAGTGTATGCTTTGTTGCACACACATTTACTTGTGAAAATTGTATTGAAAACATGATTTGAAATCACGATTTTCAAAGTGTGTGAAACAAGGCGTGTGTAAGTATTTCTCAAATATTGTTCATGTAAATTTCCTATAACTTTTGTAGGGGTTAGGTTTTGGATCCTAAGCCCAAAAAGCAACAAGGTTAGGGCCCAGAGGGCCCAACACAATAAATTTATAGAGAATGAGCTTATAAGCTGAGCTTCAATGGAAGGAACAACACGCATAGTGGATTAAGGATAGTAGGAAAGTAAAGAAAATTAAGCTCTATACGAAGAAAATCACTCCTCGGCAAAGTCCGAGGAGAATAGTTCTTGAATATATTTCTTCAAACTTGGCTATAATTTCTGTTCTAGGTTGCTACAGTGTCTTCTTCCACAATTTTTTAAATCCCCTTATTCTGGTGGGTTTCTTACGTTATATATTCTCTTTTCGTTGATCTTGACCCTCCATTTGTTGATCACGCAGGTCACCCCCTAGTGCTTGTTCCATCAAACATTTCCCTATATTTAGTGAGTTGTGGCATTCAAGATAGCACTGTTCAATGGTATTCTCCACATAAATGCGGCCAGAGGATTTGGTAGGGTACAATTCATGTGGTGGTAGCTTCCATCCCTTCAGACACGACAAGCTTAACCCCCTCTCTGAAGTCCTTCCCCTATAGTGTGGCCTTCTCTGATGATGTGTCAATGACGTGGCCATGGCTTGCCTCCCTAGCCTTACTATCTGAGGGGATGGTCTCCTTAGAACTATACTGGACTCCTCGGTCGTGGGTATGACACTTGACATTGCTATCTTATTAAATTGCTGTAACCCACAATAGCTGCTCAAAACTCTAGTTTTTTTTTTTCTTCTCTTGCCTGAGGAGGAAAATGGGGTTCTGACCTTGAGTAATTGCTTCCACATACTTCGCTGAATTTCCCACATGAGATTGTCAATTCGCATGCCCTGTAACCACTCCTAGCACTTCAGAGTCCGTAACATCTCAACAACGCCTTGTCTTCCACATCTTATAGTGAGATGGAGATCCTACAGTTGGGATTTCTCCTTGAAATTTAGGGCGGGGTAACTCCCACCCAACTTTGCCTCCTATATAAGGCGCCTATGAGATTCATTTCTCCTGCTTTCCAAATCTTTGAACTTCCAAGACTCTCTAAATGTTCAAACTTTCAAGAAGCTCCTAAAGTGACCTTTACCCTTATTTTCGTAAGTTCCCTTATTTTTAGGTTTCTCTTCTCCTCGGTTAGTCTCCTTGGCCTTCTATTTTTTGTTTCTTTCCTCACAAAAATTTCCTTCACTACTCCTTAGTTTGTTTAGATGGGTAGGTTTGCTCATTTAGTAGATACACTCGCAGGTATGGAGGGATTTAGGGCCATGTACCATATTCCCCAAAGTGTCTCCCTACGATACTACCCTCAAGGTGGTTGGCATGACCTTAGAGGGGAAGGAGAGGTCCTGATTCCAATGATCGCATTCATAGAGGGGGGAATGAGACTTCCCATGGGTAGGGTGACCAGGGATTACCTAATCGCCCGTAGGATCTGCCCTCATCAATGCACACCCAACCTGTTTAGGGTTTTAGGCAGTGCGGACGCTCTCAATGAGCACATTGGGCTGGGTCTCACCTAGCACGACGTGGTTTGGATGTACGAATGTGATCTACTTGTAGAGGCGAGCTATTACCTTAAGTCTATATCTTCTATCGTTAGGCTCGTCTCGTGTCTCCCCAAGTCCAACAAGGGCATGAAGGATGACTTTTTAATCATTTTAAATGAATGGCATGACGATCTTCATTGCCCAGCCTGGGAGGGAGCACCAGGTGGAGTATCTTAGGTTTAGGTCCTTTAGCACGGGTATTAGTCTTGTATTTTGCTTATTCTTGTTTGATGACTCGTTTTTCTAACTACGGTCATGCTTTTGGACATAGGCAATGCAATTAGGGCGGGTGATCTTCAACTGGCTCGAATTGACATCTCGACGCTCAGATTCTTGGCCCGAGAAGATGTTGTGCAAGTTAAGCTGCCCTCCCATTGTTCTCCCCGTGAAGCAGCAACTCTAAGAGAAGAGACAGCTTCCTCGCGCTTGTCACTTGAGACTGAGATAAACCAAAAGCAAGGAGAGCACGTAATTCAATTCTCGAATTCAGAAGATTAGCTTGACAGATTTTTGGGTGATCATACCTCCGGCCTTATCGTTAGGCACATAGATAACGGTTCATATGAAGAAGGAGAGGAAATGTCTTTACATAGGAAAAGAGGTTTGCGTGAGCTCCTTGAGACAGGGCCAAGGGGTCGACTCCCAAGGACGCCTCGAGGTCTCAACCTCTTCTTACTCTTCCCCCTCCTTCTCCTCCTCCAATTAACCCATTTACACTTACCAACCTGAAGAAAAGGAAGAAGGAGAAAGAGGTGGCTGAGAAGAGGGAAATGGTCACTCAAAAGGAGGGGATTCCACCTTAGCAGAAAATGATGGCCAAGGCAAGGGAAGGGCCTCTTCAATCGAAAGCAACGAGGATCAAATAGTGGTCGAGGTATGCCCTCAGAATCTAGTATGGGACCCTCGACTGAAGCTTGATGGAGCAGCCATACCATGGAACTCCACCATTAGGGAGTTCCAGAAAGGGCATACTCACTACCTCACTGAAGCCCTAGAGCAACTGCTCCTACTATCGATAGACATAGCTGCATTGAGGAATGAGAGGCAACCAAACCTCATTCTGCCCCTGAAGAGGGATCTGGCTTTGGTAAGTTTTTCCACATGTCTTATTAACATCATGTTAGGTCACCTTTCTCTTATTTAATAACGTATTCCTTTGTCGTTTTTGTGCAGGCCATTTAGGAGGTATTTATGGCCGAAAGGTGGGTGAAAGATGCTTGGAATGAAGCTAGGGTCAAGAAGAACCTCTGTGCCGAGTCTAACAAGGCCCTGGATGCTGCTGAGTAAAAGAACCAAGAGCTCACTAATAAGCTGGCCACTAAGGAGAGGGGGTGGAAGAGCGCTGAGACCGGCCTAAAGAACACTTAGGACCAAGCTAAGGAGCAGCGCAAAAACCTTCATCATACTGAGATAGCGCTGGCCACGACCAAACAGCATGTCTTGGATTTGAAAGCAGAATTATGGAAGGCCAAGGAGGCTGCTCAGGTAGCTAAGGAAGCTGCAAAGGCCTCGGATCAGAAATCTTACACCCTTGGGGTGTAGGAGATTGAGATCGGTCTGGCAGAGGAGTTGGCTGAGGTTTGCAGGGATTTTGCTAGAAGGTGTGGATAGAGGCACTCAACTTGGCTAGAGTCCCTTTTGCTTCAGAGTGAAGGAAAGCCGAAAATATTTACTACCCCCCAGACATTTGCAAAGCTTCAGCAGCACTTATGGGCCCTAGAGCAGATGCTGCCTCTATGCCAACTGCCTTTAAGTACCCTCTACCACCCAGGCCTCTCTTCTTCCTCCTGAGGTCTCTAAAGAGCCTGGCAAGGCTAGTGACCAAGGCCAGAGGGTGAAGGTGGCCAAGGGTAAGGGGGTTGGCTAGCGTGTTCTCTGCTAGAAGATAAGGGCAAAGGTAAGGAAACCAAGCCCCTGGTAAAGGCCAAGGGCCCAAAGGCTACTTTTAATCCCAAGGATGCTGCTCCCAAGGCCCAGGATGCTGCTCCCAAGGCAAAGGAGGTTGATCCCAAATCCAAGGAAGCTACCTAAGGCCATTAACCCTATTGTCTTTTAGTGAGGCAGCAAAGAAGACCTCATGCTTCAACCAAGCCCTAGCGTGGGACCATTTTTCTTCTTCTTTTTTTTGTACTTTTCTTTTGTTGTGGCAATCTATCACTGTTTATGATGTATCTTTTCTTTTGTTCAATGAAATGACATTAATTTTTACTTTATGAATCTTTGTTTTTCCTGTAATGTTTGTCGTTGATTAGCTGTAGTTATTGCTTTGTCTTTTGCTGAAAGGTTAAATTGATGATGCTTCCAAGGGTGAACACCCATACTTTAACAAAAGCCAATAGTAATGAATTGTTGTTAATTCAAATAAATCAAACCTATGTAAACAGTGAGAAAAATAACTATGTGTTGGCACTAAAAACTGCATAATCAACAGGAATGCATAAGTCCTTAGAGACAAGCAAAACACTTAGTAGAAAAATAGGATGTTTGAGGTCTCTCATTTTAGGAGTACCTTATGAGTGTACCTTCAGAGTCTTTTGACCAAAACCCAAGGTGAGTCCTCGTTTTTTCTTGGTGATTCATATGTTGAGGTCTCATCCTTGGTGAAATTGCAAAGTGTTATTTGACGCAAGGCACATGGTCTGAGGTCCTACTTGGTATCCTTATGATCAAAGAAATGTTAATTTACCCAAGGCATGTGATCCAAGGGGACCGGACATAACTAAGGTTCTGTTTAACACTTGAACAAATAACCAACAATATCAATTTACCCAAGGTATGTACTCCAAGGAGTTAGGCATGACCAAGGTTTTGTTTAATATTCAAACAAGTAATGGAGAGTATTAATTTACCTAAGGCATGTAATTCGAGGGACTAGGCATAACTAAGGTTATGTTTAACACTTAAGCAAATAATTAAGAATATTAATTTACCCAAGGTATATGGTCCAAGGAGTCAGGCATGACCAAGGTTCTATTTACTATTTAAACAAGTAATGGAGAGTATTGATTACCCAAGGTATGTGGTCCGAGGGACCAGATATAACCAAAGTTCTGTTTAACACTTAAGAAAATAACCAAGAATATTAATTTACTTAAGGTATGTGGTCCGAGGAGCCATGCATGGCCAAGATTTTGTTTAATATTCAAACAAGTAATGGAGAGTATTAATTTACCCAAAGTACGTGGTCTAAGGGACCAGGTATAACTAAGATTTTGTTTAACACTTAAGCAAATAACCAAGAATATTAATTTACCCAAGGTATGTGGTTCAAGAAGCCAGGCATGACCAAAGTTTTGTTTAATATTCAAACAAGTAATGGAGAGTATAATTTACCCAAGGCATGTGGTCCGAGAGACCAGGTATAACCAAGGTTCTATTTAACAATTAAGCAAATAACCAAGAATATTAATTTACCCAAGATATGTGGTCTGAGGAGCCAGGCATGACCAAGGTTCTATTTAATATTTAAACAAGTAACCAGGACGACACATAACTTTAACAAAAACATGGCAGAATTGCCTTCCATTAATAATAATACCTTTGCAAGTTATTTACATTCTAGGGGCGTGGTACAACATGTTCGTCTAGATCTTCTAGGAAGTATGCACTTATACCAGCTACCAGGGTTATACGGTATGGATCTTTCCAATTGGGCCCTAACTTTCCCCACGCTGGGTTTTTTACAGTATTCACAACTTTTCTCAATACCAAGTCCCCAAGGGCTAATTGTCTTAATTTCATACTGGAGTCATACCCCTGTTTGAGCTTCTGCTAATAGTATACCAATTGAACCATGACATTTTCTTTCTGTTCTTTAACTAAATCCAGGCCCTTTCCTAATAGGTTGTCATTGCGGTTTGGAATGAATAAATTTATCCTCAATGTTGGGAATCCAGCCTTAAGAGGAATCACAACCTTAAGAGGAATCACAGCCTTAGCCCCGTAAGTCATTGAGAAGGGTGTTTCCCAAGTGGACCTACTAGGGGTAGTCCAATACGTCTAAAGAATATATGGCTGCTCTTCTACCCATTTACCCTTTGCATCATCCAACATCTTCTTGAGTCCATTTACTATGACTTTATTAACGGCTTCAGCGTGTTCATTCCCTTGTGGGTAAGCCAAAGTTGAGTACCTATTCTTGATCCCTAATTCACAATAGTACCTTTTGAAAGTTTTGTTGTCAAACTGAAATCCATTGTTCGAGATGAGGGCATGAGGGATCCCAATTCGAGTGGCAATATTCTTCCACACAAACCTCTTGGCATACATGCCCCTTATATTCGTTAGTGGCTTCGCTTCAACCCATTTAGTGAAATATTCAGTGTCGACCAAAAGCCATTTCCTATTCCCTGCTGCTTTAAGGAAGGGTCCTACAATATCCAGGCCCCATAAAGCAAAAGGCCAGGGACTAGACACAGAGTTAAGTGCGCCCCCTAGCTGATGAATGTGTGGAGAAAATCTTTGGCATTAGTCACACTTCTTCACGTACTCCTGTGCTTCCTCTTGCATGTTTGGCCACTAATATCCCTCAGTGAGGGCCTTGTGAGATAACGACCTGCCTCCCGTATGGCTCCCACAAATCCCCCCATGTAGCTCCTCCAAGAGTGGCTTTACTGCGTCAGGGTGGATGCATAGCAAATATGATCCAAAGAAAGAGCGCTTGTACAACTTCTGATCCTCAGACAAAAAAAAAAAAAAAAAAAAAAAAAAAAAAAAAAAAAAAAAAAAAAAAAAAAAGGAGATTTTCTCCACACCTTATCGGCCTCCACCTTCCCCTCACGCAAGACGTCGTCCTTGAGAAACAGTACAAAAAGATCCATCCAACTAGGCCCTACCCTGACTTGATGGATCTGAGCCTTCTCCCTTTTTAGATTAGTGGGTTTACTGTTGACACCTCATTTTGCAACCCGCATTTAACCTCACTTGGAGGATAAAATGGTAATTTCACCTTGGAAATATGCATCTTGATTTTGGTCATTAGATCCTTAATCTCATTTCACCAAAATGATCTTGATGTTGTAACGATCAAATCGACTGGTTATAAGCCCTAATCGGACCATCAGATTGAAAGTTATCATCAGATCAAGTTTTAATGGCCGAGGTGCACTATCACAAATTGAGTCCGACCTTATGTGATTATGAACAATTGATTCTAATTGGTTATAATTATAATCAATTTGAAATTAATGATGTGTCATAATTTGATTGGTTAGGACTACATTTTATGGTAAGGTTGTATACACCTAATTAATTAGATAGTTAAACATTAATTATTCAATGAATAATTTGTGCAATTATCTTTTAATTAGGGTAAATTTGGAACTAATTAGGTCTGAAATGGGAGTGATTGGAGCCTATTAATGTTAATTGAAAACTAATTTGGGACCTATTAATGTTAATTGTGCTGAAACCATTTTTCTAAGAAATGACCTCTGCTCACAATTTCATTGATATCTCTCAGAATATTTTGAATCTATGAATGAGGTTAATTTTTCCAGAAACTAGACATCTGGGGCTTCAATTTGAGTACAAGAACGACACAATTCCGACCAAAATTGAGTCAGATATGATTTTTTAAATTTGGCTCTATAGGATGTTACAGCAGCTACAGGAAAACCGAATTTTGGCTTACTCCTCACTCCCACAAATCTCTCCATTTAATGCACCAAATTTCCCCAAAGGTTAAAATGAGGTCTAGGTTCATGATTCATTGTCAACCCTTATTAATGGCATTCCATTCATATTTCTTCCACCACTACTATATAAACCCCCCTCTCCTTCATTCCAAGACACACAGAAAACCCCCCTCTCTTCTCCTCTCTTGAGTTCTAGGAAGTTGAGTAGTCTTGTCATATTTTGGTCTTCTTGAGACTCAAAGTATTGAGTGAGACTTACTCTTCCTCTCCTAACCCTTCTTTTCCTCCACCCATAGGACCTCCCTCAAGAGTCTTCTCATCCACCATATGGATCTTGCATGAAGGTATAATTTCTTTCCCTAACTTGTTTTTTTGTATTGCCATGATAGGAATTTAGGATTAAAGCATTATAGTAACTATTTAAATTCCCTTGAATATGTTTGAATGTTCTTAAATATTCTTATGTGTTCATCACATGTTCTTGGTTGTTCATCACACGTTTATACATAACACTAGTTTTAATCTTAAATTCACATCAAAAATATGAAAAACATGTTTGTTTAATAATTCTTTCAAATTCTTGAATCTAGGATATCACCATACACACACATTCACTAGAATTCATTTTTCAATCCAAATGCCATGCTTAATAAATTGAATTAGGGTTCATCACATGCACACACCTTAAATTCAACATGTAAATTGATTGACATATTGGATGATATGATATGAGTGTTGGCCACCATAGTCTAGAAGACCGGTTTCACCGGGCAAGGTGGGTGCCTAACACCTTCCCACCTAGTAACATAGCCTCCGAACTTAGATCAAGGGTTAGTAGATTGCCAGGCCACAAATGCGTTGACCCCTTGTGATAAATTAGATTGATTAATTAGCCCAGTTATTAATTAATCAAATTAACATGCAATATCACGTGGTAGCACAAACAAATCACCAAACTAAGTAATGCAGCGGAAATTAAATGACACGGTGATTTGTTTACGAATGGGGAAAACCTTACGGCAAAAACCCCACCGAGTGATTTAAGGTCACCACTCCCGAAACTCCACTATTATCACAACAAGCAGTTACAAGTAAGGAATTCCAAGTACCTTACCAACCTACAGTTGAACTCTTACCCCAATACCCAATTGGACTTGTTCTGTAGTGACAGTTTCTCCTTTCAATGCACGGCTCCCAAGTACGTGACTAACCAATTTGATGCGCGGATCCCAGTACGCGGCTTACTCCTTTGCACGAATCTCAATACGTGACTAACTCCACAGCAACCCTTTGATTGTTGTAGTTGATTTGCAGCAGCTTCACATAGAAACACCAATAAGATCTTCAATGTTGGTGCAAGAGACTTTGCTTGGTTACAAAACCCTAAGGCGTACAAGAAACGCAGCAAGAACTCTTTCTTCTGTTGGAGGAGGCTAGGGTTTCAAAAAGAAAACCTTACGAAGCTCTCTAGGGTTAGGTTTTTCTTTTTCCACCTCCTTTAAATAGGAGCTTAATGGGCTCTCCTATTCCAAATAGGTTTACACAAACCTTGGGTTTTCCTAGTTCAATAAGAATTATACAAACCCATAAACAATTAGCCTTTTAAAATAAAAACGTTGCTGGCTATAATCTGAAACCCGTAAGCTCGATCGATCCAGGCATCTGTCGAGCTTTAATGAATCTCGACAGATCGAGATTCTGCCGAGGAGGTATCGAGACCAGCAGATTGCACTTTTCTTGAGCAGTTCTTGAGTAATCTTCATGTCTTCAATTTAACCACTTGTAATGATCATCTTGAACCTATTTAGATTTACCCAAATACAAGTAAAGTGCGTTTTATCGAAGGATATGCCAATTACAAAATATGTCCTCAACAATCTCCCCCTTTGGCAATCCGTGACAAAACCACAAGAGTACATTGAATGTCCTAGAATACATTCTACTCAAGAACAAATAAGCCTAGTCTAAAAGATTTAAACCTTGGAAGTTGCTGCAAGAAGAAGGTTCGGAATCTTGACTTGGCATTAACTTGTCTTTCTTGAAAGGCACTAAACAAAACACATCAAGGTACCATGTGGAAAATAATGACAAGTTAAATAAACAAGAAACATGTGTATAAATAGAGAAAAGAAACAACACATGTGAGATAAAGAGTGAAACACATACATCATCACATATATCACTTGATAAGTATCATGTATGTAAAAAAAATGGTTACAGAACCAAAAGATACACAACACAAAAAACTATATCAATATAAATGTGTATCAAACTAACTCTCCCCCTAAGTTAGTTACAACAAAAAATTTCTTCCCTTTAACATGAAGTTCTCCTCCTAAGTCTATTACTCCCCCTGAGGAATGACATTCAATTCTCAAATTTCTCTCCCTTTTTGACACGATTGTCAAAGGGTATAAAAAGCCAAAAGACTTGACCGGAGAAAGATAGAAAAAAAATAAAAAATGGAATGAGGAGAACAAGGAACCATAGACCTACAAGAGAAAGAACAACAAGATGCTATGGACACAAAGGGAAAAACATGCAAAACAAAGAAGGATGAAATGCATGCAAGGGTATCTCGATCGATCGGGAGGTGTCGAGAAGCTATCGAGACAACCTCGATGGATCGAGAAGGTGTCGAGGGTCTATCGAGCAGACATAAAGTTTCTCGATCGATCCACCAGGTGTCGAGATATGTGTCGAGACTGCAATAAGAAAAAGTCTAAGAAGCTCGACAGACAGCTAGGTGTCGAGAGGTATCGAGGAGGTGTCAAGATGCCTTTAAAAACAGTTTTTCAGAAGAAGAAAAACACAGACATGAATGCAATCATGCATGCAACTCAACTAAAGATACAATCAACACATTAAGCTCTCAAAATCATCTCTCAACAAGAATTTTGATGCACATGTATCTCAAAGCACGCACACACACACACTAAACAAGTCTAACCAATTTTATATTTCAAAAACAAGTCCAGACAGTTTAGTGAGCATACATTAACGCATGTAAGCCTTGTGATGGCCAAATCACATTGTACCTGCACATGTATCAAAAATAGCAAAGAGTATTGCGTGTTGTGTGTGAAAACATCGCAAGATTGCATAAGTGACTCAATGTTATGACGATTTGAGATATGAGAAAATCACTTTAACTCACACACAATCATAACCGTTTGATGGAGACTATCACCTTCGAGGTACATCCTATAACTCCCACATCTCCTAGAAAACACGCTTGCAACCATATTTTAAAGCATTTTTTTATCTTTTTGCTTTTTATATCTTTGCATATTTTCTTTTAACAAGCATATCATGCATGGGCATACAAGAGAAAGAAAAGAAATACCCAATTATGTTAAGCTTTTGACATTGCACTTTTGCTATGCCGAAGCATACAGATGTCATATCATGATTGGCGAGTAACAGTGATGAGATGGTTATTTATGCCTTTCTCTTAGGATTTTCTAGTTCAACCCGTCAAAAAGAGTGATACGAGTGTTAAGTAGAAGGGATCACTTAACCTTACTCATCACAAACAAAGAGCTACAAAGCTCACTTGCTTAGTTGTGCATAAGAATGCTCATCTAAGCTACAGGTGATACAAAGTTTAGAAAACTCTGTTTCAATGGCCATTTTAAAAGTTCACATGAACCAATGTACACAAACACACACTCTTTTTGTATTTTTCTGATTTTTTTTTATTTTTTTATTTTGAAAACAAAATAAAAACTAAACAACCAAACAAAAACAGACAAACCTCATAAAAGCATGAAAGAATGATGCATATGCATGAAAGCAAGAAAAGAAATTGCAGATGCATGAACGCGTGATTTCAAAAGCAGATAAAAAATCAAGCAAAGAGAGTCCTACTTTAGATAGAAAGAATTAAAGATGAAGATGAAAAGGCACGTGTCCTAGTATGTCTACTAAAGGACATAGAAGAATTAAAATTCTCCTGAAATTGAGTTAAAAAGCTCAAGACCTTTAATAACTCTCCAAACAAAGGTGTAGGTCCTTGAGAGGAAACTTGTGACCGTTTGGACAAATGCTTATGAGGATACAACTTAAAGCAATTAGGACGAGTGTGTCCAGAAACACCACAATGGTGACAAACATGAGCAGTTTTAGAGCTACTTGGCTTCCTAGAAGGAGGTCTAACCTTAGAGGTTGACAGAGTCCTCAGCTTAGGACAATTTGGCCTAATATGACCAACAATGTGACAATGATGACAAATGGGGACAAAAACAGATTTATCATTCAACCTAGGAGGAGTTTTAGACATAGGTTTAGAAACTTCAGTGTTATCATCAGATTGTTTACCTTTGTCTATCCTAACAATATTAGCCTTCAACTCTTCATTATTCCTTTTGAATGGAGGAATATAAAAATCCTTTTCTTTTGAGTTAGGCTCAACAACAAGTTTGGTACTAGTTAATTTTTCAACTTCAGTTTTAAATTCAACTAGTTGCTCTTCCAAACTCTTAATTTTGTCCACCTGAGATGAAATTTGATTTTTAAAATTCTCATTCAAATTAGTCGCTTCATCCAATTTTACAATCAAATCATCTTTTTCAAGCTTGACCTTTTTAAATTTAGCTTTTAATTTTGTAGAATACTCAAGAGATTTCATACAAAAATTATAAAGCTTGCAATAGGCATCATGAATATCATCATCATCATTCAACACAAGATCATGCAAATCAAAACAATCAAAAGCTTCCATGACAACAGGGGTCAATGGATCACACATCAAAGATTAAACCCTAATCAGAGTGTGCTTGCTCTGATACCACTTGCCAGGCCACAAACGCGTTGACCCCTTGTGATAAATTAGATTGATTAATTAGCCTAGTTATTAATTAATCAAATTAACATGCAATATCACGTGGTAGCACAAACAAATCACCAAACTAAGTAATGCAGCGGAAATTAAATGACACGGTGATTTGTTTACGAATGGAGAAAACCTTACGGCAAAAACCCCACCGGGTGATTTAAGGTCACCACTCCCGAAACTCCACTATTATCACAACAAGTAGTTACAAGTAAGGAATCCCAAGTACCTTACCAACCTACAGTTGAACTCTTACCCCAATACCCAATTGGACTTGTTCTGTAGTGACAGTTTCTCCTTTCAATGCATGGCTCCCAAGTACGTGACTAACCAATTTGATGCGCGGATCCCAGTACGCGGCTTACTCCTTTGCACGAATCTCAATACGTGACTAACTCCACAGCAACCCTTTGATTGTTGTAGTTGATTTGCAGCAGCTTCACATAGAAACACCAATAAGATCTTCAATGTTGGTGCAAGAGACTTTGCTTGGTTACAAAACCCTAAGGCGTACAAGAAACGCAGCAAGAACTCTTTCTTCTGTTGGAGGAGGCTAGGATTTCAAAAAGAAAACCTTATGAAGCTCTCTAGGGTTAGGTTTTTCTTTTTCCACCTCCTTTAAATAGGAGCTTAATGGGCTCTCCTATTCCAAATAGGTTTACACAAACCTTGGGTTTTCCTAGTCCAATAAGAATTATACAAACCCATAAACAATTAGCCTTTTAAAATAAAAACATTGCTGGCTATAATCTAAAACCCGTAAGCTCGATCGATCCAGGCATCTGTCGAGTTTTAATGAATCTCGACAGATCGAGATTCTGTCGAGGAGGTATCGAGACCAGCAGATTGCACTTTTCTTGAGCAGTTCTTGAGTAATCTTCATGTCTTCAATTTAACCACTTGTAATGATCATCTTGAACCTATTTGGATTTACCCAAATACAAGTAAAGTGCGTTTTGTCAAAGGATATGCCAATTACAAAATATGTCCCCAACATAGATCAAATGCTTGTCCATGTAATTTTCAATTTTTAGATTGTAACTAGTAAACAAAGCCATGTACTTTTTCTTAGATTGTATCTAGGACCAAAGCCATGTAATTTTCCTATGACTAATGTAAATTCAATTGAAAATTAATAAAATGATGAATTTTTCAATGTTGGTTTTCTTATTTTTCCAATAATTAAATAAGTGGCGACTCCATTGTAAAACCCTTAATCTAAAGGGGAAAAATATAACTAGTCGAACCTCCATTTTGAGAGGTAATAACACGACTCCACCCATTCACGTGAGTTTGGCCCAACTTATTATAAAACGGGCCGGGGGCGTGGTCTCTCACAATGGCGACTCCGCTGGGGATATTGAGGGCTAAGCTTCAATTAGGTTATGGTGGCCAACCATGTCATTGTTTGTTTATTGCTTTTTGTATATAATATGTCTAATATGTCATTATATTGCATGTCATGCATTATTTGCTTCAATGAAATTTATTTTATTTGTGTGCTAGCCAGGAAGCCCGGTAGTATTAGCTGTGGATTGTGGTCTTCCTGAGACTCACATACCCAGCAATGAACCTACCACCCACCGCGACAAGGATCATCATGGTTATGCCATGGTGGTTCATAGGGACAAACTGTACCGTTCGGACCAACGCGGCGCTCCTGGCGTCACAAGTTGGGAGGTACGACGTCCTAGCTTGTGGGAACCTTTAACCTACCTTCTACCCATGTTGTAATGACCCATAGAACCTACCTTTAGGTTGGTCCATGTAATTGCATTTCATTATGCATATGTTTGGCCGTTGTTTGGACCATGATGAGCCCAAGTCCAATGCTTGAGCCCATCATAATTGTTTGAACCTTGTATGCTATGAGTGAACTCAAGCCTAAAAGCCTATGATTAAACTCTACTTGAAATGGAAGCCCAATTTGTTTCTTGAATGAGTCTAAGCCCAACATTTGAGCCCATTAAAGATGTATATGCATGATCAACATCAAAGGCCAAAGGCTCCCAAGATGCATGCCTTCTAAGTGTAAGGTTCAAGCCGTTTCAAGCAAATGCCAAAGATCATAATCAAGGTTCAAGCCTTCCAAGTGCAAACCCAAGCCATCAAGGTTCAAGTATACAAAGTCTCAAGCATCCTAAATGGATCAAGAAGAAACAAGCGGCCCAACTTTGCCTCACTCCACAATTGGTTTGCAACATCATGGTTAAGCTTAAAGTTTGTTTTTTTATTCCATGTTTCTATGTTTCTTTGAATTCTAAAAATCCATGTAGCATTTGCTATATTTTGTTCATGTAAATATATATTTTAAAAAAAAATTCAAAAAAAAAAAAAAAAATCAAGACTCACAAATCTTTCCAAAAAAAAATTTCAAATAAGAAAGTGTTTAGACTAGGGGCATTGGGCCTTTGAGTCATTTAAAAAAAAAAAAATCTTTGAACTAGGGCCATTGAACTTCCTAGTGACTTTTTCAAAAAGACCCAATTTTTTTTTCAAGATTTAAAAAAAAAAAAAAAAAGTCTCCTTTTCAAAATGGTACATAAGGATCCCTTGGACAAAACATTTTCTAAATCTTGATGTTTAAAGGCTTGAGCAATCAACTTGTACCAAAGAATGATTAATTTCATTTAATTCATGTAAATACTTTTGCTACTTGACTTAGAATATAAGAAGAAAAGGTCTTAAAAGGCAATCCATCCATCAGAAAATCCCAAGAATCCATGCACTCAATCCAATTTTCAAAGATCTTTTGTTTCACAACATTAGAGCATTTATACTTTTTCTTTTAAGATGAATTTATTAAAAGAACTTAAGTCACTGTGCTTACAAGCAAGCATTACTAGGGATAGGAGGCCATCTTTGGTTAAACATGATTATTCCCTAATACCTAGAACGATCATTATCCATTGCTAGTCCATTTGAGCCTTCAAATATTTAGCCTTTTTCTTGCATGAACCTACTAAAATCTAAACCTGGGGTGGGAAAAATCAAGATATGCATACTTAAATCTCATGTTGAGGAGGAGTCAACCTTGTAGCTTTGAAGCTAATTGATAAATCTCTCCTAGAAGACATGAAAGACAAGTGGAGAACTCATTAGGCTAAAGAGATCATCAAAGAAAAATGAAGTTTCACATAATCAAGGAAAGAGAAATGAAATTCTAGTATGCATCAAGTTTGAAGAGCCTAGAATTCATCATGCCAAGAGGAATACAAGGTTCATCCAAAAGAGAGTTCATCAAAAAAGGAAAAGATTCATCAAGCACAAAAAAGTGCCAGTGCATTGAGGAAGAAAGAAATCTAGAGAGTGCATTAAAATGACCAAAAATCATTGAGTTGAGAAAAAGAAGTCAAAAGGTCCCCAAAAGTTCATTCAATCAAGAGACGAAAAAATAAATAAAAATAAAACCGCCCGCTAGGCTAAAAACCCAAAAGGGTAGTCTAGGCAAAAGCTAGGGCCAAAAAAAAAAAAAAAATAAAAGCCTTCTAGGCTGAAAACCCAAAAGGGCGGTCTAGGCAAAAGTTAGGGCCAAAGAAAAGAAGAAGAAGAAAGAAAAAAAATTGAAAAATCCTACAAAGTTGGAAACTTGAGGGTGTAATCTAAAAAGAGAATAATTTTACAAGATCAAAATCTAGAGGTATGATCCAAGATGAATGAGCATAATGTTGATTCAAGTGACCAATGAAGACTAGTGAGAAGATGACAAAGAAAAAATGGAGAAACTCCTCCAATACTTGATTTTTAAGTAATGCATACTTGGGGGAAACATCATAGGAAATTTTGGGCCTTTTATATCTTTCATTTCATAACCCAAACCCGGCCTATATTACAACCCATGAGTAAAGACCTCCTTGAAGTCTTGCTAATTGTAAGCGCATCTTAAACTCTAATATTATTTTTTCTTGAATTAAAAAGGAAAAATGCTTAAAATTGTCAAACCCCACTGGATGATATGTTGAAGGACAAAACTTCTCAAATTCTCAAATCCCCAAATTACTCAAAAGTACTTTCAAACTTAGAGCACTCTCCTTGTTTGCACCCAGTAATGTGACTCCTAAATATTATCACATTTCATTTCTTGACTGCCTTTGGAGACTCAATCTGACAATGTTCAAAAGGAAGAAGCAAATTTGATTACATGAGTTTAATAATCTTGATACTTCCTAATTAAAGAGATTTGTTTGGTTCTTAAACACTATGATTTTCCAAAATGGTTGTTCAAAGGATCACATCTAGTTCCAAAAAAAAAAAAAAAGGAAAATTTGTTTTTTTCAAAAAAAAGAAAAAGAAAAAGAATAAAAGAAAGTGCAATCTCATTTCAAAAAAAAAAAAATCATTTTTTTTCAAAATCCAGTTTTTTGAACTACGTCTTGACCTGATCCTTTATGAGAGAGGTACGTAGACAGCCTTGCATAGGCCCGGTCCCAATCACCCAAACAACCTTCAAAAACAAAGTCAAAACAATGTGACAAAATTGTTTGGGTGTATGTTAGGTTAAGCCCATTTGTTTGCATTAAGCATGTTTAAACTTGGAGCATTGGCCTATTTATATTGTGTGCAAATATGTTCTTCTTGCATGGAAGTATGTTTTCATTTGAGGCATTAATCCATTTGTTTGCAAGCATGTACACACTAAGGACATTAGCAAAAAATGTTTTCATGATAATTGGTTTCTAACAAGCTAGAGAAAGAAAGCCTTTTTACAGGAACCAAGGATGGCGAGCCATGATCTTCTTTCATGGTCACAACATTAAATAAATTTAGCTTCAATTTAATCACGGATTATGCCTAAACTAGGGGCATTGGGTAATTACTTCCAATTCATTTCAATAAATAAATCCATTGCTAATTGAAATTATCTTTTTGCAGAAATTAAGCAAGGACTTATCCAGCAATCTGCATCAACTTTCAGCCGAAGTTATTCTTATTCAAAGGATAGATTTTTCCAAAAAAAAATAAAAATCATCATCAATAAATCTTCATCACTCTTACTCCATCTTCATCTTCTTTACTCTTTGATAATGAATAAATCATCAAATCTCAAAAAAAAAAAAAAAAAAAAAAAAAAAAAAGGATAAAATTTTCAAAAAATAAAAAAAAATAAAAAATATTTTCAATTAAAAAAAATGAAAAAGAAAAAAATTCAAGATTTCCAAATCTTTCAAAAAAAAAAAAAAAATTCAATTCCTTCAAAAAATTCAAGATTTCCAAATTTTTCTAAAAAAAAAATTCAAGATTTCCAAAATTTTTCAAAAAATTCAAGACTTCTAATTAGGCTTTCCAAAAAAAAAAAAAAAAAAAAAAAAAAAAAAATCATTCAAGATTTTCAATTCTTTCAAAAAAAAAAAAAATTAGGATTTCCAAATCTTCCAAAAAAAAAAAAAAAAAAAAAAAAAAAAAAAAAATTTCAATTCAAAAAAATTTTCAAGATTTCCAATTAGGTTGCTTTTTAAAAAAAAAAAAATCATCAATCAAAATTTTCAATTCCTTCAAAAAAAAATCAAGATTTCCAAATCTTTTAAAAGAAAGAAATTTCCCAATTCCATCAAAAATTTCAAGATTTCCAAATTTCTCAAAAGAAAAATTCAAAAGTCCCAGAAGAGAACCACATTAAATTCTTTTCAGGAAAAGAAAATTATGATCCTCTTCCATATTTTCCAGTGGGGCAACATCAAGTCAAATGTCCATCCTCAACATTCATCGAAGCACAGAATATGTCCCAAACTAGGGGCATTTGCCAGGTATGCCGAATTCTTTTCAATGAATAACTCTGTTACTAATTGGAGATATCTATTTTGCAGGTACTAAGCCCACAAACATGAACCATGAGCCAAGATCCAAGAATCCTAGGTCCTCTGAAAACATGAGCCAGGATCCACAACCTTTGGTCCTCTGAAAACATGAGCCCAAAGCCCAAAAAAAAAAAAAACCCTTGGTCCTCTGAAAACATGAGGCCAAAGCCCAAAAGAATCCTAGGTCCTCTAAAAACATGAGCCAGGATCCACAACCTTTGGTCCTCTGAAAACAGGAGCCCAAAGCCCAGAAAACCCTTGGTCCTCTGAAAACATGAGCCAAGATCCAAGAATCCTAGGACCTCTGAAAACATGAGCCAGGATCCACAAAACCCTTGGTCCTCTGAAAACATGAGGCCAAAGCCCAAAAGAATCCTAGGTCCTCTAAAAACATGAGCCAGGATCCACAACCTTTGGTCCTCTGAAAACAGGAGCCCAAAGCCCAGAAAACCCTTGGTCCTCTGAAAACATGAGCCAAGATCCAAGAATCCTAGGACCTCTGAAAATATGAGCCAGGATCCACAAAACCCTTGGTCCTCTTAAAACATGAGGCCAAAGCCCAAAAGAATCCTAGGTCCTCTAAAAACATGAGCCAGGATCCACAACCTTTGGTCCTCTGAAAACATGAGCCCAAAGCCCAGAAAACCCTTGGTCCTTTGAAAACATGAGCCAAGATCCAAGAATCCTAGGTCCTCTGAAAACATGAGCCAGGGTCCATAACCTTTGGTCCTCTGAAAACATGAGGCCAAAACCCAAAAGAATCCTAGGTCCTCTAAAAACATGAGCCAGGATCCACAACCTTTGGTTCCCTAAAAACATGAGCCCAAAGCCTAAAAAAACCCTTGGTCCTCTGAAAACATGAGGCCAAAGCCCAAAAGAATCCTAGGTCCTCTGAAAACATGAGCCAGGATCCACAACCTTTGGTCCTCTGAAAACAAGAGCCTAAAGCCCAGAAAACCTTTGGTCCTCTGAAAACATGAGCCAAGATCCAAGAATCCTAGGTCCTCTGAAAACATGAGCCAAGATCCACAAAACCCTTGGTCCTCTGAAAACATGAGGCCAAAGCCCAAAAGAATCCTAGGTCCTCTGAAAACATGAGCCAGGATCCACAACCTTTGGTCCTCTGAAAACAGGAGCCTAAAGCCCAGAAAACCCTTGGTCCTCTGAAAACATGAGCCAAGATCCAAGAATCCTAGGTCCTCTGAAAACATGAGCCAGGATCCACAACCTTTGGTCCTCTGAAAACAGGAGCCCAAAGCCCAGAAAACCCTTGGTCCTCTGAAAACATGAGCCAAGATCCAAGAATCCTAGGTCCTCTGAAAACATGAGCCACGATCCACAAAACCCTTGGTCCTCTGAAAACATGAGGCCAAAGCCCAAAAGAATCCTAGGTCCTCTGAAAACATGAGCCAGGATCCACAACCTTTGGTCCTCTGAAAACAGGAGCCTAAAGCCCAGAAAACTCTTGGTCCTCTGAAAACATGAGCCAAGATCCAAGAATCCTAGGTCCTCTTAAAACATAATCCAGGATCCACAAAACCCTTGGTCCTCTGAAAACATAAGGCCAAAGCCCAAAAAAATCCTAGGTCCTCTGAAAACATGAGTCAGGATCCACAACCTTTGGTTCTCTGAAAACATGAGCCCAAAGCCCAGAATACCCTTGGTCCTCTGAAAACATGAGCCAAGATCCAAGAATCCTAGGTCCTCTGAAAACATGAGCCAGGATCCACAACCTTTGGTCCTCTGAAAACATGAGGCCAAAGCCCAAAAGAATCCTAGGTCCTCTGAAAACATGAGCCAGGATCCACAACCTTTGGTCCTCTGAAAACATGAGCCCAAAGCCCAGAAGACCCTTGGTCCTCTGAAAACATGAGCCAAGATCCAAGAATCCTAGGTCCTCTGAAAACATGAGCCAGGTTCCACAACCTTTGGTCCTCTGAAAACATGAGCCCAAAGCCCAGAAAACCCTTAGTCCTCTGAAAACATGAGCCAAGATCCAAGAATCCTAAGTCCTCTAAAAACATGAGCCAGGATCCACAAAAAAAAACATGAGCCCAAAGCCCAAAATAAAAATAAAAAATAAAATAAAAATAAAATAAAATAAACCTTGGTCCTCTGAAAACATGAGGCAAGGTTCAAGAATCCTAGGTCCTCTGAAAACATGAGCCAGGATCCACAACGTTTGGTCCTCTGAAACACATGACTAGGATCTCCATATTTTCTTGACCTCAGGTAAGCATGTCTTGTACTCTTTCAAAAAAAAAAATTTGCATGCATGAACTACGTGTAGACCTGATCCTCCCACCAAGAGGTACGTAGGCAATCTCCCCCGAGATTCGGTCCACATTTTGATCCACTACATGACGGTTTGCATTCTTATTTCCATGCATCATAAATTCACCACGGTTAAATGCTGATTGCAAAGTTAAGTGTCTTTTTCATACATTGACATTCGCTTTTCAAGCTCTGACAATGAGGGGCATTCTGTTGACACCTCATTTTGTAACTCGCATTTAACCTCACTTGGAGGGTAAAATGGTAATTTCACCCTGGAAATATGCATCTTGATTTTGGTCATTAGATCCTCAATCTCATTTCACCAAAATGATCTTGATGTTGTAACGATCAAATCAACTGGTTATAAGCCCTAATCGGATCATCAGATTGAAAGTTATCATCAGATCAAGTTTTAATGGCCGAGGTGCACTATCACAAATTGAGTCCGACCTTATGTGATTATGAACAATTGATTCTAATTGGTTATAATTATAATCAATTTGAAATTAATGATGTGTCATAATTTGATTGGTTAGGACTACATTTTATGGTAAGGTTGCATACACCTAATTAATTAGATAGTTAAACATTAATTATTCAATGAGTAATTTGTGCAATTATCTTTTAATTAGGGTAAATTTGGAACTAATTAGGTCTGAAATGGGAGTGATTGGAGCCTATTAATGTTAATTGAAAACTAATTTGGGACCTATTAATGTTAATTGTGCTGAAACCATTTTTCTAAGAAATGACCTCTGCTCACAATTTCATTGATATCTCTCAGAATATTTTGAATCTGTGAATGAGGTTAATTTTCCTAGAAACTAGGCATCTGGGGCTTCAATTTGAGCACAAGAACAACACAATTCCGATCAAAATTGAGTCAGATATGATTTTTCAAAGTTGGCTCTACAGGATGTTACAGCAGCTACGGGAAAACCGAATTTTGGCTTGCTCCTCACTCCCACAAATCTCTCCATTTAATGCACCAAATTTTCCCAAAGGCTAAAATGAGGTCTAGGTTCATGATTCATTGTCAACCCTCATTAATGGCCTTCCATTCATATTTCCTCCACCACTACTATATAAACCCCCCTCTCCTTCATTCCAAGACACACAGAAAAACCCCCCTCTCTTCTCCTCTCTTGAGTTTTAGGAAGTTGAGTAGTCTTGTCATATTTTGGTCTTCTTGAGACTCAAAGTATTGAGTGAGACTTACTCTTCCTCTCCTAACTCTTCTTTTCCTCCACCCATAGGACCTCCCTCAAGAGTCTCCTCATCCACCATATGGATCTTGCATGAAGGTATAATTTCTTTCCCTAACTTGTTTTTTGTGTTGCCATGATAGGAATTTAGGATTAAAGCATTATAGTAACTGTTTAAATTCCCTTGAATATGTTTGAATGTTCTTAAATATTCTTATGTGTTCATCACATGTTCTTGGTTGTTCATCACACGTTTATACATAACACTAGTTTTAATCTTAAATTCACATCAAAAATATGAAAAACATGTTTGTTTAATAATTCTTTCAAATTCTTGAATCTAGGATATCACCATACACACACATTCACTAGAATTCATTTTTCAATCCAAATGCCATGCTTAATAAATTGAATTAGGGTTCATCACATGTATACACCTTAAATTCAACATGTAAATTGATTAACATATTGGATGATATGATATGAGTGTTGGCCACCATAGTCTAGAAGATTGGTTTCACCGGGCAAGGTGGGTGCCTAACACCTTCCCACCTTGTAACATAGCCTCCGAACTTAGATCAAGGGTTAGTAGATCAAATGCTTGTCCTTGTAATTTTCAATTTTTAGATTGTAACTAGTAAACAAAGCCATGTACTTTTTCTTAGATTGTATCTAGGACCAAAGCCATGTAATTTTCCTATGACTAATGTAAATTCAATTGAAAATTAATAAAATGATGAATTTTTCAATGTTGGTTTTCTTATTTTTCCAATAATTAAATAAGTGGCGACTCCATTGTAAAACCCTTAATCTAAAGGGAAAAATATAACTAGTCGAACCTCCATTTTGAGAGGCAATAACACGACTCCATCCATTCACGTGGGTTTGGCCCAACTTATTATAAAACGGGCCGGGAGTGCGGTCTCTCACATTTACACAAATCCTCAACCAGGATAATTCGAGGAGGTTGCGAGTGTGGTAAAAGAGTCTGCATGCGTGTTTCTGCTTTTAGGGATTTGTTGTAAAGTGAAAGACTTGAAATCTGATTGCAAGTGCCTAGCTTGGCTCAAATATCCTTGCATTCTCAAATCCCTAGCTTCCAAGTTTCCATTTACTTGGCCAACAACCAGCCTTTAATCCGAGAATACCTCCACTGTTGTTCCTCCTATTTTTTGAACCATATCCATTCCAACTAGCAAAGCCTCAGACTCGGCCTCATTGTTTATGGTCGAAAAGCCCAATCTCAAGGATTTCTCAATAATGATCTTCTTGGGAGATATCACAACTAACCCCATTCCAAATCCCCTTTGATTGGCTGCACCATCAACATATACTTTCCAGGTTAAAGGTTCTTGCAAGGACACCAATCCAACTGATTTTCCATCTATATTCTACTCTCCTCCTTCCTTTTCTAGTAGGGATTCAGCAAACTCAGCCACCAAGTCTGCAAGGACCTATCCCTTAATAAAGGTACAACGCATGTGCTTGATATCAAAAGCCCCCAAGATCGTGCCCCATTTGGTTATCCTTCCTTGTAATCAGCTCTTCGAAGCAGGGATTGAAGAGGAAGTTGGGTTAAAACCATAACCGTGTGAGCTTAGAAGTAGTGAAGGAGCTTACGTGTGGCATGCACCACTACCAAACTTGCCTTCTCTAGGGGTAGATAGCGAACCTCTTCTTCATGCAATGAGTTGCTCATATAATAAACTGGTCTCTGCACTCCATCTCGACTCCTATCAATACTAAGCTCACTGCATTAGAGGCTACAGCAATATTAGCAAACAGAACCTCCTCCTCCTCCTCCTCCTCCTCGGGCCTAGACATAGAAAATGGTTGAGAAAGGTATTCCTTCAACTGCTAGAAGGCTAGGGCACACTCTTCAATCCATTCAACCTTCCACTTATGCAACAGCAGGAAGAAAGGCTTACACTTGTCCCCAGACTGAGAGATGAATTGGGTTAGGGTGGCAGTCATCCCTATCAACTTCTAGACCTCTTTGGGGTTCTGAGGAGGCTGCAAACCATTAATTGCCCTGATCTAATTAGGGTTGGCCTCAATTCCACAATGAGTGACCATGTACCCCAAAATTTTACTCGAGCCGATGCCAAACGAACACTTGGAAGTATTGAGGCGCATTTTATGTCCTTGAGTATTTCAAAGATGCTCCCGAGGTCACCCACGTGCTCTGATACTACCTTTCTTTTTACCACCATATCATCTATATAAAAGCTCAATACTTTTTCCTAACTGTGACTTGAACATCCTAGTCATCATCCACTAATGGTATTTGATAGTACCATTGAAAGGCATCAAAGAAGCTCATTCGAGGATAGCCCACAATTGCATCCACTAACTGGTCTATTCAAGGCATGGGGAAGGGATCCTTTAGGCAGACCTTATTTATATCCGTGAAGTCTACACATACTCTCCACTTCCCGCTTTTCTTCTTCACCACCATAGTATTGGCCAACCACAGTATTGGCCAACCACTAAGGGTAAAGTGCCTCTTTAAGAGCCCCTACTTGCTTGAGCTTGGTCACTTCCTCCTTGACGACATCAGAATGTTCCTTAGATGATCGTCGAGGTGGATACTGCTTAGGGACAGCAGATGGATTGCCGTTCAAGTGATGGAAAATGAAGCTTGGATCCACCCTAGGAGCCTTATAAGCGTTCCATGCAAACACATCAAGGTTTTTCCTAAGAAACATTACTAACTCCTCCTTCTCCTAGGAAGGAGCTGAACTCCGATTTAGAAAAACTTACCCTCGTCATCACCAATAACAACTATTTTTAGCTCCTCACATTCTGTCTTTCCTACTACCACGTCCATGGACCACACTGGTACCTTTGATTGCTAAAAACACTAGTCAGCAGTAGCCAAGGACTCACTTTCAGCCTGATGCCAAACTGTAGCCACCAAGCACTACCTGGCCATAGACTGGCCTCCCAACAGTTCCTCAACCCGATCCCCTGATGAATACTTCACCTTCAAGTGCAAGGTGGAAGGAATGGCCCCCATGGCATGGAGCCAAGGTCTCGCCACAATAACAGTATAAGAGGAGTATGCATCTACCATGATGACGTTCACTTCCACGACTTCTGACCCTGTCTGAATAGGTAGCCTAATTTGGCCCTTCGGAAAGACAATTTTCCCATTGAATCCTATTAGAGGGGAGTCATAGCTGGCCAAGTCCTCAAGCCTCAGCTTCAGCCCCTTATACAAGTTGGTGTACATGATCTCAACATTCGCTACCTTGATCCACTAGCACCGTCTTAACGTCATACCCTCCAATCTTGAGAGTAACTACCAGGGCATCATCGTGTGGCTGCAAGGTTCCAATTTTATCCTCATCAGAAAAGCTCAAAGCTGGTCGGCCGTCTAGTCTAACCCTCTTCAAATTAGGGGGCGAGTCCCCTATAGATGGCCGAGCTGCAGACATCACCCTGGATGGATGAGAACCCATCCTCCCTGGGGCAGCCAGGATGACACTGATTGTACCCAAAGGTGGTCTTGCAGAAGCATTTCTCTAAGCTCTTGGCCCTATTTGGCCACCCTGTCTGCGAGGTTGGTACAAGAATTGCTTTAACTTTCCAACTTGGACCAGCTGCTCCAAGTGATTTCACAAAGTCCTGCAATCCTCTGTGGTATGTCCTCACTCCTGGTGGTATTGGCAACGAAGGTTTTGGTTGCGCTTTATGGGATCTCCTCCTATTTTATTTGGCCACTCAAAGTATGGCTCATTCTAAGAGTGTTAAGAGTGTTTTTGGAGCTTGGGAAGCATTAGAAGATGCCAAGGATGGCAAATGCAATATGGAACTTATTGCAGGATGCAAAAAGCTAGAGAAGACACGGTTAGGCTTAACCTTGTTGGAGGAAGAAGCTTGGAAGGCTTAGGTGCATTGGGTAGATTAGGCTTGGAGAGCCTATTGCTATCCATGTATCCCAACTAATTTTCTAGTGGATCATTTTATCGCTTGGAGGGCAACAAAGAAGGTTTTCGTCAAGTTCTTTGATTTTCTCTTTGATAACACGTGCCGGTGTTATACTTGTATTTGCATCTCTCTTCCCTTACTCTTTAACCATTAATTGCTGCTAAGTTTGTGATTAATTATGTGTTAAAGTAGTTTTCCAAATTGGGTATTGCTTATATTATATACTTCACACATATATTGTTTGAATATAAGCTTACTTTGGTTATTTTGAAATTGGGGGTCTAAACATTCACTAGTGTTTTACACACCAAGTGAACTTTTAATATCTGAATCTAAAAGAAGAGAAAAGTGATTATTTTATACTAAAAATAGTGGATTGTACGTTCTTTATGTTCTTAGCATGCATCTCAAATTTCGTATCAATTAGATGTTATTTACTATTCGATCCACAAACTTATTTTTTATGCATAATTTTAAATTATAAAAATTTGAAATTTAAACACTTGATTAATGACATTGTTATTAATCTTTGATCATCTGAAAATTTTACAAGCGTAAAGGATATAAAAATAAAATGTAATCTAATGATGGATTTCTTAAAATTCACATCTTATAAAAAGATATTGAGTAAAGTTGTAACCAATTGTAGCTAAACTTTGTTTAAAAGGAAATTAAAGAAGAAAAGTGATTAAAATAGAATCTTGAGTCACATAAACCATCTGTAGCTCTAATTGACAATGAAAGTAACGTATACACAATTAACTCTAAAAAGAAGGAAAGCCATTATTTGTCACTAAAAATAATAATTTCGACTCACATGAATCACATATGAGTTTGATTGATGTAAAAAGTAATATATATATATATATATATATATATATATATATATATACACACATAGTGAAAATCAATTGAAAAAAAAAAAAAAAAAAACAATTAATTGTCATGAATTTTTTTTTTTTTTTTTTATAAAAACCCTAACATGAATGACCTATAATTCTATGAAAGTAATGTATACAATATAGAATTTGAATAATGGAAGTGATTATTTATGATGAAAGAAAAAAAATTAGAAAAATATATGTTATATAAATAATGAAATCTACGAGATAATTTATCATTTAAAGAAACAAATTCTATTGTTTATATCATTCAAAAGCCAAAAAAAAAAGAAGTTATTTTTCACGAAGAGAAACAAAATATTATACAAGTGAATAAGCTCTGACTAACAACAAAAGTAATGTATACACAATAAAATCTAAAAAATAAGGAAAGTAGTGAGCTAAACCATGTGTCAACATAAATGCATGCTAAACCATGGGCTCAATCAAAAAGCTAGTTTTTAGAAACCAACTTACCCCCGAGCCTGGGGATCCCTATAAAAGGGACCTACCTTGTTGCCTAAGTTGCATATAGTTGCTCAATTACCACATTGTTTGAGTTGGCTTTGTTGAAGTGGGAGCTATATCTCCTGGAGCCCAATAGAAATTGATGGCTGGGAAAGGTGCGATATAATTTTTCACTTCTTATTTATTCCAAAACTGAGAAAAAACGGGTTCCTTCCCATGCCATCAATTTTTATTGTTTCTAGGGATGTCTCCCTTTTCCCCTCATGCTGCCTGTTAGAATTTCTCATCAATTTCAAAACTCCTTGGATCTCATTAGTCTTTTAAATAATTTTGGACCGTGTGTACTGTGGAATAGTTCTTTCTTACGATGAAAAGAAATGTTTTAATGTTAATTAGAAGGGGATACAAAGCTCAGCCTCACTTCTCTAATATTGCTTTCTTGGAAAATCACCTATAATTTGTTTGTGACATACCTTTTCCTTTTCCTACAAAAGCTTTTTTCAATCAGCAAAACAGAGCTATTGAATAATCTCGATTGACAGAAAAATATAATTTTGATGTGCTTGTTAAGTTTTTGAAGCTAACTTGGCGAGGATCATGATAAATATTTAAGATCTTCTAGATGTACATTTACTTGGCCCACTAAAGAGATTCATGATTCTATATTTATTTATTTTCTAAAATTTGTGTTTGTGGCTACGTCATTTATGTATACTCTTTCGACTTTAAATGGAAATGTACTTGCAGCATAATGACAATCCATTCAAGGGAGAAGTGTACAGGCAGAGGAGACCATGTGAGTATTAGCATTGGTGGTGTTCAAAATTTAGCATATCCCTTTTGGCATCCAAAAAAAATATTTTATCTATTTTAACACTCTACTTAACATTATACTCTACATATGTTATCTTATCCAACCCACTAAAATACCCTAAAATAAATCGTACCATTTAAAAAAAAAAAAAAAAAAGCACCGCATTGGTAGTAGCCACCACCACAAACCCATTACCATCATTAGATACCCACCACTGAAGCAAAAAATAAATCAATCAATCGAGAAAAACCATAGAACTGCAACCATCAACCAAACTCGAGCCATTGCAAACCCCAAATATGCAAACCCATAGTACTAAAACCCAAAACTCAGTTGAAACCACCACAGTTCAATGGATCCACCACCCACAAACCCAAAATGAATGGTCTTCAGAGAGAGAGAGAGAGAGAGAGAGAGAGAGAGAGAGAGAGAGAGAGAGAGAGAGAGAGAGAGAGAGAGAGAGAGAGTAGCAGGTTGCTACAGTAAGCCGCTACTATTAGTAGTTCATAAACAGTTTCTGGTACGGTATTGACTTTCTTGATTTTCAGCCATGCTAGACATGAAATTTGACCTAAAAAATAAAAATAAATTGTTGGGAAAAAGTATCCTTAATTGAGGATTTTTAAGGACTTAAGTAGGTACTAAGAGAATTCACATCAGTGTCCTTAAATATTTATTTAGCTAAACAAATCCAAAAAACTCTACTTTTGCTTGTTTAGCTATCTATTATTTTCAAATACATACATTAATATCAATACTTTATCAACATTGAAATTTAATGTAATGAGAATAGAGGCACCCTATGTGTAATGATGACACTACCCTCTTTAAAAACATTAGTTAATTTAGTGAGCTAATGCACATTTGTTTCAGTTGACTTCAGATAAATTTTTCCTAATATATTAAATTGGTAAGATTAATGTTAATGCTCTAACTATACTAAACATTTGTCCTTAAATTTTTTTGTTTTTCTAATTACTTACTAGAAAGGTGAAAAAAAAAAAAAAAAAAAAAAAAAAAAAAAAAAGAGAAGAATTTCTTCAAGGTTTTTGGTTATTGCCATTGAAATATGAAATAAGTTGGGTGTAGATGAGCGTTTGAAACATATACTTTAGTAAAAAAAAAAGAGATACTCCCCATCCCTAATGTCTTACCACTCCTGAAGAAATCGAGAGATCGAACTCAACTCTCCCTATTCCACTATTCCAATTCTCACTCCAGGTCAAACATCTCATACTCAATAAACCATTCAAACTATGGTCTTGAATTCCATTTAAGCACTGCTTCAAATGTTGGCATTTATGTTTATGTGAAAATGTGTATATTTCAAAATTTTCCTTTTCCATTGATTTTATTTTAAATTAGGGTGAGTTTGGTTGGACTTTTTGAAAAAGTGCATAATGAAAAAGTTGAGTTTTCAAAAAGTGCATAATGAAAAAGTGTTTAATGAAAAAGTGTTTTTTCAAAAAGCTGAGTGTTTGGTAAAAGCTGCTAAAAAGTGCTTTTTGAAAAAACTGAATGTTTGACTAACACTTATAAAAGTTGTAGTTTGAGGAATAAATTACCAAAAAGGACAATGTATATATAAGGGAATTTATTTCATACTTAAATCAATATTGTGAAATTATTTTTTTCACCAATATTATCTAATAATAACCTAACACTTAAAATTTATTGTGAAAATATTGTGATAATTTATACTGATTTTAATTTGAACTTACTATTACAATTATTTTTTTCTCTCTCTAAACAAATTATTTTTTTCTCACTAATATTAACTAATAATAACCTACCACTTAAAATTTATTGTAAAAATATTGTGAAAATATTGTAACAGTATTTCTCAATTTTAATTTCTTACTCTTTATTTGATGTTTCTCTTATTTAATTTATTTTTTATTCATATTTCCTTCTTTTTTATTATTATTTTTTTTTTCATCTTTTTTTCTCCTCCACACACCAGCCTTAATTTTTTTTTCTTCATCTCTTTCTTTCCTCTTTTCCCTACCACTCCCTCCACACACATGCGCTTCCTTTTCTTATTCATTTCCATATTTCTTCCAGACTCTTCCACACCTTTCGTCCTTATCTTTCTTTCTTTTTACTTTCCTTTTCTGAGCCTCTTTGGAGCTTTTTCTCTCTACTCCATACCTCCACACCTCCTATCTTTTTTTGTTTCTCCTCCAGACAGACCTCCAGCTCTCTCTCTTTCTTTCTTTCTGTCTCTCTCACTCCCACTCGCACACACACATGCAGATCGCCGGCAAAGAGTGTAAATCGGCGTTCACGCATACCGCTCGTCCGCCTCACCACTGCGGCTCAGATGGGTCAGAATATTGTGGTGTTAGTTTTGTAGATCGAAGGCCGTAGAAGACTACTGTGGTGTTAGTTTTGTGAAATGAGGTCAAGATTTGCACGAATTTGAAAGAGAAGTTTGCTGGCATTGTTGGACTTATTCTTGGTCTATTTTGGCGGTGGTCGTTCTGACAGGATAGTGGCTGCTCTGACAGGATGGTGCCAGGATTCAGACTTGCGAGGTAGGCAGCGAGCCATCATTCTCTATCTCCCTGGCTGAATACTCTTTCATTTAGTGCAATCTTCTTCGACTTTGAGGGCTATGAATGTGCAAAATTTGAATTTAAGCTTCAATTGTTTTCACATTTCTCTTGTCCGTTATCTCATAATTTTTTCTATATAAAGGCATGCTATTGCCTTTATCACATGCTCAACCTTTAGCCTTCTTCTCCTGCTTTCATTTTTTTTTTTTTTTTTTTTTTTAAGTTCATGCTATGAGATCTTTTTCCTGACAAAATTTTTTTTTTTTTGTTGCTTATTTTGTTTTGCAGCACAATTTCCTTGAGCTTTGGATTTTGACATCAAACTTTATGTTGACATTCTCATAAAAGTGTTTGCCTTCATTTGGTGGCTTTGTATTTCATTGATAGCAACGTTCTTGCAGTGACATATACCTTCATGTTGTTATACATCAACAATCTTTTAGCTATATTCGTCTTTGCAACGCTGTTTCCATAAGGATATTCGCTAGGAAATATTGCTATCGTCAGTACTCGTCTTTGAAGTCGCACTGGCTCTAGTATTGGCAATTAAGTCGCACCAACACTATATTCATGAAGCGGCGCAGACACTTGCAACTGCTATGAAGCATTATCATTAATTTGTCTACTGAAGCAATATTTGCACTTGCACTTGCATTTGCCATGAAGTCGCACCACCTTTTGCCTTTGTAATGAAGATGCACTAGTACTTTTCTTTTGCCATAAAGCTACCTCGACATTTTATTTGCATTGAAGTCATGCCGATATTTATTACTGCCATGAAGCCATGTCAATACTTCATTCACACAGAAGCCATGCCAACATTCATCTTCGCCATGAAACTATGTCAACACTTCATTCATACTGAAGCCATGCCAACATTCATTTTTGCCATGAAGCCATGTCAACACTTCATCCGTATTGAAGCCACGTCAACATCCATCTTTGCCACGAAGCCATGTCAACACTTCATTCACATTGAAGCCGTGCCAACATTCATCTTTGCCAAGAAGCCATGTCAACACTTCATCCGCACTGAAGCCACATCAACATCTATCTTTACCATGAAGCCATGTCAACACTTCATTCACATTGAAGCCACGTCAACATCCATCTTCGCCATTAAGCTATGTCAACACTTCATTCATACTGAAGCCGTACTAACATTCATCTTTGCCATGAAGCCATGTCAACACTTCATCCGCATTAAAGCCACACTCATATTGAAGTTGTACTAATATTGACATTTATAATAAAGTTACAACAACACCAATTTCCAGAGGCAATATAGCTCAGACATCGAGGGCGCTTAGCACTGTTGCTAGACATCATGACTTCAGAGATACCAACAAGACGTTGAAAATGCAAGGAGTCTGTATCAAGACTTTGAAGATGCAAGGAAATGCCAACAAAACCTTGAAGTTTCAAGACGCTCCCATCAAGACTTTGAGGATTCAAAGAGGTGTAAACAAAACCTTGAAGATGCGAGAAGAATGTCGTCATAATTTCAAAGATGTCAGAATATGCCCATAGAGGAGAGATGATGTAAAACATGCTTCATAAACGTTGGAGAATGTCCATAGAAGATGCGGAATGCCATGCAGACTTCATTTAGTCTTCATCTTTGAGTACAATGATCTTTGATCATCCTATTGAGCAATTGATTGTCTTTAATCAATGTCTTGCCAACCAAAGGGACCTTAAAAGCATATTGATAACCGTTGGAAAACTCTTCAAGCTAGACTAGCAAGCTTTATTTTTTTCATGTGACTGAACTTAGTGAAAAGTACTAAGCTGCCTACGTACCCCGGAGAGGGATCAAGTCATCACGTAGTTCAACTGATTTTTTGTTTTTTTGGATGATTTTCCTTTGATGATTTTTTTTTTTATGATTTTCTTTTGATGATTTTTTTTTTTATGATTTTCTTTTGATGATTTTTTTTTTATGATTTTCTTTTGATGATTTTTTTTTTATTATGATTTAAAAAAAAAAAAAAAAACAAAAGGGCTCACATGTGTAATCCTCACCCTACGCCCCACAGTATTCCATGGGTACCAATTGCACAATAGTGGATATCACCACTGATCGAACCCGAGACCTCGACCTTAAGGGCAACATGGGCATCCAACCACTACACCACACTCACAAATGGTGGCATAGAATGGGATCAATTTTTCTTTATTTGTATGCTTTCAAAGGTAATGAGAAAACATCATGTACCCTTGTAGCGCTTGCAGTGGGCAGTTTAAACTCTTACCGAGGAGCAGTCCTTGATTTTCAAGCATAGAAGCGTTTGAGGAACTTCCCATTGATGGGGCCAATCCTTACACCTTCCTGATCAATTAACTTGTAAGCTCCATTGGTGTAGACTTCTTGCACAACATAAGGCCCATCCCATTTTGAAGTGAACTTATTGCCTGTACGATGAGTTGTGATGATAGGTCTTCGAACTTATTGCGTCAAGCCCTCATGCATCAAAAGGCCAAGAAGCTACAGTCGGGTGTAGAGGTTCTGGCGGCTGGTGGATGAAGTTTGCATGATATTGACAAGCTTCGCACTTTTTAACATACTCCATGGAATCTTGCACCATCGTAGGCCAATAGTAACCCATTTGCTTGGTTCTGTAGTGTAACTTAGGACCTGATTGGTGTGCATCGCATATTCCAGAATGAGCCTCCTTTAAGGGTTGTTTAGCCTCTTCTTCTCCTAAGCAACAGAGGAATAAACCATCAAATGAACGGCGGAAGAGAGTTTCTTTATAGTAAATGAACGGAGCAGCCCTTCGCCGAACTTCGGTCTTGTGGCGTATATCATCCGGGAGTCTTCCATGTTGAAAGTACTCAATGATCACTTGTCGCCAATCTTCTTTTTCGACAATGCATACAGAAATGACATTGGCTTGTTCTTCTTCTTCTTCTTCTTCAACCACGAGAGGTACTATCCATCTTTGAGAAATAGCAACTTTGGCGGTCTCTTCTTGGGATAATGCTAATACGGTAGTCAAATTAGCTAAAGCATCAGCCTGTCTATTCTCCTTTCTTGGTATATGCTCCAATGTAATTGCCTCAAAATTTGCTAGCAACTTCTTTGCATATTTACAATAGGGGACAATGTCTTCTTTCTTGACATCATATTACTCCAAGATTTGGCTGATAATTAATTTGGAATCCCCAAAGATCTCAAGTTGCGATATGCCCATCTCAATGGCCATTTGTAGGCCAATAATTAATGCTTGATATTCGGCCACGTTGTTGGAGCAAAGTTCGCTTAATGAGAACGAGTATAGAAGTATTTGTCGTTGTGGAGAAACAATTACTACACCTGCCCCCGCTCCTTCTTGACATGCGGCCCCATCAAAAACCATCATCCATGGTGGCATTACTTCGATATAAAATACGTCTTCATCTGGGAAATCATCGGAGAACTCCCAATCAGAAGAAACTAGGTGATCAGCGAAGAAATTAGGTGATCAACGAAGAAATCTAACAATGCTTGTCCTTTGACGGCTTTTTGTGGAACATATGCAAGGCCATATTGTTATAGTAGGACTACCCATTGAGCTAGACGACCTAAAACCACTGGCTTGGAGAGGACATATTTGATTGGGTTTGCCCTTGCTATCAAATGGACCGTATATGCTTGCATGTAGCGCTTCAACTTGTCTATGGCAAAAAAAATAGCAAGACATGTCTTTTCAATAGGAGAATAATTTAATTCAACCCCATTAAGAGTTCGGCTCATATAATAAAGGGCTCTTTCCTTCCCCTCCTCATTTTCTTGTGCCATAAGAGCACCTAGGGATTTTTCTTATGCTGCAATGTATAACACTAAAGGCTTTCCGGGGATAGAAGCACCTAAAACCGGAAGATTAAGCAAGTATCTTTTGATGCTTGTGAAAGCATTGCTACAAGCCTCATCCCATTCGAAGTGGACATCCTTCTTCATCAGCCTATTGAAAGGTTGACATCGACCAGCCAAGTTTGAGATGAATCGCCGTATGTAGCCAAGTCTTCCCTGCAAGCCTCTAAGCTTTCGCAGATTCTTGGGCTCCGGCATTTTCTAGATTGCTTCAATTTTGGACTGGTCAATTTCAATGCCGCGGTGTCTCATAATGAAACCAAGGAACTTCCCCGATGTTAGGCCAAAAGCGCATTTAAGGGGGTTCATTTTAAGCTGATACTTCCTCAAGCGGCTGAACACGGATCGTAGGTCCGCCAGATGGTCTTCCCTCCTTTTTGTTTTAACCACCAGATCATCGACATAACACTCCACATTTTTATGAAGTACATTATCAAAGATCTTTTGCATGGCCCGTTGATAAGTAGCATCAGCGTTCTTTAGTCCAAAATGCATCACTTTGTAACAGTAAATGCCCTTAGGAGTACGAAAAGCTGTAAGCTCTTCATCCTTGGGATTCATTCGAATTTGATTGTAACCTGAAGAGCCATCCATGAAAGATAAAGCTTCATGACCGGTAGTGGCGTCAACCATAACCTCAGTGATGAGCAATGGAAAATCATCCTTGGGACACGCATTATTCAAATCACGGAAGTCAACGCACACCCGGATTTGTCCATTCTTCTTTTTTACAAGGATGATGTTAGCGATCCATTCCAGGTACTGTACTTCACGAATGAAGCCCGCCTCAATTAGCTTATTGACTTTGGTTTCTATTTGAGGGATAAGCTCCAGCTGAAAGCGTCTTTGAGATTGTTTGACTGGGCGTACACCTTTCTTTATTGCCAAATGGTGTAGAGCAATACTTGGATTGAGTCCAAGCATTTCTTTATAAGTCCAAGCAAACACATCTTTATATTCTACTAGGAGCTGAAAGTATCCTTCTTCTTCTTCAGGGGTGAGAAGCGCACGGATGAAAGTTGGCCTGGGCTCTTCAGCAGTTCCTAAATTGATCTCTTTAAGTTCATCAACTGTAGCCTATCCTCCGTCTTCCAAAGCGGGAAGAGCTTCGTCGACCTCCTCGTTGATTGCTTCAACATCTGAGAGCGTATCTTCTTCTACTGTAATATGAAATGAAGATGATACTTCTTTAATTTGCTCATTGCGGACAACTGATTGTCCTGTGTGTACAACCGTTCGCCTTTTGACTTTAAGAGATCCTTCGGTGTTGATGTCTAGGGTAGAGCTACGTTTCATGCGTGAAGGAATGCTGCTGCAGATCCTGTCACTAGCTTTCTCCTCCCCTTGAACCTCAAAGTTTATGGAATTTTGAGGATGGCTATTGACAAGCCCTTTCATTGCCCCCAACTGATCAAAGACTGATCTACCAGCAAGAGTGCCATGATTTTGTGTTAAGCAAGTTGTATTTAACCTGTCGAACAATGTGATTCGTGACAATGGAGCATTGATGCGATCAAACACCGAGCCATGCGATGCAAAGTGATCCTTTCTTTGATTCGAACTTTCGCCGACTTCCACTGTTATGTATTGAGAACTTGAAGCATTACTTCTTTTCTTGATCCATATCTGAGCCGATTGTTCTGGAGTATAACCTAATCCAGTCTTTGGGATAGGAATTTCATGCCTTTCAAGCCGTATTTTCCTTTGTGTTTTGCTGAGGCCATGCACCTTCTCTCCTATAACTTCTGGAATTAGTTTCCCTAGGTCGCCTTGTTTTGAGAAATCGTAACCTGCTTTGGCTAAAAGACTATATACCTTTAGGTCGAACCATTCTTTCATCTGTCTCTTGGTAGAATACCATGTTTTGTCAAACTTTGCGAAGACCTTACAAATCCATTCAATGGCTTCGAAGGCAAAGGATTTGTGAATGAAGTTAAAGGCATAACATGATTTTCCTTTAATATGACTACATCCTCCATTGTGAGCTTTGTAGGAGGTCTTCCCTTGTTTACTATTAACTAAAGGCATTCCATGAACAGTGACTGTCCTTTCTTGCGGCGTGATAATGGTACATAACGAAGAAATGGAGGACTGTCAGAAGGTGTTGAGATCTTTGCTCCCACGGAATTACTGGTAGATCCACTAGAATGATTATCTTCTTTTGGGGAAGGAGCATCCTTTCTAATCATGAATCTAACATGTTTCTTTTCCTTCTGCTTGCTTTTTGTGGGTGGGATCTCAACTGGGAGAACTTCATTAGGAACGTCATCCTCTACATAGAACTTCGCGTCAACAAAGTGAGCTTCAATCTCAGTAAAAGGTTTTAAGTCGGCATTGACCTTTTTCACTCCACCTTGAATGTACTTGAAACATTGATGAAAAGTTGACGCACTACTCCATTCTCGTGGATCCATGGACGTCCCAATAACACGTTGTAGGTTGTCTTGGCATCAATAACATGGAACAACACATTGCTCGTCAATTCTCCAATGATTAATTCCAGGTGTATCATACTGATCGCACGTTGTCCTCCTTGGTTAAAACCTTGAATGACCAAACGACTATGCGATAACTCCTCCATAGTAAGACCAAGTCGTCTCATTGTCATTTTTGGTAGAATATTAACAGCTGAACCTCCATCAATGAGGATACGATCTATCTTTTGTTCACGTGCATAACCAGAGACATAAAGCGGACGATTGTGGGGCTTAGAGCCTAGCAACAGATCCTCATCAGTGAAAGTCATGTTTAGGGAGCATGCACAACATTCTTGGGTTTGTTGAAGCACGTTGGCATAAGGAACACTCATCTCCAGTTTTTCAAGAGCTTGGGTGATCACCTCTTTTGGTGAGGTGGGGGATTGTAAGGGTTCAACTTCATCATCTTGAGATTGGAGTTTTTCCAAAGTCTCATTTGACCCACCATGATTGATATCCTTCTCTTCATCATGAATTTCATAACAAGAGCCTGTGTGAACGACTTCTGCTGGGTCATTTTGAAAGAATCCTCTGGGGAAGAATTCTTCTAATGTGATACGACTTCGAAGGTTTTAGGTTTGTCCCGAATCGTTATTCACTTTTGTGCCTAGTCTTTTTCGCCCTTTATCATTCCTTCTTCTTGATCGAAGTTGAATTAGGCTTTGTGCTCTTTTAGGCTCTTGGATGACCAAATGAAAAGGGAACTCTCGTCTATTCTTCCATCTCTTACGAGTAACCATCATCCAACCTTCCTCTTCATCCATCGTCGATCTTCTATCATTATTTGGGTTATAGTAAAATGTTTCTTGTGAAACTTGAACTTGAACCGGCTCTAGAGAACCAAGGTATTTGGCCCCAGCTTAATAGTTGGAGATATGCAACTACATGACCCACAGGCGAACGTTACAAGGTTTGACTCGGCCACATCATCGAAATCCAAGTTGATTTTACTTTCCTTAGCTAACCTCATGATGAGTTCTTTAAGAACAAAGCATTTCTGGATTGGATGACTTATGATGCGATGATACTTTCAATAGTTTGGGTCATCAACTTTCCCTATCTCTTCTGGTCGTTTGCATTCCGGCAATTCAATTAATTTAACCTTGAGGAGTTGTTCTAGCATTTCGGTCATATAAGCGTCTGGAAAAGGATACGTCTTTTGTTCCCATTCCTTGAGCGACGAGCGACGTGTCTCACACCGTTGACTTCCTTCAGGCCTCTTTTCATTAGCCTTCGTCTTTCACGTTGAAATTTTGACTGGGACAGAGTTGATATTCATTGAGTCTTTGACATTACTTTTCGCATTCCTATCATTCTTCCTTACTTCCCTTCTTTCTTTCTTTTCCTCAAGCACAGGAGGCTTCGTATTTCCATGGCTAGCAATGCTCAGCTCCATGTCATGAGCACGAGTCGCTAACTCCTCAAACGTTCGGGGCTTTATCCCTTGTAGGATGTAAAGAAGTCCCCAATGCCTGCCTTGGGTGCACATTTCTATAGCAGATATTTCAGAAAGTCTATCTTTACAATCTAGACTCAAAGAACGCCACCGATTGATATAGTCAACAACGGGCTCGTCTTTCCACTACTTAGTATTGGTAAGCTCCATTATGCTTACCGTGCGACGGGTACTATAGAATCGGTCAAGAAACCCTCTTTCAAGTTGTTCCCAACTATCGATTGACTCAGGTTCTAAGTTTGTATACTAATCAAAGGCATTCCCCTTGAGTGAACGGATAAACTGCTTTACAAGGATGTCTCCTTGAGTCCTAGCATTCTCACAAGTTTCTACAAAGTGAGCAATGTGTTGGTTAGGATTTCCTTTGCCATCAAATTGCAAGAACTTGAGGGGTTGATACCCATTTGGCATTCTTATGTTGTCGATACATTTTGTATAGGGCTTTGAATATACGAGGGAATTAGTGGAAGAACCCCCATATTGTGCTCTAATGGTATTCATTATCACATCTTGTAGTTGTTGGACAGATAACGAGGCTATTGAGGTGGAATTTCCATGTTGAGAAGTTCCTTCAACTCTTTTTTCCTTGTCAACCCTAGTGGTTTCTCCTTTCAAGGTGAAGCCAGGCGGGTACTCAGGGCCAAGACTTGATTCACCCAAATCTTGTTCCTCTAACTTGTTCATCAGGGTTGCAATTTTGACATCCTTATCTTCTAGTGCTTTTGTGAGAAGGATAACCCTTTGTTCCATTTCAGCCATCTTTTCTTCCATGGTAAAGGTGTTAGTCATCATCACTGGCATAACTTCCATATATGATGGGGTAAATGATGGAACAAGATGAGTCAAAGGCATTTCATTCCTTAAATTTCTCAATAGGGTGAAGAGTTGATGGAAAAGGTCCTTGTTATGGATGATTCACTATCAATCTCCAAATGAAATGAATCCTTAGCGGTAGCTTTCCTATTTGCAAGAAAGTCTAGGGAGATGACATTATGAAGTCTGCTTTCTTTGGTTGGTTGGGGTTGAAGTAGGTCAAGAGCCTTGGATCGACTACAAGTGATTGGGCCAACATAATCATTGGCAACAGAAGAATCAACCACCGATTTTCGGGCATTCTTGTTAGAGGCCATCGAAACTGGTAGCAAATCGAATTTCTTTTCTTTTGGAGGAGAAAGAGATGAGAGGCAGAGATGTCCCACTGGGTGTGCCAGAATTTGTAGAAGACTAAATTTCTTGGTTCGAAATTAATCAAACAAGTAAAATAGTTTCTCAAATGCAAATTTGTATTTAATGAATGTGTGATACAATTCTCTGTAATTACAAAAAGTGATCCCCTGATTCGATCTCATTGAAAGATTTGTGTTATGATTTTGATTCGAACACCAAATATCCTTCAATTTGGCTGAAGGATGGATCGAAGATCTTTAAAATAGAATTACAATGAATCTCTGGCCATGAGCTTGTTAGAAATTCATGTTCTTCGTGTTCTTCGTGTGTTCTTCGTCTTCAAAGGTATGTGGTGGAAGCTTTTCAGGGCTTTAGAGGCTTGAATCCGTAAAGCTTTGTTGATTTATGGTTTGTTGAGGTTTCTGGAGGCTTTTGAACTTGATTCCAGTGACCTCTGAGATCTAGAAGGGTGATTTGGATGATTTAGCTTCGAACATTCTTTGTATTTGAAGATTGAAGTTTTTGAAGTTTCTAGAGGCTTCAAGGCTTGATTCCAGCAGAGTTTCAATGCTTCTTTGTTGCTGTTTGTGCTCTAGATAACTTGGTGTCCTCAAATGCCTTAGGAAGGCTTCTATTTATAGGAGTTTGGAGGTAGGTGAGCGACACATGGCGGAGTCTGATTGGTGACACATGTCACAGCTTGACTGGTCTGCTTGTGTCATCGCTTACATGCACCGGATCGCCTGAGTCATCGCTTACACATGCCATAAATGAAATATTACTCATAGGCAATACCAATCAAAGAGATCACAAAAAATCGGCTGTTGGATCATGTAATATTCATCTTGACAATAAATTATCTACATGATAAAATATGTATAACTAGAACAAGCACAAGGGCTATAGCTCAGTTGGTAGAGCACCTCGTTTACACGCGCGCCAATGTTTTTCAGAGAAGTCCGTCATGGAATCAAAATATTTGATTTTATTGATAAATAGATGTCTTACTCTATGTTTTCGGGAATAAAACAAGAGAACAACAGCCTGACAAAAGGTTCGGTCCAATCCGGGCGTCCATTTACATTTAGGTTCGGTACCAAATAAATGGAACCCACCTTTGCGTTGGTTTGAGATATTGATAAGGTGAATATCCCATCTATTCAATGCTAGGCATAATGAGTATCAAGACCTCAAAAAAATTCTTTTTTCGTCCTATCTTATGAGCTTTAAGGTGTATGAAGTTTCATATTTGCTTCTTTAAGTTAAGCGGAAGCGGGTCGATAGAGACATACTCCATTTAACTTAAGTTAATCTAGGCCAAAAGCAGACCTACGTCAGGATAATCCTTCTTTGAAACACTTTGGTAGTGCTCCTTTTTATTGTAATCAAAATAATGAATCCGAGCACACGGAGCCATCTCTTTATCTTTATGTCAAGAAAAAATATGGTAGACTAGCCGATATTTCTTTCAGTTTATGAAAGAGCCCAATGCACAAAAAAATGCATGATCAGGAGAAAATTAAAGAAGAAGAGTGATTGAAATAGAATCTTGAGTCACCTAAACCATCTGTAGCTTTGATTGGCAATGAAAGTAACGTAAACATATAAGTCATAAAAAGATGGAAACCATTATTTGTCACTAAAAATGATAATTTTCATTCACATGAATCACATATGAATTTGATTGATGTAAAAAGTAATATATACATAGTGAAATTCAATTGAAAAAAAAAAAAAAAACAATTAACTGTCATGAACAATTTTTTTATTTTATTTATAAAAACCCTAACATGAATGACCTATAATTCTATGAAAGGAATGTATACAATATAGAATTTGAATAATATAAGTGATTATTTATGATGAAAGAAACAAAATTAGAAAAATATGTTATATAAATAATGAAATCTATGAGATTATTTATCATTTAAAGAAACAAATTCTATTGTTTATATAATTCATAAGTCAAAACAAAAAAAGTTATTTGTCATGAAGAGAAACAAAATATTATACAAGTGGATTACCTCTTACTAACAACAGAAGTAATGCATACACAATAAAATCTAAAAAGTTAGGAAAGTGATGGGCTAAACTATGTGTCAACATAAATGAATACTAAACCATGGGCTCAAACAGAAAGCTGGTTTTAGAAACCAACTTACCCCAAAGCCATGGGATCCCTATAAAAGGGACCCTACCTCTTTGCCTAAGTTGCATATAATATGGTTGCTCAATTGCCACATTGTTTGAGTTGGCGTTGTTGAAATGGGAGCTATATCCCCTAGAGCCCAATAGAAATTGATGGCTGGGAAAGGTATGATATAATTTTTCAACTCTTATTGATTCCAAAACTGAGAAAAACAGGTTCCTTCCGATGCCATCAATTTTTATTGTTTCTAGGGATGTCTTCCTTTTCCCCCCATGCTGCTTGTTAGATTTTCTCATCAGTTTCACAACTCCTTGGATCTCATTAGTCTTTAAGGAATTATGTACTAGTGTATAATAATTGTTCTTCTTTCTTACCTATAAATGCGTGTTCCCTCTTCTTTTTTTAATCAAATATTAGCGAATGAAAAGAAATGTTTTCATGTTATTTAGAAGGGGATACAAAACTCAGCCTCACGTCTCTAACATTTGCTTTCTTATAAAATAACCTATAATTTGTTTGTGACAAACCTTTTCCTTTTCCTACAAAAGATTTTTCAATCAGCAAAACAGAGCTTTTGAATAATCTTGATTGACAGAAAAATATAATTTTGATGTGCTTGTTAAGTTTTTGCAACTTACTCGGCGAGGATCATTATATATAAAGTAGCAGCTATTTAAGATCTTCTAGATGTACCTTTACTTGGCCCACTAAATAGATTAATGATTCAATATATACTTATTTTCTAAAATTTGTCTTTGTGGCTACGACATTTATGTATGAGTTTCAACTTTAAATGGAAATGTGCTCGCAGCATAATGACAATCCATTCAAGGGCGGAGTGTAGAGGGCAGGGAGGCCATGTGAGTATTAGGATTGGTGGTGTTCAAAATTTAGCATATACATTTTGGCACCCAAAAAAAACACATTTTATCTATTTTAACATCCTACCTAACATTACACTCTACATATGTTACCTTTTCCAACCCATCAAAACAACCTAAACTAATTCCTACCTTTTAAAAAGAAAAAGGAAAAAAAAAAAAAAACACCACATTGGTAGGAGCCACTACTGCCACAAACCCATTACCATCGTCAGAAACCCACCACCTTTGAAGAAAAAAAAAATCAATCAATCAAGAACATGCAAAACTATAGAACTACAAACATCAACCAAACTCGAGCCATTGCAAACCCGAAAAAATGCAAACCCATAGTATTAAAACCCACAACTCAATAGAGAGAGAGAGAGAGTATCATCTTGCTACAGTAAGTTGCTACTATTAGTAGTTCATATACAGTTTCCGGTATGGTATTCATTCATTTGATTTTCAGTCACACTTCAAATTTGACCAACATAAAAAAATAAATTGTTGGGAAAAAGTAGCCTTAATTGAGGATTTTTAAGGACTTAAGTAGGTACTAAGAGTAGTCACATCAGTCTCCTCAAATATTTAGCTAAACTAATCCAAAAAACTCCACTTTTTTTTTGTTTAGCTATCTAATATTTTTATATACATACATCATCTTCAATACTTTATCAACATTGAAATTTAATGTAGTGAGGATAGAGGCACCCTAGGTGTAAAAATGAGACTACCCTCTTTAAAAACTTTAGTTAATTTAGTGAGATTGATACACGCTTGTTTCGATTGAGTTTAGATAAATTTTTGCTATTATATTAAATTGGTGAGATTGATGTGAATGCTCTAACTATACTAAACATTTGTCCTGAAATTTTTTCATTTTTCTAATTACTTACCAAAAAGGTGGAAAAAAAAAAAAAAAGAAGAAGAAGAAGAAGAATTTCTTCAAGGTTTTGGTTATTGCCATTGAAATATGAAATCAGTTGGGTGTGGATGAGTGTTTGAAACATTTACTTTAGTAAAAAGGAAAGAGATGTCTTAAGGGGGATTCTAGCCTTTTACCCCTATTTTAAAAAATGTGGCAATATGCCTATGTTTTGAAACTATTTAGGTCCGTGCCCCTGTTTTGAAACTCGATTTTATTAAAATCGAGTTTCAATAAAAAAAACTCAATTGGTAGAAACTTGAGTATGGGGTGATCAAACTTAAAAATAAAAATAAAAAAATTGCATGGAACTCAAGTTCATGGAGCTCGAGTTCCATATCTATAGCTGCGTTTTATAAGATCTATACCAGTGTTTTATATGGAACTCGAGCTCCATGAACTCAAGTTCCATGCAAATTCTTTTTTTAAGTTTGATCACCCCAAACCTATAGCTACGTTTTATAAAACCTATAGCGGCGTTTTATGTGGAACTTGAGCTCCATGACCTCGAGTTCAATACAAAAATTTTTTTTAGTTTGATCACCCTAAACCTATAGCTGCGTTTTATAAGACCTATAGCAGCATTTTATATGGAACTCGAGCTCCATGAACTTGAGTTCCTTGCAATTTTTTTTTTTTTTTTTTTTTTTTTTTTTTTTTTTAAGTTTGATCGTGCATAACTCGATTTTAAACCAATCGAGTTTTTCATTGAAACTTGATTTTGAGAAAATCAAGTTTCAAAACAAGGGTATGAACTAAAATAATTTAGAAACAGAGACATATTGCCAAATATTTTAAAAAATAGGGGTAAAAAGCTAGAATCCCCGATGCCTCAAAGCCTGTGGTGGTCGCTATCTTACCACTAGATACTCCCCGTCCCTAATGTCTTACCACTCCTAAGAAGTCGAAAGATCAAAGCCGACTCTCCCTATTCCGCTATTCCGATTCTCACTCCAGGTCCAACATCTCATACTCAATAAACCATTCAAATTATACAATTTAGTCTTGCATTCCGTTTAAACACTGCTTCAAATGTTGGTATTTCTGTTTATATGAAAAAAGGGTATATTTCAAAATTTTCCTTTTCCATTTAAATTAATCTCAGGAGGCCCATTGAGCCAATAAATATACCCCCTCAAAACTAGTTCTAACACACAACACAACAAGCACTCAGACACACTTGCGCACTTGAGAGCATTAGGGGGAATTTTTGGGAGAGAATTATTCTTTTGGTGAAGCTTTGGGCTTAACCACTTGTGCAAAGTTTATTTGAGCCGAATAGCATTGTTCAGGTGTTGTAGCCTAAAGGAGATAAGTTAAGAAAAAGTCTATTGTACCAATCTTGAGCCTCACCAATGGAGGGGCTTGAATCTTCTCCGTGAGAGCAAATTTTTGTGCCCCGGTCCAATTTGTGTTGATAGACTCCAGAAATTTGTTGTAATTTTTGAATATTTGTCTTGTAATTTTTTTATGGTGTTCCATCACATGGTTTAGATCATAAAGATAGGTAAGGTAATATATTGGGTTGCATATGTATAGGTCCAATGTGTGTATATATATATATATATGTATTGTAAATTGTCTTACGTTTTGCATACATATACATCCAAATACGAAATGAAATTCCAAAGTCTAATTTTAGTTTGAGGATTTTAAATTTTTAAAAGTCTGATTAAAATTTCATTCCCTATATGGCCAATTACAAACAAGCAAGGCAAATTACCGTAGTGGCTTGTAATCTATGCAATGCTCAAACGCGGGTTCCTTTAAATCGCTTAAAATGAAACAAACAGAAGAATGTATAATGCATACTAAGTTGAATCTTAAAAAAAAAAAACGGTTATTTGTCATGAATAGATACAAAGCTTGATTCACTTGAGTTGCTTGTAAGTCAAATTGACAAGGAAAACATCGCATAAATAGTGGAATCTTAAAAAAATGATTAATTATTTGATACTAATGAAATACTGTAAAGAATTTTGATTCATGTGAACTACCAGTAAGTCTAATAGATAACAAAAGTAAGGTGTTAGAAATATTGAATGAGTGTATTGTATTTCTCAAGTAATAGAATATATATGAGTGTTTTTGTATAGGAGGCAGAGTGTGTAGTACAAGTAAGTGTGCTATACAAGTAAACAAGGTGGGCCTACAAGTAAACAAGAGTGTGTAGTACAGGTTGGATAGCTCGTCTTCGACCTATTCATCTTCTACCTGTTCATTAAAGGTTGAACTACGAAAGGGATCAAATATATCTGATGATTGGAGAGAGAAGTCTATAGGAGAATCAGAAGCAACTATAGGAGGATCAGGAGTAGCTACAGAAGGAATATGTGCCTCATCTGGAAAAAGATCTAAGATAAAAGAGGAAGATAAGAAGGAATGAAAGTGAGAGAGCTCAACAAAAGAGCGATGTTCCCAAAAGACAACATTGCTAGACATACAAAGATGATGAGAGGCAGGATCATAACACCGATACCCCTTTTGAGTTTCATTATTGTCAAGAAAACAACAAAGCCTTGACCGAGGCTCAAATTTGTTATGCTCATGTGGCTAAGGAAAAATGAAACAGGCAAAACCGAAGGAGCAAAATTGATGATAATCTAGAGATGACCCAAAAAGGCACTCATACAGAGTTTGATTTTGGATGACAGGACTGGGAATGCGATTAATAACATGAACAACATGAAGTGCAGCTTCACCCCAAAAATGAGCAGGAGCTTTGGTAGAAAGAAAGAGAGCACGAATAGTGTCAAGAATTTGACAAAATTTACATTCAGCTCTACCATTTTGTTGAGAGGTACTTGGACAAGTTAGTTGATGAACAGTGCCATAGGAATGCAAAATAGCTTGGAAAGCATATTGAGTGTATTCGAGAGCATTATCGCAAAATTACAATATACTTACAACAATTCAGAACGATGTTTCATATGAAAAATCCAGCTATAGCGATAGTAGTCATCAACAAAGACAACAAAATATTGAGATCCACCAATACTAGAGACAGAGGAAGGCCTCCAGATATCAGAATGAATAAGATCAAAGATATCAGTGGATATTGATTCACTAGTATTGAAAGGCAAAGCTAGTTGTTTTCCTAACAGACATGAAACAGAATCAAAATTTTCTATAGACACTGATCCTAACAAACCTCTAAAAACCAATTGTTGTACCCGAGAGGTAGATGCATGACCAAGTTAAGCATGCCAAAGTGCAAGGGAAAGAATAGAAGAAACTGCAGCAGCTGCAACAATAGAAATAGGAGCAATAAGTGGAAGATGAAGGTTGTTCACGGGAAACATTCGCCCAACTCTGGGACCGGTTCCAAGCTCCTGTCCCGTCCTCGGATCTTGCACAATACACCTAGAATAATCAAAGATAATACAATAACCCAACTCAGCTAATTGTCCAAAGGAAATAAATTGTAAGAAAGGTTAAGAACATTAAAGATCCCAAGAACTGAGAGGTTGGGGGTCGAAACAAAAAATATATTATGACCAAACATTGTGGACCCATTTGCTGTATTAAGAAGGTGTGGTGCAAGTTTAAGTTCAGAAAATAAGGACGAGTGAGGTGTCATGTGATTGCAACAAGCAAAATCTATAAGCCAAGAGAAAGGAGACATATTAGATAAAACTGAGAGAGAAGAGGAATAAGATGTTGGAAAAATACATGTTTGTATCCCATACAAAGCATACGCAGCGAAAAATTAACGGATCTACTTCATTCGTAATTGATAACATATACTATGCAAGTTTCAGAATTTAAAAACAAGAAAGCGTACCTTGGTATGATGAAATTCAAAAACAAATATCAGAACACTTGGAAACACTTTTAATCTTCACTCCAATTTCACTAATGCCTAAGAAGTGTGATCTCTCAATCAGTTTTTCAAGGAAGAATTAAAGAGAATGGCTTACACTCACACATACACCATTTCACAAGAGTGTTGTTTCTCAAAAAATTCTGTATGTTTCTCCCTTTATATCTAACTGATTATCTAATTGGCCTGGCCTTTTAGACCTTTCCAATTGGACTTAAGTGTGTGGCTTGGAGTGAGACTAAAAGGGATCAATAAGACACTAGCTCCAATGGGCTTTAGGTTTTTCTATCAACTCTTAACAAGTTCAAAGTTACCATTAACTATATTGAATACCATTATATAAATATAATTGCACTCTAGGCCTTACCTATAAATTATATCCTAAGACTTTATTGTACATGCAACCCCTTCATAAAATATTCGTAGTAATATAAAGTCATGAATGTAGATTGCCACTTTGAAGATTACTACATCTTAATCCTTGAGTACCCGGTTTAATCCTTTAAGTTATTCATCATATATTTATGAAATCCAATTCCATAAATATATATTTTAGTAACTTCTTACTAAAGTAGTTGGGCTCAACTTTTTGAATAACCAAACCCATTAAACTTATCTCAAGGGAATATTTTGTATCTCCGTTAAAAGACTTTGAATTTCATCTTGAGAATATATGTTTCATCAACACTAAATGTGGCTACCCAACATACTGAGATTTTGATCGTGATTTTTAGATCTCACTCCTGATATATCAAAACAGCCTACACCTCATGATCAAGTCCATTATTCTCTCAGGATTAAGAATTCATGTAAATAGAAGTCGTGAATTTATTATTCATTTGACAGTCGTTAGGAGAATAATAAACCTCACAGCGGTCCAGTTCAATATGTCTTAACTCTTAAAACATACCAACATACCAGCTAGAAATCTCTATTTCTATTATGAAAACAAATCATCTTAGTTGATATGTTATAGTTTTCGCAGATGAAACATCCAATTTCATCACCGACTACGAACTACATTTTGAGTTTACAAGAAACTTATGATTTACATCTTCTGTGACTAAATCACATAAATTACATACAATGCATCTCATAGACTAAGATAATGTCTCATTAGTTCATTTATAAAATAGTCTCATATAATTAAACAATTTAATTATTTATGACATACCAATAAATTGAATTTTAGGGCATAAACCCCAACAATCTCTCACTTGCCCTCAAAGACAATTTACCATATATCCAACACTTATTTCTCTTTAGAGTAATTCATAATCAATCTAAGGCAAGGCTTGGAAACAAGTTACAGCCAAATTTATTGTATAAATTATCTTTTCTACTACTACTTCTCACGTATTCATATCTCTCTAATGAGATGATACTTACTTTTAATGTGTATCTTCACCACCTAGGATGAACACATATCTTGAAGTCCAACTTCATGAATCACAATCAAACTACAAGTCAGTATTTGTACATTCAGTAACTATCAAAACCTCATTTTGATGGACAAGCATATAATCTCTCATTCTCCTAAGATATTTGAGTATATGCTTTACTCCCACTTAATTAAGTGATCTTTGATTAATTGATATTTACTTACCATGCCCACAGCAAAATAGAAATGTAGCCTAGTATGTAGCATAGCATAAAGACTTCCTATTGAATTAGTATAAGGAACCGTCTTAATATGCTCTTCCTTTTATATGTCTTAGGACCATAGCCCTTTATAAAGGAACTTCAAACTTAAAAGGAAAGAATCATTTCTTGAAGTATTACATGCTATACTTGGCTAAAATCTAATCTATTTTAGCAGTTTGAGATAGACCAAACATCCTAAATTTGAATTTTAACAAAATTTAATTCTTTGGATGTGACCAGTCTTTCCCAAGTACTTTATATCCAACTGGACTAGATAACCAAAAACTCCATTGATGACAATAACTCTACATCATTCTAAATTATTAGAATGTCATCAACATACATTAAGAAATTTATTATTCTATATAGCTTTTACACACATAAGGCCTTTTAATACTTGATCAAAATCAAATAATTTGATTTCTTGATCAAAGATGATATTTTATGATTTATATGCTTGCTTTAGTCCATAAATGGAATTTAAGCAACTAGCATACTAAACACTACTGGTTCTTTGTTATGTACAAGTCTAGTTACATCATATAGATGTCTTTCTCAAGATTGCTACTAAAAGAAGCTTTCTTGACATCCATTGCCATATATCATTCAAATGAAATATAATGGATAAGAGAATCTAGATAGTGTCAAACTTGACTATTGGTAAAAAGAAAAAAAAATCGTAGTCAAACCATTTCTTTCTAAATAAATCTTTTCGCCATTAATCTTGACTTTGAAAGTTTGCACCTTCAAATCTATCAATCTCATTTTCTTGTAGACCTATTTGAGAATAATAGGCTTAATGCCACTAGGTGCCTCTACAAGTTCTAGATTTTAAATAGAATCTAATTCTATTCACATAACTTTGATCTAGTAATCCATAATCATATCATCTATTGCCTCTACGTAGGACTGAGGATCAAATTCATATCCTTGTGGAATGACTTCAAAACGTTTATCCCAAAAGTATCGTTTATTTGGTAATTAATAAACCTCCCACTATGATATTGTACTTGTGTACTAGCTATATATTTAGAATAATGCCTTGAAGTGTATCTAATACAACCATCTCATTTCTAAATGTATTCAATAGTTGTCTTACAACAAATTCTAACATTTTTCTTCTAGAACAATTCTATGTATAGCTTTAAGATTATTCACATAGTCATCATCAAGAACTTTGTATTTGTACTTTCAAACATCTTATCTTCTTTCTGACTACCAAAACAATCTTCTGCAATTCCTTTTGGATACCCAACATAAACACACATTTTTCTATCTTTTGATTTCAATTTTTTAGACTTCCTTTCTAGCACAGGTGCTGGACATCCCCAAAAGTAGAAGTATCATATACTAGGTTTTCACCCAATCCACAATTTGACAAATGTCCTAGGAACAAACTTTTGAAATCAGTTTTAGAAAATGTATAGTAATAATTACAGTATATCTCCAAAAGAAATAAGAAAATAGAAATACTTATCATGTACTTTACTATTTCTAAAAGAGTCTTATTCCTCCTTCATGTATACGCTAACTTAAAGAAGTCATTGAAACTACATTCCTTTATAAAAGGAGCCCTAGATCATATTATCCTCTAAATAGAATTCATAGACTGGGAATATAACAAAATAATGGTTTTAAAGGCCCATCTTTCACCAATCCTGAATATAATTTAGATTAATAAGATCTAGACATAAGTGCCAAAACATACATTGCTATAGGATGAAAACTTTCTCTTTAAAAATCAAAACATGTAAATTTCCATCTAGAAAATAATCATGGACAATGCTTAGCTTTACCAAAATCATAAACACTTTCCTTTTGGCCATGCTTTTGAGTCTAATTTCCCTTTGGCAACTACTAGGGCAACTAGCTTGTCCAACTATTTGTTCTTATAATTCTTACCATCTTTATCTTTCGATCTAGGCTAAGAATTTGAATTAAATCATATTGATCCTAGCCTTAGCTTTTAGGATGTCTTCTTTTGCGTAGAACTCACTCATCAATTTAGATAATATAAAAAGAAATTTATTTTCAAAACAATTTGAATTGATCAAATGATTCTAACAAGGACTTGTGGATCATATCCATATGAGATTAACATTTAATCTCTACATCCAAGAATTCCAATTCATTTTAAAAATAAAATATTTTCATTAAATGACATAGAATTGGAACTACTTAAGCCTTTCTTAACACTCAATATGATTCATACCAAAACTCTCATTTAAACTTAATATAAAGTCTAAGTCTAGTAATAACTATTACATCTCATGCTGTAGCACAATTGAGATAGAAGCCAATGTTACATTTCATCATTTCAATGGAGACTATGATCATATCATAAGCTATCTTCCATCAATGCATTATGCATAGGAAATTATGACAATGCTAAATCGAAACATATTTATGTACTTCAGCTCCTTTAAGCACCATGTCCAAAATTATTTCTTAGTTAATATGATTCAGTTAAAATAGTAGCTAGAGAACAAAATTTATGACAACTTTATTTTGAGACTACGAACTTAATACCAATACATTATATTTTGCAACCATAACCATATAATATGGAACTCATAAAAACATATTATATTAGGTGCAGCGACAACCCAATCTCGAAGTTAATATTCCTCAGTAGCGAGTTTATACCAATCATTATGATTAGGCGAGAATTATTCTCATTATTAATGCTATCATGGTAACTCTTACCAAACAAAAATAATTTGTTGCTTTTTCTTCAGCCTTTAAGTAATAATGACATAGTTCCTTTGGGAGGTTAACATTACACTTAGTCTAGTGTACACCATTATCTAGAATCATGTGTAACCACATTTCATCTCCCTTTGTAGTGTTTAAACTTGTATTACCATGAAGCAAAACACCCTCCTTTGGAATCGCGAGCCATATACGCTAAGACGAGGTGCATGTTCACACTACTTTAAACGGGTAAATTCAATCTTATAGTACCATGAAATAAACACCCTCCTTTGGGATCGCGATGCATATACACCAAGATGAGGTGCTTACCCCACACTACTATGAATCGATAATGGAGGCCGTGAGATCCAACCCTTGTATCTCTCTTCCACTAGAAATTTTAAAACAAGTGGATTGTATTGAAATCATTGTGATCTCATCACAATTTTAACCCTACACATCATATGTGTTTAATTGTTTAAATTCGATGTGATGTTACTAAGTCACATCACAGTAGCGTAACGAACATTCGCGCAATCACAAAGAAGTTTAACCTTGTAATCCGTGAAGTAAATACCTTCCGCATGGAATGCAAAACTCGGATTCAAGACAAGGTATCTATTCACATTACAATAAACTTAACAAAAGGGTTATTTCAGCACTCTCACTCGTTATTTGGGTTTTTCTTACATAGTTGTGATCCCATCACAACTTAAAACCTTGCACTTGTTGAAGACTCTAATCTCATTAGAATCACTAACTAAAATGGAAGTCTTAAACTATTTAGGATTCTTTAAACACTAATGAATCAAAAATTAGTTATATAGAACTCTATCCTTAATTTACTAAATGAAAAGTTCTAATCTCATTAGATCCTATGTAACTTTAATTAGAATTTTAATCTCATTAAAAACCTCTGATTAAAATAAATTAAGGACTTTCAAACATACAACAATTCTAATCTAATTAGAATGTTTCTTAAAAGACAAGTCCCAAGCTATTTAAGACGAAGAGTTCTATTTAACTAATATCTTTGATTTCACTAGGTCTTTTAGTTAGAACCATGTGTAATCTCATCACACACATCCTTGTTTTTTATATATTTGAAAAACACTTAGAAAAAAATTATAAATTCCCAATTCTCGATCGATCAAGGTAGATCTCGATCAATCAAGAAGCAATTCCGCCTGCTCGATCGATACTCGATCGACCGAACCCCTGAATTGCCAGTTCTTGATCAATCAAGCCTCGTGAATTTTGAATTTCCAAAATTTTTCTAAGGCAATTTTAACGGTTATTTATAAACAAACAACCATCATATGAACATGATAGACAGAGTTTGATATCAAAATTGAATTCCATTGATGCTATAGCCTTAATTATAAATTTAACATACTTAAACTTAAATTTAAACAACATCATAACATCATTATCAGTTTTTATCAAATCATAGTTTCAACAACGATGCAAAAAATTAAATATGTATAATCTTCTAACATCATGAAACTATTATCTCTGATTCCAAAACTTACAAAACATGTTATACAGATTCGAAATTGAAGACCACTCTGATACCAATTGTTAGAAAAATACATGTTTGTATTTCATACAAAGCAAACGCAGCAACAAATTAACGGATCTACTTCATTCACAATTGATAACATCTACTATGTAAGTTTCAAAATTTAAGAATAAGAGAGCATACCTTGGTGTGGTGAAATTCAAAAACAAAGTTCAAAACACTTGAGAACACTTTTAATCTTCACTCCAATTCCACTAATGACCAAGAATTGTGGTCTCTCAATCAGTTTTTTAAGGGAGAATTAGAGAGAGTGGCTTACACTCATACATACACCATTTCACAAGAGTGTTGTTTCTCAAAAACTTCTGTAAGTTTCTCCCTTTGTATCTAACTAATTTTCTAATTAGGTTGGTCTTTTGGGCCTTTCCAGTTGGTTAAAATGTGTGGCTTAGAGTGGGATCAAAAGAGATCAATAAGACACTAGCTCTAATGGGTCTTGTACTTTTCTGTCAACTCTTGACAAGTCCAAAATTACCATTAACTATTTTTAATACTACTATATAAATATAGTTGCACGCTAGGCCTTATCTATAAATTATATCCCAAAACTTTATTGTACATGCAACCCCTTCATAAAATATTTGCAGTAATACAAAGTCATGAATGTAGACTGCTACTTTTAAAGATTACTACATCTTAATCCTTGAGTACCCGGTTTAATCCTTTAAGTTATTCATCATATATTTATGAAATCCAATTCCATAAATATATACTATAGTAACTCCTTACTAAAGTGGTTGGGCCAAACTCTCTAAATAACCAAACCCAACTTATCTCAAGGGAATATTTTGTATCTCTGTTATGAGACTATTAATTCCATCTTAAGAATATATGTTCCATTAATAGTAAATGTGACTGCCCAACATACTGAGGTTTTGATCGTAACTTTTAGATCTCATTCATAATATATCAAAAAAACCTACACCTCATGATCAAATCCATTATTCTCTCAAGATTAAGAGTTCATGTAAATAAAAGTCGTGAGTTTATTATTCATTTGACAGTCGTTAGGAGAATAATAAACCTTACTGTGATCTAGTTCAATATGTCTTAACTCTTAAAACATATCAACATACCAACTAAAAATCTCAATTTCCATGATCAAGACAATTCATCTTAGTTGATATGTTATAGTCTTCGCAGATGAAACGCCCAATTTCATTACCAACTACGAACTACATTTTGGGTTTATAAGGAACTTGTGATTTACATCTTCTGTGACTAAATCACATACAATGCATCTCATGGACTCAGATAATATCTCATTAGTTCATTTATAAATAGTCTCATATAATTAAACAATTTAATTATTTATGACATGCCAATAAATTAGATTTTAGTGCATAAACCCCAACATAAGATGCATTACCAACCATACGAATGACATTAGCTATGATGTTTTTAAGGTCATCTATAGAAATGGTGAAAATGCGTTCTAAAGACTTAAACTGTGTAGAGATGGGAGCCATTGGTTGGACACTCTCAGTGTTAGCAACAGTAGCAGTAGAAATTGAAACAACTGATTTGTTGCGATAATAGCAAGTCTCAATTTGTGGCCAAAACGTTTGCCAAAATTATAAAAACGTTTGTTAGATTGTCGACAATGATTATTGCAACAAGCAGAAGACCTATCCTTATTTTTCATTTAGAAGCAAAATATGCAAAAATGGACTGCAAAAATGAAATCTATGTAAAAAACTAGGCAATGAGCACCTAGACTGCAAAAAGTCAACCTTGTCAAAAAGTCAACAGTCAACGTTAGTCAAAGTCAACGGCCAAGGTAAGCAGTGGCTGATGCGGCAAGTCAATGGATGACATAAGCATGATGACTTCAGCGGCTGATGGGCACTAACGTAAGCAGATGACGTCAACTAAGGCTGACGTGGCAATGATGACGTCAACACGTAACCCAATAACGCATGAGGCATGTGAGGCACGTGGATCAACTCGCCGAAACTTCGGGCGGTGCATGAGGGCACCTGGGAGCTTTGATGTGGATGTTTCTGGCAGCTTTGATTTAATCGGTGGACAGTTTACACAATGCTATGTCTTGTGTCGTAATCGGAGGTTAGGGTTTATAGATCCGACGGCAATGGTCTTGACGGCAGAGGAGAAGCTTCTGGCAGCAGAGATTCAACCCTAAGGACCTCTGATGGTGGTGGATCAGTTAGGAGAGGGCACTAAAAGGGCTTACTGACCACAAAAGTTGAGGCATCGGAAAATACTGATAAAGACAAGACTGCAAGACACAAGAAGATTAGTGTAGTGGCTCTGATGCCATGTTAGAAATACTGAATGAGTGTATTGTATTTCTCAAGTAATAGAATATACATGAGTGCATTTATATAGGATGCCGAGTATGTAGTACAAGTGTACTACACAAGTAAACAAGGTGGGCCTAAAGCTTACATACCCTAATGCACGTTAACATGGGGTATACATAGTGGAATTTAAAAAAAGAAGTAAAGTGGTTATTTGGCACTAAAAAAAGAATTAAATAAGAAAAATTATTAAAAAAAGAAAGTTGATTTTATGTGAACTAGCTATAAGTTTGACTTGCAACAAAAGTAACGTATTCAAAGTGGAACGTTTAAAAAATAATGACTCACATGAATCACCAGACTTTGTTTAAAAATGAAAGTAATATGTATATATATATATATATATAATTGAATCTAATTACCTAAATAATTTAAGTGCTTATTTATCATTAAAAAAATAGAAAAAAAAATTATATACATTGGCAGAAGGAGGGAGGGGCAGAGGGGCCAAGGCCATCCCTAGGTTTTGAGAAACCCTTCTCTTCCTTGTAATTTCTATGGAAAATAAAAAATTTATATTAATCTTTACACAATGGCCCCCCTAAGAAAACAGTCTGTCTTCGCCACTTTTATATACATAATACAATGTAAGAGATTATTTATCATGTAAAGAAGCAAATTTTATTGTATATTCAATCTAAAAGGGAAACAAAAAAAAGGAAAAAAAAAGTTACTGTCATGAAAAATAAACAAAATTTTGTTAATGTGAATCACCTATAACTTTGAGTAACAATAAAAGTATCGTATACACATTAGATTCGATTAAAAAAAATGAAAGTGATTATTTGACACTAAAGAGAGAATTTTTTTTTTTTTTTTTTTGATTCACGTGAATTGCCTGTAATGCATACATAGTAGAATCTTTTGTCTTTTGATGATTCGATATTCACAATAATGGCAGAGGAAGGATTCAAATCCTAGTTCTCTTACTATAATAGAGTAAGCTATGTTATTGAGATATAAGACTTTTAGCATATACATAGTTGAATCTAAAAAAGGAGGAACTGCACAGATGTCTGGGGGGAAGTACACGTTCTCAGCCTTCCTCCACTCTGAGGTAGCTGGGACTCCTGCCACATTAAGGGCCTCCGTCCACACCATCTGGCAGTAGTCCCTATAGACCTCAGCGAGCTCCTCTGCCAAGCGGACCTCGGTTTCTTCCACCCTAAGGTTGTAGGAGGCTTGTGCCGAGGCCTTCGCGGTCTCCTTGATTGTTCGGGTGGCTTCCTTGGCCTTGGCTAGCTGTACCTTCAAATCCAAGACCTACTGTTGGGCTATGGCTCATTCTATTTCAGCATAATGGAGCTTCTTTCATTGCTCCTCCACCAGGTCTTTGGCTTTTTTAAGCCCAGCCTCATCACTCCTTCTCCCCCTCTCCTCAACTACCAACTTTATTGCGAGATCTTGGTATTTTTGCTCAGGAGCTCCCAAGGCCTTGTCGACATCAGCACGTAGGTTGGCCATAACCATGGCCTCATTCCGAGTATCCTTCACCCACTCCTATGCGGTAAACACCTCTTGGATGGCTTGTACAGAAGCGATGAACAAATACGTCACGTGAAGGGAATAAAAGGTGAGAAGAGATAACCAAATCAAGTGCTAGTAATATTGGCTGAGAAACTTACCAAGGCTAGATCTCTCTTCAGGGATAGAAAAAAGGACAGGCTGCCTCATCTTCTTCAATGTAGCCATGTCCTTAGGTAAAAGGAGGGGCTACTTTAGGGCATCGGCCAAGTAGTGGGTGTGCCCTTTTTAGAACTCCCTGATAGAGGAGTTCCAGGGAATGGCAGCCCTGTCCAACTCCAGCCGAGGGGCCCTAGAGGGGTTTTGGTGGTGCACCTCGGCCATGTCACGCTTTTCCCTACTCTCAACAGAAGAAGCCTATGCCTAGCCCTTGGCCATTTTCTGCTGCTTTGGCCCCGTTTGACGAACCACCTCCCTTTCCTTGGTTTCGTCCTTCTCCTTTCTTCTCTTCTTCAAGTTGGTATGGGGAGCAAGTTGCCTAGAGGAGGGGGAGAAGGGGGAAGGATAGGAAGGGGCTGGGACTCCAAGAAGTCTTTCGACATCTGTCCCTTAGCTCAATCTGCAAGAAGATCCCTTAAACCCTTCCTCCTGTTTATGGACATCTTTTCCTCTTCTTTTGTACTGCTGTCTATGCGTGTGGCTATGAAACGGAGGGCACGAACACCCAAGGTTCTGTCTAACTCATCCTCTTCATCCAAGAGGTGGATGACAGGATCTCCCAGATCCTCCCTTCCTTCCTCAAGTTGGAATCTGTAGATTTTTTCCTCGAGTGATAGCTGTAAGGAAGCAGTCTCTTCCCTTGGAGCCACTGTTTCTGTAAAAGCACGTTGGGAAAGCTAGTCCACTTGCACGATATCTTCTCGGGCTAGGAAACTTGGCACCAAGATGTCTATGTGGGCAAGCCAAGACTTGCCTGCTCGAATTGCGTTGCCAACCTCCTGAAAGGCATCAGATAAAGGCTAGAAATCAAGGATGAGGTGGACAGCCCTCAGTTGCCTATCTTCACTCCCGAATACTTCGGCCCTTAACACCCTATTAAGATCGTCAATGTTAACGAACCTAATGTTAGGAGCTACAAACACAGCTGAGAAGCAAAATCACTGTTAGAAGGGTAAACACTTAGTTTAACAAAAAGGACGAAAAAGAAAAAGAAGAGCCATAAAACTAAGTCCCAAATTAAAGGACCTAAACCTAAGGCACCCCACCTGGCTCCCCCTTTTAAGTTGGGCAGTGAAAATCATTGTGTCACTCCCTAAAGGCAATTAAATAGTCATCCTTCATGCCCTTGTTAGACTTGGGAAGACACAAGACAAGCTTAACGGTTGAGGACCTAGACTTGAGGTAATACCTCGAGTCACCAAGCGAGTGGCACTCGTATATCCAAAAAACGTCGTGCCAGGTGAGGTTCGATCCCATTTGCGCATTGAGAGCATCCGTGCTGCCCACGATCCTAAATAGGCTGGGTGCACATTGGTAGGGGCATAACCTATGGGCGAGCAAATAATCCGTTGTTACGCTACCCATGAGGAGTGTCATTCCCTCCTCAATGAAGGTGATCATAGGAATGACAACTTCCCCTTCCTTCCAATCGGTGTGCCACTGCCCCAAAGCACAATACCGTAGGGATACTCCGGGTGGAATATGGTATTTAGCCTTAAATCCCCCCATACTGGCGGGAGAATCTACAAGTTGAGCGAATCTAGTCATCTAGACAGACTAGAGAGAGGCAAAGTAGATATCTGAGAAAGGGAGGTAGAAATAGAAGGCCAAAGAGACTGGCCGAGGAGAAAATAACTTAGAAATGAGGAAGTTACAAAAATAAGGGTGGGAGGCACCTCAGGAGCTTCTTGAGAACGGGAAGAGTTAAGAAATCTTGGAAGCTTGGGAGTGTGAGAAGCCTAGAAAGTTTGAAGATTTGTGAAATGGCAGAAATGAACTCTCTAGACACCTTTTATAGTAGGAATATTTTGGGTAGGAGTTACCCCACCCAAAGTTCGAGGAAAAATGTCAACCGTAGGATCTCTATATGACCTCTAGATGTGGGGGACAGAGCGCTGCCTAGAGCGTTTGATGAAGCATTGTGGACTTCGACGCGTCAGGTACAGTTATAGGATATGCGAAGTGACATTCTCACTCAAGGGAGTCAAAGACACGTGTTAAATTAATTACCTAAAGTCAAAACCTCATTTCTCTCCTCGGATGAGAGGAAACAAATTGGAGTTTTGAGGGGCTATTGTGAGGTACAAGAATTCCAAGTAAGGTAGCTACGCCGCATGTCATACTAGGGCCAAGAAGGACAATTATTATGCATGTTAGGACATATGTAGTTCAAGTCTGTGAACATATGTCACTATTTTATGTAATTGGCTTATCCTTAGACAAAACGCACTTTACTTGTAATTGGGTAGATTTAGGATGAGTTTAACACTTCAAGAAACAGTCGTTCAAGGTTAAGTGCTGAAGCCGTCAAAGTCTGTCCAAGAAATAAGCTAGGAAGTGCAAGGTTTTAAAGCTCGACACATACCTCGACAGATGTATCTATCGAGCTTTAAAGGAGCTGTTTTGCCCGAGCCTCGACAGCTATCTCGACACCTCTCGACACCTCTATCTGTCGAGAATTAAAGAAAACAGATTTCCAAGTCTGTTTCAAGTCTAATCCGTGAGTGTGTCTTTGGAACTTCTTTTCTCCTAACCCTAGACATATAAAAGGATTATTTTAAGGGCCGTCAAGCAGAGAGATCACAAGATACAAGTTGCACATTCATTGAGAACTTGTTGTTCATGCAATTTGTGATCTGACAGACAAAGTTCGTGCCCTAGTTCATCCTTGATGATTTGAAGAACTTTGCAGCCAACTCTCTCTCTCTCTCTAGTTGGTATTTGAAGTCGCGTACTGGGATCCGCGCATCTGGTTAGTCACGTACTTGGGAGCCGTGCATTGAAAGGAGAAACTGTCATTACAGAACAAGTCCAATTGGGTATTGGGGTAAAAGTTCAACTGTAGGTTGGTGAGGTACTTGGGATTCCTTACTTGTAACTGCTTGTTGTGATAATAGTGGAGTTTCGGGAGTGGTGACCTTAAATCACCCGGTGGGGTTTTTACCGTAAGGGTTTTCCCTATTCGTGAACAAATCACCGTGTCATTTATTTTCCGCTGCATTACTTAGTTTGGTGATTTGTTTGTGCTACCACGTGATATTGCATGTTAATTTGATTAATTAAGAACTGGGCTAATTAATTAATCTAAGTTATCACAAGGGGTCAACGCATTTGTGGCCTGTCAAGTGGTATCAGAGCAAGCACACTCTGATTAGGGTTTAATCTTCTGTGTGTGATCCATTTGACCCCTGCTGTCATGGATAGAGTACAATCTCTTATTATACCTCCTTTATTTGATGGCACTAACTATGCATACTGGAAAGTACGCATGAGAGCTTTCTTGCAGTCTTTAGATGAGAAAGTGTGGCAAGCTGTGGAGATAGGCTGGATCAAGCCTACAGAAGCGCCGGCCGACTGGGATGAAGCTAAGATCAAGGCGGCCAACTTCAACAGCAAAGCATTGAATGCCCTATTCAGTGCAGTCACCAATGAGGAGTTCAAGAAAATTTCCTCAACTGAAACTGCTAAGGAAGCATGGACCATCCTCCAGACAACCTATGAGGGCACCAAAGCTGTCAAAGATTCAAAGCTGCAGAGGCTCACCACACGCTTTGAAGAAATTAAGATGGAGGAGGATGAGTCGTTTGATGAGTTCTATGCCAAGCTCAAGGATATAGTGAACTCAGCCTTCAATCTTGGGGAGACCATCCCCGAACCCAAGATAGTAAGAAAGGTGCTTAGATCGCTGCCCGAGAGATTCCATGCCAAGATCACGGCGATCGAAGAATCAAAGGACATTGATAGAATTCCTTTGACTGAGCTGGTTGGAAACTTGCAAACCTATGAGTTAGGGCTGACTAGGTTGGGCAAGTCAAGCAAGGGCAAGAGTTTGGCACTAAAGGCCAAGAGCAGTGATACGGATGAGTCGTTAGATGATGAAGATTCCAAGATGAAGTCCTACATCACAAGGCAATTCAAGAAGTTTATGAAGAATGACAACGGAAAGGGCTTCAACAAAGACCGTAGACAATCCAGTTCTTTACAATTCAAGAATTCAGATAAAGGGAAGAAGGATGTCAAGGATGGCGGTCAGTACACTGTTCCTGCTGGGCCAAAATGTTTTGGGTGTCAAGGCTTTGGACACATGAAACAAGAGTGTCCTATGTACCTCAAGAGCATAGGGAAGAGCAAGGCACTTGCTGTTACCTTAAGCGACACAGAGCCCGAGGACGATTCCGAGGATGAAGACGACGGAATCTTGAATGCCTTCACTGCCACTGTTAATCCTACTGATGGGGTTACCGAGAAAGTGGATGAAGAAGAGGAGTTGGTGGACTCCAAGATTGAGATTATGGATGATCAAGATGATATCCATACCGCCTATGAGAAGCTATACAAGCTTTCTGAGAAACATGAGAAGCTCTATAGGCTGGCCACCAAGAAGCTCAGTGATGTGGAACTCAACCGTGAGGAGCTGTCCACAAAGGTCGATGAAGCGAATCAAACCATTGGAGCACTGAGGTTTGAAAACAATTTCTTGGTTGAGAGGACCAAGAAGCTTGAAGCGGAGCTGTTTCAAGTCAGAGCACAACTGGAAAGGACGTCAAGTGCTAAACTGGACGAGATGCTGAGTGCTCAGAGATATTCTTCAGATCGTACTGGATTGGGGTATGAATTCTCTCTCTCTAATACTCCTACTTCTAGTACTACTGTGTTTGTTCCACCTGCTAATAACATTGAAAATGAAGAAAAGAATGTTAAATCTGAATTAGCTAGTGAGAACGTAGACAAGGGCAAGTCCATTCTAGGAGCACCCCCTAAAATTGAGAAAAGGGAAGCTAGAAACCCTAGGACTAAGAAGGCTAACTCTCAAAAGGCCAAACAGAAGAAGCCGCATCTCTGTTATCATTGTGGTGCTGCCAGTCACACTCGACCTAATTGCTACAAATGGCGTGCCACTCAACAGAGCAATGGCACAATAGCATCTAGGAGCCAGAATCAGCTTCAGTCTTCTCTCGCTCCTCTTGGAGACATTCTAAAAGCCCTCATGTTCCTTTCGAAATTGAACGGTTCATATTCTTCTCCCTCTTCACCGGTTCAAGAATCGACCAAAAGGAAAGGATCTTCCAAAGTGTGGAAGGCAAAGGGATCTAAGTGATTTCAGTCACTTCTTCTTCTCTCTCCTATTTTTGTGTGTTGCATTACTTGTGTGTTTCTTTACTGTTTTGAGTCAGTCTAGTTTTATGCATTGTTTTGCTTTACATGTTTTTGTTTGTGTGTTTTCAGTTTTGTGTTTTATTTTTTGCTTTTCTGATAAAAATAAAAAAAAAATTGAAAATTGAAAAATACAAAAACAGTGTGTGTTTGTGTGCATTAGTTCGTGTGAATTGTTAAAATGGCCATTGAAACAGAGTTTTCTAAACTTTGTATCACCTGTAGCTTAGATGAGCATTCTTCTGCACAACTAAGCAAGTGAGCTTTGTAGCTCTTTGTTTGTGATGAGTAAGAATAAGTGATCTCTTCTTCTTAACACTCGTATCACTCTTTTTGACGGGTTGAACTAGAAAATCCTAAGAGAAGGGCATAAATAACCATCTCACCACTGTTACTCGCCAATCATAATATGACATCTGTATGCTTCGGCATAGCAAAAGTGCAATGTCAATGACACCTGTATGCTTTGGCATAGCAAAAGTGCAGTGTCAAAAGCTTAACATAATTGGGTATTTCTTTTCTTTCTCTTGTATGCCCATGCATGATATGCTTGTTAAAAAGAAAATATGCAAAGAAATAAAAAGCAAAAAGATCAAAAATGCTTTAAAATATGGTTGCAAGCGTGTTTTCTAGGAGATATGGGAGTTATAGGATGTACCTCGAAGGTGATAGTCCCCATCAAACAGTTATGATTGTGTGTGAGTTAAAGTGATTTTCTTATATCTCAAATCGTCATAACATTGAGACACATATGCAATCTTGCGATGTTTTCACACACAACACGCAATACTCTTTGCTATTCTTGATACATGTGCAGGTACAATGTGATTTGGCCATCACAAAGTTTACATGCGTTAATGTATGCTCACTAAACTGTCATAACTTGTTTTTGAAACATAAAATTGGTTAGACTTGTTTAGTGTGTGTGTGCGTGTTTTGAGATACATGTGCATCAAAATTTTTGTTGAAGAGATGAGTTTGAGAGCTTAATGTGTTGGTTGTATCTTTGATTGAGTTGCATGCATGATTGCATTCATGTCTGTGTTTTTCTTCTTTTGAAAAATTGCTTTTAAAGGCATCTCGACACCTTCTCGATACCTCTCGATACATAGGCTATCTGTCGAGCTCCTTAGACCTTTTCTTATCGCAGTCTCGACAGATACCTCGACACCTGCTGGATCGATCGAGAAACTTTCTGTTTGCTCGATAGCTTCTCGATAGCTGCTGGATCGATCGAGGTTCCTTCTTGTTTATTCTTCTTCCTCGATAGCTGATCTCGATAGCTTCATCTGTCCATGTGTATTTCTCGACACATGCCCTCGACAGCAGTCTCGACACCTCCCGATAGCATCATCTGTCGAGATTTAATGAGAAGCTATATATATAGCAGTCGCGATTTTTCTTCTCACTTGCTCGATCTCTCTCGCTCGAAACTCACTGTTCTCTCTCAAAATCTCTTCCTTTTCCCTCCAAACCTTCTCCCAAGGCTTTCTCAAGAGTTTCTTTGCGATCTTCATCTCTTAGTAAGCACTTTATCCCTCTTTTTCATGCATTTCATTGTTTTAAAACCCTAGGTTTTGTGTTTTTGAAAATTTTTGGGAGTTTTCACAATTGTTGGGGTTTTCATGAAATTTTTGGGTTGTTTTTCTAGTTTTGATCTTCAAAACCACATGCATTGCATCACATTAGCATTCTCAGTGTATTTTCATGCATTTAGATGTGTGCAACTCTATTATGTGCTGTTAGGTTTGGATTGGGCTGAGCCCATGAGGTTTTTATGTTGCATGTCACATGCTCATGCATTCTCCATGCATACGTTCTTTTCATTTCAATATTATTCTGCCAATATTGAACTGTTTGGGACTTTTCTGTGTGTTTTCTTTCTCTCCCCCTCTCTATGGTTGCGTTAGCTGTGTCTATGGCACCTAAGCGTAAATCCACTCCGTCCCAAAACCCTTTGCGTTCTTAGGGACAATCTTCCTCTGATTCTACCCCTCTTTCTGTCCAGTTCCGTGATGAGAAAGCCCATAAGGACTTCTCAGAGAACTTTTCTAAACGCGGTGTTCATTCGGAACGCCACGTAGTCCTGGCAGACTTTGCCGACACCGACCTTCCCGATGTCATTCACACTCGGGGTTGGGAGTCACTGTGTGACGTCCCGGTCACCTGTCCTCTCATGTTGATTCAGGAGTTTTACTCCAACATCCACGGGATAGATTCTTCTGTACCTTCTTTCTACTCTTGTGTCCGAGGTACGTGCTTCTGTGTAACCCCAGAGCTGGTCTCTGAGGTTCTTCATGTACCTAGGGTGGATCATCCTGATTACCCTAGCTGTGAGCGTCTCTGGACTGTGTCCAAAGACGAGATGATCTCGGCGTTCTGTGAGCGTCCTACCTCTTGGGGAGATCATATGTACACACCATGTCGACCTTTTGCTAAAGGTCCTCGTTTCCTTAACATGGTGATGACCTTTGTTTTGCACCCACTCTCTCACTATAACTCTATCACAGAGCCTCGCGCTCGATTTTTGTTGTCCCTCTTAGAGGATCTCTCTATAGATTTTCCTTCACACTTCATCTTTTCCATTATCGATGTCTATAGAGATACGGCCACCCGTGATAAGCTCATTTTCCCTTCCGCTATCACGAGGATTCTGAGTCGTTTTTCCATCCCTTTCCCCTCGTCCGATCCGTACCACGTCATGTCTGCCATAGACGCCGCTACCGTAAAACGTAGCGAGGCACAGTTCCGATCGCGACAGACAGATGGTGCCACTCCTTCCACTCGTCCGGCCACCTCCAGATCCGCCCGAGCATCTGCCTCTACTTCTTCGAGCGACGTCAGCTTGGGAGACATCATGGTGCAGCTACAGCGCATGGATGCTCGCCTAGATACACTCTCCACGGAGTTGTATCAGGTGAACATCCGTGTTGGTCGCATCGCCAGGCGATAGGCGACCATGGGCGGCTTTGTACCAGAGGCTTCTCCTCCGCCACCTCATGCGTCGTCTGAGACCGAGGCTGATGATGATGGCGATGATGATGATGCTTCCGACGATGATGATGATGGAGATGCGAGCTCTTCGGATGAGATGTCTACTTGACACTCTACCCTTTGTCACTCGTGACAAAAAGGGGGAGTAGTTTTGTATGAGAGTAGTCATTCTTAGGGGGAGTGTTAGCATAGGACATAGGACATTTTTGTTAGGGGGAGTGTGGATTGAGGGATGTAGTGAGGTGATCTATATATTTTTTTTCTTTTTGAGATACATTGATCATGTATTGACATACATTGTATTTATTCTCTTCTTATATATGATGATGTATGTTTTTCTTTCACCTACCTTTCATGTGTTGTTTCTTTTCTATCTTTATACACATGCTTCTTTACTTGTATGCAATCTATTATTTCTGTTTCACACAAAGATGCCTTGATGTGTTTTGTTTATAAGTGTTTCAGAAATACAAGTTGTCAAAGTCTTCTTACTATAAACTCTCTTCTTGCAAAGTTTTTCAAGAGTTTGTGTTAGGATAGATTTTATTGTATGTAACAAGTGAATATGAGTTAAAGTGATTTATGACTTCTCTCATATCTTCATTTGTTTGTTGTGGTTTTGTCACGGATTGCCAAAGGGGGAGATTGTTAGGACATATGTAGTTCAAGTCTGTGAACATATGTCACTATTTTATGTAATTGGCTTATCCTTAGACAAAACGCACTTTACTTGTAATTGGGTAGATTTAGGATGAGTTTAACACTTCAAGAAACAGTGGTTCAAGGTTAAGTGTTGAAGCCGTCAAAGTCTGTCCAAGAAACAAGCTAGGAAGTGCAAGGTTTTAAAGCTCGACACATACCTCGACAGATGCATCTATCGAGCTTTAAAGGAGCTGTTTGCCCGAGCCTCAACAGCTATCTCGACACCTCTCGACACCTCTATCTGTCGAGAATTAAAGAAAACAGATTTCCAGGTCGGTTTCAAGTCTAATCCGTGAGTGTGTCTTTGGGACTTCTTTTCTCCTAACCCTAGACATATAAAAGGATTATTTTAAGGGCCGTCAAGCAGAGAGATCACAAGATACAAGTTGCACATTCATTGAGAACTTGTTGTTCATGCAATTTGTGATCTGACAGACAAAGTTCGTGCCCTAGTTCATCCTTGATGATTTGAAGAACTTTGCAGCCAACTCTCTCTCTCTCTCTCTAGTTGGTATTTGAAGTCGCGTACTGGGATCCGCGCATCTGGTTAGTCACGTACTTGGGAGCCGTGCATTGAAAGGAGAAACTGTCACTACAGAACAAGTCCAATTGGGTATTGGGGTAAGAGTTCAACTATAGGTTGGTGAGGTACTTGGGATTCCTTACTTGTAACTTCTTGTTGTGATAATAGTGGAGTTTCGGGAGTGGTGACCTTAAATCACCCGGTGGGGTTTTTGCCGTAAGAGTTTTCCCCATTCGTGAACAAATCACCGTGTCATTTATTTTCCGCTGCATTACTTAGTTTGGTGATTTGTTTGTGCTACCACGTGATATTGCATGTTAATTTGATTAATTAAGAACTGGGCTAATTAATTAATCTAAGTTATCACAAGGGGTCAACGCATTTGTGGCATGTCAATGCAGAAGAGGGCACGCCCTCGAATTTTAGGATCACGTCAGTAATACGTCATCAAAGGAGGCCTTATTGTACAGAAAGAGCTTTGGGGAAGGGGCTAGCACTGACATGATTGAAGAGCTAGTGGCTGCCACCCTATTTAATGCATCTCACCAAAACTCCTGGTTGAATTTATGTGGAGAAGACCCATGCACAGTGCTGTCTTGGTTGCCACATCTCATAGGGGTTCTGGGAATATGCCTGATGAGACTAGCACTTGAATGGTGGCCTGCATGATCAACAAATACAAGGCCATGATCATCTGAGAGAGTCTATATAAGATAAAAGGTCTCCAGAGAGAAGGGATAAAAAAAAAAAAAAAGCAGCAGAGAAAAACATTGTAGCACAAAGAACTAAAATTGTAAACAGGTCTCATAGTGATATATTCAAGATCTAATCTCCTCAAACTTGGCCGAGGAGAATTTTCTTTTACAATATTGTGGTCGTCTTCTGTTCTTCCTTGCTTCCTTGTTACTTTTGGCCCATAGTGAACGTTATCTAACACCTAGAAGTCTAGTCTTACAGCCCATTCTCTACAAATTCATTGTGTTGGGCTATTTGGGCCTGGGTCCTCCAGTCGTTTAGGCTCAGGAGCTAAATCCAGTCCTTATAGAATTTTTTTTCCTCAAAAATCTCAAACAATACACAAATGAGGTAATGATATTCATAAACACTTTAAAAAATTACTCAAATATCTAAGAACATTATATAACAAGACATAATAATTTTTTGCTAATTTATTAAACAAAATATTTAGAAGCAGTGAAAGGATACTACACAACAATCATTTTCATCAATATATAGTCTAGACAATATATTGTCTAGACTATATCCTGTTGTTTTCCAAATAAACTAAAACCTGACAACAATACAAATATGACATATTATAATATGATTTTTCTCCTAATTATATCAACAACAAAAAATATTCATTAAAAGTATTTAGTGTTGTAAATAAAATGATAAAAATATTTGCATCAAGAAACACTTTTATATTGACTAATGACATGCAACAACTTCTGAAATGCAATATGTTGTGTTAGTTTTCCTAGATCTATGATTAAATGTCATTCAAAAATCCTAGATCTACACCTTGCTCCATGCAAAAAAATAAAATAAAAATGTTTTATTTATTTTGTTATAAGAATACCATGACTTCATGATGGAAAATCCCAAATCTGATTTTATGATGAAAAACTATAAATTATATTTTTAATAGAAAATACATATCTGGTTTTATGATGCAAGAAAGAATGAGTATTATAAAAATAATTTTAGATATGTTTTTGAATAGGAAAAAAAATTGATATTTCATAAAAAGAATTTAAAATCTATTTTTGAGATAGAAAATAAAAGAATGAATTTTATGAAAAGAATTTCAGATATGTTTTTGGGACAGAAGACCAAAGAATAAATTTTATAAAAAGAATTTCATATCTGTATTTGACATAGAAAAAAAAGAATGAATTTATAAAAAGATTTCATATAAGTTCTTGAGATTGAAAACAAAAGAATGTATTTATAAAAAGAATTTCATATTGGTTTCAAGTGAAAAAATAAAAACAAAAATAGTTTGTCCTACAATGACCCAGGCGATAATTAAGACTGGTTTGAAAAAAGGAAAGGGAAAAAATGACAATGTGTAATCAGCATCTAAATTAACAAACACTTACAATGTGCATTCTTACTATAAAGATTAATGCAATCTAACATTTGGATACAATGCATAAACATTACAATTAATCCTAAATCAAGACATTGGTTGCAAAATTTTGTAGTTGAAGATATAGGGCAATATTTGGGTACTCCCAGAGTACCATAAATGCGTACTCTCCCCTCTTACATAATCGTAGATCCCACTAATTAAATTTAAGATGGGACCCACCATTCATGTGAGAGTAGAGAGAACGCATTTATGGTACTTCCGGAGTAATCAATCATTTTTTGAAGATATTTATTACAAAATATCCTTAGTTTAGGTTTCTATCTTTTTCATTCATTAGAAAATCATTAAGTTTATAGTATTGTACAGGATGAGTTAAATAATAGGAGGTATAGTGGCTAGCCTTTTAACTTTTCATTTTCAGTTTTAATAAACCAAAAGTAAAGTTTTAGAAAACACAAATATTCATCAATCTAAGGAAGAGATGCAAAAGAAATAATAAAAAAATCCAACAAAAAATGAGAGAGAGAGAGAGAGAGAGAGAGAGAGAGAAACTTTTTTTATGGAAGAGATTGATAAATTTATAGTAAGAGTTTGGGAATAAGAAAAGCCAAAATGAAGGAAGATAAATTGGCAAAAATTATATATAAAGTTAAACTGCCCAAGATGAATATGTATAGACAATACTTTTGTCTTGAATTATTTATTTATAACATCAAAATTAAAGTCATTGAATATGAAAAGTTAAAAGGATCTAAAATAAATTTGTAAAGACAATATAATTATATATTTAATATTGTAAAAAAATTAAAAGTAAAAAATAAATATGAAAAAGAATAATGATATGGCAGATAAGGTGGCTTAACAGAAGCGTAGCAATAATAAATACTACACTCCAACTTTTAGATATATATAAATAAACCGCCCAAGATGAATATGTATAGACAATACTTTTGTCTGGAATTATTTATATATAACATCAAAATTAAAGTCCTTGAATATGTAAAGTTAAAATAGTCTAAGATGAATTTGTAAAGAGTAAAGACAATATATTTATATATTTAAGATTGTAAGAAAATTAAAAGTAAAAAATAAATATGAAAAAGAATAATGATATGACGGATGAGGTAGCTCAACAGAAACGTAGCAACAATAAATGCTACATTTCAACTTTTAGATATATATAGATATAGATGTAGTAATATACTCGCATATTGACAATCCATTCAAGGTCGGAGTGTAGACGGAGGGGAGGCCATGTGAGTACTAGCATTGGTGGTGTTCAAAATTTAGCATATACATTTTGGCACCCAAAAAAATTATTTTATCTATTTTAGCACCCTACTTAACATTACACTTTACATATGTTATCTTATCTAACCCATTAAAATAACCTAAAATAAATCCTACCATTTAAAAAAAGAAAAAAAAAACCACCACATTGGTAGTAGCCACTATCACCGCAAACCCATTACCATCATCAAAAACCCACCACCACTGAAGAAAAAAATAAATTTATCAATTGAAAAATTGCAAAACCATAGAACTGCAAACATCAACCAAACTCGAGCCATTTCAATACCTAAAAATGCAAACCCATGGTACTGAAACCCACAACTCAACTAAAACTGCCACAACTAAATCGACCTACCACCCACAAACCCAAAAATCGAAGGTCTTCAGAGAGAGAGAGAGAGAGAGAGAGAGAGAGAGAACTTTACTATTAGGAGTTCATAACAAGTTGCCAATTTTTTTTAGATTTGGCAACTCCAATGTAAAATTTCTTTTTGTCCTTTGGAATACTAAACTAGCATTTTGAAAGTTTATCTCTTTTTTTTTTTTTTTTTTTTAGAAACAATGTTTTGCTGTTTTAGCACCTAATGGCTAATGCTCTTAGCATTTACAATAAAGATGTCAAAAAATATAGCTTTTAACAACCTTAAAAGCCACTTTATCTATTTTAACAACTCATTTTTAAATGCACCCAACATTAAAGCTTCTATTCTAACATACAACACATTAAAATAATGTAAACAACACAATAAAATAAGATATCAACATAAGAAAACTAGGCTTTTCGCCCAGGCAAATATTTTTCTCCGTTTCGGCGGTAGAATCCATTCAAATTGCTATCTCCTTGGCAATACTAGCACCATGGAGGAGATCACGAATCAATGCGCAGGATTGAAACTATCAAAAAAGGAAGGGAATGAGGTGGACCTGGCAATGACAGTGAGAAAGAATGGGTGTATATTGGCAGGAAAGTTTTGTACAAAAAGAAGAGTGAACCTAGAGTCAGTGGCGAGAGGTTTGAAGACTGTGTGGCGAACTAAGGAAAACTTTAAGGTGTACGATATGGGTGATAACAAAGTCATCTTCCATTTTAGCTTAAAAGAGGATCTTGACAAGGTACTTTTGTTGAGTCCATGGTCCTTTGACAAGTACTTACTGATCCTCCACAAACTTGGTGTAGTGGAAGCGGTGACAAAGGTGAAGTTTAATAACGAATCTTTTTGGGCACAAATACATGGTCTCCCTACCATGTGCCAGACAAAGGAGGTAGGAGCGGTGATCAATGGGACCTTGGGGAAGGTGGAAAAGGTGGAAGTGGATGCCAAGGGCTTTCGCTTGGGTGGATACATGCGCATCAGGGTGTCCATGGATATAACAGTAACGTTATGCTGAGGAAGGCTAATCCGTCTCAGAGGGTCGTCACCGCAATGGGTGGACTTCAAATACAAATGCCTACCGATATTTTGTTATTAGTGCAGGATGGTCGACCATGATGAGCGTGACTACATCCAGTGGATTCAAAGTGGAGAAACCATACGGACCTTGGCTGTAGGCAACGCAAGAACGATTATAGAAACTGCAGCTCGTTGTTGCAACAAGGGGCAACTGGGGAGGGCTAAAACCACACGGTACTGACAGAAGCCCAAGCGAGGAAGGGAAGTGGACAAGCATGAAGGTGGTGTGGGCAGAGGAGGATTGTGACACAGGGATCGAGAAAGCTAGTAAGAGGCACTTGAGGAGTGACGTGGCAATCTCAGACTCCTTTAACACGTAACAGACATGTCCAATCCCAGAAAACCTACAATCTACAGCTTTTGAAAAGCAACTATGTGACATCGTCGCAGCCATTGCAGGTGGGATGTCAATTTCGGAACAACCTTTAAACCCGGATACGGTGTAGGATTTTTTGGCAGAAAGGCTGAACACGGCTCAAGAAAAGAAAGTCAATGAAGGAGTGGAGAAGAAGGGCTACAGTAGTGATGTGTTGGTTGGGCCTAAAGTGGACTTAGGCCAAAAGAATAAATACATGGACCGCCCATTAAGGCTACCAATATACCCCACCTCATGGCCCAAGAAGAGATAGAAGGTGATTTTGTCATGGGCCTACAGACTCCTAAGCCACAAGGGGTTAATAAAAATAAAGTGACGAAGGGGCCCACTCAGAAAAAAAAAAAAAAAAAAAAAACAAAAACAAAACAAAACAAAACAAAACAAAAAAACAAAAAAAAAAAAACAAAAAACAAAAAACAAAAAACAAAAAAACAAAAAACAAAAAACAAAAAAAAAAAAAACAAAAAAAAAACAAAAACGAAAACAAAACAAAAAAAACAAAAAAAAAAAACGAAAACAAAACAAAACAAAACAAAACAAAAAAACAAACAAAAAAAACAAACAAAAAAAAAACAAAAAAACAAAAAAACAAAAAAAACAAAAAAAAAAGAAAAAAAAAAAAAAACGAAACAAAACAAAACAAAACAAAAACCAAAAATACAAAGCAAGACGTAACATGGATGGGAAGGAGAACCATGCATGTGGGGCTTGGGGTCAATTGCATGGGGAGGAAAAAAAGGACATTACGTTGATGGATTTGGAAGCAAACGGAACGTATGCCACTAAGGAGATATCAGTGAATGAAGAAACCGATAAGAAACTAAAACTTGATGGAGAAGTCATGGCTCTAGGAAAAATCATGGCACAACACCTAGGATCGGCGTTGGCTGTAAGGCTGCCAGGCTGGGAGCAATGAGTACAGTAAGTTGAAACTGTTGAGGGCTTGGGAACCCCTGTACAGTGAAAGCTCTCTAGAAGCTCGTTTTGGAGGAAGATCCCACCTTGGTCTTCCTTATAGAAACCGAGTTTGTAGTGTCTAAAATGGCACTCATTAAGCCCAAACTGAACTGGCAACAGGGTCTTGTGGTCCCTAGTATTCGGCGTGGGGGGGGGGGGGGGGGAGGGGGGGGGGTTAGCACTCCTATGGAGAAGTTCTATGAAAGTGGACATCCAAACCTACTCACCCTGATATATTGATGCGATTGTTGCTGAAGAACTGAGTGAGAAACTATGGAGACTTACAGGATTCTACAGACTCTCAGAAACTAATAAATGGATGAAGTCTTGGAGATTACTAGAAGAGTTATGCACAAGAAGTTCCCTTCCATGGATTTGTATGGGTGACTTTAATGAGATAATGCATGGGAGAGAGAAGGATGGTGGTAATACCTGCCTGGAGTGGCAAATGAAGAACTTTTGTGACGCGGACAACTAAAGCAACCTGAGAGATATAGGTTACACAGGGTCGAACTTCACATGGTGCAATAGATTGGGTAATCATGGTTGTGTTAGAGAGAGACTAGACAGAGCTTTGGTATCCATAAATTAGGCTAGTATATTCCCTAAGGTGAGGCTACACCATGTAGCCACTTCCACCTTGGATAATTGCATGCTAGTGTTAAAGGCTCCTAGTGACAGACAGCGAAGAACTCGAAGGAAGAAGCTATTCAGGTTTGAATCCATGTGGTTAAGGGATGAGGGGTGTAAGGAGATAGTGGCTAATGCATGGGATAGAGCAATGAACATGGGAGGAGAACATCCTTTCTTTTAATGTTTGGAGGAGTGTAGGCAGTCTCTGATGGCGTGGAATAGGAACACTTTTGGGCACATGGGTAGGAAAATAGCAGGGCTACAAAAAAGGCTTCAATGTCTAGAAGGGGGGGGGAAGTAACAACAACAAACTAGATGAGATCCAAGAAACAAAGCTGGAGTTGAATAGATTTCTCTTGGTGGAAGAGGATATGTGGCAGCAAAGATCAAGGAATTGTTGGTTAAAGTCTAGAGACCCCAACACAGCCTTTTTCACACCAAGGCCTCAAACAAACATTAACAGAACATCATTACAAGGATCAAGGATTTAAATAATGTTTGGCAGGAGAATGAGGAAATCATGGGTAAAACTTTTGTGGAGTATTTTACAGAGCTGTTTACTTCATCCCATGCTAAAGTCGGTGCAGAGCTTCTTGAGACTGTCCAAGGCAAGGTGTCAGATAGAATGAACAGCCTATTTCTATAGGAATTTCAAGCCTATAATGTGGAAAAAGCACTAAAGCAAATGAACCCGTTGAAAGCACTTGGACTGGACAATATGCCTCCCATTTTTTACCATCATTTTTGGCCTACTGTGAATTCTACTGTTATAAAAACTATGCTAGACTTTCTTAACAATAGTGTAGCCCCTCCTAAGTTCCATGAAACGTATATTGTACTGATTCCTAAAACGAAGAACCCGAAAAGAATGACGGATTATAGGTCGATCAGTCTATGTAACATGGCATACAAGCTTGCATCCAAGGCAGTGACCAACCACCTTAAATTGGTATTGCATGATATTATATGCGAAAACCAGAGTGCTTTCATATCAGAAAGGCTCATCACAGATAATGTCTTGGTGGCTCATGAGTTAATGAATCACATTAACAGGAAGAAGAAACGGAGAAATGGCCCTTAAGTTAGATATGAGCAAGGTAAGGACAGGGTGGAGTGGGGCTGTTTATGACAAATTATGGGGAAACTAGGCTTTCATGACAGGTGGATAAGCTTAGTGACGAGTTGTGTTTCTTCTGTGTCATATGCGGTGCGAATTAATGGTCAACCATGTGGCCATATTGTTCCAACACAAGGGCTATGACAAGGGGACCCTTTATTTATTCCTCATTTGTTCTAACTGGCTGTCTACGTTGTTACACAAGGCCGTCCAAAATAGGGCTCTCAAAGGTGTGGTTACTTCGACTAGGGAACCCACCATCTCCCATCTATTTTTTGGCAACGATAGCTTAATATTTGGAAGAGCCACTGTCAAGGAGGGTGAGGAAATACAGCGGGTGCTCAAAGTTCATGAGGAGTCCTCTAGCCAACAACTCAACAAAAGCAAGACTTCTCTCTTCTTTAGCCACAACACAAACCATGACACAAGGGATGCAATAAAAACAATGTTCGGCGCACAAGTCATCCGACCACATGAGTCTTATTTGGGTCTGCCTTCATTAGTGGGGAAATAAAAAAAAAGAACACATTTGCACAATTGATGCAAAGGGTGGCAAACAAACTTATCGGGTGGAAGGAAAAATTGTTGTCAAATGCCGAGAAGGAGGTTCTAATTAAAACGGTAGCACAAACAGTGCCATCATACACAATGAGTTGTTTTAAGCTCCCTAAAATGCTATGTGATGAGTTGACAGGAATGGTTAGGCAATTCTGGTGGGGACATGTAAAGGATGAAAAGAAGTTGGCTTGGTTGAGTTGGGAGAAAATGTGTCTACCGAAGGAGAAAGGTAGGATGGGATTCCGGGATTTGCGACTTTTCAACCTTACTCTCCTAGCAAAACAGGGGTGGAGACTCCAAACAAATCCCTCCTTTCTATTTTATTAGGTTTATAAGGCAAAATATTTTCCTAGCTGTGATTTTGTGGATGCAAAAATGGGGTGCCATCCCTCATATGCATGGAGGAGCATTATGGCAGCATAGACACTGGTGAAACGGGGAATGAGATGGCAAGTGGGAGATGGTACACAAATTAAGGTCTAGAAAGACAAATGGATTCTAAGCCCATGAACATATAAGGTTGTTACACCAGAGAGGGTGCCGGGGCAAATACAGTGGGTCAGTGATCTTATTGATGAAGATAGCAAGGAATGGAAGAGGGACCTAGTTAACCAATGCTTTCTAGCCCAGGATTCAGATGCCATCCTAAGCATTCCATTGTGTGGCACTAGAGCAAGGGATGGAGTGATATAGGCTAAGAATAAGAATGGACGGTTTACAATCAAAAGTGCATATAGACTAGCACAAGAGGAACAATGAGAAATTGAGATGGCGAAAGGCTCGAAACAGTCACCAATGATACAGACATGGAAAAGATTATGGCAGATGAATGTGCCAAACAAGGTCCGACATTTTGCATGGAAAGCTTGTAGAAATATCCTAGCCACTAAAGAAAATTTACGAAGGAGAAACATCACTAAAGACATCACATGTGAGCTATGTGGGGCGCAGGTAGAGACCATAAGCCATTTATTTTGGTTCTATGAGCATTCAAAAGAGGCGTGGTCTTCATGCAAACTCTCCTTCCCATTTAACTTTCAGCCTACGTGGGACTTTATGGATGTGATCTGGTTTCTTTAAAAGTGGAAAGAGTCAAGGCCAGGAATTTTGGAGCGAACAGTCATGATCTGCTGGGGGATTTGGAAATATAGGAATGAAGTAAGGCATGGGGGCAAGCGGCGGAGTGGACTGGCAGTGACAAGGAGCTCTCTGAGCTTGCTGGGGGAATTCTAGTTAGCAAACGAACGACCAACAACCATCGCCGAACAGAACCAACTTGTAAAATGGGTCCCACCTTCGATGGGATGCTATAAGGTGAGCGTTGACAAGGCCATGCTCTCAAAACGAAAGCAAGTTGGCATCGGAATGGTCATTAGGGATGAAGCAAGGCAGGTGATAGCAGCGCTTTATATACTCCGCTGGAGCCATTGGAGACTAAGGCAAAAGCCATGGAGGTAGGGGTCAGGTTCATGACAGAGGTATAGGTTCAGGATGTGATTTTTGAGAGTGACTCATTAATGCTCAACAATGCTATTCACGGACTGAATGAAGCTGCCCCATCTGTTCAGAATGTCGTCAAAGGAATACTCCAAAGTGCTCAAGGTTTTCACACCTTTGCTTTTTTGCACACAAAAAGACAAGGAAATGCTCCTGCCCACACACTGGCCTAACATGCAGTGAATGTAGAGGACTTCCTAATTTGGCTTGAGGAGTGCCCGAGTTGTGCTCTGCATGTATGCATGCAGGATGTACATGTATTTTCCAATTATGAATAAAAATTGAGTATTTCCCATAAAAAACACAAGAAACAACAACAGTCACAGCCAATCGTCAGAAATAGCAAACCACTTCCATCAGCCACCATAACTACCACAAGCCACTACCACAACTGAATCAACCTCTACCACCACCACCACCACGGCAACCAAACCCACACCTAAAATCAACCACCACCACCACCACTACCGCCACCAATCCACAAGACCCACACCTAAAATCAACCACCACTAGCACTACACCCACCAATCCACAAGTCCCACAAACAAAATCAACCACCACCAGCACTAAACCACCAATCTACAAGACCCATACGTAAAATCAACCACCACCACCACCACTAGAACCACCAATCCACAAGACCCACACTTAAAATCAACCACCATCACCACTAGAACCACCAATCTTCAAGACCCACACCAAAAATCAACCACCACCAAAGTTTAATCTTAAAAAGAGAAAATCAAAGGAAGACAAAGATAAGTAGGAAGATTCAATTGCAGGGTGGTTTGGCCAAAGAAAAAAAGCAAAAGATTGAAGAAAAAAAAAAAGAAAAAAAGAGAAGGGAGCAACAAGTGGTTTGGCCAAAGCAACAAAGCAAAAGAGAGAAAGAGATATGTCTGAAGAAAGAGAAAGATGGAAAGATAAAATATAAAATAATAAAAGAGAAGAGAGAACAAATAAAAAAAAGTATATTTTGTTATACCATCCTGCTACAGTGAGAGCATTCACATCAAAGATCTCCAAAAATTTAGCAATTAGCATCTCAAAAACCTACTTTATTTATTTTAACAACCCACTTTACAATGCACTCAACATCAAAAGTTTTATATATTTTACTACTTCATTAAAATGTTATTTCTTTTTTTATTATTTTTTAATACTTTTTTATTCTCAATCTCATCTCTTCCACTCCCATAAAGCTAGGGCCCACACCCATTGCCCCCAACCACTCATCCATTTCATTCAGATTTTGATGCTGGTGTCCTAGAGATCTCTCTGTTAAAGCCAACATGACTGTGTCATCATCCTCACTTGCCTACAAAACATAATTACACTTCAACATACAAAGATGAACCCCCGCCTTTTTTTTTTTTTTTTTTTTATATATATATTCCTACTTTGACCAACACGAAGACATAGAAAAAGTATACCACCAAACACAAAAGGCAAAAGAAGGGGTAAAATCCTAGTAATATACCTAGACATGGAAAAACGGCCGGGTCGGGTTCGAGTTGGGTCAATCGGGTTGCAGGTCAAAAACAGATCATTTTAAGCAGGTCAAAAACAGGTTCAAGTCAATCGAATTGCAGGTCGAGTTAGGTTAACTCGTATTTTTCATGATTTTTTTTTTTAATAAAGAAAGCAACATATATTTGTCATTTGAAAATTTATGCAACAAATTACTTGATGTAAAATGCATTACTTTAAATTCACCACTTATATCAAGAATGAACTCAGTTAAACTTATTAATACTTATTCAATAATTTTAAAATTATATAAATCCTAACATTGCTATCTAAAACAAAATAACACAAAAATAAGTAAAACAAATACATAAGTTTTATTTCTACACAATATCAACATTTCAAAAATATAAAACAAAATTATAAATGACGTATTGGATAACTCATTTGATGAAGAATAAAAACATATAAGAAATTTACAATCTTGAAAATTAATTTTATAATCGATTATCAATTGTGGTTGACACTCTCTTTCAATTTGAGATACACATTAAAGTTTGATTGTTTACTTATTTATACATGGTCTCTTTTATGAATATCATATCATTGTTAAGTAACACACACTCTATAAAATATTATAATTTATTTTGAAAAGTCGTTTGTTTTGAACATAAATTGTTAAAAAATAGGTCTAAGTATTCATAATTTATACTATTTTGATACTTTGGCTTCACTATTTTCACACTTGTGAATGTTTCTCACACATGTCTAAAATTTCAAATTTATGTTTTTAACTCTATTGTAACCAGATTATCTTGACATGTACTTTACTATTTGATATCTAAAAATCTTTATTCATTACAAAATGCTCAACCATTCATCTTTCAATTAATTTGCATACAATTATGTAAATGTATCAATTATTTCCTTAAAGCTCACAATAAACAATTAAACTAATATTGTCTTAATTTTACTATTTTTTTTACTAAAAAAAAAAGTTTTAAAAAATGGTTCGGGTTATGGGTCAACCCGTTTTTACTTTGGGTCAAAAAAATCGAGTTCGGGTTGGGTATTTTTCGGGTCGGTTTGGATTGGGTTTGAAAATTCTGACCAATTTTTCCATGTCTAAATATACCTAAGACAAAAACAGATATTACACTTAAAATGGTACAAAAATTTAAATCAAAACCCAGGAATATATTAATAAGAGCAATTTTTTATTTAAAGATGAACACTAATTGAGCATATGCAGAAGAGGAAAAAACTAGACTTTTTATCTTATAACCTCCAACCACCAAAATCACAAGCCCAAAACCACAACATCGTCCACCACCAAGCCACAACCCACAGTAAAATCGAAACCCAAGCCACCACCCAAAACCCACCACAAAACTCGATCTGAACCCACCACAAAACCCCAGCTAAAACCCACCCTAGCCTCTCCATTGACCACCACCCCAGCGGCCCAGCCTTCCAATCTCAACCCCAACCAAGAACACTAACCATGCCAACTCAAGAATGAGGCCCAAGAATGATGATTCAACCCAATTTGAATGCCGACTCAAGAACTCCCTTAAAGCTTTGATTTTGAGATGAGAAAGGAGAGCAGATGGGTTTCAAGCTTGGATTTTTGGGTTCAGTCATAAAGAGAAGAGAAGAGCTTGAGTTAAGGGAGAACTAGAAGAGAGAAACAAAAAAAGAGGAATGCGTATGAGAAAGAGAGAATGAGAGAGAGGGCACGGGTGGTTATTAAAAAAATAATATTTAGTTTTGACATTTAGCTATAGTGACCAGCTATAGTAAGCTGCTAGAGATGGCAACTCATTGTAGCTAGGTGTCAAATTTTAGCATTTGACTTCTTTGATGTAGTGTGTTTTTTGTGTTTTGGTTGTTATTAATATCATTTTTAGCATTTTGGCATTCTTGATGTGAATGCTTTGAGCTGCTAGAGATAGCAGCCCACTATAGCAATCATTTAAAAATTTATTGCTTTACCTTCTTTGATGTAGTGTGTGTTTTTGGTATTTTGGTTGCTAAAATGACTATTTAGTCATTTTAGTAACCTTATTATGAGTGCTTGGACTTAAAATCCTCCCCCCCCCTCTCTCTCTCTCTCTCTCTCTCTCTCTCTCTCTCTCTCTCTCTCTCTCTCTCTCTATATATATATATATATATATATATATATAGAAATTTTAAATACAACCACCCTATCTTAAAATAATAATAATAATAATAATAACAAATTATACTAGATATATGTAAATTACCACAGCATCATTTGTTTTTCTTTTTATTACATTTATATTTATACGTATCTAATTAAAACAAAGTGTATTTAGTGTAGATATACCTGACAATAGATAGTTTATATAAATGACAAATGCACCTTCTTTTCTTGTAATTACTTTGACATCATTCATAAATCATTTAACCAAATCATTTCTCACAAAAAAAAAAAAAAATTAAGATATGGATTTCTAAAAATATATAAGTAAATCTCTTTAATAAAAGTCTTCTTTTTATATTTAAACCCCCCCCCCCCCCCCCCTTTTTTTTCCATCTCTTTTCATTAGGAGAATTAGAAATAAGCTAGGTTTGCATGATAAGTGCAAAATGGTTTATGCCTCTTGAGTATTCACATTAGTTCATGTAATTTTTTTTTTTTTCTATTTTAGTATAAGAACTTACATTTTATATTTTACACACTCACTTTTCAAAAAATTTCATATCAAATTATCTATTTTACAAAACATTTTATTAAAATATAAATTTATCTTGATTTTTTTTAATTATTTTTTATGATGTGAAGAGAATCAGTAGGCTAGATGCTCCGAACTTCAATGGACTAGTGATTGTTTTGAAGGCCTGAAAAGAAGAACACACAATCAAAGGATGACCGAGGCAAACCGGCTAAGAAACCTCCGATGCCAAAGTTAGTTTTCCTCCTAAATTCAAGAGTTCCAACTTTCAGGAGTTGTAAAAACTTACTTTCATTTGATGTGAACGAACGTTTATATAGTGTGGTCTTAGAGCAGTTACTTATCTCATAACTTCTATATAAATGAGGAGGTCAGAGAATTCAAGGTTAACTTCCACAACTGCTATAAGAGTTAGAACATTTTATTTCCTATAACTGTCATGGAAGTTAAGTCCTGCAAAGGGAGTTATAACGATGAACCAGGACCTAAATCATGCCTCCAAATAGTGACACGTGGTCCATTTTAGTTCTTGTACACTAATTTCTGGAATTATTCCCAAGTGTCAGAGCTCATCCATGGGTTTTCCTTATGAATGAGGCACATGCCTATGGACGACCGTCCTGTCAAGGGAGGCCATTCTTGCCCCAGACGACCCTTATGGACAAGTCAGAGTTTTTTTTCCTTCTGGGTCACCATCAGTTGCCCCTCGTCCAAGGGTCGTCCAAGGCATTGTTGGATTTACTGTTATCCTTCAGTCATTTTTTTTAGTGGTTTGGTGCCCTACCATGTGTCATGACCTCATTGATGACTGGTTGCGTCGATTCACTTTTTTTGAGGAAAATGGCATGTGTCATCTTTTGGTTGGTCACGTCATTTCAAATGCCAAATTCTACCACCTATATATAGTAGAATTCCTCTCCTACCCTTCACATTTCGGAAATTTTCTTCCTTGACATTTTTCGTCTAGTGCCTTGTCTAGAAGTGTCTCCTCATCCTTAGTTCTCCTCCGTCTAGAGCCAAATACTCTCTTCATCCTCCTTAGGTTTTCCTTAGACTTTTAAAATTTTATGAGATTGTTCTTTCTTCATCTAGCAATAGTGTAGATAAAGCTATAGACGAGTATCATGACTCTACTAGCTATACTGATTCTAGTAACCATAGTAGTAGTAGTACTAGTGGGAATACCACTGAGGAATACATGTTTGGTGTTCCTGGGGTTCCCCTAGAGGTCTTCTAAGAACACCTCAAGATGAGGGCAGCCTTAGGGTCTCAGGCTGGTACCTCAACGAGTGTTCTTCTGCCCACTCATGCAAACGAGGTAGAGACTGTATTTAGCTGTGATGTAGGTATTCCTTCCAAAAACAGATGAGAAGAGACTAGCTGCCCTTAGGATTTGGTACCAAATCCCAAACAACCTGAACTCTAGGTTAGCCGTTCGTGGAGAGTGGTGTTGTCAACCCCATTTTGGGATAGACATCTATGAGGCTTACCTTCTATGGGGCTTAGGTTACCCTTAAATGCTTTTGCTAGAGAATTACTTACTAGATTAGGTTTAGGAGTTTGTCAATTTAACCCTAATGCATAGAGACTCGTCATCTCTATGCAAGTTTTGTGGAGGGAAATATTTGAAGGATCGTCCTCTCACTGTGGACAAGGTCCTCTACTGTTACAAACCCTCAGAGAATAATCAGTCTTTGGGCTTTTATCAATTTACAACTAGGGGCAATGATTGTAGATTGATTAAATCCTTGGTTACATCTGACAGAAACTGGAAGACAGAGTTTTTCTTCGTCTCTGGTTTTTGGTCTGGGCACCCTGTTGAGGTTGGCAGGGATTCATATGCCCCATATATTGGAGAGTTAGGCAGCCTTCGTCCTGAAGGTATGTTTTTATTTGTTGTGTCCGCTTTGCTTGCCCCCTCTTTTTTTTTTTTTTTTTTGGTAATCATCTAAACTTTTCCTCCTTTCTTTGTTCCAGCTATTAAACGACCATCATTAAATAAATTTCATTGTGATCGCATCCACAGAGCTTGTCTATACGTTGATAGGAGCTTTCACTCTTTGGTGACCCTTCAGCGTCTTGCCACGTGGGGTCTTGGTCCCAAGCCTTCTGCTTAAGCTATTGCCCATGAGCTCACAGTTTATAGATGTGAGTTTCCTTTTCCCTTAGGAGTTATTTGATTGTTATACATTCCTTAGCTGATACTTCAATATTTTCCTTTTAGGGATGGCGACCATGAAGAAAAATAAAGGAAAGGAAGTTGTGGACGAGGTAACCAGGCCCTAAGCTCAGTCTCAGCCTCGTCCTACTGTTGGGGAAAAAAGAAAGAGTTTGTCAAAGGCCATTGACTTGGAGAATCTTCCAAGTCATCGTAAGGAGAAAAGGGCCAAGCATAAGTCGTCTAAGACTAGGGTGGTTAAGCCTAGCCTCCCTGTTTTTCCTTCTCAGTAGTTGTCCGTCCAAATCCACAACGTGGATACTGAAACAACCAAGGATACTCCGTCCAAAACCACTTCACCTCCCTCATCTCAGCCTTCTCGAATAGCTCCCATGAATCTTTTGGAAATTGAAGACTTGGCTTAGGAGAGGTTTAAGCAGGATGTAATTGGTGAGGACGTGGCAGCGTGTTACGATGTGTCCCTAAAAGAATTTGAGCACTTTGGTGTTCATGATCTTTTTAGGGTAATTATCTTTACTTCGTCTTGTCATAGTAACATGTATGCATGTATATATTTTTTTAACAGAATTTTTAATCACTTATGTAGGCAATGTCGAAGTTCATTGCTGCATCCAGGCAAGCCATAGAGTTGGACAAGACAAGGGTCTTGCTTGAGACAAGGATCAAGGAGGTTAAGGACGACTGCAAGGGATGGGCTGAGGTGGTAGCTAAGGCTAAAGACAAGGCCAAAGAGCTGCAGAACCTGATTGAGGAGCTAAGAACTGATATTGTTAAGAAGGATACTCATTTTGACCATCTTCAAAAGAGAAATGACAAGTTAAGTACCCTTCTTAGCAAAGCAAAAGAAGATGTAGTAGTGGAGTTCAGAGCCTCCAAGCAATTTACCAACTTGGTGGACACCAACTACGTGGCAGGCTTTGAAGATTTTCGCATGGACGCTAGGGAAAGCTTCCTTGAAATTGACTTTAGCTCCATTAAACTCAACCTTGGTGCTGCTACAAGTTCTCTTCTCCAAACGAGCTTTGAAGACATTAACATTGAAGATGATGCCACCACTTAGCCTACCCAAGACAAGCCTAATGTTGAAGATGACCCTCAATAAAAAGTGTTTGAAATATTGTCATTTTTCTTTTGTCTTTGTTTTATGTATAATGTTCGCTGTTTTGGACCATTCAAATTTATGTAAGTACATTTGTCTCGTCTATGATTTTTGTGACGAGTTTTCAAACAATTGCCTTTTAGGCTTTAACTTATAAGGGTTTTTGGACAGTGGTCGTCTACCCTTTTTTTTTAAAACTTCATGAATGAATGTTTACTTTCATTACTTTACTTGTTTTTGAACATGTTGTTGCTTGGACGAGTTCATCTTTTGTTTACACCATCCATGTTATATTGGTTTTTCAGTGGTCCATTCACTCGTGGTGTTTTGTTCGTTTATATTCAGGAATTCCTTCATATTCAACATGCTTTCATTCCTCGAATTTTACAAGTACAGCTCATCTTATGAATGGTGTTGTGTTTACCAGCTTTATTCGTTCAGAAACTTAGCTAGTCTTTTCCTCATCCATAGGCTGGACATTTTACTCTTGTCTTTGAGTGCAACAGTTCCAGCATTTATTTGTCCATAGATTGGACTGTTTTGGCTGGTTATATTTATCCATGGATTTCAAGCATTCTTCTTCGCATGCTTTTCCTCACCCGTGTTTGGACGCATACTTAAGATTTTATCTCATCCCTTGGATGAGAATACATTCTCTCATCCATATAATGGATGAGCATGCCTTAAGCTAATTTTTCTTAGTTCTATCCTTATTTCAAGGAAAGCTTGCAGACATTATATTCCTGCGTCCAGGGATTGTTCTCGTCCGTCTTTGGCCTTAGCTTTCTTGTGGAAGAATATATGAAAGATTTATGTATCACCCACATTGGAAATCCAAACTGCATATACATCATATAAAATATTGTCCACAAGGATGACACACGCTTGGAAACCAGTGCCTTAGGGTGTTAAAATACTTATACAGAGACTAAGTACAAATTTCATCCATCACAAACTTGTCTTTAGATAATGCATAAGTTAGAGCCTACTGTACTTTTAGGGAATTAAAATACTTAACACACGTTGTAGTAGTTATAAACATAGAGTAGTAGTAATGGATAAAGACGAGGGAAATGCTTCAACTTCGTCCATGGTGTTGCTCGTCTAGGATGACCCTGCATTGATAGTACTTTCTTAGATGCTCGACATTCCAAGGGTGCTCTAGCTTTCGTCCATCTAAATCTTCCAGCTAGTACGATCCTTGCCTTTTGCAATTAATGACCTTATATGGTCCTTCCCAATTAGGTCCTAGTTTTCCATGAGCCGGTTCTTGGTTGCCAAAGAGACCTTTTTATGGATGAGGTCCCCAATGTTGAAACGTTTGGGTTTCACCATCGCATCATATTGCCTAGCCATAAGATTTTTGTATCTTGCTATCCTCTACTCTGCGTCCATCCTTACCTCGTCTATCAAATTAAGGTTAAGACGAAGTTGCTCTTCATTATCCTAATCTTGATACTTCATCACCCTATGATTTGCCATATACACTTCTACAGGTATCACTGCTTCACTTCCATAGGCTAACTTAAAAGGAGTTTCCCCTGTGGGGGTCCTCACAGTTGTCCTATAAGCCCATAGAACACTTGGTAGCTCGTCTGGCCATACTCCCTTTGCACCCTCAAGCCGAATCTTGATAACCTTCAATAAGGACCGGTTTGCAACTTTCGCTTGTCCGTTTGCTTGTAGGTGGGAGGGTGAGGAATAATGATTCCTAATTCCAAGTTGCTAGCAAAACTCCCTGAAAGGTGTGTTGTCAAATTTGTCTGTTGTCAGACACTAGTATCTTAGGTACCCCGAACCTACATACAATGCTCTTCCATATGAAGTTCTTGACATTTTGCTGAGTGATTTTTGCCAAGGGCTCGGCTTCTACCCACTTAGTAAAGTAATTAATTCCTACTACTAAAAACTTCATCTGCCTAGTTTCAAGTGGGAAGGGACCTAAAATGTCTAGTCCCCATATTGTAAAGGGCCATGGGGCCATCATTGAGGTCAAATACTCTAATGGTTGTCTTGGGACGTTGTTGAAGAGCTGGCATTGGTCGCATACTTTAACATAAGTCTTAGCATCCGCTTGAATAGTTGGCCAATAATAGCATGCACAAACGACCTTATGGGCTAGTGCTCTTGCTCCCGAATGATTTTCATATGCTCCTTCATGAACTTCCCTTAACACATAGTTTGACTCATCCGAAGCTAAACACCTTAAGTAAGGCTGAGAGAAGCCTCGCTTATACAGTACCTTGTATATGAGGATATACTTGTCAACTCTAATCCTCAATTTCCTAGCCTCGTCCTAGTCTTCTAGAAGTCTCCCATCTTTGAGATAAACTATTGTTGAAGTCATCCAATTTCGTTCTCCTTCAATTTGTTGTACCTCTAGAAGTCTATGCTAGGCATATATTGGACTTGGTTATAGTCATCTACTGTTCCCCTAGATGAAGCTGCTTTTGCCAACACATCCACTTCCACGTTCTCCTCCCTTAGGAGTTGAACAAAACTAGCCTCTTTAAACTTTTGGACGAGCCGCTTTACTTTGTTGAGATACTTTTTCATTTGATCGTCCCTAGCTTTACACATTCTATTCACTTGATTGATAACCGACTGAGAGTCTCCTTGGACGACTACTGACTCCGCCCTTAAGGATTTAGCCAATTCCAATCCTTTAAGGAGAGCATCATATTCAGCTTCATTGTTGGTGGTTTGGTATTGCAAATGGGCTACGTATTTTAACTTATCTCCCTCTGGAGACTTGAGTATAACTCTAATCCCCCCTGCATATAAAGTGGACAGCCATCTATATTGATGACCTACCTTTGAGCCCCTTCCTCTCTATCTAGCTCGTCCTGACTGTGATTGAACTCCACAATGAAATCTGCCAATGCTTGTATTTTTATCGCACTTTTTGGTTAGTACCTAACATTAAACTCACTAAGCTCCACGGCCCATTGACTTAGTCGTCCTGCGGCTTCCAACTTGTTTATTGCCTTCTTTAAGGGATGATTTGTTAGGACGTTGATGACATGAGCCTGAAAATAATGCCTTAGCTTCCTAGAAGTCGTGACCAAAGTAAAGGCTAGCTTTTCCATCATTGAATATCGTACTTTCGCTCCTCTTAGCACCCGGCTCGTATAGTAAACCGGCTTCTGTATCTTTTTTTCTTCTCTTATCAGTGCCGAGCTCACTGCATATAGAGATATCACTAAATACAAATATAATTCTTCACCCGGTATAGACGGCTCAACAAAGGTGCTATGGTGAGGTAGGCCTTGAGGGCTTGGAAGGCCTTTTGACATTCGTCCGTCCATTCAAATGCCTTCTTGAGAACTTTAAAGAATAATAAACACTTGTCAGTAGCTTTTGAGACGAACTTGTTAAGGGCGGCAACTCGTCCAGTGAGAGATTGGACCTCTTTGATATTTCTCGGTGGCTCAAAATTCAGTATTGCTTGGATTTTATCAGGATTTACCTCAATTCCCCTATGCGAAACCATGAACCTAAGAAACTTACCTGACGAAACTCCAAAAGCACACTTGCTCAGATTCAACTTCATGTTATACTGCCTAAGAGTATCAAAGGTCTCTTGAAGGTTGTGTAGGTGCTTTTCCTCATCCAAACTCTTTACCACCATGTCATCTACATAAACTTCTACATTCCGTTTGATTTATGGATGAAACATATGGTTAACCAACCTTGGAAAGTTGCCTCCGCGTTCTTCAAACCAAGGGCATCACCTTGTAGCAAAACAAACCCTGGCTAGTAATGAAAGATGTCTTCTCTTCATCCACCTCGTCCATCCTGATTTGATTATAGCCCAAAAAAGTATCCAGGAAACTTAGCAATTTATGATCCGCAGTCGAGTCCACTAGTTGATCAATGCGTGGCAACAAATATCTATCCTTGGAGCAGGCTTTGTTCAGATTAGTGAAGTCCATGCACATTCTCCACTTACCATTAGCCTTCCTGACCATGACTAAATTAGCCAACTAGTCCAGGTAATAGACTTCCCAGATAAAGTTTGTCGTGGTTAACTTTTGGACTTCCTCTTTAATGGCATTGTCTTGCTTAGGGCGAAAATTCTTTTCTTTTGATGTATAGGCTTGGACGAAGGATTCACATTTAGACTATAGGTAATGACACTTGGGTCAATACCTGGCATGTCTTCATGACTCCATGCGAACACATTAAGGCTCTTCTTTAAAAACTGGACCAGGTCTTGCTTCGTCTTCTTTTCCATGCTCGCCCCAACCTTAGTAAACTTTCCGGGGTTGCTCTCGTCCAAAGGAACGTCTTCAAGAGCTTCCATGGGTTCAACGGTAATCCTTCTCTCATCTATGCTCATCGTTTGTACGTGCTTGTCCATAGCCAACATGGCTAGGTAGCACTTTCTGGCGGCTAATTAGTCTTCTTGCACTTGACCTACTTCATGCTTAGTCGGAAACTTGACAAAATAAATGATAGGTAGATGTTATTGCCTTCCAACTATTTAAAGTTAGTCTTCCAATGATGGCATTGTATGAGGATGAACAATCAACAACAAGGAAGTTTACCTCTTTGGTTATTTGTTGTGGATAAAATCCGACCACTATAGGTAATGTAATGGTACCCACAGGTTGCATTTTCATCCCTCTAAATCCTACCAAGGGCGAGTTTACTGGATGAAGTTGATCTCGTCTAAGCCTCATTTGTTGGAAAGTGGAGTAATATAAGATGTCCGTTGAACTTTCATTGTCTATCAACACTCTTCTAGTCATATAATCAGCAATGAGTAAGGTGATGACAATTGCGTCGTCATGTGGGTGGTTGACTCTTTCAGCATCCTTGTCCATGAATGTAATGGATTGCTCGTTCGTCCCTGTTGTCCTTGGAAACTGTCCTGACAGTTGGACTTTTTAGACCACCTTTAGATAAGTCTTTCTTGATTTGAAAGATTATCCTATTGAAGTTCCTTTTATAATAACTCTCATTTCTCCCAGCGGGGGTCATAACAACTCCTCTACTTTCATCTTCAACTTCTCGTTCTTGTTATCTTGTCTAAGAAAATTTCTCAATTTTCCTTATTTGATGAGATTCTCTATCTGCAACAATACTTATTCCTATTGCACTTGTTGGGATCTCCTTTCATTTTGTCTAGCCACTTCAAGGATGGGTCGTCCTTGATTTGCATAAGCACTTGTTCAAGTGGCATATTCAAGAGCGTGTACTGCTAATTCCTTACTGAAGAACCTGCCTTTTTGTTGTCTCTGTCTTTCTTCTCCCTTGCCTGGGCCTTCTATGGACGAGGACCCTGCTCAGGATGGCATGGGGGATCTACTTCCATACGCTCTGTTCTCTTTCTCTTCTTGGCTATGATTGCATCCTTTGCATTCATGAAGTTTTGGGCTGAATGGACGAGTTCAGCCATGGTTCGTGGCTTTTGCTCATAAAACTTATGAATGAATAAATCGGAGTTAACTTTATTATGGAAGGCTGCCAATAACAACTTGTCATCCATCTCGTCCACTATCAAGGCTTCCCTATTGAACCGGATAATGAAGGGCTACAAGCTTTCATTTTCCCCTTGTTCTATGGTTAACAGGCTAGACGAGGAACACTTGTGTCATTGTCCTCTAATAAAATTATTGACAAACAACTTGCTCAATTCTTAAAACGAGCCCATAGTGTTTATAGGTATCTTGCTGAACCACACTCGCACTGGCCCTTTGAGAGTGGTAGGGAAACTCCTACACATAATCACATTCGAAGTCCCCTGGAGGTGCATGGTGGTCTTAAAGGTGGCGATATGATTGCATGGGTCGCGCATTCCATCATATGAATCCAGAGAAGGCATCTTGAACTTTGGAGGCAAGGGGTGACTATTGATGGAAGCAGTGAAAGGGGAGTTTGTTTGATGAACCAAATCATCTACGGGATTCGCCCTTCTCATATTTTTCCTCATCTCATCCATAGCCTTCCTCATTTGGTCCATCTCCCTTTCCAAATGTGACACCCTTCTTAAAGTGGTACCCCTTAACTAGTTTTCAGGCTCAGCATTTTCTCTTCTACCTTCTTGACTCTAAGCTTGCTCTTTCATGTGTCTTTCATGGTGTTGCCTCCTTAGACTAATCTCTCTAGTCAATTCTTGGTTTTGACAGGTTAATTCTGCCATGGTAGCTGCCATAGATTGTATGTGTCAGATGGAAGGTGGTTGCATGACAGGTGTTGATTAACGATCACGGTGGGGATTACTAGAAGCATCCCTACTCCCCTGGTGGCTTGGGCTAATGGCCCTTAATCTTGTCCAAACCATACAACCTTTAGTCAAGGAAAGTTAAATTGCAAAATACAATCAATTGAGCTTTCCCACAGATAGCGCCAACTGATGATATAAAGAGAATCAGTAGGCCGGATGCTCTGAGTTTCAATGAGCTAGTAATTGTTTTGAAGGTTTGAAAAGAAGATCACACAATCAAAGGATGATCTAGGCGGATCGGCCAAGAACATTCCAATGCCAAAGTTAGTTTTCCTCTTAAATTCTAGAGTTCCAATTTTCAGGAGTTGTAAAAGCTTACTTTTATTTGACGTGAACGAACGTTTATAGTGTGGTCTTGGAGTGATTACTTGTCTCATAACTTCTCCTATAAATGAAGAGGTTAGAGGGTTCAAGGTTAACTTCCACAATTACTATAGGAGTTAGAACATTTTATTTCCTATAACTGTCATGGAAGTTAAGTCTTGCGAAGGAAGTTATAACGATGAACCAGGACCTAAATCATGCCTCCAAATAGTGACACGTGGTCCACTTTAGTTCTTGCACACTAATTTCTGAAATTATTCCTAAGTGTCAGAGCTCATCCATGGGTTTTCCTTATGGACGAGCCACATGCCTATGGACGATCGTCCTGTCAATGGAGGCCATTCTTGCATTATTTCCCTGGACGATCCCTATGGACGAGTCAGAGTTTGTTTTCCTTCTAGTTCACCATCAATTTTTTTTCACATACAATAACCACCATTCACTTTTTTCCTTTCTTTATTCTTAGGAAACGAAAAAAAAAATGCAAAATAAATAATGTTTGTGTAAATTACACAACTATTATAGTAAACTTATAAATTTACACAATTATAAATAAAATAATGTGTGTTATTTCTTGGTAAAACTGTATAAATTTTACCCATTTTTCTATCATTTTACAGTATATTTTCAAGGTTTTTTAATTTTTTTTTAAATCGGTATATTTTTAGGTTGAGTAGCATTTTCAGCCACACTAGACATGATATTGGGAAAAAAAAAAAAAAAAGCCTTAAGTGAGGAATTCGTTTCTTAGAAGGATATATAATCTAACTATAGTGAAAAAAGAAGAGATTTGAATTTTAAATACCTATTTAAAATAATTTAAAATAACTTTAAGCTAAGACTTTTCCTTAAACTTTATCATTTTCCTAATTACTTTTACTTTACGGGAAAGGTTAAAAAAATTTAGGAAAAAAAAAAAAGAAAAGAAGAAAAGGAAAAGAAGTTCAGGGTTCAATGGGGGGTTTTGGTAATCGCTATTGAAGCATAAAGTTTAGTTTAATAAAAAAAAAGGGGGCAGAGATGCCTCGAAGCTTGTCGCGGTCGCCATCTTACCACCGAAGGAGATACTCTCCTCCGTCCCCAGTTTCTCGCCACTCCCGGAGAAGCCGAAGAGATCGAAGCCGCAGCCGCAGCCGCAGCCGTAGCCGCTCTCCCTATTCCAATTCTCACTCCAGGTCCATTATCTCTTTGTCACTAAAAACCATTCATATTTTACAATTTTTTTTACCCTTTTATTCCATTCAAACACTGCTTCCAATGTTGCTACTTATGTTTATGTAAAAAGGGTTGTTTGTAAATTTTCCCTTTTTTTTCTTTCATCTCATTGTTAGTGTAACTGTTACTGTTTGTTTGATTGTACTATGTTCCACTTTATCTGTGTTTGAAGTTTAAGGCTTTGAATGTTGTTTATAACAGTAAATGGGTTCTCTTTTTCTGCTTCAATTTGTTGAGCACACGCTTGTTCTTTTTTAATATAAAGTCATGAAAACCGTTTTAAATGCCAAAATATGCTGGTATCCATGTTTATGTGAAAACGGTTGGTTGATACTAAAGTTGATCTCAGTGTTGATATGTGTATCTTGGTTGGTTGTTTGATTGTGCTACATTTCACTTTGTTGTGAGTTCAATTTCAGGTTTTGAATGTTATTGACAACAGTATATTGGTAATCTTTCCTGCTATGCTGCTAACGAAGGGACATTTGTTTGGATGAATGAGTAATTATTCTATTACTAACAAAAACAAGAATACAATCAGAACAACAGCTCAAAACCACAAAATAGCATATTAAGAACACATAAAAAAGAAAAAAAAAAAAGTTCAATGTTTGAGATGTTTTAACTGGAGTAGCTGAATCTAATAAGCTAAAGTTGTATTTTGTAAAGCAGGCGTAGAAGTCGTTCTAATTCCTCACGTCGCCGTAGAAGCCGCTCACCATCATACAGGCGCAGGAAGCAGTCTCCCACACCTAGGCGGCACCGTAGGCAAAGAAGTAGGAGTACCTCTTTGTCTCCTTTGCCCAAGTCTCGTAGTCCAAGTATTGCATCGGCTGAACATAGAAGTGCCACCGAGAAACTAAAGAGAGAGGAGGAAGAAAAGAAGAGGTATTTCTCATGCATTTTCACTGTATATTTTCATTCCTTGATGCACTTGTTTAACTTGTCAGTTATAACTTCTCTGTCTCTCTCTTGGGACAATTTAAAGTTAAATCAAATATGAGTGTCAACAGTAAATGAACTAAAAATCTTAGCAACGGCTCTAAGAAGTGAATGAAGTGGAAGCTTTGCAAATTTTCATATTATATTAAATTCTAGTGTATAGATTAACATATAGGCATTTAGGTTTAGATGTTGTTTCACAAGTTATTTTGTGTAATTTTATTTTTTGGCTGTAGCAGAGCCCAATTAAATTGGCTTTAAGCCTTAGCTCAGTTCAGTTAAGTTTACTTGTGGCCATAGCATAGATTGGTACAGGCTTTATAAAAGCCTTTTGCTGTTTTGAATTTTGGGTAGGCCTATATGGAGGCTCATTAGAGGGATGAAAATGAGTGACAATGTATTGAGATATTATATTATGAAAGAGCTTAAACTCTTTTGCATTTCCCTATCTCTCTTTTCTTCTCACCCCTATCCATCCATTATTATCTTATCTCACCCTCCGAGATAGTTTTTCTTGTCCTTTGAAGTAATTAAGCACCTCCATGTTCCAGCATTTGTGGATATTCCTTGCAGCCATCAAAACTTCCCATTTCTGTTGGGTACTTTCTTCATTTGATTTGAATCATTCAGTACTATGTAGATGATACTTGATTTTGCTCCCTAATTAAGCCACTGCTTGTTGATTCTGTTGCCAGTTTCAAAGCAAACCAGATGTAAATGACGTAAATTAAACTATCGAAGTTGTAGTCCGATCCAGTGCATTTGTAAGAATAGCTGACCAACTAAGCCTAGCCCCAAAATACAGACTAGACCGTAATAGCCTCATACCATATCCCCTTATCACTGCCACAAATCCAAATGCATCATGTTCCAGGTATCTTTGGTAGTTTGTTTAGATCTCAACTAAATCTGAGGGCAGTCCAAATATACTTCTAGTGAGTAACAAGGGGTGGAGAGAAACCTACAATATTGTGGAATTGGATAGAGATAGTGAAGAAGGATATGATAAATACAGAGGGAACAGATGGTTCAATCTTAGATAGAATATATGAAAGAATGTCAGAAAAAGATACATGTGGTGACTCCATTTATTTGGGAAGAGGACCATAAAGCTGACTTTAGTTGATTTTAATGCTTAATTGTGTTAGGTTGTATTGACTTGCATCGGTTTTATAAAGTGAGCAGATAGCAGTTGGTGGTGAAGATCTTGAAGCTATAGCTAGATGCATTTAGTTAATCATTCAAAAATAAGTTAATGACGAAAATCATATCAAACATCTTTCATTTTGAATCTTTCTCCTAGTTGGATCTTCTTTGACGTAAGATAGTGGGGATCCATTGGGTGCTTATGTTTTCTGTGGTTTATAAACATGTGATGAATTATAGAATATTGTGCCCTGCTACTATTCTTAATAATTCTAGCATATTTGCTTGTATGAGATCCATGATTAGTCTTGAACATGCAACATGTTACTTTTACATTTTTCTCTACTGGCTTTTCTGAAGGAAGCCACTTTATAATTGAACTTGTATTTAATGAAAATTAACCTATGTTATCTTGTATTCTACTTGAAACCCTGTATTTGTGGCTCAGTAATCTGTTTTTTAGAGGTATGCCTTAGTGGCAAAGCTTTGTTTACCATGTTAATGGCTAGGGTGGTTGTTAAACCTTATATTACATTACAAAAGTGAAGTTCGCAAATTTTCTATGGTTTAATTTGCTGCTATGGCAGAATCTATAGAATTCTAGGCTTGACTTTTGTCATATGCTATCAGGCAGCAACTTGAAGCAGAAATGAAACTATTAGAAGAAGAGACTGCAAAAAGGCTGGAGGAGGCAATTCGGAAAAATGTTGAGGAGAGGTTGAATTCTGAGGAAGTTAAGTTGGAAATAGAGAGGCAAATAGAGGAAGGTCGAAAGAAATTGTTTGATGATGTTGCAACTCAACTTGAAAAAGAAAAGGAAGCTGCACTTATGGAAGCAAGACAGAAAGAAGTAAGCATCTTAAACTGAGGCCTCCTCTGGATGGCTAGCTAAACACATCATGTAGTCAGATACAGCTGTTTCTATTTCTTGCAATGTTTTGGTAGTGCAAATTTCCAACTTAATAAAGTTGCAGCCACTGGTTTTAGTGATAAAAATTACTTAGGGGTAGTATTAAGATGTCCTTTAGCATCATATTTGCAGTAAATAGACTGTTGTGACCCGTGAATGAGTTGGCCCTCTTCAACATGTTTAAAATTTGTAGGAGGATACGATGTTGGGTTTATTTGGCTATAAGATATTACTGTAACTTATAACATGAAAGTTCCTTTAAAAAAAGAAAGGCATGAGCACAATGAAATAGCTTTTAACTGGAAGAAGAATCATTCAATCACAACAATATGGGACTCTACTACTGACGAGTTTCACTGTTCTAAACATATATTGTATACCTTGTTAATGTGATACTGGGGCTTTTATTGTGGGTTTGAAGGCTTAAGCAGGGATTGTCACTTTGTTAGAAAATTACAATGTAAATTACATCACTATCACTGTCATTTACTGAAATCCAAGAAATCTGATGCAGCCTCATGTCCTAATATGGGAAGTGATGTGCTTAGTTGCGGTGAGATTGGGTACTTGTCGGTGGTTTAAAAAAAAAAAAAAAAAAAAGTGATAGATTAATATCACTGTGTTAATTTGTTTCTATTCCTCCCATTCTTGTATTCCCAAAAAATCTTGTCACAGTTTAAGGTTTCTTGTTGTATGCTTTTGAGAAAGCCATAATTCTTAATCTCATATATATTCTCCAAAATTGTTTTTGCTTTTTCTTCTTTCTGTCATTTAATATATATCGGCATTTTTATTTGACCATGACATCCCAAAGGAACAAGCTCGAAAAGAGAGAGAAGAGCTGGATAAGATGTTAGAAGAGAATAAGAGGAGAGTGGAAGAGGCTCAGAGAAGAGAGGCTTTAGAGCTGCAGCGAAAAGAGGAGGAACGGTATCGGGAATTGGAGCTTATTCAAAGACAGAAAGAGGAGGCTGCTCGGAGAAAAAAGTAGGAAGAGGAAGAAGAGCAGCTGAACCAGATGGAATTGTTGGGTAAGAATAAACCCAAGCCAAAGTGTTTAGGTATTGGCTTATAATGATGATTTCTCTAGTGCTGGTGCTATGGCCCTTACCATGGAAACTGTAGACTAGGACTTTCATGTTGAACTAATATTTGGAAAAATCTCTTTGGATTTCCCACATATCATTCTAGGTTTCTTTTATGGTTAAGCTACCTCCTATTGAGGTTAGTCTTTGGTTTTGTTTTGTTTGTTTTTTTTTTTTTTTGGGCTAGTTGTTGATAGTTTTTTGGTAGGCTGAGTCACAAATTTGGATGAGGTACTTATTGTTCAGAATTTCTTGTTCAGGGCAGTTGTTTATTAGTCCTCATGTTCTTGGATCAAATTTCCTAGTTGGAAAACCTCAGTACCTCACCTACAATTGTAGAAACAAAGCATCTATAACGTTAACAGGAACCTCTTTGTTTGTAGTGGTGTAAAAGGTAAACATGGTGTTTCTTGTTAATTTCTATAGTAAAAAAAAAAAAAAAAAAAATGAAGAAGAAAAGAAGAAGAAGAAGAAGAAGAAGAAAAAAAGAAAGTGTTTCTATAGAATTTTTGCAATTATCTTGCGGAACATTTCTTTTAATGGTTGCACTTTGTAACTTGTTTCTTTCTTTTCTCCTTCTTTTCACTTTTTATTTTACCGCCACATACTGATTGTATAACTAGTTAGGTGACCAAAATCATGAAACGTTGTTCTTGAGATAGGGATGACTTGGTATGCTCAAAAGGTTAAATGTAACAATCTTTAGCTTTTGGTCGAAAGTATTCATAACTCTTGTCTTCTATGTAGGATAACTTTAATATATATTTGAAAAAAATTGCTACACTCTTAGCCTGCATAGTCTGTATATGCTATATAGTACGAGATAATGATCATGATCGTGGCGATTATAATATATTCTTAAGTGTTGTCTATTGTCTAATCCGTAAGAAGGTTTAATTATTTATATGAACTTTTCAAGACATAAGAAAGCTAGGAAGCACGAACACAAGGGTGCTGTACCTGTGTTAAATAGGTGTCGTATCAACTATGCTATGTTATAATTATTCAAAAATTGCTTGTGTTGTCGTGTCATACCCGCACTTGTGGGCGTTGAGAGATGGAATCCATTTATGTTTAGAGCTCAATCTTCCAGCGGTGATTTTTGAATTAGATGCGCTACTTGTCATTGATCTGATAAGGAATATGAATCACAACCCAAATGGAAATAGCAATCTTGTTGCTGATTGCAGAGAAGGATTGGCTAGAATTCCTAAGGTTCAAATTCAGCACTGTTATAGAGAGGCTAACAAGTGTGCGGATGCTCTAGCTAGGAGGGGTGCTTTGCTCCCTTGTAATTTTCTTGTTTTTGATTTCCCCCCAGCAGATGTTGCTCTGTTGTTGAGTTTAGACGATGCTGGGATTTTGTATGATCGGAGTGTTGCTCCTGTTTCAGTTGTTTAGTTTATAATATTTTCCTTTTTACCAAAAAAAAAAAAAAATACCCGCACTTGTATTTGTACTCATGTCCATGTCTATGTCTGTGCAAACAAGAAAAATCATGCCCAATAAAAAATAAGAAAGGGAAATAGCTTATGGTGGATCATACTCAGGAAGAATCATAAATATCATTTTCTCTTCCTTATTTTTCTTTTTCACTCCAATCAAACGAATCAAACGAAGCTTTAAGGAGAGGGTTTTTATTATTATTATTATTATTGAGAATGACATTTCTAGAGAGTAGTATTGCTTTGTATACCTTTGTGGCTTCTTTGATGTGGAAGAAGACTACCACTATATAAAGTTTTTGGGTCAAGAACTTTAATATTGTTTGCATCTTCTCATAAATAGAATTTGGATCATTTGTAGTAAGCAAAAGTTACAAAGCTATGGGTGATTTATTATTATTATTATTATTATTATTATTATTATTATTATTATTATTATTTTTGTTGAGAACCTGGGTGATTTTCATTTAATATTTGAGGATGATATTGATAGGTAGTGAAGGTAGCTTTGGTGCTTTACACCTCCAAATCCGAATCTTCCGCTTATTATTCAAGAGAGAGAGAAACCATCCAGTGCTAGAAAATTATTCAGCACTCCTAGGCACAAGAGTAAGGATTTTTTCAATGACTTAAATCTTTTAACCATTATGTGATTTTGAATTGGTATTTTTACCAAATTTCACATCAAGACCTGGTTTAAGACCAAACAATGGTACAGAGTTCAAGAAGAAACCAAGTTAAAAACCTACATATCAAAATTAAGGCTTGTTTTATATGTAGTAAATAGGATTTTAGATTCCCTGATTAATTTCTTCTTGTCCATTGCTGGTGTGTCACATAAGAAATTCAATGTATAAGTGAAAGGAAAAACTTAGGTTAGTTTTTAAGTTTGATTTAAAATCTAATTCTTATCTCTATTTACTGAAATCTAATCTATTTGTAAAGTCTAATATTTATTGAATTCATCACAATATTAATCAAATTTTAGTCTATTTGTACAATTCTACACGAGGTTTTTATTTTTAATCTACTCGATATGTTATCTCAAGATAGGATTCTGTATAAGTTTTTCAGGTTATTTTTTATGGGTTAAATTGTATATTGCTGCTCAACCTTTGATGTTTGTTTCAAAATTGTCCTTAATACTTTCAAATGTTTCAAGGAAGTTTATACTGTCATTTAATGGATAAAACATACAGAATAGCAAACAAAATTCATAAAAACAATGTCATCTTTTTATGACAAAAAAAAAAAAAAAAATCAATGTTGTTTAGATAACGTGAAGTCTATGATGTGACATGAATTTCGTTTACCATGTTAATGTTTTCTATTTATTAGATGATGATAAGTATCTCTTTGAAACAATTTTAAAAATGTAAAGACTAAGGTGAAATTTTTAAAGAATAGAGATAATTTTAAGCTTGTAACACAACTATATATATAGATAGTAGATAGATGTGTGCTGTTGAGACTTGTAAGACCAGATTTGTGCTGCTTGTCAACCCACTAAGTCTCAGTGTCTTGAGTGGTTTGCCTGTTAGCCGTTTAGCCAGAGTGAGGCGTTGAGGCATTGTGGCGTAAGCAAAGGACTGTGGCAATAGGAGGTTGGAGTTTGCACTGGAGAAGGCGATTGTCTTGTTAGAACACCCTGTTCCAGATCTAAGGATAGATCCAGTAATTTGAGGATAAAGGTGATAGGTTGTAATTGTTTGATTTAAGCTTTTGATCTAGAACAATAAATAGGTTGTTTAGAAGTAACTCTACTACCAGCATTAGATCATCCCTCCCAGAGATTCCACAAGAAGTTGGAATACTCAATTCTGAGTCATATAAGTTATCAGATCTAGATCTAAAACTAGGAGATTGGATCATTCCCAAAGTCCCCACCAACTAGATCTATAAATCTTCATGGAGTCTTAACAAGGCGTTTAAGACAGATTACCATGTCAAGACCATATAACAAGCCTATGGAATCAACAAGGAGTATGAGACATGCTACTTGTTCTCACCTTCTGCCCTGTTAGCGCACAGGAAGGAAGGACACAATTATTTGCACATAGGTTTAGTCCAAGTCGGAGTTAAACCTTTGATTAGAGAAAGGTTGAATTGTTCAATCCTCATGGCCTTTAGAGATACTCGTCACATCCGGTTTGATGATAGCCTCTTAGGAATCATCCAATCCAATCTTAGTTGTGGACTAGTTCATTTTGACTGTTTCCCCAATTTTATAGTTGCTCTTCATGACCTGCATATCATGAAAGCTCTCACCCTTAATATCAAGACCCAAGGAACCCTCATGGTACAGGGAACCTACCAAATAGCCTTGATATACAGGATTTACTATAAGTGCATTAGGACGAACATGAATGTTCAAGCACTTGGTAAAGGAAAGATGGGAGAAACCACTCTTATCCAAACCACTAACCCTAGATCCAAGATTCAGGTCTTGAGAACCCTGAAATGGTCTGAGGTCACTTTTCCCACAAATTGGACTCTAGAGAATGAAAATTATCCTCTACAGATCCAAAATCCAACCCAGAATCTAGACTTAGACTTTGTCCAGCAGTTAGCCGACGGTACGGTAAGACTCAGCTTTGACCAATCTAGGTTTAGTACACCTTTGGAATATGAGGAATCCCGGTTTAGATCCCTAATAGATCTACACCATCCTTTTAGGCAGTCACCTATCCCTCTCAAAGATAGACCTGCATCTCAGTGTAGCACATCCAGACCTTTGGCACCATTCCTAAAGTCTAGAAGAGATTAAGGTTTAGAACTCCAAGGAGTCAAGACCAGATCATAGGTTAGCACACCTTGCTACACAGCCAAACAGGACTCAATTGTTGATCAAGATGACGACAACAATCAAAACACACCATCCCCATCCAAGACTGATATGGAAGATCCATTTCAGCCTGAACCCCACGATCCCCACATTGACCCCTAGCTCATGGTGATTAGGAAAGACTTCACCCTTGACCTAGTGGCTATAGAAAAGGAGTTTGATTATGAAGAAAACAGAGTCAAAAGAGAAGCCTATAGAGCAAACCACACCAGAGAGCAAAAGAAAGAAGTTTTGGAAAAATGGAAAGAATTCATAAAAGAGATATCCAGCAATGTCCCTTTCTTTAAATACTTTGAGAACCATATTGAATGGCACAAAAGGTCTTGTGTCATCACCAAAACCAATTGGACTAAGGAAGAGACTAAGGAAGTTGTCTGGTCTAGCCATCCACCCTTGGAAAGTACAACCTTTAATCATCGTGGAAGTGATGTAGTTGCCTCACCTTTCAAATTTCCCACGAGTGAGGAAAAACCAGTCGAGAAAGTGATTGAGCAAAATAACTACACCAACTAGTGTCTAGGTGTTATTGGAAAACAACTTGATATGATAGAAGATAGGATTGAAAATAAGGTTATTCTCTAGCCAGGAAATCCTAGCAAGCCTATCCAAACCCTAGAAAAGCCTTTAGTCAAGTTACCCACGACTAGGCAAACTAGCCTCAAGTCTAAGAACAAGATAGCCTTAGAAATAGTCACCCAAAAGCTTGAAGAACTAGTGAAGAAGGAACCAGTCACCCCTTCACCATTTGCCATTTCAGCTAGCAAAACTCCCCAGCTTAAGGTCTTAGACACCCATACAGCCTCTAGTAGTTCTAGCAGAACATCCTCTGAGAATGAAAAGGAGATAGGGCAAATAGAAAGCTAATTTCGTGACTTACAGGTAAAAAGGCTTTACCACTCCAAAGTAAAGTCCAACCAGCCTAACCAAGAATTGGTATCCCAGACCAACACCCCCAGACCTCTAGTTCGAGGAAAGGAATGTTAGTAACTAGTTCTCTGTATCCTCTAGTAAACTCTTTGAATGGAGCATAGGTGGTTTATCAGAACAATAAATCCTAAACAAGATTCAGCACATGACCAGAGTAGCCAACAACTACCTAGACAAAGGGTGTCCCTACAAAGAGGTCATAGAACTCATAGCTTTAGAATTCACAGGAAAAATTTTGCAATGGCGAAACAACTACCTAACAGAAGAGTCAAAAGAAGATATCAAGAATGCAATCCAAAAAGATGAGGAAGGAACCCCCATCGTTGCTGATGGAGTGAATACCTTGATCTATACGATCATGAAACACTTAGTAGGAAAACCCAACAACATCACATCTAGGATTTACATTCAGTTGAGTAACCTTAGATGTAAAACCCTTGAAGACTACAGGTGGTATGGAGATGTCTTTACTACCAGAGTCATGCACAAAAGCTATTGTAACTCTCCATTTTGGAAGGAGAAGTTCATCAATGGCTTACCCACACTCTTTGGTTAGAAAGTCAAAGAAACTCTTAGCAGCCTCTTAGTTGTCATAGATTATGATAACCTAACTTATGGAGATATCTCTAGCACAATCCGAAGTGAAAGAATGAAGATGTGCAGAGATTTGAAAATCCAAAGCCAGGCCAACAAAAACAAAGTCAAGTACGAAGTAAGGAACTTCTGTACACAGTATGGCTTACCTTCAGTAAACCCTTCCAAAAGGAAATCCAAATACAGAGAAAAGGAATCCTCTGAGAAATTCCATAGGAAGAAAACAACCTCTAAGTATTAGAGAAAACAGAAGTACAACTACTTTAAGGATAATGATTTCTATAAGAAAGGAAAGTTCAAATCCACAGGAAAACCCATTCCAAAAGCATCAGGAAATGCTTTAATTGTGAAAAGAGAGGTCATTTCAGGAAGGAGTGTCGAATGAAGGCAAAATCCCTTATCAACATCCTTGTCAGTGACCAAACCAGCAAGGATGAGATCTTTAAGTTATTAGAACTTGACCATTTGAAAAGTGAGTCTCCTAGTAGTTCTATTGACCAAGAGATCCACCAGTTGTATCAGTCATCCTTAGAAGCTTAGCATATTTCATGAAACCTTAGTAAGGAAAACAAGTAAACTTGAACTAAGGATCCAAGAGCCCAAAGTAGACCTAGAAAAGATCTACAATGTTCACCAAATCCAAGAAAGAAGTTACAGTCAACAACCTTCAAAAGGAAATCAAGGAAAAAAAGTCAGAGGTTAGAACCTTTAAGCAAGAACTAACCATTCTTAGGGTTGATCACAATTTCCTTGATCAAAGAGTGAAACATTTGGATAACACTTCTCATCAAGGCAATGAGGAAGGTCCCTCATTTCAAAACCCTTCTGATGAAGAAGTTGATAAAACAATTAACCCTACAGCAGATATGGTCCAAGAATAATCCAGTGAAAAGTTCTTAGATGCCATTAGTAGGATTAATTTCAAGAAATGGCATTCTAAAGTCAGGATTGTCATCAGTAAAGATTTTGAATTTGAGGTCATAGCCTTGATAGATTCAGGTGCTGATCTTAAATGCATTCAAGAAGGAATCATTTCCTCCAAGTATTACAAAAAGACCAAGGAGAGATTGACATCTGCAAGTGGTAGAAAAATGCAGATTGAATTCAAAATCCCAAAAGCTCATGTGTGTTAGGACAACACATGTTTCAAAACCACATTTGTCCTTGTCAAGAATATGACAGATAGGATGATCTTAGAAAACCCATTCATGTGTCTGTTGTATCCTTTCATCACAAATAGTGAAGAAATCACTACCCATCCTTTTGGCCAGCCAGTCAAGTTTAAGTTCCTTAGGAGTCCTGAACCTAGAGAAATTAGCACCCTCTAGGAAGTTTCTGCCTCCAAAACCCTAAACCTGATAAGTGCCAAGACCCAGCATCTTAAGTACCTGAAGGATGATGTGAGATACAAGAGAGTTGAAGAACAACTAACTTGTAAAACCATCCAAGTAGAGATCAGAAAGTTTGAGGAAAAACTTAAGTAGGAAATCTGCTCTGATCTACCCACAACATTTTGGCATAAAAAGAGACACGAGGTAGCTCTCCCATATGTCGAAGAGTTTAAAGATAAGGATATCCCTACCAAAGCTCAATCTATCCAAATGAACCAAGAACTTATGGATACTTGTAGAGCAGAAATAGAGGACCTCCTTAAGAAAGGAATCATCCGAAAGTCTAGATCACCATGGTCTTGTCCAGCTTTTTATGTTTAGAAAAATACTGAGATAGAAAAAGGTGTTCCTAGACTAGTCATCAACTACAGGCCCCTTAACAAAGTCTTAGAATGAGTAAGGTACCCAATTCCCAACAAAAAAGACTTAGTCAATAGGCTTAGAAAAGCAGTGGTTTTCAGTAAGTTTGACATAAATAGTGGTTTTTAGCAAATACAAATTAGAGAATCTGATAGGTATAAGACAACCTTCACCACACCCTTTGGACATTACGAATGGAATGTGATGCCTTTTGGTCTAAAAAATGCTCCTTTTGAATTCCAAAACATCATGAATGAGATTTTCAATCCATTCTCCAGTTATGCAATTGTGTACATTGATGATGTACTTGTTTTTTCAGAATCCTTGGAACAACATTGGAAGCACCTTAGAGCGTTTCTCCATACCATCAAGCTCAATGGTCTTGTTGTTTTAGCCCCAAAGATTAAACTTTTCCAAACCAAAGTTCAATTCTTAGGTTTTGACATTCACCATGGAGTCATCAAACCCATAAATAGAGGTATCTAGTTTGCGGATAAGTTTCCAAATCAAATCCTAGATAAAACCCAACTTCAAAGATTTCTAGGAACTCTCAATTACATTTCCATTTTCTATCAAAATCTCATGTGGCAATGCAAACCCCTCTTTGATAGACTTCGCACAAATCCAACCCCTTGGACTCTAGCCCACACAGCAGTCGTCCAAGAAATCAAAAAATATGTCAAGACTCTCCCTTGTTTGGGAATTTCCTCAGTCAATTCATTCAATATTGTCCAGATAGATGCCTCTAACATAGGTTATGGTGGAATTCTTCTTCAACGTATCAATCCCAATTCCCCTGAACAGATAATCTGTGTTCATTCAAGAATGTGGACTCCCACTCAGATTAATTATAGTACTATTAAAAAAGAAATTTTATGTATAGTACTATGCATTTCAAAATTTCAAAGTGATCTTCTAAATCAAACTTTTTTAATAAGGATTGATTGTAAATTTGCAAAAAATGTTTTAGAAAAGGATGTTCAAAACATAGCATCAAAACAGATTTTTGCATGATGGCAAGCCATCCTTTCAGTTTTTGACTTTGATTTAGAATTCATTGAAGGAAGCTAGAACAACATCCCTGATTTCCTAACCCGCGAATTTTTGCAGGGTCACAACAAGGATGTCCAGGAAGAAACTTGTACTCCAATCCCTAAAATTGCCTAAAGAGCAAACCCCCAATGGTACCAGTCAGGCAGAGAACCATGGCCAATTAGTACCATTCTCCCCTAGTCAGGCAAAGAACCCTGGCCAATTTACACCAGCCTCCCCATCAACTATTGCTAACTTTTATTTGGTTTCCACCATTCCAAAACCAAATTACGAAAGGCCTCCCAGTTATAGTTCAGCCCTAGCCTCCCCTATACCTAGACCTATCACCCCATACACAGTAGAAGATCCTTTTAGCCCCACACAATCCCAAAAGCCTTCTTTCTACCCAACAAAAAAAAGGAAGATCTTCTTATGTTATGAAATCTTTCATCCAACATATTTCTTATATTGAACTACACCTGGTTCATATAAAAGATCTTTTAGCTCTTGCCATGGAAGTCGTGCCCTTGGAATGGCACTTCCTCCTAAAACACCTAGGAAAAAATATCAAGTTCTATAAGAGCATCCTTATTTAGGAAAAGTTTGCTCGAATAGAAAACATCATGAACAAAGAGGACCCTTCAGTAGTCCTCTATCACAAGTTTATCATAACAGGCTTTGTGAGTGCAAAGAATGGGGAAAGCACCCCTCTGTGCTTAAGAAGCTCGAAGGTCTCAAGTCTCTCTCAGGTTCAGAACTCCATTACAGTTATTATGACTACATGGACGCCTTTGAGAAAGTTTTTTTCTACCAAAACAAGAACTTTGGTCATTCATGGTTCTTGTGTTTGATAAGAAGTTCTCCAGTTCAATACCTTTATGTTTTCTTAAATGGTGGGAGATGTTTGGATCAATTCCCTAGATTTTCCCAGAACCCTTACAGGATGCCCTCAGGTATTTTGACTCCATATTTCAAGCTTCAAGCCATGGTTCCCAATTCCCATCAATTCTGCATATGACAGTCATGTATAGAATCCACTGGATTAGCATGTGGAATTATGCAATCAATACCAATCTCTTGGACAGAGAAATTTTAGTAAAATGGTGGGATAGCCTTAAGATTGATCAGGTCATCAGTCAGCTTCACAAGGACTTTCCTCCTCCAATTCAAAGAGCCATTAATATAAGATCTTAGTCTAGTCTAGACTCCGTCTAGGTCGCCGAAAAATCTAGCAGAGAATTAAAGGATCTTGCCTAGCAGTTGCTTCTCCGGTCAGAGTAGCTAGAGTTAGAAGAAAAGGTTTCTCCTACCTCTTTAGAAGCCTGAATTAATCGATATCCTTTTGACCCATTCTAGGATTCCCAAGATCCATATGAGGGTTACAATTTGGATAGCAATTAAGTCTCTTTGGATAGTACCAGTCACTATCTAGGATTTAAAACATGATACTATTCATCTACAGCACCAGTCCCTATTGATGAACAGTTATAAGGCTCTGGGCAGCCACAACCAAACAAAAGACAAGAAACTATTCATGAACAGTACCAGTTACTATTCATGAACAGTAACCGCACCAAGTTCCAGAAGTACTATTTGCTTTCAGTGGAAAAGGTTTTCACCTCCAGTAAAAGCATTTTACCTTCCAAATTTTTAGCATTCTTCAGAGGAATCCAAGGCTCCCTCCAGTCTATAAAAGATAGCTCAAGTTCCATTCTGAAGCAAGCAATGTTTTAGCTAAGAAAGGTTCTAGTAAAACACCTTCCCTTTTGATTACAACCCTTAATTTTGTAATCAGATGGCGACCCTAGTTTACACTTGTATTACACTGGTCGGTCTTTACATTTGTAACCAGATGGCCTCAGTCGGCCTTTATCTTTGTAATCATATTGCCCCGATTGGCCTCCCTCTTTGTCTATAACTTATCCCACTCCCCCTTTATCTGTAACTAACCCCATTATATATATATATATATATATATATATATATGTGAAGTTAAGAGAAATTCAAATTAAAATTCCAAATTAGATATCCAATTAAGCGTCATGTGTTCTAAATTATTTATTCTTAAAGAATTTTATTTCTTAAATTTAGAATCAAATGTGGGACCACATCATAAATATTCATCCAAGTGAGTTATTAAGTACAAAAATCAAAGAGTTTAGAATAAATGAATTGTAAAAAAAAAAGAAAAAGTGTTTCATTGCGCCATGTGGCTACATAAAGTTATGTCACGTATACATTTAAAAATTTGAATAGTTGTGACTTTTCATTTTTTAATAGACACCTTCTTGGTTAATAAGTACATTTTCATTCAATAGACACATTTTCGGCTAATAGACACATTTTCGGCCAATAGGTACCTTTTGACTTATTGTTAACCGCTCTTTATTGCACCACATGACTACATAGATTAATATATATTGAGTAAACAATAATACTTATTAAAACACACACGAAAATAATAATAGTGCTTTAAAACTGAGTTTATAATACATTATATAAATAGAGTACAACTAGTTATAATATAAAGCTGACACGTTTCAATTTTTGTTGACCACTCTTAATTGCGCCACATGACAATTGAAATTTATTCCACGTATACACTTAAAAACTCCGAACAATTGTGCATTTTCATTTTGCCCATTAAGTTTAGTATCTATTCACTATTTCACATAAGATAGATAAATAGATACATACATACATATATATATATATATATATATATATATTAAAATAACAAGAAATTTATTTTATTTGCGTAGCATAAGTAGCTTTGAGACATTTGTAGAATGGTTGACTTTGTGATATTGTATTGAATAATAAACAAACGGAAACCATAACATACCTGTTGGGTTTTTGTATTGAATGGTTGCCACATTTTGCATGTCCTTTTCAGATATTAACAAAATGCAATAATGGACAATGATTTCAGTAATGTATGACGGTAGAGTAATGAAGAAGAGATTTGAGTTCAAAATTTGATGAATTTTATTTTGGTCGGCGGCCTCCTTGGTTACTTTGCACGTCCTCAATAGCATAGATTGCTTTTCAGTTTGTTTCCAAATTGAAGAAAATGAATGCAAGGAGATGGAAGAAATGGTTACCGCAAGTAATTGCTAGAATTAATAGTTTAAATTTATGCGCAATTGAAGGAATATAGAAGAGTTCAAAAACCAGGAGAGTGGTCCAATTTTTTAGACAATTTTTTACAGATTTTATTGATTCCTAGACCTTTTTACTATTTAACCAAAAAATAAAAAAATTCAATTTACAAATAGCAATTTTAGAGAAAACGCACAAGTTTCTTGTCTTTATAAGAAAGATAAAAGAGAAGAAGTTGAGAAGGAGTTACCAAATGAATATGAATCACTATTTATACCCAAAGAATTATGACCCTTCAACAGACATCTTTTTCTTTCAATAGACACATTTTCATTCAATAGGCATCTTTCGGTCAATAGGTATCTTTTCATTCATTATGAACCTTCTCATTCAATAAGCACATTTTTTGTCAATAAGCACATTTTTGTTCAATAGGTGCCTTTTTAATTAATAGACATTTTTTTGTTCAATACACACATTTTCAGCCAACAGACACTTTTTCATTAAATAGCCATCTTTTTGGTCAATAGACACCTTTAACATATATTCAATATTTTATATACAACACAAACTAAACTAGAAACGCAACATTATGTCTCTTATTCCTTCTCATAAAAAACTAATAAATAAAACAACATTGCTTTTTTTTTCTTTTTGACTCATCCAGTAGCTATTTTCTGTGCATCGCATAAGTTTGCGACTAGTAATAACTTATAGCTGAAACATTTGGCTTTTTCTTTACCATTCCTCATTGCACCACGTGGCTATATAAATTAATGCCACATATACATTTTAAAAACACGAACAGTTGTGACTTTTCATTTTTCAATGGGCACCTTTTCGATTCATCTATATCTATATAATAACTAATAGCCGAAACGTTTGACTTTTTGTTGACCACTCCTCATTGCACCACGTGGCTACATAAATTAATGCCACGTACATATTAAAAAACATGAACAGTCATGACTTTTCATTTTTCAATAGACACCTTTTTGGTTCATAGGTACATTTTCATCCAATAGGCACATTTATGGCCAATAGGCACATTTTCAATCAATAAATACCTTTTTTGACTTTTTGTTAACCGTTCCTTATTACACCACATGGTTATATAAATTAATTTATATTTATATCTATATATAATATAAAAGAAAAACTTTTAACTTTTTATTAACCACTCCTTATTGCACCACATGGTTACATAAATCTATATAATAACTAATAGCCGAAACGTTTGACTTTTTTGTCGACCACTCCTCATTGCACCATGTGGCTACATAAATTAATGCCACGTATACATTTAAAAAAATGAACAGTTGTGACTTTTTATTTTTCAATAGGCACCTTTTCAGTTCATAGGTACATTTTCATCCAATAGGAACATTTCTGGCCAATAGGAACCTTTTCAATTAATAGATACCTTCTTTGACTTTTTGTTAACTGTTCCTTATTATACCACATGGTTATATAAATTAATTTATATTTATATCTATATTTATATATAATATAAAAGTGAAACTTTTGACTTTTTGTTAACCACTTCTTATTGCACCACGCGATTACATAAATTTATGCCACATATACATTTAAAAACACCAAATAGATATGCCTTTTTATTTTTTCCCATAAGTTTCAAAAATTGCTAAATGTGGACTTTCACTTACTATGAGAAGTTTTCTAGAGATTTCCACCAGCAGTGAGAACAAAGGAGGAAAGCAAGGGTTGATGTGATGTGTAAACATATGCAGAGGTTGGTCGGTGATGTCATGGCAATGAGAGCTGAAATCTCGGATTTGTGTATAAACACAAGAGCTTGTTTAGACCCCCAATAAAAGGATTACAGCTAGATTGCTTTTACTCAAACTTATCTAAGTGCGGAACAAAAGTAAATAAGGCGCAATAAACCGATAACTACTCTAGTGCATAAACATGAACAACAAACAATAAAAGTAAAGCACAAGAGTAAGGGAAGAAAGATGCAAATACAAGATAACACACCGATGTGTTATCGAAGAGGAAACTGAAGAACTCAACGAAAAATCTCTCCGCCGCCTTCCAAGCAATAAATTGATCTACTAGACAATAAGTTGGGATACACGAATAGCAAGAGACCCTCCAAGCCTAATCTACCCAATGCACATAATCCCTCCAAGCTCCTACTCCAATAAGACTTCTCAGAATCGTGTCTTGTTTAGCATTCCAAATCCCGATAACTACTCTAGTGCATAAACATGAACAACAAACAATAAAAGTAAAGCAATGCAAATACAAGATAACACCTGAAGAACTCAATGGGATACACGAATAGCAAGAGACCCTCCAAGCCTAATCTACCCAATGCACATAATCCCTCCAAGCTCCTACTCCAATAAGACTTCTCAGAATCGTGTCTTGTTTAGCATTCCAAATCCCGCAATACACACGATTGCATCCGTCAAGTCTCACCGGCTTCTTTTTGGCAAATCCCCAAAGATTTCCAAGCTCCAAAACACTCTCTACACTCTAAAAATTTGTAAGTTTTGTTTGGGTATAAATCTCCTTTCAAGGTATGGCAATGGGAGAGGGAAGGAGAAGAGACTAGAATGATTTCTCATTAAGGATGAGTAGCTCTCTCTCTAAAAGATGGGTGTGTGTGTTGTTGAAAACCTATCTAGGGTTTTTTTTCTCTGAATGACCTTCTTTTCTTTTATGAGTAATGAGGGTATATATATAATAGGTGAAGAGTAAGAAAGTCACACTTAAAAATCCTCCAAGCAGAGAGTTTTGGGGGTATCTCGCGAGAAGCCTTACCCGCGAGACACTCACGATATCCTCCAGGCTGGTATGACTCTTCAGCTTCTGGCATATGCTTTTCACATGGCTCTTTTACAGGTTAGCTTCTAGCGATACATTCGCGAAATCCACTGATTCTTCATTTTATTCTCAATTGTTCACTAACGTAATACTGAATCCAATACAATAAAATCTCACAAAATACAATGAACAAAATTAAAGTAATTACAACACTTTTTTTCATGGAATACTGCCAACATGAAACATAGTTGTAAATCACAACTTTACAATCTTCCCTTTTGGCTATTCCATGACAAAACACCCTAAAACAGACTCTAGACTTAAACATGAGTTTGGGAACAATGGTAAAACTCACTCACACCTAAATCTAGAAGCTGTGAAGCACCTGGAACATATGTACTTGTAACCTGAATTTCTTGCACAAAATGCATTAGACCCTCAAGGTAATGCAAGTAATAAAAGGACAAGTATAATGTAACAAGTAAAATGTGATCAAGCAAACAAGATGTAAACATATGAGTAACATGATCATACACATGCCAGTCATATGGAAATGACCACAATGATCATATAGCAAAGCAAATGATCATCCAAATATGCAACCAATAAAGCACAATGGCATAAGGATGTATGCATGTCCAACACATAACCAATGCAAAACACAAAAGGTCTTTGCATAAGGGGCACAAGATCCAACAAGGGCACAAGAACACACAACCAATGCAAAACACAAATGTGTTCCAACACATAAACACAATGTGATGAGAGCAATAAAGCGTGGATATTAAATATAACTCAAAGCACCATAAAGTAACGAGAAAACAAGCATAAAGTAAAACAAAGTAGAACAAGGTTTTCTAAAAAAAGTTGTCTTCTCCCCCTTGGTATATGCATCTCCCCTATGGCTTTCCCTCCTTACGAATGTGCGCGAGATAGAATTTCTCCCCTTAAGAATGTGTACACGAGTCATATAAAAATGATGTTACACATCGGTATACTTTCCGGTATACTCCCCCCCTTTTTGTCACGAATAGACAAATGAAATAAGAGGAAGGAGGGACAGAAAAGAAGATATGAACAAGGGTAAGATGATGCATAAGGGGTGCAGGATGAATGATAAAACGAAGCTCAAACAAAAGATAAAATATCTTAAAGACACAATGCTACAAAACATAAAATAAATGTGACATGTTAAGGATGATGGAACAAGATATAGACCTAGGCATGTCATAAATGTTGGAAAATCTGGTTTTGTATCTCATACAAAACACACAGCGGAAGCAACAAATATGGATCTATTTCATTCATGATTGATAACATGCACTATGTAAATTTCAGAATTTAAGAACAAGATAGCGTACCTTGGTGTGATGAAATTCAAAACAAAAGATTAGAAGTACTTGGGAACACTTTTAATCCTCACTCTAATTCCACTTTACGCCCAAGAAATGTGGTCTCTCAATCAGTTTCCAAGGGAGAATAATCGAGTGGCTTCACTCACACATATACATCATTTCACAATGATGTGCCTTTTTTCTCTAATAAAAAATTCTGTATGTTTCTCCCTTTATAACTAACTGACTATCTAATTAGGCTGGCCTATTGGGCCTTTCCAAATAAGCTTTAGTATGTGGCTTAGAGTGGGACTAGAAGGGACCAATAAGGCACTAGCTCTAACTGGCCTTGGGCTTTTCTGTCAACTCTTAATAAGTCTAAAGTCACCATTAATTACATTTAATACCACTATATAAATATAATTACACTCTAGGCCTTATTAATAAATTATATCCCAAGACTTTATTATACATGCAACCCCTTTATAAAATATTCATAGTAATACAAAGTCATGAATATAGAATGCCACTTTGAAGATTATTACATCTTAATCTTTGAGTACCTTGTTTAATCCTTTAAGTTATTCATCATATATTTATGAAATCTAATTTCATAAATATATACTTTAGTATCTCTTTACTAAAGTGGTTAGGCCTAATACTCTGAACAATCAAACCCATTAAACTTATCTCAAGAGAATATTTTATATCTCCGTTAAGAAATTATGAATTTCATCTTGAGAATATATGTTCCATCAACACTAAATGTGGTTGTCCAACAAACTGAGGTTTTTATCGTGACTTTAGAAATCACTCCTGATATATCAAAGCAACTTACATTTCATGATTAGGTCCATTATTCTCTCAGGATTAAGAGTTCATGTAAATAGAAGTCGTGAGATTTATTATTCATTTGACAATCGTTAGGAGAATAATAAATCTCACAGCAGTCCAGTTTAATATGTCTTAACTCTTAACAAATATCTACATACCAATTAGAAGTCTCTACTTCCATGATCAAGACAAATCATATTAGTTGATATGGTATAGTCTTCGTAGATTAAATGCCCAATTTCATCACCGACTACGAACTATAATTTTGAGTTCACAAAAAACTTGTGATTTATATCTTCTGTTACCTTTCACACAAATCACATACTATGCATCTCATGGACTATATGATAATGTCCAAATATTCGTGTTACCATTATTTTAGATAATAATAACACAACTTTATTAATCATAACATTAAGTTATACATAATGTCATATATAGCATCATACAATAGGATTTAAGAGCACATTGTGCACTAATCTAACTCACATTCTCTCCAAACGTGACTCAAAAGTCATTTGAGGAAAGTTTTTGATAAAGAGATCTGCTAGATTAGTTGCACTATCAATCTTTGCTGCTACTACATCTCTTCGAGCAATAATATCTCCAACAATGTGGTACTTTCTCTCAATGTGCTTTCCTTTTTTATGATTCCTTGGATCTTTGGATTGTGCAATCGCTCTACTATTGTTGCAAAACAATGTGATGGGAACTTGCTCTATTCTCACAACACCAAAATCAAAAAGGAATTTCTTAAACTAAATAGCTTCCTTTGCCGCCTCACAAGCAGCAACATATTCAATTTCCATGGTGGAGTTCGCAATACAAGATTGCTTAACACTCCTCCAACTTATAGCTCCACCTCCCAAGGTGAACACACAACCCGAAATGGACTTTCTGAAATCAAGATCTGACTGAAAATCTTAATCTGTATAACTAATGGAAATCAAATCCTCACTATGGTAAACAAACATATAATCTCATGTTCTCCATAGATACTTGAGAATATGCTTTACAGCCTACCAATGTTTAAGTCTAGGATTTGATTGATATCGGCTGACCATGCCAACTGAATAAAAGATATCTGGTCTAATACATAGCATGACATACAAGAGACTTCCCACTGTAGAAGTATAAGAAACTTGTCTGAGCATATTTTCTTCCTTAAAAGTCTTAGGCCTTTGGTCATTAGACAGAGGAACTCCATGTGTAAAAGGAAGTAATCATTTCTTGGAGTTTTGCATGCTAATCTGTTCTAGAACCTTATCTATCTCTATATACCTAGCTTGTGATAAACCTAACATCTTATTCTTGCGATCTCGCCAAAGCTTAATCTCTAGAATAAAGTTAGCTTCACCCAAGTCCTTTATTTTAAATTGGCTTGATAACCAAACCTTTACCAATGACAATACCCCTACATCATTTCCAATGAGTAGAATATCATCAACATAAAGCACTAGGATTATTACTATTTTGTCTCAATATCTTTTGTACACACATGATTCATCAAGATTTTGTTCAAAACCAAATGATTTGATTGCTTGATCAAATCTGATGTTCCATGACCTAGATGCTTGCTTAAGTCCATAAATGGACCTTTTCAACTTGCATACCATATGCTCCTGGTTCTTTGCTATGAAACTTTCTAATTGCTTCATATAGATTTCTTCCTCAAGATTGCCATTAAGAAATGCAGTCTTGATATCCATTTTTCAAATCTGATAATCATAATGAACAGCAATGGATAAAAGAATTCTAATAGATTTAAGCACGACTACTGGCGAAAAAATTTCATCAAAGTCAATACCTTCTTTTTGTGTATACCCTTTCGCCACTGATCTTACTTTAAAGATTTCAACCTTTCCATCTATCCCCTTTTTTCCTCTTGTAAACTCATTTACAACTAATAGGTTTAATGCCGTCATGCGCCTTTACAAGATCCCATACTTGATTGGAATACATAGAATCCAATTTAGATTTTATAGCTTGAACCCAATGATGTGCATCTATATCATTCAATACCTCTTCATAAATGTAGGGATCCGATTTAGTCTCTTTTGGAATAGTTTCATAAGTTTCTTCCAAACCTATAAATCTTATAGGAGGCCGAACAATTCTCCCACTACTACGAGGCACCTGTATACTAGTCATCTCATAAGTAATGTCTTGTGGTGCATCTAATACACCCACATCATCCCTAGTTTCATCCATTGGTTGTTCAACTACAGGTTCATTCATTTTAGCCAAAACAACTCTATTTCTAGGAGTATAATCATTCATATAGTCATTTTCCAAGAAGTTGGCATTTGTACTAACAAACACTTTATTATCCTTATGACTATAGAATAAACTTCCAATAGTTTCTTTTGGATACGCTACAAAGAATACTACTTCTGTTTTAGACTTTAACTTGTTAAACTTTTCTTTCAACACATGTGCTGGATAACCCCAAATATGGAGATGTCTCATACTAGGCTTACGCCCAGTCCATAACTCTACAGGTGTTTTAGGAACAGACTTCAAAGATACTAGATTCAAAAGATACATTGCAATACTTAAAGCATATCCCCAAAAGGAACTTGGTAGAGTCACATAACTCAACATGGATCTAACCATATCTAAAAAAGTCCTATTCCTTCTTTCTGCTACACCATTTTGTTGTGGAGTTACAGGTGCAGTCAACTGGAATATAATTCCATTTTCAGTCAAGAAATCCTTAAAATCTCTAAGAAGGTATTCGCCACCTCGATCAAATCGAATGGTCTTTATGCGTTTATCTAATTGATTTTCAACTTTAGCCTTAAACTCTTTGAACTTTTCAAAAGTTTCGTACTTTTGTTCCATTAGGTACACATAACCAAATCTAGAGTAATCATCAGTGAAGGTAATGAAATACTCATAGCCACCTCTTGCTTGGATTGACATAGGACCATATACATCTAAATGTACTAGTTCTAGCTACTCTTGGGCTCTTCTACCTTTTGCATTAAAAGGTCGTTTGGTCATTTTACCCTCCAAACAAGATTCACAAACTGAAAAACCATCAAAGTCCATGGGCTGTAAGAGTCCATCTTTAATCAGTCTTTGAATTCTGTTTGAATTAATATGACCCAAACGCAAGTGCTAAAGATATGCATCATTAGTAGACGGAAATTTTCTCTTTAATGATTTTACATGATAGTTATTATCTAGTTCAGAGTTATATAATTCATGCTTATCAGAAGTTAAAATATAAAGATTATCTACAATATTTCCAGAACAGATAAACATTTTATCTTTCTTTATTACAATATTGTCTTTTAGGATAACATAATATCCATGTCTACCTAAATAAGATGCAGAAATTAAATTCTTACGAACATTAGGTACATACAAACAATCTTTCAATATTAAAACTCTAGATTTAAAACATAAATTAAACACTCCAATAGCTACAACTAGAATCCTACTCCCATCAGCTAAGGTAAGAAATATTTCTCCTTCATTCAGCTTTTTGGTCTCTTGAAACCCCTGCAAAGATTTTGCAGATATGATTAGTACAACCTAAATCCACACACCAGAAATCTATGGGATTTTGTACCAAACATGTTTCAGGAGGGAATGTACTTTTCATACCTTTATTCTTGGCAGCCTTAAATATTGGACAATTCCTCTTCCAATGTCCTTTCTCACCACAATAGAAACACTTTCCTTTGGTTTTCTTTCCTTTGTTGGCAACACCTAAGGCAACTTGTTTACCATCTTTCTTGAGGAAATCCTTCTTCTTCTTCCAATTCTCTTTACTTTTGCCTTTTGACTTAGGTTGAGAAGTAGAAGCTTTAGCTATATTGGCATCAACACTAAAAGTACCAAGGATGCCTTCCACCGCTACCAACTCATTCATCAATTCAGACAATAAATAAATCTTTTTGTTCATATTATAGTTAAATCTGAATTCCTTAAATGATTCTAGTAGTGATTGGAGTATCATATCCACTTGAGATTTTCCATCAATAATCGGCACCTAAAACTTCCAATGTATTCAGATTAGAAATCATCCTAAGACATTGCTCCCTCACTGAAGTACCTTCAGCCATTTTGGTATTACAAATCTGTCTCATAGTTTCTTGCCTTGCAGAGCTGCCTTTCTTACCAAACATCTCCTTTAGACTTAGCATTTTTTCTAAAATAGTTCTACATCCTGCATTTAATGTTGTAGAATATTTAAAATAGATGCTAGGATATAGCACTTAGTCGTCTCATTAGAATTCTGCCAACAATCATATCGTTGTTTTTCTCAAGCTGAGCATCTAATGATGGAAAGCTAGAACATGGTTGATTAAACACATATTTGTGCTCTTCAGAAGTAAGAACAATGTCTAAATTTCTTTTCCAGTCAACATAGTTGGATCCAGTCAGTTTTTTTTTATTAAGAATAGTAACAAGTGGGCTAAACGATGCCATGATTTTAAATCTGAAAATAATAAACATGAATATAATTAATGAACTAGAAATTATCAATTTAGCATATAAACATATAGTATGGAACCCTAATAAAACCATAATATAAAATATGCAACGACAACCCAATCACATATTCAATATCCCTCAGCATAGAGTGAATATTAAATACTATGATTGATTGAGAACTATTCTCATTATTAGTGCTATCATAATAACTCTTATTAAACACTGATAATATGTCGTTTGTACATTTAGCCTCTAAGTAATAATAGTAAGAACTCAGCATAGAGGATACTATAATACTTAGTCTAGTGTATACCATTGTCTAAAATCATGTGTAGCCACATTTCATCTCTCTTAACAGGTTTATTTTGTAGTACCTTGATACAAAACACCCTTCGCATGGAATGCAAAGCTCAAGGCTAAGACAAGGTGTTTGATCAAACCATATTAAACTAGGTAGTTCAATCTTGTAGCACCATGAAATAAATACTCTCCACATGAAATGCTAAGCTCAAAGCAAAGATAAAGTATATATTTCATACTATTATAAATAGACAATGGAGGCCGTGAAATGCAACTCTTGTATCTCTCTCCTACTAGATATTTTAAATTAAAAGTTTTTAAGATCAAGAACCATTATAATGCTAGAAACCTTGAAAACATAATTCTAATCTCATTATTAATTTCATTAAACGAATACTTTAATCCTAGCATTAATATATATAAAATTTGATCATAAATATATATGTGTGTGTGTGTGTGTGTGTGTGTGTGTATCACTAGACTAACATCTACATGTTTATCATTCAAGAATGAATACTATTCATTCATACATGTTTGTCTAGCAAAAAAAAAAAAAAAACAATTGGCAATATTAATTATAAAGCTTTATACTAATGAAAGCATGTTAATGGCAGATTGATAATGCCATACTGGTCCACGAAAACATGCAAAAAATAAAAGCTTTATAATAAACAACAAACAGTGCGAAGGTATACATCTATATGCAATCGGTGCAAAACTGTTATATCCTTGGCCATAAGGAATTGTTACAATCAACAACTACCATAAAGGTTTGCAATTGGTGCAAAACTCATGTCAAGATATATATATATATAATATATCTAAACCAATCCAGGAAGTTAGACTTTGAATCCTAATATGACTTCCTTAAAGATAACTAACACATGCAAGATGGCCATCAAGGATTTGTACTCCAAGCCAAGTAGTGCAAAAAATAATCCAAGCGATGCAATAACAAAAGTACACATGACAGTTATGGCAACACCATTCAATAACTATATCATTGGCAATTACTAAGATGTGGCACCATTACATAATAGTCATAGGCGACTTCGAACAAATCAAGAGAACATGCATCCTTGGTGTGAACCAGATATCATCATGAGAACGAATTCACTTGAGCAATATTAATGAAACAATGTTGAACATCATCATGCGAATGAATTCAATACTCATATGACAACGAATTATGAAATCAAAAATCCTATAAACGTGATTATATAAAACAATCACTACAGATTCAAGAATCCCATAACACCAAGAAAATGATATTCTTTGATTCTAAAACTCAATCATATGTTATGCATGAGATGAAAAAATAGCTCTGATACCAATTGTGAAAAAATAGCTCTGGTTTTGTATCTCATACAAAACACACAGCGGAAACAACAAACATGGATCTATTTCATTCATGATTGATAACATGCACTATGTAAATTTCAGAATTTAAGAACAAGATAGCACACCTTGGTGTGATGAAATTCAAAAGAAAAGATTAGAAATACTTGAGAACACTTTTAATCTTCACTCAAATTCCATTTTACGCCCAAGAAGTGTGGTCTCTCAATCAATTTTCAAGGGAGAATAATCGAGTGTCTTCACTTACATATACACACCATTTCACAATGATGTGTCTTTTTTTCTCTAATAAAAAATTCTGTATGTTTCTCCCTTTATAACTAACTGATTATCTAATTGGACTGACCTATTGGGCATTTCTAATTGGGCTTTGTGTGTGGCTTGGAGTGGGACTAATAAGACACTAGCTCTAATGGGCCTTAGGCTATTATGTCAATTCTTGATAAGTCTAAAGTTACCATTAATTATATTTAATACCACTATATAGATATAATTGCAGCCTAGGCCTTATTAATAAATTATATCCCAAGACTTTATTATACATTCAACTCCTGCATAAAATATTCGTAGTAATACAAAGTTATGAATGTAGAATACCACTTTGAAGATTACTATATCTTAATCCTTGAGTACCCAATTTAATCCTTTAAGTTATTCATCATATATTTATGAAATCCAATTTCATAAATATATACTTTAGTATCTCCTTACTAAAGTGGTTAGGCCTAATACTTTGAATAACCAAACTCAATAAACTTATCTCAAGGGAATATTTTATATCTCCATTAAGAGATTATTAATTTCATCTTGAGAATATGTTCCATCAACACTAAATGTGGCTGCCAACATACTGAGATTTTGATCGTGATTTTAGATCTCTCTCCTAATATATCAAAGCAACTTACATTTCATGATCAGGTCCATTATCCTCTCAGAATTAAGAATTCATGTAAATAGAAGTCGTGAAATTTATTATTCATTTGACAATCGTTAGGAGAATAATAAACCTCACAGCAGTCTAGTTTAATATGTCTTAACTCTTAAAAGATATCAGCATACCAACTAGAAGTCTCCACTTCTATGATCAAGACAAATCATCTTAATTGATAGGTTATAGTTTTCGCAGATAAAATGCCCAATTTCATCACCGATTACAAACTATAATTATGAGTTTACAAAGAACTTGTGATTTATATCTTCTGTAACTTTTCACATAAATCACATACTATGCATTTCATAAATTATATGATAATGTTCAAAAATTCATGTTACCATTATTTTAGATAATAATAAAACAACTCTATTAATCAAAACATTAAATCATACATAGCATCATACAATAGGATTTAATGGCACACATCCTAACAATAGACATAAGAACATGTTGTATGTGTTTAAAAGTCTAAAAAGAGTTAACTAGTATGAGTGAATGCAAAACATGTCAAGTGTTAGAGTGTGTGTAGTAAAGTGCATCTAGTGTGCATGTGAGATGCATGACCAATGCATGAATAGGCACTCATGGGGCAAAGTGTATAAAACACACCACCAATGATCAAAACATGATAAACATGAATAATTATAGTGATCCCCATAAATTGGAATAATTATGGTAATCCTCAAAAATTGGTACTTATCAGAGTCCAAAACAATGAAAAAAATGTCATTTGAGCATTTTATCAAAACACTTAGAGCGCACACAGTACGCATGTATGTTAAACAATGCATGAACATATAAAAATCTTACCTAAATACATGTTATTTTTGTTACAAGGGGCCAACATCCAAAGCATATCAACATTTAAAACAAAACCCAATCAAAAAGATTGGCAAAAATTAAGTTCTCCAACCCCCATTAGAGAAAATCCCAACTATGAACAAAAAAATCTCAAAAACATAATCTAAGAATCAAAATCAATGAAAAGAGTTAAAGATTACCTTAGAGATGTTAATGGAATGAAAGACAATTGAATTTAGTTGGGCTTTGATGTAGAAACATAAAAATAGGGGTTTGGGAGAAGATGGGGACGTTTAAAACAAATGTCCCACGAAATGCCCTTTAAAAAACTGATCTAGAGATTTTCATGGGAAGCAGGAAATTTTTGCAGGAAGTTGCTTTCCATGAATTTTTTCGTGGGTAAGCCTTACTCGCAAAGTTTTCACGAAACTCTCTATCCAAAATTGAAAAACTTGAGAATTGGATCATTTAACTCACAACTGAGCTTATACATGAAATAAGTCATGGAAACACCCAGAAAACATGTTTTACACATAAAAACAACTTTAAAAACTTTGAAAAAGATGGGTGATACAAATCACTTCCAAAAGCAAATAAAAAGAACAAAAATCTTTTTGGTTTGATCCACATATAGTTGAGTACATACACATCACATTTGAACATGTACAAACACACAAATAAATTGGCATTCATTGAACATTAAATTTGTGTGTTGTGTGTATGTATCAAATGTGGAATAGTCTTTAGTCTAGAGTGAAGCTTCAATGATCAATTCAATCAAGTCATACACAACCAGTACTAAGTCAAGTGGTCTATTTCAATTATATAAATGAACATATATAACCTCTCACAAAAAAATGATTACATATCTTTGAAACTTTTCATTTGGCTTCTTTACAAATTATAACATTTGATCATTTTTTAATAATACATCTCATTTTGAGATTGATACTTGAAATTTTTGATATTTCAATTTTGTGAGTAAGCTTTTGGCTTTTTGAGGCACCATACATTCCAATACAAGTCGCATTCTCCTTTTCCTAGTCAAATACTAGTATATGCGACGGATTTTGCAACTCATTATCTCTTTTTGAGATTTGACATTTGTTGAACTATAGAGCAAAAATATAAAAACATGGAAAAAGATATATGCATGTATTAAGACCAACAAGATTATTGACTAATCATTCATGACAAGCTTAAAGATCGATTTACAACAATCACACATAGATTTCAAGATTTTTCCCACAAGGATGAATGTGCATACAAAACCAGCTAAACTCATAAATGCACTACGTCATTAATACGAAGGTATTAGGCCAAACTCACATGTGAAATGTGCTCAAACATATACGATTAAACTTTTTGATTTTTTCACTTTTTATGAGTTTTTGGATTTTTACACACACAAAAATAAAAGCATAAAAGTAAGATCAAAAGCAAAAACAACAAAAAATAATGCATATAAAGAGATGCATGATGCATAAATGCATGGCAATGAAGCATCTAATGCATGAAGGGCCCTACAAAGATCAAAAGAATTAGATCAAGGACCAAAAGAGCATATGCCCAACCATAGGAACTCTTTCTTATCCAAACGGAACGATTGTTTGGAATGAGTGTCTTATGAGAAGTGAAACAAGGGTTGGAAGAATAAGAACAAGAGATGCACATAGACAAGGAGGTAAGAACATCAAAAACTTTTTTTAACAACTTACCATTTTCTCTTAAATCTGGTTTTGCTTTCATAGCACAACTTTCAGAAAGCTCAAGTTTCTCTTTTCTTTTAATTCTTTTAAGAGTTTGAAACTTAGAGCAATGAGGTCTAAGATGACCAAAGACACCACAATGGTGACAAACAATGTGTTTAGGTCCACTAGGCTTTTTGAAGAGGGATCTAGCAACATGGTTTTGTTCTCTCTTTAACTTGGGACGTTGAGGTCTTATATGACCGATCACACCGCAATGGTGGCAAATTGGAACAAATTTAGATCCATTCAAAATCTTAGGTTGAGACCTAAACGGAGGCTTTGGCTTAAGAGTCTTTCTCTCCACTTTTTGGTTTCTTTTGTGTCTTTGTCTTTAGAGGTAGAACTCACACTATGCACAAAATCGGGCACCACATGATTGCAACAAATAATTTCTTCATTTTTAGCAATAAGTTCAGCAATCAATCACTTAGCATGCATCTTAAGAGATTCATTTTCACATTTTAAGATCATCAACTAGTTTGTTCGATAAAACAAGTTTAGCATCTAAGTCCATATTCAAACATTCAAACTCTTTTAGTTTTTCAAGAGAATTTTCAGCAAGCTTCTTATACTTTTTAACCAAATTATTGGATTCATTGAGCCTAGCAATCAAATGATCCTTTCACAATGAAACTTGCTCAAATTCTGATGAAACTTCTTAGCCTCTTCTTCATGAGTTTGACATTTGGAATTTCAACAACGCCCATAGATTCATGTAACATGTCATCACAATTATGAGGATTCACACTCATAGAGGCATTTTCACAAACACATGGCATGTTACACTCAACAACATCCAAAACATACATAAAAGCATACAAAATACTATCCATAGCAAAACATGGTCAAGGAGTACGCTTAGATAATGAAACCAAAACAAGTGTACCCACTTTGATACTAATTGAAAGTTTGGATTTATGTGAAAATACAAGAGCTTGTTTAGACCCCCAATAAAAGGATTACGGCTAGATTGCTTTTACTCTAACTTATCTAAGTGTGGAATAAGAGTAAATAAGGCGCAATAAACCCATAACTACTCTAGTGCATAAACATGAACAACAAATAATAAAAGTAAAGTACAAGAGTAAGGGAAGAAAGATGCAAACAAAAAATAACATGCTGATGTGTTATCGAAGAGGAAATCGAAGAACTCGGCGAAAAACCTCTCTGTCGCCCTCCAAGTGATAAATTGATCTACTAGACAATAAGTTGGAATACACGAATAGCAAGAGACCCTCTAAGCCTAATCTAGCCAATGCACCTAAGCCCTCTAAGCACTTACTCTAACAAGGTTTCTCGGAACCGTGTCTTGTCTAGCTTTTCAGATCCCACAATACATCCGATTGCATCCGCCAAGTCTCACCAGCTTCTTTTGGCAAATCCCCAAACCCCAAAGCTACCCAAGCTTTAAAACACTCTCTACTCTCTGAAAAGTTATGAGTTGTGTTTGGGTACAAATCTCCTCTCAAGATATGGCAATGGGAGAGTGAATGAGAAGATTCTAGAATGATTTCTCACTAAGATGAGTAACTCTCTCTCTAAAAGATGGGTGTGTGTGTTGTTGAAAACTTATCTAGGGTTTTTCTCTCTAAATGGCCTCCTTTACTTTTGTGGGTAATGAGGGTATATATATAGTATGGGTGAAGAGTAAGAGAGTCATATTTAAAAATCCTCCAGGCAAAGAATTTCGTGAGTATCTCGCGAGAAGGCCTTACCCGCGAAACACTTGCAAAATCCTCCAAGCTGACATGACTCTTCAGTTTCCGGTATGTGCTTCTCACGTGGCTCTTTCGTGGGTTAGCTTCTAGCGAGACACTCGTGAAATCCACTGATTCTTCATTTTATACTCGATTCTTCACTAACTTAATACTAAACCCAATACAATAAAATCTCAAAAAATACAAGGAACAAAATTAAAGCAATTATAACACTTTTTGTCATGGACTAAAGTTAATATAAAACATAGTTGTAAACCACAACTTTACAAGAAAAGATGAAAAGAAAGTCAAGTTTTGTAAATTATGGGTTTTTTAGGTTTTAGATCTAAAATATAAATGGCCATTTGCAGAGATACGAACAAAGTTGATTTATTTTCAAATTGAACTGCAAAACCAAATGCTAAGATTCATCCTACATTGCTACATCCCTTTGATTCCCTAAAGATTTAGTAAGCAAATCAATGTTGATCTCCACAGTAATAAAAGAACAATAATGGACAATCCATTTATAAAATATTATGATGAGAATCTTTTAAAAAATTATAAGGACTCAATGTTTTAAATTTGGATATTTATCAAATATTAGTTATTAGATCTCTGAAAGAAGTAATAATTCTTCATTGCTTGATTCGACCCCTTGCTTGCCCTTTTTTTTTTTTTTTTTTTTTTTAATTTGCAAATCTAGGCTTTCAATCAAAAAATTTCAGATTGGATTAAGAATTATGTACAAAAAAATATTCAAATATCCTCTGGTGTTGAGGGAATTGCATGCATAACTTTAAATCTAGGGTTGCTATGTTTTAAAAATACTATAATGAATTAATAAAATCTTATGTGTCAATGGCACCACTATTTTAATAATTTTGTTAGTGGAATAATAACATGGAATAATCTGAACCATCTATTACAAAATAAAAGACCAAGATTTTAATAACTCTATGTAGTAGAGTACCCTAAAAACTCTATAAGATCTTAATCTAATTTTTTTGTGTTTCTAAAAAAGATGAAAGAGAAAAAACTACTAAATGAATATGAATCACTATTTATACCCAAATGATTATGACACTTCAACAGGCATCTTTTAATTCAATAGAAATCTTTTCGGTAATAGGCACCTTTTTAATTCAATAGACACATTTTCATTCAATAGGTACATTTTTTGTCAATAACACCTTTTCGTTTAATATACATATTTTCGGTCAATAGGCACATTTTTATTCAATAAGTACATTTCTGGTCAATATACACATTTTTTGTCAATAAATACATTTTCGTTCAATAGGCACATTTTCGGTTAATAGACACTTTTTCATTCAATAGACACATATTTTCAGTTAATAGGCAACTTTTCGTTCAATAGGCACATTTTAGTCAATAAGCACATTTAATATATATCCAATATGAAGGGTTGTGACCTTTCAATAGACACCTTTTGGTATATATATTAAAACCTATCTTGTATATATACAACATTTTTTTTTTGAAACTCATCCAATAGCTATTCCCATGCATCGCACGGGTTAGCGACTAGTATATAATAATAGGTGAAATGGAGAGAAACTTAATTTAGAATTCCAAATTAGAGTTCTAATTTTGTACCATGTGTCCTAAATGATTTATTATTAAAGATTTTTATTTCTTAATTTTAGAATCAAATGTGAGATCACATCATAAATATTCATCCAAGTGACTTATTAAGTATAAAAACCAAAAAGTCTAGAATAAATGAATTGTAGAAAAAAGTGCTTCACAATAATTAAAAAAAAAAGTGCTTCACAATAATTTACATTTTATACCTAATAATATCCTTACAAATTTTTTTAAAGAGTTAACAAAATATAAAAATGACTATCAATAGTATTTAAATTATATATATATATATATATATATATATGAATTATATTATACGTCTTGTTGTATAATTTTAAGTGTATTCATGCATATGCATGGGGTTACAAGCTAGTTAAAGTCTAATATGAAAGAAGAAATATGCCATTTAACTCTTTATATATATTAGTCGAAAATCCGTGCATCAAATTTATTTTAATTTTTTTTTTTTTGATATCTAGATTTAATTTTGAACTTATAGAATATATAGTGTAAGGATTGGATTTAGCTCTGAGCCCAAACGACTAAAGGATCTAGGCCTAAATAGCCAAACACAATGAATTTGTTAGAGAGTGGACTCTAAGACTAGGTTTTTATGGGTGAGATAATGCTTGCTGTAGGCCAAAGATAACAAGGAGATAAGGAAAAACAGAGGGCAACCACGGTATTGTGAAGGATAATTTTCCTCGGCTAAATCCGAGGAGATTAATTCTTAAATATATCACTATAAGATTTGCTTACAGTTTCAGTTGTTTGTGCTACAGTGTTTTTCTCTGCCTCTCTTCCAATCCCTTCTCTCCAGGAGACCTTCTATCTTATATAGACCCTTTTAGATGATCTTGACCTTCCATTTGTTGATCACACAAGCCACCACTTAAATGCTAGTTCCATCAGGCACCTTCCCTGAACCCCTGTAAAATACGGTGACTAAGACAGCACTATTCAGGGGTTTTCTTCACATAAATGTGGCTAGGAGGTTTGGTGGAATGCATTAAATGTGATGGTAGTCACAAGCTCTTAAATCACATCAGTACTAGTCCCCTTCCCAAAACTCTTTCTATACTGTAAGGCCTCCTTTGATGATGTATCGATGACGTGATCATAGAGTCTAAGGACATAGACTCCCTGACATAGTAGCTGCCCTTCTCGGCCATGCTATGACACGTGGCATAATTACCTTACTCGGAATTCTAGTACCCCACATATAGTATTTTTGAGAAACAATAACTAAAAACCTAGTTTAAAATAATTTAAGAAATGTCCTATTATGTGATAGTAACATTCCAACTATCTCAAATTATATTTAAAGATCTAATTAAGGTCAAGCACTTTACTTGACAGCTTTGACGACTCAATATTCATTTTTTTCAATATATTAAAATAATTTGTAAATGAATTTTTATTTTGGTTTACAAAATACTAATTTCTTAAAAAAAAATTAACTGTCATAAATAATTCATTTTTTCAATTATTTAAAAATTTGGTATTATTTTCCCACTCAATAATATAGGTTTACTTTAATCATTGGATTACACATAAAATAAGTACTGCACAATTTTTTATACCCTACTAGTATTTGTGCTTTTAAGCCCTTAGCAATCACCATAGCATATATACTTGAAAAGGCCGCAATTCACAAATTAAAAGGATCTAATTATATAAAGATTTAAATTAAATTTCTATCATATATATTAATATAAGAATTGGAAGCAATAATAAATTAATAACCTACATGAACCTTTAAAGTTTAAAACAACTTACCATCCAAAATAACAAATTAAATTAAATTTTGCTAAAATATCAATTCACCAAGAACCCTTAAACCAACCCCAGGCGCCCTAACCCCTGCATCAAAAATAGCAAATATAATTCATTTTTGATAAAATATTAATGCACCCACATGAACCTATAAGCATTTGCGCTAAATATAAATCAAAACAATTCCACAACACTTCCCAATCATTGAATCAAACTATATATATACTCAGCTATATTTTCATTTTTATTGTATTTATTTATTAAAAAAGAAAAAAAATAAAACAGTTTCAACTCACATTCTGCAGCGTGATTGTCTTTCTATCCAGCTCTACAATTCTGATTTTCAAAAACATTTACCTCTAAATTTTCAAGTACCGACCCATAAGCTATATATAAACCCACAGCATATACACTCACATACATATATACACATGTACATAAAACTCCATCATAAAGTTTTAAAAATCATAATCATTCACTGTTAAATAATTGGTTTGAATTTTACATCATTATTAGCATTTAATTAAACAATAATTGGCACTAATTTGACATTTATATACGGTAATGACAAATCAAAGTATAAATTTATTAGTTTCTCAAAAAAAAGTATAAATTTAATAGTTATAATTTTAATATTAAAAAACTCGATAGCATCTTCAAATCCAATGTGCATGCATACATGTAATACACACATACATACATGTATGTGGAGAGAGAGAAAGTTACATAATCAAATGGTCTTTATTTTAGTTTTTATTTTTAATTTTTTTTAGAAGACTTTTTTGTTTTTTTTAGAGAGTTTCAACATATGACATTCACTCCTAATGAGAGACTTTATTTAGTCGTCTACATAGGAATCATTCTAAAAATAAAAGAAGTGCTAAATTAACAGTATTTTCACAATATTTTCACAACAAATTATAAGCGATAAGTTATTATTGGTTATAATTAAAACCTATCATTGAAATTATTTGTGGAAATAAAATTTCTCTAAAATATATATATATATATATATATATATACAAACTTTGAGCCACCAATTACGGAACGGAATAAAGCATAATCAACCTTGAAACCCAAACATTATTCACTAATATCCTTCATAATCGTTTTCCAAATCACTAAAATTAGCATTTTTCTTGAAAAAAAAAATTTAAGAATTCAAAGGAAGTGTAAAATATCACTAATTTTACTCCCCCCTCCCCACCTCCAAAATATCTGTTTAATTCATGTATTTGATGTTATTTTAAAAAAAATGCGAGACGTATTATACTTCTTATCATCTTGATTGTATTGCTTTCTTAGACCTTTATCTTTTGATGAATCAATCTTTATCTTTTAAAGGGAGATAAATTTGATTAGATGTGTTATAGATAATTAAGTTGCATCTATTAATTATCCAATGAATTTTTTTTATAAGTCTAATATTTATTTTTATTGAGAATTATCTTAGCAATTAATAAGTCACATGATAAAGCCAATTGTGTGATGTATAAAGTCGATAAGAGAAATTAAGTTGTTATTTCTATCTTTTTCTTAAAAAAATTGTTGTTTCCATCTAAAAAATTGATGCAATTTTGTGCAATTATTTGGCAATTAAACATAATATTTATTTGACAGAACCAAGGTTTTTAAGCTCAACTTTTATCAAATAGTGCCAACCTATGTGTTATGTTGGTATAGAATTTATAAACAGGTAACTGAAGTCTATGTTATTTACACAACTATATATTTTGATGATTACTATGGTGAAAAGGAGAAGAGTAAGATTCATAAGTGTAAAATATCACTAATTTTACTCCCCCTTAAATATCTGTTTAATTTTTATATTTGATGTTATTTTTATAATATACTTCTTACCATCATGATTATCTCACTTTCTCAAACCTTTATGAATCATTGTTTATCTTTTAAAATGAGATAAATTTAATTAGATTTGTTATAAATAATTAAGTTGCATCTATTGTCTAATGTGTTTTTTTATTATAAGTATAATCTTTATATTTATTGAGAATTATCTTAACAATTAACAAAGTCACATGATAAAAATTAATTGTATGATGTATAAAGTTGATAAAAGCAATTAAGTTGTTATATCTATCTTCTTCTCAAAAAAAAAAAAAAAAATTTGTTACTCTATTTAAAAAATTGTTGCAATATGCTATAATTATTTTGCAATTAAACATGATATTCATGCCACTGCACTAATGCTTTTAATCTCAACTTTTTTTATATAATAGTGCCAACATATATATTATGTTGGCAAAGGATTTCTAACCCGGTAACTAAAGTCAAAGGAATTTAGGCAATGATATATTTTGGCAAAAACTATGGTGAAAAGGAGAAGAGTCATTATGTGAGTAAGATTCATACCTAATCATAACAAGACAACCGAACCACCTCTGGCCACCAATGCTTGGGAACCAAACAAACCAGGTCCATTCTTTTTCTTGAAATTCTTTAGTGTTTTTTGCTTTGCAAATAGTAAACAAGGTAGTCCACCAACCCATCAAATCCATATTTAGGTCAACTTCGATATAAATTTGGATTACACAAAAGTAAGAGAAAAACAGTGTAATGATATCATATATACAATGATCTTGGCGAAAACGTTACGTATAACCATTGCTTTCATATGCTACTTCTGTGCGATTCATCTAGATGGTGTCCAAAATGCAATATTATATTCTTCTCATAAAACACATTCATCACCAGATATGATTGTTTTCATATTAGTAATATTTTTCCAATTGTAGATGGTCAAAATTTGGTATTTTCTTACTCAACCTAAGTTTTGTATAGAATCTAATAGATATATATATATATATAGATAGATAGCCCGTGAAGAAAACAAAAGCGTTAGAGTATGAGACATGAGTAGCCCTCCAATTGTCATAAATATTAGTATTATTTTTCCTAGAATTATTATTTGCTTTTGATTCTTGAAACCTCATTTTCCTCAACCACCACGCAAGAATCGGCATTAGCTCCCACACTACACTGATATCTCAACCTCCACTTCTAATTGAGCTGGAATGTCACTATGGGTTTTCATTGTAACAAACAACTTTGCCTTTTATCTCTCCTGCTAGCAAGTATAACGTGAACTCTTCAAAAATTTCCTTCATTATCTCCTTCATTATTGAACGGAGCGTTTGCAACATATATCTGTGTCATCTATAAGACTATCTAATCACAGAAACCTTTTATATTTCCACCACTTCCTTTCCATCACTTTCTCACAAAAACCCTTTATGCCTCATGGCTTCTTTATCTTTATTCATATTTGTTACACTAGCAATACTAGTCATCTTATTCGTTAACCCTACGTTCTCCACCTCAAGGAGAGCTCTTGAGCACAAGAAAGTGCAAACCGGTTTCCGGGTCACACTCAAACATGTTGATTCAGGTAAAAACCTCACTAAATTTGAGCGAATCCAGCGAGGAATGAAGCGAGGGCAACTCAGGTTGCAGAGGCTTAGTGCAGCCACCACAGCCTCATCAGATGCTGCACAAGTTGAAGCACCAATACATGCAGGCACCGGTGAGTTTCTGATGAACTTAGCTATTGGTACACCACCAGAGAGCTTCTCAGCAATCCTAGACACCGGCAGTGATTTAATATGGACTCAATGCAAGCCTTGTACACAGTGTTATGACCAGCCCACACCAATTTTCGATCCCAAAAAATCATCTTCTTTCTCTAAGTTATCATGTAACAGTCAGTTATGTTCAGCACTACCCGCCTCAACGTGTGCCAGTGATGGTTGTGAGTATATCTATCAATATGGTGATTATTCTGTGACACAAGGCATTTTGGCTAGCGAGACCTTCACGTTTGGTGACAAGGTTTCAATTCCCAACGTTGGGTTCGGTTGTGGGAGTGACAATGAGGGAGATGGGTTCAGCCAAGGTTCAGGCTTGGTGGGTCTTGGACGTGGACCCTTGTCATTGGTTTCACAACTTGAGGAACCCAAATTTTCTTATTGTTTAACCTCCATTGATGACTCAAAAACTAGTTCACTTTTTTTGGGGTCTCTAGCAAGTGTGAATAGCACGCAAAAAAAATCAATCACTACAACCACTTTAACCAAAAATCCATCTCAGCCATCTTTTTATTATCTTTCTCTTGAAGGGATCTCTGTTGGTGGCACTCGCTTGGACATTGATAAATCCACTTTTGAGGTACAAGATGATGGTAGTGGTGGCCTAATCATAGACTCTGGCACAACCCTTACTTATATTGATGGTCATGCTTTTGATGCACTCAAAAAAGAATTCATTGCTCAGACTAAACTTCCTGTGGATACTTCGGGTGTCTCTGGCCTTGATCTTTGCTTTACATCTCCTTCTGACACAAGTGATGTAGAGGTTCCAAAATTGATTTTCCATTTCAATGGTGGTGATTTGGATTTGCCTGCAGAAAACTATGTGGTTATTGATTCAAGTTCCGGCTTGCTTTGCTTGGCCTTAGGGAGCTCAGGAAACTCAGGCATGTCAATTTTTGGGAATATTCAGCAGCAGAACTATTTGGTAATCCATGATCTTGCCAAGGAAACCTTGTCGTTCATTCCTAAGCAATGTGATGAGTTGTGAATCACTTGTTTAGTCGCATTGTATTACCTGCGTTTCTTTGTGTTTTCAATGAGATTGTTATGATATATCTTCTTAGTGTAGTTCCTATAGTAGATTATATTGCTATAATAAAATGACCATTTTATCTCCAAATCTAATGGGATAATTGATCTTGGTGCTGGTTTGGTATAGCAATTTAAAAATGGCATTTTCTCAAAATATAATCACTTGTTTTTTTTAGGTATAACCTTTAAAAATTATAGGATCACAAGATCACAACTCATTACACAAATTTATGCATAATTTCTTGTATGGCTGAATGTGATTAGTGGTAGAGAAAAAATAATAAATAATTAGTTTATGTGAAAGTGGCATGCAGTCAATTAATTGTAACAAAATGTGTGTAAAGTGGAATAAGTTGTCATACTAGCCAATAGCTACTAGATAGAATTATTATTATTATTATTATTATTGAGGAACTACTAGCTAGAACTAATGATAATTTTTTTTGAAAATATATTGAAAAACCTTTTTAAACATTCTATTTTCAAAAAGATGAGAAAATAAAATATATCAGACGGAACTAGTACTATTTTTAATTTAAAACCTCATCATTAAAGGTTTTTTTCTCCTCCATAAAGTGAATGAGTTATATATTGTTAAATCTATATATTGGGACAATTTTTTTTTTTGGAGAAGAGCTTAAAATGATCTTGTCACACAATATTAGATGTTGTTACAAAATGTTAGTTAAATAATAAAATGATCATTTTATCGTCAAAACTAATTAGTGGGACATGTAGCATAGGAATAGGTATAGAAGTGACGTGCCCCGTTGAATACAATGTATGTCTTTGTGAATTAAAAAAAAAAAAAAGTGTCTTTGCGTGATTACATTGCGTCCTGAGTTATTGCAGAAAAGTACAACGGTTGCTCAACATCGTATATTTTTTTTTTTAAATAATAATAAAATAAGAAAAAGAAAAAGAAAAAGAGAGAACGAAAAAACATATATATGGAGTATGGAGTGCCTTTGTTATCACTCAAATGACAAAAGAAGGGACATTCTTTTTCGTCAAGAGCCGTGCAAGTAGAAATGGGCGGGTCGGGTCGGGTCAATCGGGTTACGGGTTACGGGTTAAAAACGGGTCATCTTAAGCGGGTTAAAAACCAGTTCGGGTCAATCGGGTTGCAGGTTGGGTCGGGTTGACCCGTATTGACCCGTATTTTTCACATGATTTTTTTTTTAATTTTTTTAATTTTTATTTTTAATTTTTTTATAAATAAAACAACATGTATTTGTCATTTGAAAAGTTATGCTACAAATTATTTTATGTAAAATGTATTATTTTGACTTCACCACTTATATCAAGAATGAGTTCAGTTAAACTTATTAATACTTATTCAATAATTTCAAAATTATACAAATCTTAACATTGCCATTTAAAACAAAATAACACAAGTATAAGTAAAACAAATACACATGTTTTATTTCTACACAATATTAACATTCCAAAATATAAAACAAAATTACAAATGACTTATTGGATAACTCATTTGATAAAGAATAAAAATATATAAGAAATTTACAATCTTGAAAATTAATTTTATATTCTATTATCAATTGTGGTTGGCACTCTATTTCAATTTGAGATATACATTAACATTGGATTGCTTACTTATTTATACATGGTTTCTTTTATGAATATCATATCATTGTTAAGCAACACACACTCTAGGAAATATCATAGTTTATTTTGAAAAGCCATTTATTTTGGACATAAATTGTTAAAAAATAAGTCTAAGCATTCATAATTTATGCTAATTTGATACTTTGGCTTCACTATTTTTACACTTGTAAATGTTTCTCACACATGTCTATAATTTTAAATCTATATTTTTAACTCTACTGTAACCATATTATCTTGGCATGTACTTTGTTATTTAATATTAAAAAATTTTTACTCATTACAGAATGCTCAACCTTTTATTTTTCAATTAATTTGCATATGTAAATGTATCAATTGTTTCTTTAAAGTTCATAATAAACAATTTAACTACTATTGTCTTAATTTTAATTTTTTTTTACCAAAAAAAAAAAAAGTTTTAAAAAAGTGATTTGGGTTCGGGTCGGGTCGGGTTAACCCGCAAAAAATACGAAAAACTCGGGTCGGGTCACGGGTCAACTCGTTTTTGTTTCGGGTCAAAAAAATCGGGTTCGGGTCGAGTATTTTTATGGTCGGGTCAGAAAATTTTGACCCGTTTTGCCATGTCTACGTGCAAGCAATCACACTATCACACAAATGAGTCCATTTTGTATTATTATTATTATTTTTTTATTCTTCCAAGTACCATCTCGGATTAGATATTTCTTTTCCATAAACGCTAACTTAAATATTTCGTGGTCTCTCCATCCTAGAATTACTTTAAGCAAGCTGTTTTTCCATTTTCAATATAAAATTTGTACCCAAAAAAAAAAAAAAAAAACTTGATTTAACTTTCAAAAGTACTAAATCGATAGTTCTTGTCATGACCATGGACGTCAGTATTAATTGTTTAGGGAAAAATTGCATTTTTTCCCGTGCAATTGTATTGTCTAGTCTAGTTTGAAGGCAAAATTTGCCAAATAGTACTGTTCTCGAAAATTTTTAGGAGGAGGGTATGCATTCAAACTTAATTTGTTAGTTAGACTCTTTTTGGAAGTCGAGTTTAGTAAAATCGACTTCCAGGCAACTTCAGCTCACTCCCTCCAAATATGAAGTCTGACGTGGAAGGAAAACACCACGTGGAAGTCGAGTTTAGTAAACTCGACTTCCATTAAAAGCCGACTACACTGAAGTCGATTTCAAGCTTGCGTAATGTCATACCATACCATATAAAATTGAGTATACCTTACTCGACTTTTACTAGAAGTTGAGTATGCTATACTCGACTTCCAGGCTATTCAACCCCACGTACCCCACCTAAGTCAATTATGCGAGCACGGTAAAAAAAATTTTAAATAAAAATCGAGTTTGGTAAACTCGATTTCCAATTAATATGCACCCACCTCAACTGTCTCAAATTAATACCATCTCTTGATCCCTTACACTTTCATCTCACAACTCTCACTTCTCCCAACTCTCTCCCACGCCCAAATTCTCCCTTTCACCACACATTGATCATTCTACAAATTAAAAGGCTTCTTCTTCTTCTTCTTCAATTTGTAGGTAAATTATTCAAACCTTTTTATTTTTTATTTGTTAGACCTGGTTAATATTCAAACCCTCTTCAATTTTTTTTTTAATAAATTATTGATAGATAATATATATATATATATATATATATAGATATATATTGTTGATGATGTGCTGTTTGTAATGGTAATTTATTATTGTTTTTATTATTATTATGTGTTGTTATATTATTATTATTAGTTAAAAGCAATCAACTATCACCATAAAATTCCCAGCAAAGAAAAGTTTGAGCTCTTCTATGTATACATTGTAAATTATAGTGGCAGGATTCAGGAAACATGAACTTCTCTTGATAAACAAGCTTGCTAAAAGTTGATAACCAACACTAACCACACTTGATAAATGGTTAATTTTAAAGAAAAATTGAAATGAGGACAAAGAATTTTAAGTGTACAGTCTATGTACTCAACTATCCTTGATAAACAATTTATCCCAAAGAAAAAAACACTTAATTAAAATAATCAATCATCAATAATAAGAATTTATAGAGCAATGCCATATTGAGCAGTATATATTCATATCTTATATAAAGAACAAATGAATTAGTATAAAGAGATCAATTTTAAAAAGCAGGCCATTATTATTATTATTATTGTTGTTGTTGTTGTTGTTGTTGTTGTTGGCATTTGTCATTTGTCATTTGTGCTTTGTAATGGGTTGTTATTTGAAATATGGAATGTGTTTTTCGTTGTAATGTGTTGTTATTTATAATGCGATTGAATGGGTAACATGTTATTTATTTGCAATGTGTTGTAATGTGTAATGGTTTGTTAGTTGTAAGGTGTAACGTATTAATTTTTTAAGGTTAGCAACCATGTACAAATTTGTTTGAGTATAAAAATTTGTTTATAGTTGTTTGGTGGACTATACAATGTTTTCTTTATATTTGCCTTGAGGCAATATTTTGTAATTCATATCGAATAAAGGTGTTATATTTGTCACTAACTTTCAGTAAACTTATTTGACTTATAAGCTTGTAATGAGTTCGATTGATTTATATCTATATTATGGTGGGGAGCCCTGTAGTAATGTGACTTATGGAGTGACATATGATGGGCCTGGTAAAAAGTTAGAGATTATTCAGGTAAAATAAAACGGCAGGAGATCAATTTGAAGAAGTTGAAAAAGAAAATTATGAAAGAGCTGGATTTGGACAGTCGATTGCATGACATAAAAATTACATATCATTCTCCTCATACAGTGTTCAGTGATCGTATTGTCTTCAGGCCTATTGAAATAAAAGGAGACAAAGTCTCCTTCATTTTATAAGAGTATTTATTGTTAGAATTTTCCCCCAAAGACACAGTCCAAACAAAAAAGACTAATTTCATGCCTGCCATCACCCTCCAAATAGCCCTCCAAGGAAAAATTAAACTAGAAACCCTTCTCAAAACCTCACAGTACCAAAAAACACCATTTCGGATTCAATTTGACCTTATATAATTAGGAGAAATGATAAAAATGTCAATCTTATTATTATTATGAATTTCCAATAGCATAAGGTCAAGAGGCCAAAAGCATACACATTGTGATAGAACATTGGACAGATGCAGAGAGATCCAGGCATGCCAAATATTGATTAGCATTGACAATTATAATACGAAAATACCAGAATTAACAAAGCTCAACTCATTTACACCCCACTCTAAAATGCATCACTCTGCAAGCTATCGTTCTCAGGTGAATTTTTTTACTAATGACAATTTTAATATCATCATATTTTGAGCTTTAAATTCTATCATTTCATTTTTAACAATTAAAGAAATTTTTTGCTAAAATTAAAATATGACACCACTATTTTTTTTTTTTTTTTAACTGGTAAGTTCAACCCATAACCTCACCCTCCACCTAAAACTCATAAGGGAAAAAAGGGCCAATTGAGGTAGAACTCATTGACCACTACATCTTACCCTCTAAATAACTGGAGAATATTAAAATAAATTCACAACATTTAAAACCCAGATCACTAAACCCAAATCTCCAAATCACTAAACCCAAATCTCCAAATCAAAACCAATTTCAGCCAAAAAATATAGGGAAAGAAATCGCCCCTGCCCACGAGAGAGACAGAGAGAGAGAGAGAGAGAGAGAGAGAGAGAGAGAGAGAGAGAGAGCGAACCTGTTGAGTCGAATTCCTCGCCACAAAGGAAGATGATGGACAGAGGAAACTGCAAGTTCTACCTCAAAGTTCTACAAGAAGCCTTGAAGGGAAACACAAATGGGTTAAACACAAGTCAACAATGAGAAAGCACTGTGCAATATTATAAAAAGCCTTGAAGGGAAATTCTAAAGGTACACAAATTGCTTAATTACAATAACAATAGAAGTGAACTAGTCTACTCTTTAAGCAAACACATCATCTTGTACATGGGAAATAAAACTATCAAGAATTTAGACCCCTATTTGAACAAATACACTACCAAACACAGATTGGGTCCTAAAAAACACATTAAATATGTTGATCTAGCACATGATGGGGCTTTGTTTGTTTGATGACACTTATTTGCTAAAAGCACCTACCCCAAAGCAAATAAAAATTAAAATACGAATCTGCACAGCCATTTTACATAAGAATCACATCCCAAGTTTTGATTTTTCTAACAAAATGTAAAATTTGAGTTTACATAGCTATTTTACATAAAGATTAAATCCCAAGTTCTGATTTTTCTTTTCCCTTTATTCATCCACAGAGCCCCACAAATTGTATAGCATAAACAAGCACCATTTCCATTCGGAAAACTGGAAAATTCCTTTATTTATTATTTTGACAGAGACAGTGAGACACCCACCCTTTGGTCGCTCAGGAAAAAAAAATCAAAAATAAAAAATAAAAAATGTTCAACATCAAAAATTGGACTGAACAAGCAAGAATTTTTCAAAAGCTCGTATCTTTAAGTACTAGGGACTAAATTATCAAAACCCAAAAAGGAAAATGTATGAAAAAACATAAACAAATAAAACCCAGAAAAGTTTAGACTTACGTGAAGAAGAGGACTGTGCTGCAGAAGTAGAGGTAGACTGAGGCTGAGTTGAAAGCTGAGGCTGAGGAAAGTTCACTTTCTCAATTTCCAAGGGTTGAGAGGATGAAGTACCCATCATCTATCTCCAAGAGAGACACCAAAGAGAGAGAGAGAAGGTCCATCGAAGAAGGCCATCAAAATTGATTATACGAAACTTGGATCCCCTTTTTACCCCCCCCCCCCATGAAATTTTTTTACCCAAGCTTGAAGTCGAGTTCAGGGTACTCGACTTTTAATGGAAGTCGAGTTTACTAAACTCGACTTCTATGTGGCTTTTTTTCCCTCTTTTTTAATCCACGTCAAACTTATATATGGTGGAAGTGACTGTAGTTGCCCAGAAGTCGAGTTTCCTATAATCGACTTCCAAAAAGAGTCCAACTAACAATTTAGGTTTGAGCGCACACCATCCTCCTAAAAATTTTTGGGAACAGTACTATTTGGCAAATTTTCCCTAGTTTGAAACATAACAAGAACCCTCATGTCATTATTTTTTTTGAGAAAAAAATTATCTCATATCTTTCCATAATGAAAATTTCATTCCCTCCACCAATGTCTTCAATCTAATTAATAGAAAAAACATTATGTTTGACCCCACTAGTTAATGACCTTAACATTCTCTAATACTAAAAAAAAAACACTTCGAATACACAATGATGACCTTTTAAATTGTGCACATAATATGTTTGTGCATGTGATGTGATTGTTATTAAATGGTATTATAAAGTCATTAACATTTTTCTTAAACACAAAGTAATTAACATGTTGACCTTAATACATCTTTCAAAAAATTATGAATTATAATTAACTGAAAATACTAATAGAGGAAGATATTATATCATCCTCATGGTGGATAACATTACTTGTCCACCATTCCGCTAAAAGACTTTTACATGTTTAAAATTACTAAGTCAGTTGTTGATAAAAAAAAAAATTTAAACAGAAATTGATAATTGACTTAACAATTTTAAACATGTGGAAGTCGTTTTATAATAGAAGTGACCATAAGAACTCTCCTCGTGTAGGAGCTCTTCCTCTCATGTAAACGAGCTATTCCTCCCTAGGTTTATCCTAGGGTTTCAAGCCATCAACCTCCCCCCTCTCTCTTCCTTTCCTCTCTCCTTCACGACTCCATCCAATCTGCAACGCTCTTTACAGGTTGAATAGTATTGTTTGACAGTAGTGTCATTAACAGAATGGTGAATATGAAGTTGACATCCGAAAAGGAAGAAGATATACAGGTCTCAAAATAGAGTCGAACTGATGAGATCAATAGTTGTGTGTTAAGTTTGATAGGGAAGTTTCTAACGTGTAAACCTTTTAATCAAAAGGCAGTAAAAAATAATCTTCGAAAAGATGGGGTCTAGACAATGAGCTGTAGATTTTTGAGATGGGATCCAACCTTTTTCAATTTAAATTCCAATCTAAATATGAGCTTGACCGGGTTCTTAGGGGTGGGTCGTGGACCTTTGATAACCAACTCTTAATGCTTACTCGTTGGAGAAAAGGGATGAGTGCAAATAATGCAGTCCTGGAGCATGCATCTTTATGGGGTGCAGATATGGGGTGTGCCATTTGATATGATGTCCTCAAAGGTGGCAGTAGAGATAGGTAAGAAGATGGCAGAGGTAGAGGATGTAGAACGCCGACGACGGACAAATAATCAAAAAATTTTCTTGCGGGTTAGAGTTGCTTTACTGATCTAAAAACCTCCTCATAGGGGTGGCTTTCTGATGGGATTGAATGGGAATCGACATTGGGTTGATTACAAGTATGAAAGATTACCAATATTTTGCCATTATTAGGCATCCTAGGGCATGACATCCGGCACTACCCATTGCTTGTAGAGTCCAAAAAAACTTCATCAGTTGAATATCAGTACGGAGACTAACTGAAAGCAGTAAGTGTTCGAAGTAAATCTCCACCACGCCAACGTAATGCTACTTCATCCGGGGAGGCACCATTAGATAAAGATGATAATACAATGGCAGCAAGTAGTAGGGTGCAAGCTGTGGAGACGGTGGCTGCTAGGGTTTCGTCCCTCAATGATAACCAATCTTCCCATTATGGCAAGGGCAAAATGAACAGGATGGCCCCACAAATTCAAGCCGAAATATTTTCGGTGTCATTATTGGACGATTATGTGCCGTATCAGTGCCAAGAGGAGATTCAGGTTCAAATTCAAATGAGCACTCCAAAGATGGGCTGAAAATAGATAATAAGGAATTGGGTCAAGTTGAGACACAGCCTATTAGAATAAAAAAGGACATGGAAAAGACTTAATAGAATGGAATTTAGGCCTTTAGAAGGGAATTTGACCACTAATATAACTAAGTTGGGTAAAAGACAGATGAGAGACGTTCTGGAGGAGAACTGTGAGGCAGCGTCTACAACGTTACACCAGAAATGATCTTAAGTAAGGAGTGGAGATGGTTTTTCTGAGTCTTTATCGACAGGGGTGGAGGATCACCCTTGCCGAAAGCCATGAAAATTCTAAGTTGGAACTGCCAAGGACTTGGGAACCCTTGGACAGTTCAAAACCTTCGCAAGATCATGAAGGATCAAGCTCCCTCAATTTGTTTTCTTATGGAAACTAAATTGTACAGAGAGGGTCTAAACTAGTGGTGCAAGGAATTACTATACAAAAATAGATTTGTTGTTAAAAAACCAAGCCTGGGTGGCAAGCTCGCGCTGATGTGGAAAGAAGACGTGAACTTGGACGTTTTCAAGTATTTGGAGAATCAAGTTTCAGCGATGGTGACTGAGAGTGATGGCTTTCAATGGGTGTTAACAGGATTTTACGGGTGGCCAGAGACATATGACCAATATAAATCATGGGCCCTTCTCACTCATATTTCTTCCTTGGTGCATGGAGCTTGGATGTGCATCGGTGACTTCAACGAAATGTTAAGTTCATTAGAAAAGCTCAGTCGCAAACCAACTCCTTCAAGGCAATTGGATGCTTTTCATGAAGCGTTGGAACATTGCAATCTGGTTGATCTTGGGTTCATCAACTATACGTATACTTGGAACAACCGACGACCAAGGGATGCCAACACTAAGGAACGGCTGGACAAAGCAGTGGCAAATGAGGTTTGGAGGTCAAAATTTCCTAGAACAACTGTCACACATATTATCTCCTATACATCGGACCATCTACCTCTGATACTTCAAAACCATGAATCACCAAAAAGGATAAGTAAGGGGCAATGTGGGTTCGAGTTTGAAGAAGTTTGGCTTTTATGGGATGATTGTGAGACGATAATCAAAGAAGCTTAGGAGATCAGCCAAATGGGTGAGTCGGCCTTGGAAACTGTCTGGAAGAAAATAAGTGGGTGTGCCTCAGAGTTGAAGGTATGGGGTGCCACAAAAACACAACCAGGTACGAAGGAGATAAAAGGCTTGCAAAAACGAATAGAGGAGTTAAATTGTGCCCCACCGTCACAACAGAATAGAGAGGAGTTTATTAAGGTCAGTAAGGAGCTAGACGAATGACTTAGAAGACAAGAAATATATTGGGCACAAAGATCACAATTCAACTGGATTAAACATGGAGACAAAAACACTAAATTCTTTCACATGAAGGCATCCCAGCAATGACAAAGAAATCTCATCCAAGGAATAATGGACCCACGAGGCAAATGGCTAGAGGATTGTGAAAAGGTGGCAAAAGTAGCTGTACAATATTTTAATGATATATTCTCTTTGGGCCAGTGTACCTGAGTTGATGAATGTTTAGAAGCAGTACCACAAAAGGTGACACTTGACATACAACACTTTCTGTCCAGTGAGTTTAATGCAGATGAAATAAAAGCAGCTTTGTTTCAAATGGGACCCACAAAAGCGCCTGGACCAGATGGTATGTATACCCTTTTTTATAAAAAATTTTGGCATATTGTTGGTGATACTGTTGTGTCTGTAGCTCTTGACTTTCTTAACTCTGGTTATATGTTACCTGCTCTTAACCATACTCATATTGTTCTTATTCCAAAAGTGATGAGAACCAACAAACATTCAAGGATCTATTGCATGTACCAGTTGGGCCTATTACAAGAGCAAGATCCAAGAATATCAAGGAAGCACTTAATGGGCTAATTCAAGAGATTTTGGCTGATTGATTAAGATAAGACATTCCAAACTTGGCCTAAGGAAGATAAAGGCATAATAAATTTAATCCAAGCTATTGAGGGTCATTGGCTTAATTTGGAGTGCAAAGCTTATGATAGGGCGTGGATTAATGGCTAAAATGGGTTTTCTAGCTCAATATCAGTTAATGGAGTGTTTTTTTTCCATCCTAATTCTGGAGCTGCTGTTTCAGATAAATTTACCTGAATTTAGGGACCCTCTATCACCTTATCTATTCTTTTATTATTTAGCACGTTTTTTTAGGTTTAAGTGGTTTATTTCCTTGTTTTTAGGTGCATTTAATGCTTTTAGGTCAAAAAATCTGATTCCTGATATGTTTAGGTATCAATTAGGAATTAGGTTTGAAATATATTTTCTTGTCTGTCAAGTTTTATGGAGCCTTTAAATAGGCCCTTAAGTCAAAAAAGTTTTTTGATAGATTATTGAATAAAAATCAGAAAAGGTGAGGCTTTGCTCTTCCTTTGGTTCTTAAAAAACTGTGGAAAAAACTTATCAGGGACTTTTCCTTGTGGCTAATTAAAACTTTATACATTCGGTTCGTGATTCATTTATAATCATTGGGTCAAGGTTTGTTACTTATACCTTTGGTTCGCATTTCACTTATAAACGTTGGGTCAAAGTTCAATAAAAAATCTAAATTTTAGCATTCTTGCAAAATAGGCCAATGATTTTTGAATTTGGGTCTCAAAGCGTGTCGAGGGGGTTCGCATCAAAAAGTAAAAAATGGAAGATTTAATCACTAAATTGTCCATGTTAAATGTCCACCAATGAGCTAGGGCTGTTTCTTGATTTTAGACCTATTAGCCTTTGTAATTATTTACAAGATTATTGCAAAAGTGCTGGCTAACAGGTTAAAATAAGTTCTACCCTAAATAATAGCCCTAACTTAAAGTGCTTTTGTTCTAGGAAGATTGATTATAGATAATGTTCTAGTGGCCTATGAAGCTTTACACACAATGCATGGTAGGAAAAAAAGGTAAAACAGGGTCATTGGCTTTGAAGTTGGATGTGAGCAAAGCTTATGATAGGGTGGAATGGAACTTTTTAAGGCAAATCATGCTTAAAATGGGTTTTCCTGGAGTCTGGGTGGACAGGGTAATCAGTTGTGTTTCCTCTACCTCCTTTTCCATCTTAATTAATGGTAAACCCTATGGCATGATTAATCCCATTAGAGGACTCTGGTAGGGAGACCCTCTATCACCTTATCTATTTCTTTTATGTGCAGAGGGTTTTACATCTCTTTTGCAAAAAGCAGAAATGGAAGGCAATATCCACGGTGTATCTATTTGCAAGAGTGCCCCAAAAATCTCCCACCTCTTGTTTTCCGATGACTCACTTTTATTTTGCCAAGCATTAGAAAGGGAGGCACAGGAAACCTTGGAGGTATTGAAACTATATGTAGAAGCATCAGATCAATGTCTTAATATGGAGAAGTCTTATGTCTACTTCAGTAGTAATACCTCACATCAAAAAAGGGACTTGATCAAGGCAATGTTAGGGGTGAAGGAAGTGGAAAGATTTGAATCCTATCTGAGTTTGCCAACATTGGTGGGTCGAAGGAAATATCACACCTTTTTGTTCATTAAAGATAGAGTGTGGAAAAAGCTTCAAGGGTGGAAAGAGAAAACTTTATCAAGAGCAAGACAGGAAATTCTAATTAAAACCGTGGCTCAATCGATTCCAACATACACTATGGGGGTATTTCAATTACCAGTCAAGTTATATGAAGAAGTCCAATCAATGTGTGCTCAGTATTGGTGGCGGCAGATGGGTAATGAGAGGAAAATTCATTGGTTAAGTTGGGACAAACTGTCGAGGCCAAAATCAGAAGGTGGAATGGAATTCAAGGACCTCCGACAATTTAATCTAGCGATGCTTGCAAAACAAGGCTAGAGATTGATGCCTTGTGGAATTGCGGAGTGGCACAGGACATTTAGGCAGGTTGTTCAGCACGTCTATAGAAGTGTCGTGGGGGTCATGATGATATGGATCAGTTAATGGAAGATTTAATCACTAAATTGTCCACCAATGAGCTAGGGCTGTTTCTTGTCCAAGCTTGGTTCATACGGCACCAACGAAATGCTATGATCCGAGGGAAGAAGGTTCAGGCACCTAAAATCTTAAACAAAAGAGCTGAGGATTACTTGGAAGAGTACAAGTGAGCTCAAACCCGCTTATCCTCATACTCATCCATACAGAACCCGTGCAGCGGTGCAGGTGGAGACCCCCACCATCATCTCGGTTTAAACTTAATTTTGACGCTGCAATATTCAAGGAGGACGAAGCGACTAGAATGGGAGCTATCATACGTAATGACTAAGGAGAAGTGATGGCATCATTATTAGCTGAAGGACCACCAGTGACATGTAGTGAGGAAGTAGAGATTCTAGCCTGTCGTCGCGCCGTTGAGTTTGCTATGGAATGTGGTTTTTCGAAGCTGGTGGTTGAAGGTGATAATCAAATGGTCATGTCGGTGCTAGAGATGAGGAAAAGCCTTTCGTCTCGGGTGGGCCATATTTTGCAGGATGTGCTTTGTCTGCTCAATTATCTTCGATGGTCGCAAGTACAATGAATAAGGAGGAGTGCAAATACAGCAGCCCATGCATTAGATAGGCATGCCAAGAATGTGACACATGAACTTATCTGGATAGAGGATTCCCCTCCCCCTGCAATTGAAGCATTGTTTCTTGATTCCACTTCTATTTAATGAATTTTGAGGACGTTTTCCTCTTTAAAATATATATATATATATATATGTGTGTGTGTGTGTGTGTAGAAGTCTATTAGTAGGATGGTGAACAAGTGATTAAGTCATATTTCTTGATTAAGTCATGTATTGCACTAATACAATTTTGATTTGCTTTAAAATTCTATCCATTTTCCGAATAAGAAAAGCATGTAAGAATGCTTAGAAACATTATTCTCCTTCGTTTTTCACGACTTTCATGCCAATTTTGGGTTGTGAGTTGTAACTTATAACCGATAAGATGTTTTGAATACACGATTCACCTTTAAAAAAGCTAATAACGAAAAGCCTTTATAAAGAAGAAAAATCCTCCTCCTTTTTTCTTTTTGTTTTTTGTTTTTTTTTTTTTCATTTCATGAGTGTGGATCGGATCGCATCTTTCTTCTTGCACATTTATCATGCATGTTATGTTAATGAAAGCGTTTGAAGTGGGTTCTTCTTACTTTGTCTTGTATGGCCGCCATGTGAGTCGTGACCACTGCATAAACCGAAAATGATGTTGCACGTTACGACACTTTGCTAAAAAGTTTCCGAATTTACTTTTGACATTCGACCTTCTTCTTCTTTTTTGGTCGGTAAAAGTTCGAGCTACTTGTAAATTTAGCCCAAAGCAGATATTCTTGAAGTGGGCTTGCAATAATGTAGTTAGACTTAGGGCCCAACTCCATTATTTGTGAAACAAATTTGTTTCCTGCGTTTTGAATTTTTATCACCCAATGGTGCATCTGGATAATGGTTTTAAAAATCAGGATGGGGAATTAGACACTAACTTGGTCTGGTAAAATTGCCCAAAATTGGTGAAAACCGAGTTAAACTGGGAACTTGGGGCAAAAACGTTTTTATCCCCAATCCAATTTTTAAAACCATAATCTAGATAGTAAGATTCGAGTATGTAAAATCTAAATATTTTATTTGAATGGTCTTAAAAGATAATGAATTTGGATTTTGATGAAATCCAACAAGGACCTTTAAAATCTTTGGATTTGAAATTTTAGGCAATTCAAATTTATTGATTTAAAATCCAAATTCAAGTTTCCAAATACAACTTAAGATAATTTCAATATAAAAAAAGATGCAAGAAGCTATAATAATAAAAAAAAATATATATATATATATATATATAAAAAAAAAAAAAAAGAAGAAGAATAAGATAACACAACCCTAACTTAACCCAAACAAAATCTCGTGTTGTTACTTACAATCTTTTAGGGAGAAGGGAAATAAATGGAATGAAGGGGGGTTAAAATGATTTTTTTTAGGAATACTTTATCTACTCATTTGTTGGGAAATTTAGTAGAAATGAACGAAATGATTGTGAGGGAATGCTCATTCCATTCCATTCCCTTATGAGCATTCTTCTCAACTCATTTTTTGTTAAGAAATGAATATGATATACATATGTGAGTCTAAGAATCTGTTTGGATTCGCGTTTTGGCTCACGTCTACATTTTTAGCCTTTTTTTTTTTTTTCTCCAGTGCATAAACAGTAAAATCACTATTCATGCACATGGATGCACTATGCAAGAGACAAGTGTACTGTTCAGGCACTGTTTTACATTGTTCATGGAACCCACAAGCACTTTATTCAGAAAAAAAAAAATATTAAAAATGAGTCCCACGATACTATTCACACATTTAAAAATTATTTTACTACAGTGTTTTTAGTTTTCAGCAATAAGTTCTATTCAAACGGATCCTAAATATTAACAACTTTTTTCATATATATGGCCAAAATGGGCAAATGCCCTTTTCGCTAAAAAAAAAAAAAAACAGCATTATGCTCCTTTTCTCAAACTAATTAGGGAAATGCTTTTCTTTTGAAACTTAATTTTCTCAAAATCGAGTTAAGTCATATATCGACGCTTTAAGGAGCCTATAGTAACGTTTTTAGCACCTATAGCAGCGTTTTGTAACTCGAGCTCTTGAGTTCATGGAGCTCGAATTACAAAACGCCACTATAGGTTCTTAAAACGTCGCTCTAGGACCCTAAAAATTTTATTTTTTGAAACTCGATTTTGAGAAAATCGAGTTTTAAAAGATGAGCTATTCCCTAATTAATTTGAAAAATGGGACACTTGCCCTTTTTTTTTTGCGCGAAATAGGCATTTGCCCATTTTCGCCTCATTTATATAGTAGGTGGAATCTGACTTCAAAAAAAAGTCGCAAAATGATTTATGCTTGTGTGCAAGTTTTTCTTTTTTTAGTAGATACAATAGAATTTCAGTTTATAGAATCCGTTTCATAATAATTGTTCTTTATTATAAGACCTAAACAGTTATTAATTTTTTTTATGCAAATAGAGTTCAAACTTCATATTTCTTGTTTGACGAGAAATAACCTTACCAATGAACAAACTAAAACCCATAATTGGTCTCAAATATTTGTTTGCATGTGTGTCTGTTGCTTACATTTATTTTTTCACCTTGACATCAAATCCTGACTACGCAACTGCATAATATATATTTTAGCAATATGTATAGAATGTTTCCCATATTTTTTAAGACCACTGCACCCTTATTATTAGAAAGAAATATTGATTTTTTTTAAAATTAAAAAAGAAACGGCATCCCTCTTGACTTGATAATCAAAATAAGCAGTGAATCAGATTTTCATGCAATGGATATGTATGGTTGATTAAGCATTTATGCAGTCGGATATTCTGAAACAGTCATCTCTCGAATCCTGTGGTCTGTTGCTGTGGTCGGTCACGCACGCCTAATGGTTCCAAAACTTCTGGACGTCCAAATCATCACTCTTTCTAGAAAGAATGAAAGATAGGGATCACATTTCATGAGGTATATATATTTTGATCACTTTGGGATATCCATTTTTGGGGTTTTTTTTTTATCACATAATTAATTATGATGAAATTTAAATGTAAACCAGCCATCCAGAAAGGAAATAAAATTCAGTGTCTTTGTAAGTCAACATTATTCTTGGCAGACATGAAAATACAGAGCCACGTATAAGATTCTCCATTGCATACCATATATTATATTTAGTATTTATGATTGGAGAGAAAGTGGGATTTGTTTTCTACAAAACTTTTGAGTGTTTTGTGGGTTTGTAGTTTACTTGGAAGACTTGAGAGACCATTGACGTTAGTTTAAGCTTATCAAGTGTGATCTTAGTGCATAAATGTGGAGACACCTACTGATGCTGAAAGACTTGACTAAACCACTAATCTTCTTATCTTTTATCAAGCATACCCTTAACGCGTGATTTAGAGGAGGAGATAGGCAACTCATACAACTTTAAGTCCATGAGCTGAGGACATTCCTTTGAATATCATATGTATCTCATTTACCAACGAAGGTTGGCCTAAGTGGAAGGGGGCTCTAGTCGCTTAAGCAAGTGGTCTCGGTTTCGAGCCCTTGTGGATGCAGCAAACTTTCTTGGGAGAGGTCTCCGCTTTGGCGCCAGACAGTACCTCGAAGGATTAGTCCTGGAATAAAAACCTGGGGACATCTTGGGAAACCAAAAATATATATACCTCATTGTACCTAGCTTCTTCTTCTTCTTAAGCAAAATTCATTATATAGTTCTGCTAAACTAAAAACTCTTATCAAATTACATGATGGATTGTGTTGTGTTATTAGTTGATAGCATGTACTTTGAAACAAGGATTATTACCTTGGAAGAAAAAGCTAAAATTATTACAAATTTCACTACGCATTACTTACAAATTAATATGACAATAAATGTATTTAGTGAACTTCAATAATTTATAAATAAATTTTTGCATTATTATTTTGTAGTTAGTGACACATTAGCTTATAAACTCTATATATTTTAATTTTTAATATATTTAACTCACTCTAACTTGAATATTTTTCCATTCTCAGATGGGAATCAAAGTGACTCATCCAAAGAAACCTTTTTTTTTTTGGTTTGTTTGAAAAGATCCAAAGAAACCTATAATTTTACATAAATTATAGAATTACCTATTCAAACCATTTATTTAAGTCTATAAAAAGTGAAGGATGATATTTTGGGAGTTATTTATTTACTTATTTATTTTGTTGATAGGAAGAGTTTTTGTTTTTTTTATTATTCACTTTATGTGAACAAAAAAAAAATGTGCCACGTTTTATGAGTACGAACCTTATATTTATTCTTTAGTGAAAAAGCATTTACTTTGTTACTATTCCGGATATACTCTTATATAAGGGCTATCAACTTCCATGGCTAGGCCCCATTTTAAGATTCTCTTTCCTTTACCTGTTATTTACCTAGCATAGTCAACTTGTATTGATTTGACTCCATATTACATTACCTGTTATTCACATTATACACCGTACTAATAATTTACATTGCATAATATTTAGCAAAAAGAGAAAGATGATTTGCACTTCTATATTCTTTGACCAAGTTGGATTGGTATGTATTAATCACTTCAATTCCTGCCTAGATCCTAATTCAACAGTTCGTGGTCCAGTCAACAAGTAGAATTCTATATAACCAGAATTTTCATTCCCAGTCCCACTTCGAGAGGTCATACTTTTAGTTTTACCAATGACACGACATTTCTGGTACGCACTAATTGTCCTTGCGGGGTACCTTAAAAATGTATCGTACTTTGGTCTTTTTCTCTTGAAGCTAGCATAATGGTGGCAGGTAATAGATCTTGTTGTGAGCTTGCAATCTTACCAAAACATATTTTACATTGTCCATATAAACATATTATTTCCCAAGAAAATCAGACCTTTCTAGTATGTATTCATGTTGCCATTTGGACCAATATAATTCTTAGGAAGGAACACTTCGAGGAACATTCTAGTTTCCTTCTAGAGCAGCTCATTCTCGATGTATCCCTTTTGAACTAGTTAAGTTCTTTAATTATGCTGTTTTCAAACCAAAAAAAAATTCAAAAGTTTCTCTTAATTTTCTGCTTGAAATTTTTATGTTTACTTTCCTAAAAAGTTTTTATAAAGAGTAATGCATTGTATGCCATAAAACTTAAATAAATTCTTGAAAATTGAGGTTTTTTTTTTTTTTTAATTTTTTTTATGCCCATTATGCTATGAGGTAAAAAAATGAAACATATTAGTTATGTGGCCTTGTTTGGAATTCATGTTTCAAATACTCAAGTTCCAAAAAAGTAACCCGAGTCTATGAGACTTAAATTCCATGGAGAAAAACTTGAAATGATATCATTTACTAAGTTCTTAGTGGAACTCAAGTTCCAAATGAAGCCACATAACAAGTATATTTTGCTTTCAATCAAATAACGAAAAGTTTCTAAAAACAGCGTAACGGGCTAAAAAACCCTAAAAATTGCTTCCATGCTTTAAAAATATAAAAATGACTATATTATTCCTATCAGATTTAAACCGAAGAAATTTTAGTTTTCCCAATTAATTGCCTCAAATTTATAATAACTTCTCATTTGATTTGAATGGTGGGAGAGACCTTAGTGCATGGGTGGTTCAAATTGATTTTAGATGGGTCTTCTCTAGGAAATTTGGGCAAAACTAGAAGTGGGGGTGTAATTAGAGATGATGTGACTAATATATATATATATATATATAGAGAGAGAGAGAGAGAGAGAGAGAGAGAGAGAGAGAGAGAGAGAGATGGGTTCAAGTTACACCTGGTGTAACTCTTATAAACTTATACAGTTTTTACATCATAGATTTGTAAGAGATCTAACAGTTAAAATAACACCATTAAATGTTATTGTTTTCCACCTTATTACCTAATTAATACTAGCATTCTCTCTCTCTCTCTCTCTCTCTCTCTCTCTCTCTCTCTCTCTCTCTCTCCTTATTTATTACTTTCCACCATATAATATTTTCTTCAACACAATCTAACAAAAAAAATTAAAAAATAATCCAATTTTCATTGATTTCACAAAACTACCCATAACAAGAGTCAAATGACTTTTAATTTGCTCCTTAAAATAAATAAATAAATAAATAAAACACTTCAAAATTTGAGAACTATAGACACACGTGTTTTATCTTCATAAGAACAACTATTTAAGAGTGTCTATTTACTATTTCTTAAGGGAACTTTTCGTTTTCAGACACATTTTATAATAAAGATCAATTCACTCCATATGAAAAGTGATTATTGATCACAAGCAAGAGCCAAGAAGTTTCTTAGAATAGAATCCGAAGGAATACACAAAATTCGGCGAGAATGATTAAAAATTTCTGCCTCAATTAAATGAATTATATATCAATTTTACGAGTAATGGTCTTTCCAAGTATGCCTGCTTTTCGTAGTATATTTCACTTATAATAATTGTTAGGATTAGTGCCCTTAAATCCTATTGTATGATGCTATATATGACATTATATATGATTTAATGTTGTGATTAATAAATTTGTTTTAATATTATCTAAAATAATGGAAACATGAATATTTGGACATTATCATATAGTCTATGAGATGCATAGTATGTGATTTAGTCACAGAAGATATAGATCATCAATTCTTCGTAAACTCAGAATTTTAGTTTGTAATCGATGATGAAATTGGGCATTTCATTTATGAAGATGTTAAGTTCTTGACAATTCAAGAATTATGGCAGAGAAGGGCAGAGAAGGGTAGTTACTTTGAGGGAATTGGCCTCCAGAATTAGGGACACAAAAGGGGGTTATAGGAAGAAGACGAGAGAAAGATAATAGAAGAAGCAATAGCTGAATAGTTTCTTTGTTAATTTCTCAATTCTGTACTTACAACTTATATATCCCAGCCAACTCACTAACCAAGCCAAACAACTAACTAACCTGACCAAAACACTAACTAACTTCTCATGCCAACTCATCACTAACTACTTGCATCAACTGACATGAACTAACAACTTTACAATATAACCAATACAGTACAATTACAACACAATCCCAACTATGGTACTTAACTTGGACTCCTAACAACTACCCTCCCCATCAAAACATCTTGCCCACAAGATGTGGAAACTGCCTCTGAAGTGACAAAAGGTCCTCCCATGTAGCATTCTCAGGTGAACAGCCTTGCCACTGGACCAATAGTTGAGTAATGGTCCCTCTACGTAGCTGCATAGACCTGGTTTGCAGAATGGCAATAGGCTCAGGAGCAAGAACTCCTTGAGAATCAACAGAAGGTAGCAGCGTAAGAGGAACAATCCGGTGCCCCAACTTAGGCTTCAAACAAGAAACATGGAAAACAGGAGCAATGTGCGAACCAGAAGGAAGATCCAATTTATAAACAACTGCCCCAATCCTTTGAATGATTTGAAAAGGACCAAAGAATTTAGGTGACAACTTGTGAGAAGCTCTGTAAGCAACAGATTGTTGTTTATAAGGCTGAAGTCTTAAGTACACCCAATCACCAACCTGGAAATTCCTGTCAGTCCTATGCAAATTAGCCTGCTGCTTCATCCTAGCCTGAGCAGGCACCAAATTCTGCTTGAGTAAAGACAGAATCTGCTCGCTAGACTTAAGCACCGCATCAACAACCGCGACCCTAGTGGTACCTGGAACATAGTCCAGAAGTATCACACTCTATAGTAAAGGGTTTAGAAAAATCTGGTAAAATCAAAACAGGTGGCTGGCACACTACAGCCTTAAGCCTCTAAAAAGCTTCCTCAGCCTGAGGAGACCACACAAAAGCATGTTTCTTCAACAATGCAGTTAGGGGAGTAGCTATCTGACCATAATGCTGCATAAATTTCCTATAATAGCCAGTGAGACCAAGAAATCCACGCAATGCTTTCACAAATTTTGGAGAAGGCCAGGCTTGCATAGCTGAAATTTTCTTAGGATCTGTACTCACACCCTGACCAGAGATCACATGGCCCAAATACTCCACCTCAGAAATGCCAAAGACACATTTGCTCCTTTTGGCATACAACTGATGTTGCAACAACAAGTTAAGGACAATCCTACGATGTTTAAGGTGTAATTCCAAACTACTACTAAAAACCAAAATGTCATTAAAAAATACCAACACAAACTTCCTCAAGTAAGGTCTAAAAACAACATTCATCAAAGCTTGGAATGTAGAGGGGGCATTGGTCAAGCCAAATGGCATAACAAGGAATTCATAATGCCCCTTATATGTTCTAAAGGTAGTTTTAGGAATGTCTTCATCTTTCATACAGATTTGGTGGTAACTAGACCTTAAATCAAGCTTAGAAAAAATGCTAGAACCAGCTAATTCATCAAGTAATTCATCAACAACAGGGATTGGAAACTTATCTTCAACTATGGCCTGATTCAGAGCTCTGTAGTCAATACACATGCGCCAAGAACCATCAGCTTTCCTCACCAACAACACTGGGGAAGGAAAAGGACTTTGGCTGTGTCTAATGAACCCAACCTCCAATAGGTCAGTGACAATCTTTTCAATTTCATTCTTCTGGAAATGAGGATACCTGTAAGGTTTCTGACACACAGGTTCAATGCCTTCTTTTAAAAGAATCTGGTGCTTATGTCCTCTATAGGGAGACAGGCCAATAGGTGTCTCAAATACAGTAGCAAATTCAGCCAATAAGTCTTCAATTTCAGGAACACACTGTGGGGTAGAAGGGCAAGTAACAACTTGGGAAACAATCTTTAACATGAGTCCTTTCTTCACAGGTGGCCTAAAAAACTTAGTACTCTCTTGGATGGTCAAACCAGTGGGGTGTAAACCAACTAACTTCACAGAAGAATTGAGATAATGAAACACCATGGACATTTCTAGGAAATCCCATTGAATAAGACCAAGGGTCCTAAGCCACTGAGTGCCTAAAACCAATTCACAATCACCCAAAGCCAAGGCATTCAAATCCACATAAAAAACCTGACCTTGCATATTAACCTTGACATTAGGACAAACACCCTGTGTTCTAATTGAAGCCTCATTAGCTACTTTTACTTCTAAGGTCATAGAAGGATCTAAGGACAATTGCAAGACAGAAACCATAGCAACATCTATAAAATTGTGTGTACTTCCTGTGCCAATCAAAATAATCAGCCAATGTCCATTAATCTTTCCCTTAATTCTCATAGTACCAAGTGAGGGACTTCCTAACAGAGTATATAATGTAATCTCAGCATCCATTCCTTTAGGGTCAGGCCTACTGTCAACCGATTTATCCTCATCCAAATGCAAGAAAGTGGCTTCAGACTCATCAAGTTCTACTAATTGAATATTAGAACCAGAATCTTGGGAAGGATAAAGACCCTCTAATAAGAAAAGCTTAGCACACTTACATTGATGTCCAGGCTGAAATTTATCATCACAATTGAAACACAATCCCTTCCTTCTTCTTTCTTCCATCTGACCAGGTAACAACCTCTTCAAGGGCAACTTCCATTTAGAATCCACCTTCACCTCAAGCTTTGGACCTAAAATTGAGGGCTTAGCATACTCAAAAGAAAGTTTCTGACTTCTACAGCAACTGAGAAGGTACTCCTCTTGGACTTTTGCTAATCCAAATGCATCATTGAGATTCTTGGGATAAAGCATCTTTACTGGCAAACGTACCTCATCCTTAAGGCCACTAAGAAAGCAGCTTAATTTATGGCTCTCGGACAGCCCCTTAATCCTGTTTGATAATGCTTCAAATTGACCCTTGTAAACCACAACACTGGTAGTTTGCTTCAATTTTGTTAATGACTCCATAGGATCCTCATAAGCACTACTTCCAAACGTTGTCAAAAAAGCTTCCATAAACCCCTCCCAGGTTACAAACATTGCATTGTCATCACTATCTTGAAACCATACCAGTGCATCACCATCCATATGGAAAGAAGCCATTAACAATCTTTCACTGAGTGGAGTGTGATAAAAACTGAAATACTGGTTTGCTTTGTATATCCACGAAGCAGGATCATCACCCTTAAATCTAGGGAAATCTAATCGAATACCCTTTGACAGCTTCGAGACAGGTAGAGAAATCACATGGGCACTTGGAGAATTTGGGGAATGAGACGAAGATTTTGGAGATGAAGATTTTGGAGACATGACCTGTTGCTGTCTCTGTTCTTCAGCTTCAGTCAGCTTCTGCAGAGCCAAGGTAATGGCCTTCAATTGTTAACTATTGGCATTCAGTTGCTGTGTGTTGGCATTCAATTGATCAGTGGTAGCAATCAATTTCTTATCGATTTCTTGCAACGAGTGACCATGGTGGTCTGTAGTAGTTTTAAGAAAGGACAAGGATTCGTTGATTTAAGCGAAAGACCTAGTTTCAGTCATAGTCATAGGAGCGTAGGCTCTGATACCAATTGTTAAGTTCTTGACAATTCAAGAACTATGGCAGAGAAGGGCAAAGAAGGGTAGTTACTTCGAGGGAACTGGCCTCCAAAATTAGGGACACAAGAGAAAAGGGGGTCATGGGAAGAAGACGAGAGAGAGATAAGAGAAGAAGCAATAGCTGAATAGTTTCTTTGTTAATTTCTCAATTCTGTACTTACAACTTATATATCCCAACCAACTCACTAACCAAACCAAACAACTAACTAACCTAACCAAAACACTAACTAACTTCTCATGCCAACTTATCACTAACTACTTGCATCAACTGACATGAACTAACAACTGTACAATATAACCAATATAGTACAATTACAACACAATCCCAACTATGGTACTTAACTTGGACTCCTAACAGAAGACTACAACATATCAATTGAAATGATTTGTCTTGATCATGGAAGTGAAGACTTCTAGTTGATGTGTTAATATGTTGATATGTTTTAAGAGTTAAGACACATTGAACTGAACTACTGTGAGATTTATTATTCTCCTAACAACTGTCAAATGAATAATAAATCTCACAACTTCTATTTATATGAACTCTTAATCCTGAGAGGATAATGGACCTGATCATGAGGTGTAAGTTGCTTTAATATATCAGGAGTAAGATCTAAAAGTCACGATCAAAACCTTAGTATGTTGGGCAACCACATTTAGTATTGATGGAACATATATTCTCAAGATGAAATTCATAATCTCTTAACAGAGATACAAAATGTTCTCTTGAGATAAGTTTAATGGGTTTGGTTATTCAAAGTGTTAGGCCTAACCACTTTAGTAAGGAGTTACTAAAGTATATATTTATGAAATTGGATTTTATAAATATATGATAAATGACTTAAAGGATTAAAGCGGGGTACTCAAGGATTAAAGATGTAGTAATCTTCAAAGTGGCAGTCTATTTTCATGACTTTATATTACTACGAATATTTTATAAAGGGATTGCATATACAATAAAGTCTTGGGATATAATTTATAAATAAGGCCTAGAGTGTAATTGTATTTATATAGTGGCATTAAATATAATTAATGGTAACTTTAAACTTGTTAAGAGTTGACAGAAAAGCCCAAGGCCCATTGAAGCGAAAGTCTTATTTGTTCCCTTTTGGTCCCACTCCAAGCTACACACTAAAATCCAATTAGAAATGCTCAAAAGGCCAGCCCAATTAGATAATTAGTTAGATATAAAGGGAGAAACATACAAAATTTTAGAAGTAGACATTATTATAAAATGGTGTGTATGTGAGTAAAAGCCACTCTCTATTTTCCCTTGGAAACTGATTGAGAGACCACACTTCTTGGGCATAAAGTGAAATTGGAGTGAAAATTGAAAGTGTTCTCAAGTACTTCTAATATTTTGTTTTGAATTTCACTACACCAAGGTACACTCTCTTGTTCTTAAATTCTGAAATTTACATAGTGCATGTTATCAATCATGAATGAAGTAAATCCGTTCATATTCCGCTGTGTGTATTTGTATAAGACACAAATCTGTTATTCCATGTGTTTTACCCACAATAATAAATAAAAAATTGCGAAGTCAAAAATTAAATGTTCATCTCTACCTACGATTATAATATTGAAGACTCCAAGTCGGTCAAATATTCCTATTATTTGGTCTTCAAAAAGATGAACTATACAAATATATATAGTGATTACTATCGAACATAATGCTGCACTTTTGTACATTGTATACAATACTCACTTTATAAGCTTCACCGTTTCTTGCGGAGTACATGTTATTTAATAAGAATGAAGCCAAAATTAACTCAAAAGTAGAAATTAACAATTAGATCTTATTGTGGGTAGTTTTGTGAAATCAATGAAAATGAAATTATTTTTTAATTTTTTTTGTTAGATTATTTTGAAGAAAATATTATATTGTGGAAAGCAATAAATAAGAAAAAAGAGAGAAAGAAAGAGAATGCTAGTATTAATTAGGTAATAAAGTGAATAACAACAGTATTTAATGGTGTTTTTAACCGTTAGATCTTTTAGAAATTTATGGTATAAAAAAGGTGTAAGTTTATAAGAGTTGCACCAGATGTAACTTGAATTCATCTCATATATATATATATATATATATATATATATATATATATGAGATGAGTTCAAGTTATACCATTTGTAGACCGTAAATTTGTAATTGATCTAATGGTTAAAAAATAGCATTAAATACTGATTGACTTACACCTTATTCACTTAATTAATAGCAATTTTGTTTCTCTCTCCTTATTTATTATTTAAAACCTTTTACATATATTCTTTTTTTTGCCAATGACTTTACAAATATATTTGCAATACTTTTTTTTTTTTTTTTTGAGTTCGTACTATCCTTTTTTTTTTCTTCTTTGTCATACTTTTATAGTCTTATCACACAAGAATAATACTAGAGATAAAAATTATTTTACATAAAATTTACAAACTACTGATATGGTAAGCTATTATTAGTAAATAAGAAAGTGATATTAATGTTGGGTATAAATAAAAACCAATAAGATGTTAGCTACATCAATATTTTGTAAAAATATTGTAAAATAGTTTGTGCTTGTAGTATTACTCTATCACACAAATGGTATACAAACAAGTGGAACAAATATGATGGCCATTAATTGCCATTTGTGGGCCTTCAATGATTTTAATTTCTTCTTCTAAACTTGTTTCTTAATTATGTCATCCTCAAGAAAAATCCTATGATAATATTCTAATGGGTTTACTTTTATGAGGTCAGATAAAAACTTGGTGGCTAAGCAAGGATGATTATTCTTCATCTTCATCTTCTTCTTCTTATTATTATTATAAAAGTTGGACATGTTAGGATTTCTTATTGGATCAAGAAAGTTGAATAATATAAAGATCATGCAAACACATATATCATGTGTTGGCGTGTTGCCAATTTTTAAAAGTTATGCATGGTAGACACGGCCAATGTTTCCTCCGTTTGAGTTTTGAAAAGCCAAAATTAATTAATAAAATGATTTCTTCGTGGATATGTGTTTACAATTATATTGCCCAAAATTTTATTTATTTATTTTATTTTAAGAAGGCAAAGAAAATATTCACAATTAATAGAGAATTATCGGCTTAAAGAAGAAAAAAGAAAATGACATGAACATTACAGACTCAGGCACACCCAAAAAAGAAGAAGAGAGAATTGCAAATATAATTGTAAAGTCATTCAACCATAAAAAAAGTATCTGTGTTAATTATTATTTGAGAAACTTATTATTTAAAACCTCATTAAACAACACTTAGCCATTTATTTATTTTTAAGGAGACATGAAATATATTCACAATTGATAAGACTATAAGAGTATGACTAGCTTAAAAGAAGAAAAAAAAAAAAAGAGTAGTACAAACTCAACAAAAAAAAAAAAAAAAGTATTGCAAATATATTTGTAAAGTCATTGGCAAATAAAGGAATATATGTAAAAGGTTTTAAATAATAAATAAGGAGAGAAAAACAAAATTGCTATTAATTAAGTGAATGGGGTGTAAGTCAATTAGCATTTAATACTATTTTTTTAACCATTAGATCAATTACAAATTTACGGTCTACAAATGGTGTAACTCTTGTCAAGTTACACCAGGTGTAACTTAAACTCATCTATATACATACATACATACACACACTTATGTAAGAATAGACTTATATAAACTTGAAATTGGATTGTGTATGTTTGTAAATATGTTCCTAGCTATGATATAGATAAATAAAGAATAAGTTAATGAAATAGCTCATATAAGCTTGTGCTTGTTATGCCAAAAAAAAAATACTACAGTTAAACATGTAATCTTGATTGATGATAAACTCAAGCTTGACTTGTATTTTAAATAATATTAAATGAATAAAATTAAACTTTTTAATATCGACTCTGCTTAGGTAGTTACTGCTCTAATTCTTTAACTCAAGTATATATATATATATATATATATATATATATGAACTTAATAATTTATATCAATATTTCAATTCCACATATATAGGGGATGAGAAATCGGAGAGAATCAAGATCTGGCACAGGCAGTGTCAGGAATGAAGAGGGCCGACCTGGCCTGGCTCAGTGCAGAGAGATATACTATGGTTGGCACCGCCTGTACTTAAAAGTTAACAGGTCATGAAGTAATCATAAGATGCTGTACTCTGTATCTGAATTTAGCGCGTGAGAAAAGGAGTCAACCAAGAACCAATAGAGAGAGAGAGAGAGTTTCTATAAAATATAGTGGCCAGTGGTTTAATTTGAGTGATATATATTGGTGGATAATATTAAGCATAGGGAATGGGATATGTAGTGAATAGAGCATATTATGTTGGAGATGAACCAGAGTGCGCACCACTGGCCAATGGCAGATGAGCAATATAATGCCTTCAAAATATACAACTAGGACACCAAACAAAAAGCAAAGCAATAACACTAGGGTATGGTCCCAATTACACACCACCTTTAGTTACTAAACTCCATTCCTTGTACACTTTTGAAATCTCTCAAAATCTTTGGCATGATAGGGACAAGTCCACCTTATGCCCAGGCCAGCTCTCCCTTTTACTAGGATATGAGAATCCTAATTATATTACTTGCTTTTTAGCTTTTCCACCCTTTTTATTCTACCTTCCTGTTAACTTGGTACTTGTCAATGACTTCATATACCTGCCATAACAAAAATCTTCGTAATCTTTTGAATTTGGCCATTAAACGTGGCACTTTTTGACTTTGATCGATTTCATTTTGTTTGCTAGAACATGGAAAAAGTACATAGGTATCATTGTAAGGTCGGTTGAAGGTCATAATTATACATGGCTTCAAGTTTGTCCATGACTTGAAAATCACTATCTTCACCTGCTAACTCCTAAGTCATCATGAATAAGAATTTCACATGACCAATAACTTTCATTACCTAATTGCAACTGCTATTATGTTTATAATCTCACCAAAATCCTAATCCCTAAGCATTTCCAATAAGTTTCTTTGTTAGAAAGGGTATCTCGTGAGACCGCCCTCTCATAGCATATAGGATCCATACATATTTTAAGAGAGGTTTTATGAGACCATCTCATAAGATGCTTTTTTTTACTAGAAGGCATACTACACCGATATATTCCTCCAACTATCTTAATCTTGTAAAAATTATGTCTTTGGAAGCGAAACATGTTTTGTGATCATTTGAGACATCTTCATGAAAAACAATCATCATCATTGTAAACTTCTCACTTCTTATTTATATGAGTTGGTCACTTATAAGACACTCGGATGGTGGGCTCAATAAATTTGAAAAGACACGTTACAAACCCAAAGATCTCAACTTCCATCACACATATTATTTGTCCATACGGTTTTCAATGTATTTCATGCACAACGAGTAGAATAGTTTGCTTAAAATTGGGACACCACTTTCTTATATAAAAAGTTATGAGTTTTGTTAGGCAAACTAAATGAAACTACTCTCTCTCTCTCTCTCTCTCTCTCTCTCTCTCTCTCTCTCTCTCTCTCTCTCTCTCTCTCTCTCTCTCTCTCTCTCTCTCTCTCTCTCTCTCTCTCAAAAGGATTTGTATTTCCACTCAATACTACATAAGGGCATTAGGTTTCAGTAGTGTGTAAAACATTGTTGCTACAATTGGAAATAGAATTTTACTTTTTGGGAGTCAAAGCAAAAATATTAGAATTCAAAAAATAAAAAATATACTAAGTGTTCGTTTGTTCCTAGCTTATTTGATTAGCTTTTAACTTTTAGCTTCTATATACTGATTTGTAAAATGCCACTTTGTCAAAATAAAAGTATATTTTAACACATTTTCAGAAAAAAGTTAAATAAGCTAATGACAAACGCACACTAAACTTAATGACACAAACTAAAAACAAAATATTTTATCAATACACTCAAGTGCTTTTTCTGCCGCATACAAGATTGGTGTTGACATGTGAGCATATTCCCTTATCTCATCTCCCTTTTCCTATATATATGTGTGCGTGTGTGTGTTTCTAAAATAAAAAATAAAAAAAAAATTTTAAAAAGTGCTTTTTCAGCTACCAAATCAATATCTTTACCTAAAATTAATATCCATTTAGTGTTAATAAAACATAAACAAAGGAAAAGACATAAAAAAAATTATTTATTAACACATCTGAAATCATTAATTTAAATTGAAACTCTGAAGATTTTTTAAATCCCAAAAATAATCTAAGATTGATTATGCCCTAAAATTTTCTAGTCATTTCTATTTTAATACACAAAATGAAATAGCCCCCTAAAAAAGGGGGGGGGGGGGACATCTTTCTTCTTCTTGCAAAGCCTAATTTTGAAAATATTTATTGGTAAAAAATACTCTTTTCATAATTGTAGTAAAAACTGGAAGAGTAAACCCAAGTATATTCAATTTATAAAAAAAAAGTTGGTAAGTTGCTGATTATCTAATCTTTACCCAAACTTTTGGCATATATAATTCAAGAAAAAAAAATGATGATATATAACCATCTACACACCTCGGATTTGAAGAAAAAATCTAATATGGTATATATTGTTAATGAAAATATCATTTTAGACATTAGAACCCAATTAATTATGCAGTGGATTAATTGGTAATTAATTGATAAATATTTATCAATTAATCCAATTTTGTGATAAAAATTATGGTGGTTTGAACCAAAAAATCAGCAAGTCACTAAAGTTGTAAAGCAAGATAATCACATGTACCCCAAATAAGGCAATCTACTCTAAAATAAAGACTTCACAATCTAGAAACTTTGTTACTTATATTCTACATCTAGTAGATAAACTCATTGCTGCAACCCACAACAGCTTCAAAAAAGTCTAAATTCTTGTCAATAGACCCCTAACGATCAATCCATGTTGATACTCGAAACCTTTGGGCAAATCCAAGGACCCATTTTAAAGGTTTGATCACTCAATGACACACTAGGTTGGTGGACTCTGTGGTTTCAATCTTGATCACCAATAAGGTAGCAACCCTGCTGTAAATATCATTCTTCTAAACTCACAAGTTGAATAGATTAGTTTAAAATATCTCTTTGTACTATGTACAGCTACAACGTTTCTTAACCTTCTGAAGTTGAGTTTATAATATTACTTTTGTATGTTATGTAAGTAGAGTAAAAAAATCAAGGCAACCGTCTTTAATTAAAAACATATCAAAGTTTGTGTTCACGAGTTTTTAATGATCAAGCTACAGTAGAATAGATATCCAAAATCCTCTTTTAATAGATCAAGAAGCGACGATCACCTATCGAAACTTGATGATAGAATGATAGTAGAAATCCTAATAGAATGTCTTCTTTGAGCTACACATCTTCATACTTTGATCTTGAATATTGAGAAACACGTTATAGACTCTAATTATTACATCGTCATGGAATTTGTCAATTTAAAACCTAAAAAAGAGAGAGAGAGAGAGAGAGAGAGAGAGGAAGCGCACAATTACAATCTCCCTCATCAATGGTCATAAAATGTTGCTGGAAGAACAAAAAATATTAAGTACCATCACAGACCAAAATCCATGACTAAATCGCAACTAAGATCTACCAAAAATGTTGCTACTTGCATTGCTACACAAATCAATTCCATCTCTCCAAAACCCCCCACATATCCCATCCAAAAAAAAACCCATATAGGCCATCTTGCCACCACCTTATATAAACACCTTCTACCACTCTTGAAGGCCTGAGTTGTTGGTGTTTTAGAGAGAAATGAAGAGAAATAGACGGGAGTAAATTGGTGATATATCACATCTGTCGGGCAAAATCCTATATGTTGATGCTGAAAATCATCAATGAGCCAACTAGTCCTCACGTGCCCTTGGTAACCTGCGCAACACAAATAAAAAGAAAACCTTGCAGAGAGAGTACCGGTATGGTAACGGCCAAAGACCCTTCGAAGGTTAAGTTAGAAAAGAGAATTTACTATCACTCTAGAGTGCCAAAGTTAGGGTATCATTCTGCGTATCTTGATTTGTGAGGGTATTGGGGTCTTTATAGTAATGTAGAACTGACCTTAGTTTCTTAGTGGAGAAGGCATTTCCTTGTAGAGAAGGTCCTTATTCGTGTTCTTATATTATGGATTCCTTTCCTTGTAGGGATTCCTTTGATTACGGTTGAAAGTAGAATGTAAAACATTTCCATATAAGGTTCCTTGGAGACTACTTAGGCCGCATAGGTGCCACGTGGCTTTGCCATCTGTCTCAGTTAAGTCCATCCGCCTTAAAGAGTCCATCCACTTTAAAGAGTCCGTCCATTTCTCTGCCTTCCGTTCAAGACATGATTCTGTCTATCACTTATTCGACTATTAGGCTATCCAGATCATCTCTCTTGGCAACACCGTCGCTTATTATTAACTTTGTAAATTGAATCTATTTGCTTTGGGATTTATCCCTATCAGCTGCCCCCTTACTCCATGGATTCGTCTCTAGGTATCCCAGACGGATGCGTGGGGTGACGATTTCACTTATGTCTTAGGGAGTCGTGTTTTGATTGACAGGGTGGTTGAGAGTCATAAATGTAGAGGGACACGTGGAAAAATTTTAGTGGCTGGTTTCTCGGATCGAAGCGTCACTTCTTCTTCCGCGCCATTTTCCCTATATATATATATATATATATATATATGTCGCCTCTCCCCTTCATTTCTACTTTTCGCAACCATTTCCTAGTGTCAGAGTGCCATCGTTGTCTTTAAGGAATTTGTCTATCCGTCACCTCAGCGCATCCGTTCACCACATCACTTTCGTCCCTTTCCTGCGTTGTACACCTGGAAGCGCTCTCCTTCCCGTACTCATGCATTTTCTATTTTCTTTTTTAGGTGTTATATGCCCGTGAAGTATATAGACCTATAGAGTCTTAGGAGTTTATCTGTCACTTGTAGGTGTAATAGATGTCCAGCGAAGTATCGAGTGAACAATCGTGTGTCTGCGAAGGAGCGGGCTACGATGAGGTATATCCGTCAGGTCAAGACGACCCCGACGCCTCTTATTCTGAAAGAATTCCATTTGCCAACTCACCTTCCAAGGAGGAGGAGGAGAACTCAGACATGGAAGGGTCAAAGAGTGATACAAGTGGAGACTCAAACAGCAAGGAGAATGTTGAAAACATTGAGTCTCCTATTAGCTTCGTCATTGGCCCTAACGGTCTTAGGAAGTTCGTTCTCCTCCTTCTATGGACTGTCAATGATTTCAACTCGACCATTAAAAGAAAACACTTCGACACATTACGGGAGAGATATCAGATTCCCGACAACATCCTCATCCATCTACCTTTTAAGTTTGAGAAGTACTACTACCATGGTGCTGAGGACGTCGAGGTGTATGAGCACATGTTTAAGGCAGCGTCCAGACTGTCTTTGAGTGCTCTCCACCGTCGCTACTTCAATACTTAAGACTAGCCGTCACCTAGATTGCTCCAAATGCTTACAGAATCTTCCTTGGTGCGGAGGTGTTATACGTGGTTCTAAGCAAAGGGAAACATCGACTAACTGTGGAGGATTTCTTCCATTATTACCGTCCCTCTAAGATTGTCAAGTCTAGGGGGATTTATATCTTTCTGCTGAGGAGACCATCGCTTAGGCTAGTATATGAGACACCTGATTCCAACCGGAACTAGACGAATCCGTATTTCTTCATCTAAGGAGACAATTGGGTGTGTCCCACTAATGAACGGGAAAACATGCCCCTTATTGATAAAACTTGGGGCATATTACCTCTGTCCAGTAGTAGTCCATTTGCTTAAATCTTGCTCATTTATTTGTTTTTTCTGTTTTGCTTGTTAGTCTAACCGCCTCTTATTGCAGCTTAGGACCTTCTAGAGGTTATTCTTGAACCGTGGAGCTTCTTGGAGAAGATCTTCAAAATTTCACTAAAAGAGAGGACGTGGAAGAAGCTTGTCACCTTGGACACCCTATGCTGGTACTGTGAGGGTCTCAAGCCTACAGCCATTGCATGTCGTTACAATTCACAAGCACACCAACGTGAGTGCATCGCCTATTCTTTAAATTATCTTCTTTTTTTTAGAAATTCCTGTCTAACTCTTTCTTTTCGTCCACTTTTTTATAGAAATGGGGGACAATAAGAGTAGGGCTTTCATTCGCCAACAAGCCACCGTGCAGGCGAAGAAAAAGCTGGAAGAGGGCGTGCCCCCAAGCGAAAGGACGGGTCCCCTAAAGTCGTTCATAAAAAGGAAAACGACGGACAAGGTTAACTATCCTGTAAAGAAACCAAAGGTTGATCGTCCAACCGTCGGGGAGACGCCTCCGACTGCCAAGCTGCCTCCTCCACCCCATCATGGAAAAAGGGAAGGGTTTAATGACGGTTAAAGGCCCCGTCGCTAAGTAAAACCCTCTCATCCGCGAAGATTCGTAGTATGCCATTGGTCAACTCTCATCCATTATTAAGGACGATGATTATGAAGAATTGGGAAAACATTCAACTGAGGCCATAGGTGAGACGAGCCTCTTCAGTTTGGCACAGGTGTGTAACCGTCCTCCTTCTTTTTCGTCTCTTGGTTACCCTCCCTTCTAACCTTGTCTTCGTGTTTTGCAGGGGGTGCTAATGATGAAGGGCCTAATGGATCGTTGCATGGCCCAAGAAAGGTAGCTTAGCTATTTGAAAGAGAGGGCTGAGGCTGTGGAGACAGGGCTGCATGAGCTCGAGACTTAGAGGGAGGTGTAGATCAAGAAGCTTGACCTGACAAAGAAAGCTCTGGAGGAGTCGGAGGGACAAACCGAGGTGCTGACAAACCTACTTAAAGCTAAGGAGGGAGAGATCTCCTCATTAAGGAGGAAAGTTCTTCAAGCCAAAGAGGACGAAAAGACGGAGTTTTGTAACTCCAATGGCTTCCTTTACAAGCTCGGCGGTTGTTATGCTAACGACTTCAACGAGTACCTCCATCAAGTCAAGGCTTTTTTCCTTGATCTGGACTTGTCTCAGATTTCTATTGACGTCGTGGCCCAGGCCCCAACTAGATCCGTCAAGCCTGAAGGTACCGACGAGTTGTTCGAGGCTATCCTAACCCTTGACGCTCAAGGTGACGGGGACGCTGCTCTTTAAGATGAATAGGTTAAATCTATCGAGGATGAGAACTGTCCTCTTGAAGAGGTGAAGACGGCTAATCATGAGAAGATCGTGGACGAGGAGGCCCCCGTCGACCAACCTTAGGTTTTGAAGCTTTATAGTTTTTTTTTTTTAAGCCTTGAGAGAACAATATTTATGTAATTTTTAATGTCGCCCACTTTTTTGGGTTTTGTATGTAAACACTTGCCTTCCATGGGCTTTTATTCATTATCCTTTCCATATCCATCGCTTGTTTGAACATGCTTTTGTCAGTATATTTCAATGAATTTCTTCGTCCATGTTAAGGTTAGGTGGGACCGAACACACCTGATCATCCATCTATGAACTTAACAAACTTTGGGTGTTGGTTTACATCTGTCCACTGGTTGGTCTTATAACGTGAGTTGGAGTCCATTCACCATATGGACTTGGCAACTTTTTTAAACATCAATCGTACATGTCCATTATGCGGGCTAAACAGTTTGAAGGCATCCGTCTACTTATGGTGTCATCCACTCAAGGACTTGTGTAATCTTCAGGGCATCCCTTGGTTTGCACCCGCCCATTGATGGACTTACTAATTTCAAGGTACTTCTTAAGATTTCCTTGTATCCGTCCACTCACGGACTTGCATAAATTCAATGTATCCCTTGGGATGTATGCATCCATCCATGGACTCAGGTAAATTTTAAGGCGTCCCTTGTATTTATTCGTCCACTTACGAACGATAATGAATTTCAAGGCATCCCTTGGGATGCACCCATCTACTTACAAAAAAACTTTGCGCCGTCCATTTAGGATGTGTCTGTCCACTTTAAGGACTTTAATAGATTTCAAGGCATCCCTTGGGATAAAACCATCTACTTACGAACAAATTTTGAGCCATCCCTTTGGGAGATGTCTGTCCACTTAAGGACTTATATAGATTTTAAGGAACCCTTTCGTGATGCATCTGTCCACTTATGGACTTTAATAAATGTTAAGCTATCCCTTAAAATGCGTATGTCCTCTTGAGGACTTAGTCATAGATGCGGTTTTGTAGAGATGTACACATACACATGACATATCTGAATAACTCCTCTTATTATGATTAATACATACCAAAAAAAAAAAAAAATTGTCCTTGAAAGAATGAAAAACTGCCCTTTGGGCTTAAAAAGTACTGTAGATAATAAAAAACTAGAAAGAGATAAACTGGAAATGAGGGGTAGTAGTCTGTATGCCATCGTCTATAGGTAGTATTTCTTTAGGTGCCCAGTGTTCCATGGATGATGCAACTTCTATCCATCGAGTGTCTCTAGGTGATAGGTGCCCTTCCTTTGCCACGAAGTGATTCTTTACGGTCCTTCCCAATTGGGTCCTAACTAGAAAGGATCTCTTGTAGCTCCCGTTACCTTTCTCAAGTTGAGGTCTCCAACTTGAAAGTCCCTATGTTTAACTTTGGAATTGTAGTGCTTGGCCTTGAGGTCCTCATATTGTGCTAACTAGAAAGGATCTCTTGTAACTCCCGTTACCTTTCTCAAGTTGAGGTCTCCAACTTGAAAGTCCTTATGTTTAACTTTGGAATTGTAGTGCTTGGCCTTGAGGTCCTCATATTGTGCTAATCTTTGTTTGGCTATTGCCCTAACCTCGTCCACTAGGTCCAGTTTTAGGCACACGGCTTCGTCATTCCTCCCCTCGTCATGATTCTCTACCTTGTAGCTTGTGAGTCCAACCTCAGCAAAGATAACGGCCTCGTTCCCACATACTAGTCGAAAATGGGTTTTCCCTGTTGGTGTCCTTGTCGTCGTCCTGTATGCCCATAGTACACTTAGCAGCTCATCTGGCCATATACCCTTTGCCCCCTCTAGTCGAGTCTCGATGACTTTTAGCAAGGATCGATTTGTGGCCTTAACTTGTTCGTTGATCCCTAATTGTGAGTAAAAATCCCTAAATGACTCGTTGTTGAATTACTTCTCATTATCCAAGAAAAATACTCTAGGGATCCCGTACTTGTAGATAATTTTTCTCCAAACGAAGCTTCGTATGTTCTTCTTCGTGATGGTGTTCAGCACTTCAGCTTCTACCCATTTGTTAAAGTACTCTATCCTAACCACTAAGAACTTCAACTGTCTTGCTGCCGTTGGAAATGGGCACATGATGTCTAACCTACATTGAGCAAAGGGCCACAGAGCTGCCATCAAAGTAAACTCCTTCGTTGGCTGCTTGATGATGTTATCAAATCTCTGACACTTATCACAAGCTTTGACATAGGCTTAGGCATACTTCTATATGATAAGCCAATAGTATCCTACCCGAATCAGCTTGTGCACTAGCGATCGTGACCTCGAATGGTTCCTGCAAATGCCTTCATAAACTTCCCTCATGACATAATCCACTTCCTTGGGACTAAGGCATCTTAGATACAGTCGGGAGAAACCTATTTTGCACAAGACATCTTTTATCAGGATGAATCATGCCGCCTAAACCTTCAGCTTCCTTGCGGCCTTCTTACTGTCAAGTAGGGTGCCTTCTTTCAAGTATGAAATTATCAGTGCGGCCCAGTTACTGACCAAGCCTATTTCCTGAACATCGACGCCATCTATCAAAGGCGAAATTTGAACAGAACAAAGTACCTTACTGGGGATAAGCATGTGTTTTGTTGATGCGGCCTTAGCAAGACAGTCGGCTTGCTCGTTCTCTTCCCTTGGGATTTGAACAAACTTGGCTTGAAGTTCGCCTACCAGTTTCCTTACTTGCTCCAAGTATTTCTTCATCCGTTCACTTTTACATTCGTAGTTATCGTTCACCTAACTTGTGACCACCTAAGAATCATAATAAAACACTATATTTGTGGCCCCTGCTACTTTGGCGAGATCCAATCCTGCCACTAAAGTTTTGTACTCTGCATCATTGTTAGTCATAGAGAAGTCGAGACAAACCATGCACTTGATCTCATCCCCTTCGGGAGAGCGGAGTACTATTCCTGCTCCACCAGCCTGCTTGTTGGATGATCCGTCTGTGTGGATACTCTATTAAGGATGCTCTTTTGCCCCTTGGCCTTCCATATTAGTGGATTCTACAATGAAGTCAGCAACTACCTGTCCCTTCATTGCAGTGCGTGGGCAGTATTGTAGGTCAAATTCACTTAACTCGATTACCCATAACGCCATCCGTCCAACAACTTCAAGATTACTCATTGCTCTCCGTAGAGGTTTTTCTGTCAAAACGACCATAGTGTGAGCCTGGAAATACGATTTAAGCTTGCGAGCTATGGTCACCAAGGCAAAGGGGTACTTTTCCTCTGCGCCTTGGAGTGCTCGGCTAGTGTAGTATACAAGGTTCTGCACCTTGTCCTTCTCTCTAACTAAGGCTGCACTGATGGCAGCTAGGGAGACGGCCAGGTAAAGAAATAGCTCTTCCCCTGGTTTGGAAGGACTCAGTAGCGGTGGGGAAGAAAGGTATGTTTTTAGGTCATTGAATGCTTGTTGACACTCGGTCGTCCACTCGAAGGACTTCTTCAACGTTCAAAAGAAAGGCAAGCATTTGTCCGTTGCCTTTGACACGAACCTGTTCAGTGCCGCTACCTTACTATTGAGGCTTTGCACTTCTTTTATGTTCCTCTGTGATGCCATCTCCATTATGGCCTGGATCTTGTCGGTGTTGACTTCGATGCCTCTTTGAGACACCATGAACCCTAGGAATTTTCCAGTCGTTACCCCAAATGCGCATTTACTTGGATTGAGCTTCATGTTATAAGAGTGGAAGGTATCAAAGGTATCCTTAAGGTCGTCCAAATGGTTGTCCTCCAGTCAACTTTTCACTAGCATGTCGTCCACATAGACTTGGACATTCCTCCCAATATGATGTACAAACATTTTGTTCATAAGCCTCTAACACGTTGCGCCCATATTCTTGAGACCAAACAACATCACTTTGTAACAGAAAAGGCCTTGGCTGGTGACGAATGAAGTTTTCTCATGATCAGCCTCGTCCATCTTGATTTGGTTGTAACCAAAAAAGCATACATGAAGCTCAGTAAGCGGTGTTTTGTTGTTGAATCTACCAAGACGTCGATCAACAGGAGTGGGTAGCTATCTTTGGGGCAAGCCTTGTTTAGGTCTGTGAAGTTTATACACATCCACCACTTTCTGTTGGCTTTCTTGACTATCACCATATTGGCCAGCCAGTCGGGATAGTACACTTCCCTGATGAACTCTACATCCTGAAATTTGCAGACTTCTTCCGCTATGGCCTTGTCTCGCTCCTGGGCGAACACTTGCTTCTTCTAACAAATGGGGGGAAAAGGGTGGCACATTTAACCTGTAAACCATAATTGAAGGGTCGATCCCGGGCATGTCTTCGTGGGTCTAGGTAAAGACATCTTGGTTCTCTCTTAGGAATATCGCGATTGCTTGGCGAATAGGAGGACTGGTGAAAGTGTCGATCCTGGTCATCCACTCAGGTCTGGTGATATCAAGAAGTATCTCTTCTAACCCCTCAATGGGCTCTACAACCGCTTGTTGCTCTTCTATACTCATAGTCTGTAAATGGTGGTCCATCTCCAACATCTCTATGTAGCACTCGCGTGCTGCCACCTGGTCTCCACCCACCTCTCCTACTCCGTACTCGGTTGGAAATTTGATCATCAGGTGATAGGTTAAAGTAATGGCCTTCCACGAATTGAGGGTAAGTTGGCCCAGTATGGCATTGTAAGTGGAGGAACAGTCTACAACAAGGAATGTGACATCCTTGGTAATCTGTTAAGGCTAATCACTGACCATCACGAGTAAGGTAACTGTACTGAGGGGGTATACTTTCGTTCCTTTGAACCCGACAAGCGGCGCATTGGTCGATACGAGCTGTTCTCTCCGAATTCTCATCCACTATAACACTGGGTAATAAAGGATATTAGTAGAGCTCCCATTATCAATAGGACTCGGTAAGTGTTGCAATCCCCTACCCGTATGCTAACAACAAGTGCAACGTCGTGGGTATGGTGTAGACGTTGAGCATCTTCCTTAAAGAACCTAGCTATAGGGTTGTCGACCCGTGTCATCTTCGGAACAAAACCCTTCAACTGGACGTTCTAAACCATCCTAAGGTAGGTTTTGTGGGCTTTCCTAAATGAGCCAGATGTTGCGGTGCCCCTTACAATCATTATTATATCCCTTAAAGGTGGTTTGGGTGCTCACCTTCCCTTCTCCCAGCCTGTTCCTACGGTGGGTCCGTCCTTTCTTTGCTGACAAACCGTTGTAGTTTCTCCTGCCTGATGAGGGCCTCGATCTGCTGCTTCAAGTCATAGCATTTAGATATGTCGTGACCGTGATCACAATGAAAACGGCAATATTTGTCTCTAGACCTCTTGTTTAGATCTCCCTTTAACTTGCCCGGCCATGTCAAGGTTGTATCACCCTTGATCTGCATCAAGACCTGATCGATTAGGGCAGTCAACGGGGTGAAATTTGAAAACCTTCCAACGGGTGGTTGGGAGCACTTATCCTCCCATCAGTCTCCTGTTCTAGAGGTCTTCCGTCCTCTCTCTTGCCGTGCATCTTCCTGTCTGACCTTTTTCTTGGGCTTTTCCTCTCAAGCCAACAGTGCATCTTTTGCATTCATGTACTTTGTAGCCCGGTAAAGCACGTCTGACATGGTCTTCAAGTCATTTTTGTATAAGGAGAACAAAAACTTCCCCTTCCGCAAGCCATTGGTGAACGCAATAACCAGTATCTTGTCATCTACTTCATCTATCGAAAGGGCTTCTTTATTGAATCGTGTTATGTATGATCTCAGTGTCTCATCCTCATGCTGCTTAATGCTTATCAGGCACGTAGTGGATCTTTTGTACCAATGCCCCCCAATGAAATGCAAAGCGAACTAGGCGCTTAGCTCCTTGAAGGTGCTAATAAAGTTAGGCGTCAATCTACTAAACTATATCCTTATAGGTCCTTTCAGCGTAGTCAAGAATGCTCGGCATATGATCTCGTCTAGGACTCCTTGTAAGTGCATAAGGGTTTTGAATCATTCCAAGTGATCCAAGGGATCCTTAGACCCGTCGTAGGGTTCTATCTGTGGCATCCGGAACTTCGCAGGGAGGGGGAAGGAAGTGACGGGTGTTGTGAAGGGTGAATTCATCCTATGGACCAGCTTGTCGAGGTCATTCGACACCCGTCCTTTGGGGGCGTTCATCATGAAGTCCATCCTCTCCTTCATCATCTGCATCTCCATAACCATGTGTGGCGATGCAGTATCTGTGACAGATGGTCTGCTTAAGGTGTTGCTATCTTCTGGTCCCTCTCTATTCTGTCTACCATTGGTGTGCTAAAGACTGTCACCCTTCTACTCTTTTTCCTGATTTCGGGGTTCAGCATCCCTTTGGAGCAACTGTTCTTCTAGATTGTGGTTTTGCTTAGTAAGGCATTCCACAACCATGGCCAAAGTCTGCACCTGTCTTTCGAGGACAACGGCACTTAGTTCAGTTTATTGATTATTAGTTGTTGTCATCAAGCATGTGAGTACCATACAACTCTTTAACTTTGCTCGGCATATGATCTCTTCCGGGACCCCTTGTAAGTGCATAAGGGTTTTGAATGATTCCAAGTGATCCAAGGGATCCTTAGACTTGTCGTAGGGTTCTATCTGTGGCATCTAGAGCTTCGCGAGGAGGGGGAAGTGACGGGTGCTGTGAATGGTGAATCCATCCTATGGACCAGCTTGTCGAGGTCATTCGACACCCATCTTTTGGGGGCGTTCATCATGAAGTCCATCCTCTCCTTCATCATTTGCATCTCCTCGACCATGTGTGGCGGTGGAGTATCTATGACAGATGGCCTGCTCAAGGCATTGTTGCCTTCTCCCTCTCTATTCTGCCTACCATTGGTGTGCTGAACACTCTCACCCTCCTGCTCTTTTTCCTGATTTCAGGGCTCAGCGTCCCTTTGGCGCAACTGTTCTTCTAGATCGTGGTTTTGCTTAGTAAGGCGTTCCATAACCATGGCCAAAGTATGCACTTGTCTTTCTAGAACAGCAGCACGTGGTTTAGTCTCTTGATTATTGGTTGTTGTCATCGAGCGTATGAGTACCATATAACTCTTTGTCTGGGAAATGGCAATATGGCTATTGCATTTCCCACAGACGGCACCAACTGATGATCCCGAAAATCATCAGTGAGCCGAATAGTCCTCACGTGTACTTGGTAACTTACACAACACAAATAAAAAGAAAACCTTGTAAAGAGTACCGGTGTAGTACCGACCAAAGACCCTCCGAAGGTTAAGTTAGAAAAGAGAATTTTCTATCACTCTAGAGTGTTAGAGCTAGGGTATCATTCTACGTACCTTGATTTGTGAGGGTTTTGGGGTTTTTATAGTAATATAGAGCTAACCTTAGTTTTTTGGTGGAGAGTGTATTTCCTTGTAGGGAATGTCCTTTTCCGTGTTCATATATTATGGGATCCTTTCCTTGTAAGGATTCCTCTGATTACGATTGAACGTAGAATGCAAGATATGTCTATACTAGGTTCCTTGGAGACTACTTAGGCCATGTAGGTGCCACATGGCTTTGCCATCTATCTCTGTCGAGTCCGTCTGCCTTAAAGAGTATGTCCACTTTAGAGAGTCCGTCCATTTCTCTGCCTTCTGTTCAAGACATGATTCTGTCTATCACTTATTCGGCTGTTAGGCTATCCAAACCATCTCTCTTAGCAACACTGTCGCTTATTATTAACTTTGTATATTGATTTCATCTGTTTTGGGATTTATTCCTATCACTATATTCTTATGGACTCTACATTCACAAGGTTGTAAGAGGCCTGCTCTAAAAAGTAGACACATAAGATAATTCTTGATTAGGAAGATTGAAGAAGATTTAGTGCCAAAAAGGAACCATTAATATTGTACAATTAATGGTTCCAAATATACTTCCCTCCAATTTTACTCGAGCAGGTATGCAAAAGGAATCTCTCTTGGTAGGAAGTTCTGGTACCAAATGTATCTCCCTACAGTTTTACCCGCCCCATTAGGTAACCTTGAAAGTTGAAAGCGACCCTTGTCCACCATGAAAGGTAGTCAAACAAGTTCTTCCACATTCTAGTACTGTACAGTACTGAAAATTTTATATTAAGTAAAAACTTGATTACAATACCTTGTAATCCTTGTTTAAACCTAAAATCCAAACCTTTAAATAAGATTGACCACTTTTAATCCTTCTAACACTGACAAGTGACAATATGACACTAAAACTGATTCAATTCTATTCTTTTTCTATATATATATATATATATATATATATATATATATATTCAACTTGCTTATTATAAATACAAAAAATTAAGAGAATGTTATAAACCAGCAATGCCGGGAATCCGTACTGATGATGACTAAGAAAACACCTCATTACTTTGTGGTAGTACCACTTTTTGTACAAATGCCCTCTATTCAAAGGTTAAGATGTTGTGGACAATACTTGACTTACGCAAATTTTTAAAGGGTGCACCCGTGTGACCAACTAGGACAAGCCATATATACTATTATAGTACTCTTATAGGAGCTGCCCTTATTTATGATTAGCATTAGTTTAAGGGAAAACATTAGCAAGGTACATCAGCAAAAATGACCAGGTTTAGAAAAGGATTTTTTTTTTTTCTGAATAAAGTTGCTGTGGATGTTGAAGATAAAAAGGCACAATAATATTTATGACCAGCTCACCACAAAATGAAATACAATATGTTCAAAGGAGAAAGATTATTGGGTCGTTATGATCCCCACTTGTGCAGTAGGGTCCAAACTCCAAATACCTTTGGACATGTTCTCCATCAAAAGTCGGAAAGTAGTCATGATATGGTAGCCTAAGGCAACACGGAAATGGAAAGTGTTTTCAACCAAAGATTCAAAACAAGTATCTGCATTTCAATGGTCGAAATTAGTTTTACTCATTTAGCATTTGCTAAGTGAATAAGAGAGATATTTAGACGAGGCCTATAAGTTTTAGAGTTAATTAAGCAATATTGGCCTCAACCCTACCTTAGAAGCCCACATTTAACCCACAATTTTTTTTTTGTAAGAGTTGAACTAAACACATAAAGCCTTCTAATAAGTGACTTTAGATTTCACAGATTTTAACTTTTGAGTAGGTGTAGATAGGCTGCAATTAGCTATAGTTGGGATTTTTTTTTTTTTTTTTTTTTTTTTTGACTTGGCTAGTTCCAGGGCCAAATAGATTGGCATTAAAAAATTGACCTTTGAAAGAAGAGTAAGAATTTTAGATGAGAAATAACAAATTTAATCAGTACAACAAGTAGATAAACAACATATGAGAAGCTTATGCAAGATGATGAAAGCTAGAAGACAGTTTCATTGTCGCATTGAGTTTGAGAAGTTTTTTTTAACTTGGATTGTTAATGCGAACTAGCTAATCCAAAACACACTTAAGGTCAAATGAACTACCTAAGGCCAAATAAATTTGCAAAACATTTGACCTTGGAAAACGATTGAGGATTTGAAGAAAGAAATAAAGTTAACTAGTAAGTACCATTCTCAACAAGTTGATACACAACATATGATAAGCCTATGTGCTATGTGGACACATGTTGGTTATAGATGGAAGAAGACAGTTCATTGTTGCATTGAGCTTGAGAGGAGTTAATGCACCATGATAAAATGTATGTGGATTGTGGACGCTAGCTAATCCACAACATACTTAAGACCAAGGATCTCACTTATTTACATATAAAAAAAATAAATAAAAAAAAAAAAAAAACAATAACGAACTCTCCAATTACAATCAAAAAATTAAATATACTTTCGTTTTAATAATATAGTGGCACTGGTATTTTATATTTAATTAATTTCAAAAATGTCAGCGGCATCTATTTCTATCATAGTTAGAAGAGCTTTCTTCAAATATGTGTTAACAAAATGATTTCTTCCCCCCCCCCCCCCCCTTTTCACCTCCATATGGTAATCATGTTTGTACAATTTCTAAAATTAAATTATTTTTGGCAACAAGTAAAGAAGTGAGAATTGGATTAATCCAATTTCTGGCAATGAGGAGAAAAACATTAAAAGCACAAGCCTATTTCACCTACCCTTCAAAAACTTGCTAATTAACCCCTGCGCACTTTTGGTGCAGTGATCACTCTACAAGTATAAATACTTGTGGAGTATGGGGGGTAAGGGTCGGAGTTTAAGTCTCTAAGAAAGAGTTCCACACATATATATACTTAGCTTAAACTAGAGTAGAATTCTATCTTATATCAAAAACTTACTAATTAAACGTTTTAATCACCTAAACTTATCGTTAAGTCTCATCCATCATTAATATTGATAAGGTTCAAAAACTTTGTCCATCATATTCTAGTATAGAATGTTGGAAACGTTGGGATTCCTAACCACAAAAGGGCATAACTTTGAAGTGGCAAACATGGAGACTTGTGTCCCCATCTCACACTAAAGTTACTCCGCAAAAAAGGAGGTGGCAAAGCACAGCAAGGAATCATGACCATGAAATATAAAAAAAAAGAGAAGAGACCTCCCAAAAAGGCCCTACAATATGATTCCGTATTAAGTACAAATTGACACACACATAAACAATTACTATTTTAAAGTAAAATAAAATAAAATAAATCCATATTTCCCACCTCTCCTTTAGAATTCTGGTCCTATATATAACACTGCATTCCTATACATCCCCCACAAGTACCAGCTACCAACTAGACTTCCCATACAACAATATTATCCCAAACTCTTCCAAATTCTTAAACCTTAAACACCAATCTCTTCTTTGCTTAAACAAGAAATTAAGAGATCATCATGCAAGAGGACAAGAAGATGAAGGTGAAGAAAGGATGGCTTGCAGTTCAAGTGGGTTTAGAGGATGAAGATGGTGAGTTTCAACGATTTGTGATTCCCATATCTTTCCTCTACCACCCTTTGTTCAAGACGCTTCTGGAAAAAGCTCATGAGGTTTATGGGTACCATACCACAGGCCCCCTTAGGCTACCATGTTCAGTGGATGATTTTCTTCACCTCAGGTGGAGGATTGAGAAAGAGTCCAACAATCATCACCATCATCACAACCACCATCATCCCCACCTTCCTGGTGCTTTGTCCTTCCACTCTTGTTGATCATCTAAGTAGATATATTATATGACACACCAAAACCAAAGCTTTCCTTTATTAGAGAAAGACTTTCACTTAGTGGCCTGGGGAAACCAAAAAAAAAAGGTGTTTAGAGAGGCTTTTTTTTGCTTATTAATGGCCCTTAATTTTCTCTGTACTTTTGGACTTTTCTTTTCTGACTTAATATATATCTGGGGAAAATGTTTTAAATATGTAATGACAAAAGGGAAATTAAAGAAGTAGATGTTATCAAACATGTCATCTCTTTTTTTATGATGAATGAAGTGAAGTTCATATATTAATATAATTTCCCTTATATAATTATCATGTATGCTCATTCGTGAATTTTGTTCATATGGGTTGTTGTGAACTCGTACTACAATTCAAATTTTTGTAGAGGGATTGACTAAAATTTCCAGTTTTATATGTAGAGATGGACACTAGCCGCAGAGCATAAGGCCTAAATTCATCACTATTTGATGGTTGTGTTGTTTCTATTATCTGGCACAGAAAAGAAGACGATACTGTAATGATAGAAAGTGTCAAAAACGAGTGTGAGCCAGCACACCCACGAAGTGAAAAAGATGAACGTGTGTGGTGGCCTTCTCTGTGGCCATTATAAGATTAATTATTCAACGTATAAATCCCTACTTTTGCCATCATCCAGTACTATTTCTATTTTTCTTTTTTCCCGAATTCTCAAGACATTTGGTAACCTTTTTACTATTATATAAATTTATTTAAAAATCCCTTTCTAGGGTAATCTTTCTTTCTCAATTATTAGCAATTAGAAAAAAAAAAATTGATTTTTTAAATATTATGGCCAAGGTTGATGTAACAAAAAATTTTCTTTTTCCTAAAAATTGAATTAGATTTTTTTTATAAGTTAGATTAAGTTATAAATGCTGCAATGTTCTTAATTCTAGATTAATACTTATTTTTGTTAGATTGGCACTTAGATGACATGTACTTTACATACTTATTAGAAATAAATAAAATATTAAATTGGATGTTATTTATTATTTAATCCATTAAATTTTACATTTATGCTATTTTTAAAAAATTTAAAATTATAATTTTCAATAATATATAGTTAATAATCATAAGATGGCAGTTAGATACTTAGATCTTATGTTCTTTACATACTTATCCTACATAATAAATTTTATATCAATTGGATATCATTTAGCATCAAATCCCTAAATTTTTATCTTTATATTATTTTTTATATATAAGAAAACTATAATATTGAATAATATTTAGATAAGATGGCTATAAATCTCCAATCATCTTAATATTTGATGAGCATAGTAATGAGTTTGTCAAAATATTTATCCAATAAAAAATATATTAAAAATTACATAATGGTAAGCCCTTTCTTCTTTTCTTTCTTCTTTTTTTTTTTTTTCTTTTGTCAAGAACAAAAGGAAGTTTGTTATTATTTACGTGAAATTTAGGCCTTGTATATTTCGAAATAAAACATTTTTCGGAAAATATTTTCCTCATTTTCATTGTTTGGGGAACTAAAAATCTTGATTAAACCACTTTTGAGCATTACAAATGATTTTTTGAGAGGTGAAAAATTGTTTTATGTGTGTTAATACCCGTTTTTTGACAAAGGTCCCAATAGCTAGAAATGCTCAATAATGAAATTCAAGGAAGGAAGAAAATGAAAAAGATGCAATAAAAATAAATGGGCCATGAGAGCCCAGAAGAAGAGGTAAAAGTCCAATGGACTAACATGGTAGGAAATGATAGCCAGCAGGCCCATGGGCATGAAAAGGAAAAAGTGAAATAAATGGGTCATGAGAGCCCAAAAGAAGAGGTAAAAGTCTAGTGGACCGACATGGCAGGCCATGACTGCCAAGTGGGCCAACAAGTCCACAAACACAATTAAAGGTAATAACAGGCAAACTAATGAGTCATGAAGGTCAAGAAATGAAGAAGAAGGAAGGCCAAAGCCCAACAGGTCGATCTAGCAAGAACTCAGGAACAAATGTGCACGTAGGACCAAGAGGGGATGGAAAGAGATAATTCAAACCTAAAGGCCCATGCCCTTCTTTATTAGGGATAAACACAGGATGAAAAGACACACAGCAGGACAAGACAAAGTCAACCCGCTACTACAGGAACAATGTGAGCACAAAAGAAAACAAAAGCAGAGGATGGTGGAGCAAGCACACGAGTCGGAGCACTACTAACGTGTACCCAGCCAGTACAGGAGAGGTGGGCCTATGGTCAAAGGGATCAGAGGTTTGGTGGTAGGGGGAAAAGAGTCTACTTTGGGGGTTCCTGCCAAAACTTCTTTTGGAAAAATGCCTTGTTAGGATGACATTTTACCCAAAAGAGGTGGTAGACGACTAAGAACACCTGATGCATGCAATAAAGGTAGGTAGAGAGAGACCCAAGTCCTTATCCATTCGAGCAAGGAGGGAAAGGCTTAGAGCAAAATCAAACAAAGAGAGATTTTGTCATGGAATGAGTTATGGTAGAAAGTGAATGAATTGAGTAGTGGTAGTGGTCGGGCAACCAATGGGTTGGTAGGCAATCCTCAAAGGATGCCCACAATAAACCAAAAATAACTGGTGGAGCCTTAGGAGTAAAAAGGAGAAATCCCATGGAATCAACCCTCTACAAAGAGAGGTAGTAGCCATAGATGAACGAGGAACAACCCAGGGCGAGATAGCAGTAAAAAACTAAAAGTGAAAAGAATAGAGAGAGAGAGAGAGATAGAGAGAGAGAGAGAGAGAGAGAGAGTGGAAAAAAGAAGAGAGAAAACACGACATAAATAGGGGCATGCATCAATAGACCATCATTTTCCCTCCCTCTTTAGCAAACTCACTCTTTGGAACTCAAAGAAAATAGTAACAAATAACCTTTTAGGCTCATTCCTTAAAATGCACAACTTTAATGGCAAAAGTCTATAACAAGTTTGTTCAAGTTGGCGTTCAAGTTCCTCTTTTTGGTTCACTTCCTGGGAAAAGATCCAACACTTGACTTTGGTTGTGAATGCATATAGTCCTATCCACTGGAACTCACATTTGTTGTATTAACAGTTTTGCCACGGCATTTCATGTCACGTTTGCTACATTAGTTATTTTGCCATACTTGCTGTATTAGTTGTTCTGCCATGGCATTTCTTTTAATTATGTTTGATGCATGAGTTGTTCTGTCGTGGCATTTATTTTTATTATGTTGTATTAGTTGTTTTGCCATAACATCCTTTATTACATTCGCTGCATAAGCTTTTTTGTCATGACAGCTTTTATTGCATTTATTATATTAGTTATTCTACCAAATCTGTTGTTCTACCATTTGGCCATTTCACTTCTTTTCTGCTGTAGCTAGCCCACCAGAAGACAGTCCAGCTCTCTGCTTTTCGCTGTCCATATCTCTGGAGTGTTTGGCTTGCACACAAACTGGCTTGTAGCATAGTCCTGCTAAGGAACTAGGCCAGCCCCAACTTCCTAGCCCACAACTCCATGGGCCTAAGCATCCTCAAAAAAAAAAAAAAAACATAAATGCCCCCATAATCTCCAAAATGAGCAAAATACCCTTGAACCTTATTTTTATTTTTATTTTTTATACAAGATAGAGTCCTCTTAGAGGCTTGATCTGCAGCCATTACCCCTCCATACCCCACAAGCACTTATAATTATAGAGTGACCATTGTACTAAGTGCGTACAGTGGTTTGAACCTTTAAATAATAGAAATCTCTAAATTGACCAAAATGACATCAAAGCGTACAAATTGACCAAAATGAAATTAATTAACATATGAGAAGTGCTACATTCACAATATTTTCATAACACATTCACAACATTTTCATAACACATTCACAACAAATCATAAAAGATAAATTGTTATTTGTTCAAATTTAAATTTATCACTAAAATTACTCACCAATAACAACTCGTAACAACCTGCCACTTATGATTTATTGTGAAAATATTGTAGGCATAACATTTCTCTTAACATATAAGATTACTAATATAACCTTAGAACCTTAAAAATGAATAAAAATGCCTCTAAATAATAAATTCTTTAAAATAACTAAAATACCCTTAAAATCACCAAAATGACAAAAGATCACATTTTTTTTAGAAACACACATACACACACACACACCCCTATACATAGGAGAATGGGGATGAGATAAGGAAATACACTCACACACCAACACCAAAACTGCATGCGACAGTTAATGTCGTGGAGTAAGTGATAAATCTCTTCTCAATATCACACCTTACTGATGTGAGATGACTCAGCAACACTAAGTTCTTTTTTTATTTGAGAAACACACACACACACCTATATATAGGGGAAGGGGGATGATTTTGATCACTGCACTCTATTTTGATTGCCTATTGGTGTGTTTCAATCATATGATTTTGTTTATTTTTTAGGTTTATTTTTTATTTAATAGTTATCTATAAAAAAAATTTTAAAAATGTGATTATTCATATGATGCAAAATGTTTTCCATAAAATTTTTAAAAATAGATCCAAACTCCAAAAGAACTATAAGTTTTCCTTGAAATTATTTTCGACTTAAAAAAACATTGATTGAAAACATTTTATGCTGAAACTAACAAAGCCTTAAACCAATTTTTTAATGGCATAATTAGAAAATTTGGGGGGAGGGGAGGAGGAGGACGTCAAGTTAAATATATCAGAAATTTTAAAATGCAAAGAATAATATATGTGTATGTGTATGTGTATGGTTTTTTTTATACATATAGTATATCTATAACAAGATTTAATATACGTTATTTTCTAAAATAATTAACATAATTATTTATTCAAGCTAGTATTTACATTGTCAAAACATTTTTTTTCCATATAGTTAGTTTATGAACTATCTTTAAATCATATTGATCCCATTTAATAATATTCTTTAAACATTTTAGATTATTTTTTAAAAATTAAATATTACATAGTTAGTGTACAGTAATAGTTTTACCATTATGAATTATATAAAAATTAAATTTATTTTAAATTATAAATGTCACTTTACATGTGTAAACATATACAAGTCAGTATAAGAAAAATATAAAAATAATATATGTAAACACTAAATCTCAAGTGTCGAACAATTGAAAATGCTTAATAAATGTATTTTTGTATTGATGAATTTGTGAGTACAATTATGTGTATTTAGATTCTAATACAATAGAATAATCATCTTATTTAATTTCCTTGGAAAAATCTTCAATTCAAGTAATGCATTGATTGTCTTGACTTGAACACAATATGTCCTCCATTTAGATTGGAAAGTGGCGGATTGAAATGTCTTGGGAACGGAATTGCGATGAATCTTTGGCTGTGTGCTTATTAGAGATTTCTTATTCTTCGTGTTCCTTGTGTGGTCTTTGAATGTTCTTGATTTTCGAAGATTTGTGATGGAAGTTCTTCAGGACTTTAGAACTTGAATTCAATGAAGTTTTGATCGATAAAAGTCTTTTGAAGTTTCTGGAGACTTTGAAACTTGATTCCAATAAATTAAACTTTGAGACTTGGAATGATGATTTGAATGAATATTTTTTTGTATTTGAAGATTTGTAGTAGAAGCTTTTTGAGGTTGTAGAGGCTTGAATCTATAAAGATTCACTAATTTGTAGTCTTTTGAGTTTTTGAAGGTGATTGAGCTTGATTCCAGTGAACTTTAAGATCTATGAGGATGGCTTAAATGATTTTGCTCCAAATATTCTTTTTATTTCAAGGTTGAAATTCTTTCGAGACTTCGAACCTTGATTTTCCCAGAGTTCAAGGCTTCTGAATGTGTGTGAATGACCTCCTTTAAGACTAAGCATGACTTCTATTTATGGGAATCTTGAGGAGATTTAATGACAGCTGATTGGCTCTAAGGAGTGGCACGTGTCATGATTTAGGAGATACTTTATGACTTATTCTCCAAGTGGCACATGACATTATTTAATTAACCAAAGTGCTTTCATTTAAAATAACAAATGGCAACAAATTTTACACTCCATTTGTTTCAACGTAAAATATTTTCAGGAAAATGGTTTTATATTTTACAGTGTTTGTTTTATAGCATAATATTTGGTCAAAATGAAAATATTTTCAGTCAACCAACTTAGGCAAATTTGTGTAAAATGTTTTACACTTGAAATTTCAGTAAAACATTTTACATTTGTTTCTCCTTCTCAGTCCAAATAACTCTCATCCTCTCTCTCTCTCACGCTCTCTCTCCCTCTTAGTTTTCTCTCATAAACCAGCTCGATCATTCTCTCACCCATAAATCCTTGTCTCCCAAAACTTAGCAACGCCACCCACCGACTAGTGCTACACTCTCCTTCATCCTCTCTTCTCTCTTACAAAGTCCATCAGGATTTGACTGCTAAGTGGCGACTTAGGTTTTGGTGGCTGCCCTGATCTTGTTGATGGCTATTCTGATCTTGTCATTGCTAGATTTGCTGGGTTGTTGGATTTTCTAATTAGATTCTTTCTTCATGGGTTTTCTTTTTAGGTTTTTGATATGATTTTGTGGGTATTTTTGCCTTTTTGATCTAGATTTTTGGGTGTTGGTGGTTGTTTTTGGGTGGTTTGTGATGATTTGATGGTTGATGTTGTTGTTTTTTTTGGTAGTTGGTGGCAGTTTTTTGAATCTTTGGTGGTGGCTAGTTGTGGTTTTGATGTCTGTTTTTTTGAATGGTTGGTGGTGATTCTGGTAGCTCTTAGGTGTTTGGGTAGATGGATGATAGCGATTGATAGGTTGGGATTACAGTGGGTAGGGTTTTGCAATGGTTGATGGTGGTTGGTGGTGGCTAATTTATATTTACAATCTTTAGGTCGCAACACCTGCAAATGTTTTATAGTAAAATATTTACATGAAAAATATTTTACATTTGAAAATACTTTACATCCAAACAAACAAATACTTAATTAGACAAGTTATGTCATTTTAAATTAATAGCAACACGTGTCGACATGTGATTGACTCTTGGATATTCTTTGAAATTTCTATTTAGTGACACTTGAAATATTTCCATTAGTCTCTGAATAATGACCAAGCAATCCACTAAGGGAACGTTTGGTAGATTGTAATAGGCGCTGTAATGTAATAGTTATTCTTATGATTTAATTATTCTTTATTTTGGTTAGGTTTTTATTATAAGAAATAGTCATTCTTTATGAATAGCTATTCTTCAAAATGAGGAATAACTATTCCTCTTTAAAAGATTGTATTAGCTATTCCTTAGTAAGTGCAATAATTTCAAAACTTAATATATTTCCAAATAAACAAACTTTCCATATACTCGATCTAACAATTATAAAAATAAAAATAAAAATCATAAAAGATAACACATATCTCTCTTAAATTTAAAAATAACAATTTTTAAGGAGATATAATTGTATGAGTAAGATATTTCCTAAAATAAATGTTAAGTTTCATTATATGTTATAACCCATAACAAAACTAATGAATAGGTATAGTTATTACGTTATACAACACCTTATTACTAGTAATAAAGATTACAATTTCTATCGTAATTCTTATTCAGTGTACTAAACATACCCTAAGTAACATGTGGCATCTTGTAATTGGCCACTTTGAACATACTACATGGACTTGATGGTATGTATGACATGGCAACTTCTGATTGGTTGGTATTTTTCACTCTCCACAATTTAAACTTAAGGAAGACATTTATTTTTCATATATAAAAAATGCAATAAAAATCTCAAATTCTTAACCACAAAATCCATAATTTTCCTTTCGTCTAAATATGAAAGAATAAAAACATAGTGTTCATAAAAAAAAAAAAAACTTTAGACATTTATATAATTAAACTGATCTATTTTTAAGAATATTTACCTTGTATTATACACTTTGCTTTAATGAGTTACAAATGATATAAAAGTAAGAAAAGGGAAAAAGATGAAATTGTGGTAATTTACATTAATCTAGTACAATATTTTCAAAGTTAATAATAGTTCACATAAGTCAAGATTTTTTTTTTTTTTTTTTTTTTGTTATTGGCAAATAATCACTTTCCTTCTAATTTAAAACCTATTGTATATACATTATATTCATTGCCAGTTAGAGTTGCATCCAATTCACGTGAATCAAGATTCTTTTTTAGTTTCAAATAATTAATTTTCTTCTTTTTTTAGATTTTAGTGTATACATTACCCTCAATCATAATTACTAGTGATTCACATGAAGCAATTTTTGTATAATTTTATGAAAAATAAGGGCCTCTTTTTTAAGAGTATTGACGCTTTTTTTCCATAAAAATATTAAAAATAAAATTGTGACGAAAACATGTATTTAAAATACTCATAATGCAAAAATATGTGTTTGGTATCATATTTTCAAAATATTTTTTTTCAAAAGTGAAAACACATTATTGGGTGTTTGGTATGAATATTATTATTTTTTAATTATTTTTTGCGATACAATGTGGGGTTCATGTTTTTCAGGATATTAACAATAATGTCATTGAAAACTATTTTCAAAATACATGTTTCGAACCCTCTAAATTAAAAATTGTATTCTTAATACTCTTTTAAAAAGTCCTCTTACCAAACATATCATTTAAAAGAGGAGCCCTCGTGTTTTAGGATTTAAATACTTGAAAGATGTTTTCAAATAACATCAGCAAACAGGCCCGAATTGTTTTTATCTTTTGGATTCAATTGTGTATGCATTACTTTCTTTTATATGTCTGATGTGTAGGTGATTTGAAGTAGCCAGTTTTTGTTTCCTTTTATATTAACAATCATACTCGTCTTTAAAAATTATATGTTCACATGATTCATATTTCGATTCCTTTCATAACAAGTAACTCTTTCACTCTTTCACTGTATACGCCCTTATAATTCAAGAGATGTTTGGACAACAAAATCGTTATCATAAAATGATTTTGAAAAGTGAGAAATAATAGTATTTCAGGGCAATATGTTCATACCTTTTTCAAGAAGCATTACTTTCCTTTTTATGCTTCTCGGGGGGAATGTGAGAGACCTCAGTATCAACTCATTTGTTTCATTTTTGAACCAAACCCATGTGAGTAGATGAGACTGTTTTTAATTGTCTCTTAAAATGGGGATTCACCTGATGATATCGTTCGCCCTAAATTTAATGCTTTACATAGAGTCACCACTTATTTTAATTACAATGAAAAAAAAAAAATAAACTCAATGATAGATGAATATTCCAATGATTCCATTTCATTGATTGAATTAAGAATTTACATGATAGATAATAGAGCATAACTTTACAAATCCTGGGTCCTAGATGTAACTAAGAATTAATTCTCCTATCCCAAATTTTTTTGGTCCTATTTAGAAAACTCAACTTTTTAAGAAAATATCATTTATTATGATGTCTTTTTAAAAGAAATATATTAAGTTTCCAGCAAATGTTTATTTTGCTCTTCACGCTGACATTGATTGCCTACCTTAATAAAATGATGTATCTTTCTTCTCCAAAAATTAAAAAAAAAAAAAGTTATAAAAAATTTGTATAGTCTAAATAAATAGAAGATTATCAAAAACTTGGAATATATGATGAAGAGATTAAATTCTATAAAGATGGGGTGTAAAATCCATGTTTTATACCATTCAATAAATGATTGTCAAATCAACATTTTACTTAAAATTTAATACGTACTATCACACCTAAAAACATCTCAATAGATTCCTAATTTAGTTGGATTTATATATAGGTATTAGCATTAATTATATGTGATTGTGTTTATTCTTAAATATGTGATAAAATGATTTAACATGTTAGAATTAGAGGAATAAAACAGATTTTTACACCACGTTCTTATAAAATTTAATCTCTATGATGCAATAAAAACAAAATTTAATTTCTCTTGGCGCCAAAAAGTTTTCAAAGTACTTCCAAAAGGTAAATTCAAATTCAAACTTTTTCTCTAAATGAAATCGAAAAACATACTCCCACTGTCACAATACGAACTTTATTGGCTTGCCTTCAAATTCAAGCTTATACTTTAAATGACATCTATAAAAACACTCCTACTACAATGCAAACTCCGTTGGCATCCCATTCTAAATAGTGGATGAGAAGAATATTGGACGAGAAGGAATGAGATTGGTCTTCTTTTTTTATTATTTGTTCTTAATATTGCAACTAAAAAGGGGTCCCATTTTTAATTTTTTATTGATTGCTTTAACTTTTAAGCGTTTATTGGTCTTCTTTTTTATTTTTAAATGCTCCCGGAAACAAAGTAGGGGCATAATAGAAAAGCTAGTAAATTAGTGGTTTTAATTTTCAAACCAAGACAACATTTTGGGATGTTCCAAAATATAATATATGTTCAACAATTTGAGACGGAAGGAGTCCATAACTTTGGTCTTAGTTACATTTTAAAAAATGAAAATTACATATATAAAGCTTAGTCTACGAATTAATAATCAAAGATTGGATGTTAAGTTACTGAGTAAGAAAGTGTTAGGCACTCACCTCACTTGGTGAACCAGTTTTCTAGAATATGTTAATTATGGATTCATGTCACACAATCAAAGCATCCAAACATTTCCTAAAAACAAGAAGCAACGTGTTATTATATGAAAAATGAATCAAGAAATTAGGGTTTGAAAAAGTTTTTGTGAAAACTTGCATTTTTAAAATTTAGGATTCTGATCATGTGAAACCTTAGTCTAATAACAACATGCTTGATCTTAATACACCCCACGTCAACAATTGAAAATAAGTTTTCAATCATAACAACCAAAAGTTGGATCTAAACTAGTAAGGTTCAAGCTTTATACTAGCATGCATAATAGATTCGATGAATAAAGTTCAAGGGTCGAGCTCCTAATTATTTGGGCAACACCTCTCTGGTTTGAATCAGCGTAACTTGGGCAATGCCTCCATTGTTTGAATCAAGGTGGTTCGAGCATCACCTCCTTGGTTTGATTTGGGGGAGCTTGCCAATACCTTCGCTGATTAAAGTTTGGATGGGTGGAACTTTCGTAGCACAGCCTTCAAAGTGTTCTTCAAAAATTTGGGTAGAGTGACAATAATTCTTCAATGATTTGGAAGTGAAAATGGATCAAAGACTTGCTTTTAGTCAAGTTTATGTTAGGAAGTCATAAACTTGATACTTTTGCGGGGTAGAGTGTCATGATTAACAGAAAGCATCAACAATCACTAATAGCTATTTCTCAACAGCTCTCTCAAATGATTTTGTTTGTCCCCTCTTTTGCAAGTGGAGGGGTCTCCCCTATTTATAAAGGGAAGGGAGAGGAGCCATAGAGATAAGCTAGGAATGAGGTTTTAATTGTTATAGAGTATGATTTTTCCCTTTTTGAAATGAATATATATATATATATATATATATATATATATATCGTGTGCACCCAGATACGACTATTAGGCTTAAGAGGTATTTGGGCTCGCAATCTATTTATATGATGGGCTTTCGAATTTCCTACAGTGGGTGATGCTATACTTGGCAAACTTAACTCCCAAGTTTCCCTTATTCTCTTTGACACCTTCCTCCCTTTTTTTTTAAGGTGACCACTTTTTCCCTCTAATCTTTTTCCTTCAGAATTGCCAACCTCCTCACCTGAATCTCTCTTGCCTATTTATAGACCAAGTTAGTGTGACTGCCACGATAATTTTCTTGGTCAGTGGAGGGATAGGTCCAATGTTTCCTCTTCTAAGTGGGTGCTTTAAATTCGAGTGGGAGAAAATGACAATGGCCTTGGAACTAATTCCATCGCTAGGTCTGTTGCTTGGTAGAGGCATTCCGTAGGCAGTGAAGGGGAGGTCTAATACCATTGCTCCTGAGTGGGTGTTTGGTGGTGGGTAGAAGGTAATTGTGGCATTGGGACCAGGTCTACCGCTAGGTCTTTTGCTTGACAGAGGCTTTCCCTTGAGTGATGTCGGGCATCCCGAGTACCGAAGATTACACGAAATAAGCCAACGCGTCCAACCAGTGTAAGGTTCCAGACGTGGCGTCGTAGCTATGGGCTTTTGTGGATGAATGGTTTCAACGAGGGGCAACGCTCGTACATATATATATATATATATATATAAAGGGAAGGGAGAGGAGCCATAAAGATAAGCTGGGAATGAGATTTTAATTGTTATAGAGTATGATTTTTCCCTTTTTGAAATGAATATATATATATATATATTATGCTAGAGCATTTTAATATTAATTAATTAAAATTTATTTATATTACAACATAAATATAAAGATGTAGGAATTAATATAGAAGATGAGGAGTTAGTAAAAATGTTTAATCCCACATTAAAAATGAGAGAGAATATTTTATTCTTTTTAATTGTGGTGATTAATGGGCTAATATAAATTGACTCAAATATTTCTAGATACATGCGCAAGGGAGAGGTGAACGGAGGAGGTGTGGTGGATGAAAAATCAATAGTGGATCAAGCACAAGACTTCCAAATGATTGTGGCAGAATTAAGATCCGAAGGCATAAAAATTGGAGATAATCTGGTGGTAGCTGTCATAGTTGATAAACTACCACAATCTTAAAGGGAATTCCAAAAGACATTACGCCACAAACAAAAGAGGAATTGTAATTCCACTACAAAGGTAAACCTTATTTCAGCCAATACTAATATGCCCAAAAATCATTTTCCTATAAATGGTCAAATGAAGCCTAAAAAGAGAGTTTTTAAAAATAATAATAATAGACCTTAAGGAAGGAGAAACCCGAATAAAAATTACAATAAGAACCAAGGACCCCCTTTCACAAGATAAATTTAATAATATGCCCAAAAATCATTTTCCTAGAAATGGTTAATTGAAGCCTAAAAAGAGAGCCTTTAAAAATAATAATAGACCTCGAGGAAGGAGAAACCCGAATAAAAATTACAATAAGAACCAAGGACCCCCTTTCACAAGATAAATTTAATAATATGCCCAAAAATCATTTTCCTAGAAATGGTTAATTGAAGCCTAAAAAGAGAGCCTTTAAAAATAATAATAGATCTCGAGGAAGGAGAAACCCGAATAAAAATTACAATAAGAACCTAGGACCCCCTTCCCAAGATCAATTTAATAGTTCCTATTTTGTCTATGGCAAGAGTGGACATATTGCTCGATTTTGCAAATTTCGGAAATACTGAATTGCTTAAGTTAATTCACTCCGATTTATGTGAATTTGAGGGAATTCTAACTTGTGGAGGAAATAAATATATTATTACTTTTATTGACGATTTCTCAAAATATATAATTGTTTATTTGTTGGAAAATAAAAGTGATGATTTTGAAAATTTTCAAAATTTTTTAAAAGAAGTTGAGAATCAATTCGGTAGAAAAATAAAAAGAATAAGAAGTGATAGAGGTTGTGAGTATGAATCAAGTGCATTCAACTCATTTGTTCAGTCTTTGGGAATTATCCCCGAAATTACTATACCATTTTCACCTGCTTCTAATGGTGTGGCTGAAAGAAAAAAATAAAACTCGGATTGAGTTAACAAATGCCATGTTAATTGAATCTTTTGTTAACTTAATCTGGTACACCTTTACATTTTTTGGGGTGAAGCTATTTTAACTGCATGTCATGTTTTAAATAGTGTGCCACGTAAAAAGCACATACCACACCTTTTGAGATGTGGAAAGGACATAAGCCCAATTTGGGATATTGGAGAGTATGGTGTTGTCTTGCTTACTGAACCTAAAATACCTAAATTAGGTATAAGAGCTACTACCTGTGCTTTTCTTGGTTATGCGATTAATAGTGTAGCCTATAGATTTTTTTTATCTTGAAAACAATATAATATTTGAATCTGGTGATGCAATTTTTTATGAAGAAAAATTTCCTTTGAAATTGAAAAATAGTGGGGGTGTCACCTTGTAAATTATACACAAAATATTTAGGACCAAAAACCTTTTTAATTCTGGGTCTTTTACTCCTTCTAGGCTCAATCTCACATTCATTAACATCTTTTGACTTAGACGTTGAATATTCAAATTTCTCTTGTTGTTCAAAACTCCCACTATTTTTATATTTAAATGGAAATTTATTTTCATGAAAAATTGCATCTCTAGATTCAATTATTGTATTATTATCAACATCAAAAAATCTATAAGTTGTGGTATATAATTATTGTATTATTATCTATATAAAAAAATCTACAAGTTATGCTATATAAAGAATAACCCAAAAATACACATGTAGAAGCCTTTACCCCAAGTTTAGGCCTTTTAGGAACAGGTAGCCTCACATCTGCTAAGCAACTCCAAACTTTGAAGAAATTCAGATTTGGTTTATATCTTTTCCATAATTCAAAAGGAGTTAAAACTTTTATGAGATGCGCGATTCAAAACAAAATTTACAATTAAAACAGCTTCACCCCAAAAATATTTAGGAGCCCTAAAACTAACAAGCATAGCATTAGTTAAATATATGAGAATCCTATTTTTACATTCAGCTACTCTATTAGAAGATGGAGAATAAGGGGCAGTAGTCTCATGAACAACACCAAGAGATTGAATATAATTATTAAGACCAAGAGTATCATATTCTTTTCCTCTGTCAATTCTAAAACTTTTAAACTTTTTATCAAAAGTATTCTCAACTTCTTTGAAGAAAATTGATAATTTTTCAAAAGCATCACTTTATTTTTCATAAGATAGACATATGAATATTTTGAACAATCACCTACAAAGGTTATAAAATACCAATTACCTCCACGTGTCAAATGTACTTCAAATTCACAAATATCACTATGAATAAGTTCTAGTAATTCAGTATTTCTTTCAACTGATTTATGAGACTTTCTAGTAATTTTAGTCATGCTACAAATTTCACATTTTTCAAGTTCATTTTCAAGTTTAGGCATTAAATCTAAACCCCTCATATTTTTCATATATCTATTATTAATATGACATAATCTACCATGCCAAACATTTACACAAGAAACAATATAAGCAGAACTTGAATTTTCTTTTATCTCAACATTAAGTTTAAATATATCATCACAAGCATAGCCTTTGCCAACAAGCATGCCCTTTTTAGAGAGTACATATTGATTAGCGTCAAAGACTTTTTTGAAACCAGTCTTATTCAACAAAAAAACTAGAAACTAGATTCTTTCTAATGTCAGGAACATGAAAGACATCTTTGAGAGTGACTTCTCTTCCAAAATTAAATTTGAGAAGCACCTCTCCAATACCCACAACTTCAATGGTATGAGAATCACCAAGCATAATTTTCTTTTTCTCATCTAGAATGGTGTAGGTATTGAACCAAGTTTTATCATAGCAAACATGTCTGATTGTCCCAAAATCAATCCACCGCCCTCATACGCCTTCGAGAATATTAATCTCGGTAACCATAGACACAAGAGGCTCTTCAATGACATTGGCTTGAGCCATAGGCCCATGTTTTCGAAAACTACAATTTCTAGCCAAATGTCCAGGCTTTCTGCATACAAAACATGCATAATTGTTATTATTAGTGTGGCTGCCATTATTTGGAGCATGCTTAGGATGGTGTGCTTGTTTCTTTCTTTGATTAGAATGGGTCTTATGTTGAGGCTGATCTCCATTTGGCCTACATTTGAAGTTCCTTTTCATAGGCCTTACATAGTCATTATTTTTTTACATTGGCTTTTGGCATGTTTTCATTTGAAGAGATACAATTTACCTTAGGACCATTTGCTCCATGGAGTTCCACAGCTTTATCTTGGTTCCTTACCTCTTCCTCCACTCTCAAATGGGTGATAAGGGCTTTAATGGAGAGTTCCGTTTGCTTGTGTCTTAGGACTTTAGCAAACTCCTTCCAAGACTCAAGAAACTTATCGATGATGGCTGAAACTTGCATTTGTTCATCTACTCGAATGCCTTCAGATCGAACATCTTGTGAAATCATTTGGAGTTCATAGGATTGTTCCACCATGGACTTGCCTTCAACCATTTGAAACTTGAAAAATCGGCTACATGCATATTTCTTGGATCCAACTTCCTCCGTATTATATTTTTGATTCAAAGCCTTCCATATCTTTTTGACTGATTTGTAAGCTTGATCATAATAATCACACAAATCATCAGAAAGACAATTAAGTAAATAATTTCTACAGTAAAGATGATCCTTATCCCTTTTCTTAACATCTTTTTCATGTTGAGAAAATTCTTCTTCAGTCCATTGTTCAGATTTCTTTTTCTTTGGTTTGTTCTCAGTTAACACATAAGTCACACTCAAAGGAGTAAGATAAAATAAAGTCTTTTGTCTCTATCTCTTAAAGTTAACACCACAGAAGCGAAATGGCTTATTGAAATCACCTGCTCTAGAGGAATTAGATATAACATTACCATTTTCCAAGGACAATTTTGTGTTCTCCATATCAATATGTCTCAAATTGTTGAAAATAAAGGGGAGATAATACCTAAATTTTCCTTGGAAATTACACAATATGAATTTACCAAAAAGAGGTGGCAAAGATGAGGCATGGACCAAGTTACTGTCTTGAGAAAAATCGTGCCATATATGGTAAATTCGATGTAGTTAGACAATTAGTTTCTGCATGTTATCCCCAGGATACAACAGCCCAGCCACCTTTGCTGATTATCCTTGTGAGCCTACACTGCTCATTGGATATAAGCTTTCTATAGTACTTTCTTTTTCCCAGAAAATTTAGTAAAGGTAAAATATTTTTGTGAATAGTAAGAAGCAATAGATGGTAAGTGTTTAGAACAATAAAAATTGTTTTTTTTTGAAAGTCTATAGCTTTGTAATTCAAAAATAATGTGTTTTTTTTTTTTTTTTTTTTCTTTCCATATATATATAGAGTCGGACCTATAACTTGTCCTTAGCCAAAGAATCAAAGGGTTTGATATTAATTAAATGGCCATAAAGTTATTGAAATTAATATATATATATATATATAATCAATAGCTTTCTTTATAAATATATATATATATATATATATATTTTTAATATAATATAATATAAACCGGATATCAAAAGGTTGTCTTTCCCAAACTTTGTACGTTGAGAACAAAAAGAAAGGGGCGTAATGCTGTGAATTTAATGGCCCATTATCACAATACCTTTTTGAAAGTTTCTGAATATATATTACAAAAAATTGCTAGTTGTTTTGATCACTTTCCACTAAACCAAATAGTAAATACTTGTGTATATATGGTAACTTATTATAACATAAAATAATTCAGTAATAACTGTACATTTAAGTGCTGAAAAATCTTCCACATACGACATTATATGTTATATTCAAATAAGAACGTTTGAATACAAAACATTTAGAATGGAAAGTATATATTTGTAATAAAACCAAACATGCTAGTAATTATGGTATTAGTATCACGTTAACGTTCAGAAATTTCCTAATCAAAACTGATAGTGAACAAAAAACTAACCTATCTCCAAATCATCCGTCAAGTCATCCAAGGAAGGATCATCCACCCATAATATTGTACATCTAGGGTCATAATGAAGGTTTAGTTTATAAGTGCCTTCGAAGAGGTCATCCAAGACCAGAAGGGTCGTCCAAGACTAGAAGGGTAGTCCAAAACCAGAAAGGTCATCCAAGACCAGAAGGGTCGTCTAGGACCAGAAGGGTCGTCTAGAGCTCACGAAGTGACTTGGACAACCACCCAACACTTATAGATTTTCAAAGTGAATTTCTACCCAAAGTTTATAATTCTAACCACATTCTACTATTCTGAAGTGGGTGTGAATTCCTTATTCTTCACCCTAACTTCCCACTAAGTTCTTAACTTCTCATAACAGTTATAGAAGTTAAGTCTGAATCTTCTAACTTCCAACCACGTTAGGAAAGTTACCAAACAAGTAACCACTCCAAAACTCACTATAAAAAGACTCAGCCATATCAATGCAAGGTAAGTTTCCACCACTCCTGTAGTTGGAATTCTTAAGTTCTAAAGAGAAAACTAACTTAAGCATTGGAGGGTTCTTAGCCGGTTTACCCCGGTCACCTTTGATCTTGTGTTTCTTTCTTTTCAGGTCTTCTAGACAACCTCAAGCCCATTGAAGCTCGTAGCATTCAACTTACTGATTTTCTATGCATAATCAAAAACCATTGACAATAGCTATTCAAATTTTGAATTATATTTGAATTTCAAAATTTAGAAATCAACATATCTAACATTAAGAGATAATTGATTTCCTCAATTCACATAAGTGAGTATTAAAATAAATATAATATTTTTTATAAAAATATCCAATATAAAAACGTGTGATGAAATATTTCTTGACTAGGCACATTATGTTGACAAAATATTGGAAAAATATAATTTTCATAATCACAAAAGTGTAGCTACTACTTTTGATTCTAGTGTTCATTTATTTCCTATGAATAATGATGATGAGATTTTTAATCAAAAGGCTTATGTTAGCATCATTGGTAATTTGCATTATGCTACTGATTATACTAGACCTGACATTGCATATGCAGTAGGAGTGCTTAGCAGATTTAATAGCAAGCCTAATAGGGATTATTGGCTAGCTATTGAGCAAGTCATGAGATATTTAATTGGTACCAAAAGCTATGGCTTATTTTATAAAAAATATCGTGCCGTGATTGAAGCTTTCAGTGATGCCGATTGGAATACTTTGTCAGGTGATTCTCTCTCTACCATTGGTTACATTTTTACTTTAGGTAGTGGTGTTATTTGTTGGAAATCTATAAAAGTAAACAATAATTGTTAATTCAATAATGGAAGCTGAATTAATAGCATTAGCTTCAACTAGTGAAGAGGCAAATTGACTTAGAGATTTGTTATATGAAGTTCTACTTTGGGAAAAACCAATTCCACCTATATTAATTCATTGTGATAGCACTACCAACTTGCTTACTTCTAAGTGCAGGCGATCGTAGCAATATAATTCTCGGAGTACCAAGATGGAACCACAAGGAGAGAGGTAAATTCAAAAACAATGTAATAAAAAACTTTTGGTGAAGATGAAGAATAACTTTTGCCTGGTGATTGTTAACAAGAATAATAATAAAAACTTATTTAAATCAATAATGTAAATATTAGGGCATCAGAGTGTTTCCCTATATCAATATGAAATTATTTGTGATCTAAGAAAATATATATTTCATAATTAATTGTTCTTATACAATTAAAAACTTATGATTCAGTTGAACTGATACAATTCAAGAACGCATGATAACCTGGATTAAAATACAGTTAGAATAGTTTTCAGAAAAATCCATTCACTTTAAAATGTGATTTCTATTTGAAACTATTAGAAATTCATCTAAACAATAAGAAAAACATGATTGAACTTATTGAAAGCATGTAAAAACTAATACTTCTAAAGAAATATAATTGAATAATCAAATATGTTATTGTCTAAAATCTTAGAAAGAATCACATTGAATATTCATATCGTATATAAAAAACATAACCCCTAGCCCTAGCAAGAGTTTAGGCTTTCATTAAAGAAAGAAAAATACAAGGTTTTTTCTACCAAATTCATTTTACACAGCCTTCCTTCAAAACCCTAATGTAAAAGTGTCCAAAGAAAATAAAACTTTTTCTATTTTAATTTTTGTCCAGTTTATAGCAGTAACTTGTGAGTTAATTTCAACCTTCAAATTTCGAAGAACTCAAAACTAGAAAGTTGTAGATATTTAAGTCACAGTTTCAACCCATCTGGCCTTGTGTCAATTTGCCAAAAATACTGATCAGTGCTCAAATCTTAATTTTCCTTTTCAGGTTTTGGCTCTTTGATTCCTTTTCTTATTTAAAGCTTCCAAACGTGGTAGACGACCTAAGCACTCCAGCTGCACCTCCTTAGACATTTAAGTATGGTCCTTTAGCTCTTCTCTAATTCTAGTTTGGCCTCCATTCTCTCACAGACTCCTGTAAACTCATCTTTTTCATATGATTTCCTAAAAGTACAAAATTACACTCAATGAATGACATCTTATTCAATAAATAATGTAAAGATAAATAATAGGGAATGATGATGCATAGAAAATCAGTAGGCCAAATGTTCCAGGCTTCAATGAACTAGTGATTGCTTGGAAGGCCTGAAAAGAAATAGACACAAGATCAAAGGAGACTGAGGTGGACCGGCCAAAAACCCTCCTATGCTGAAGTTAGTTTTTTCTCTAGGATTCAGGAATTCCAAACTTTTAGGAGTAGTGAAAACTTACTTTCATTTGATGTGGATTAGTCCTTATATAGTGAATTCTTGAAGCAATTACTTGTCTAGTGACTTCCCAAATATTTGTGGAAGTTAGAAAGTTCAGACTTAACTTCCATTACCACTATAGAAGTTAGAATGTTCAATCTTATCCTTTACAGCTGCCTTTGGAAGTTGAGTGCTTAGTAACAATGAACAAGGATTCGGTAACACGTGGCTCGAATTACAAGTTCCCACGCGTTGGGGGGTTGTCTAGGTGCTTTTCCGCATAGACAACCCTCATGTCCATGGACGATCGTCTTAATATAGATGGCCTTCTTATGTCAGGATGACCTTTCTACTCAAGACAATTCTTGTGGATGAATTGGAGTGGCCTTATGTTAAGATGACCTTTCTGCTCTGGACGACTCTTATGGACGAATTGAAGTTGGTTTATTTTTGTCTACCATTAGGGACTAATACAAATCATGGCTTAATTATACAAATTAAGCATAGTAATAAGGGGATGACATCCACATAAATATATAACACGTATACATTTTAAGGCGTTATCACTGCCGTAATTGGTAAAGTTAAAAACCGTTATTACAACGGTAAATCTAGACCTATAAGAAGAAAATCACAGTATTGTGCGATCTTATTTGAGTAGTGGCATCATAACTATGGATTATATTAAATCTAATGATAATCTTGCATATCCATTTACGAAGGCCTTGGCAAAATATGAGGTCTGGAATACATCAAGCAGGATGGGACTAAAGTTCATAGATTCATGAGTCATGTATGAGGATACCCAACCCAAGGACTAAAGATCTTGAGAATTGGGTTCAATGGGAAAAACGAACCATACGATGGTCGTAAGAAATGCACTATTTATTTCTTTAATTATTTATTTTGTAAATAATTTTTTAATTATTCATCCCTATGATGTAAGTGCATTTATCCTATAATGTGGAGAGGTTGAGTAAAAACTCTTAATGAAATTTGTAGCTTGTATGAGTGGTGTGTCAGAATTACAAGAGCACCCTTAACAAAATTTCACCTATGTGAGTGTGGAGGTGAGGCCGCTTCCTATGAGATTTGGACTAAATTTCAAATACACTCATGAAATTGGAATCCGCACACAACCGTAAAGTGCTAGCTACAAAATCTCATGTCAACACTTGGGCTGTTATGTGTAAGCAGTGATGCTTAATTTTCCCAAAACATTCCTAGTTCAAGTCAGAGACCAATATGACTCTAGAGTTAAGATTATTGTTTTACTAAGTGAAGGTTCAATGCAGAGCGCACCTTCATGATGCGTAATGACCCGTCTTTGCCTAGTAATCTCTCTTTTATTAAAACTTTTAATATTAAAATGAGTGGGGGATTGTTGGAGCATTTTGCTATTGATTAATTAAAATTGATTTATATTACAACATAAATATAAAGTGTGGGAGTTAACATGGAAGATGAAGAGTTAGTGAAAATATTTAATCCCACGTTGAAAATGAGAGGATTATTATTTTTTAAATGTGGTGATTAACGGATTAATATGAATTTACTCAAATATTAGACTAGATACATGCGCAAAATGGAGGACGTGTCAAAAATGCCTCTTGGATCACACTACTTGACAGCTCATTCTGAATAATTATCATGTCCGTTAGTGAGTAAATAGCCAGAATTAATACTCCATTTTTATGATGGAAAATGAAGAGCCATTAACCCACTTAATGGACTATCCATTTAGGCCTTTTCCTTCTTCAGAAACTCCTTATTTCACCTTTAATTGTGTAACTCTAACTCATCAGATAAATATTCATCAATTAATCTTGTAACACCCATTATATCAGAATAATGAACCTAATTAATCAGATTAATATAGATAATAATTTCATGAGACCCATTAAGCCTATAAATAGACTCTTTCAAACTCATTCCAATTTACACCCAAAAAAATCCAACAAATGCAAGCATTCTTATACACTAAAAAATAGAGAGGTTCTAGACAAAGAAGGGTGTTTCTTTCTTGTCGAGCTTTAGGTTTGAATACTTTGTGCAGAAGTTATTCTAGTCATACGGCACTTGTTGGGCTGTTGTATCCTAGGGGAGACAAGATAGAGAAGGCCTGCACTGGTTACAAAGCATAGCCAACCAAGAGCTTAAATCTCTTTAAAGAGAGTGAGTGTTGTGCCTTAGTTCAAATAATGTTGTGTATTCTCTAATCTTAAATTAATAATATTCAGAAGTATTATTCAATTTCTCTTTGTGTTATTTCTATTATTATTATGTTTGCACCAATAAATATATATATATATATATATATATATTAATAATTTGATAATTAAAAATAGAAAGATTTGAAACTTGGACGTCTCTATTAAAAATAGAAGGAGGTGCCAATAAGTAATTATTATTTTTGGTTGAGAAAATGCCCAAGCTAATCAAACATTAAATTTTAGGTGAAAATGGCCAAATACCATCATTTTTCAAAATTTATAGCAAAAAAGCACTGTTTCGAAAATTATTAGGGATATACTACTTTTCTAGTACTCGAGTTTTTTAAACTCGAGTACTAAATGGTACTCGAGTTCCTAGAAGTTTTGCCACCATGACATCGCTACTTGGAATTTGTGCAATTAAAAAAAATTATGTGGTACTTGAGCTTGGTAAACTCGAGTTTCATGCAACACAATACTCGAGCATACTAGGCTCGAGTAATTTATAAATAAAATGTTTATGTTTATTTTTTTTGTGAGGTACTCGAGCTCACCAAGCTTGAGTTCCTTGTAATATGGAACTCGATTTTTGGTAAACTCGAGTTCCTTATAAACTTTTTTTTTTTTTTTTTTTGCATAATTAACAAATTAACATAAACATAAGTAATTTTTTTTATGTTTTTATTTATTTAAATAGAAGCATTGTAAAATATAGAGATTTCAATTTCAAAATACGAATTTTTAGGCCACTCATACATCTTGTTCATTCATTTTTAACACACTCATCAATTTCTTACTTCTCGGAAGTGTTATAGTCAAATTGGTTAAAATATTGGGGTTACAATGAGAAATTAAAACAATATGTAAAAGAAAAATATCACTCTATTTTTAGGCATGGACACACCGAAAGAAGTTTAAACGACATAAATTGTTCACCATATTAACATAAAACACGATTTCACTAGGTGTTTTATGAGAAAACAATAAATAATTTATGCAGTGAACAGAGAATAATTTATGTAGAAAATAGAGTGAACAATTTTTTAAATGATGCTGAACAAAAAATAATTTTATGTAGAATGCTAAAAACAGTTTATGCACACAATAGTGAACAATTTTTATGAGAAAATAATGAACAATTTTAATTAATGTAGAAAACAGATTTTATTAATGTAGAAACAAATTTTATCAATGCAGAAAAATAGATTCGATTATTGTGAATTCAAACATGAAAAAATATTCAGATTTAACTTTTAAATTTAGAAAACACGATTCACTAGGCGTTTTATGTTAAAACAGTGAAAAATTTATGTCGCTTAAACTTCTTTTGGTGTACCCATGCCTAAAAATGGAGTGAGATTTTGTCTTTTACATATTGTTCTAATTTCTCATTATAACCCCAATATTTTAACCAATTTGACCATAACGCTTCCAAGAAGTAAGAAATTGATGAGTGTGTTAAAAATGAATGAACAAGGAGTATGAGTGGCCTAAAAATTCGTATTTTGAAATTAAAATCTCTATATTTTACAATGCTTCTATTTAAAAAAAGTACTTATGTCTATGTTTATGTTTATTTGTCGATTATCCAAAAAAAAAAAGTTTATAAGTTCCATATTACAAGGAACTGGAGCTCAAGTACCTCACAAAAAAAAAAAAAACATAAGCATTTTATTTATAAAGTATTCGAGCTTGGTATGCTCGAGTATTGTGTTGCTTGGACTTGAGTTTACCAAGCTTGAGTACCACATAATTTTTTTTAATTGCACAAATTTCAGGTCAGTTGTGCCACGGTGGCAAAATTCCTAAGAACTGGAGTTTCTTAAACTCGAGTACTAAAAAAGTGTTATATCTCTAATAATTTTCGAAACAGTATTTTTTTGCTACAAATTTTAAAAAATAATGGCATTTGGCCATTTTCACCTTAAATTCTGTCTACGTTTTGTTGTTAAATTTTCGAAAATCGGCCAATACTTTAGCCCATAATGTTACTAGTTGGACCTTTTCTTGTCAGTCCATTGGGCCAATTCCTATATCCCATCTCTCGGTTTGGGTTGTAAATTGAAACTTTTTTTTTTTTTTTTTCTTTTGGGGTGTGTGCGATAAAGTAGTTTATTAAAAAAAAAAAAAGCTCCAATTAACCGAATCTAGCAACTTCTGGGGGATCCAGCTTGGTTTGACAATGTAGCGTACACATGTTCATCGTTCTCCAAAGAGACGTTGCACCATTTCCAGCCATTCCTTTTAAACTTCCCTAATTGTTCCTTCTTGGAATCTCAGTCGTCAGTTTACAAAAACCCCATATTACACACGTACTTTTTGGAGTCTCTTACTCATTCTGTTTGGCAAATTATTTAGGGAAAAAAAAAAAAAAAAAACGAAAATGTGGAGCAAAAGTTGCAACTGGCAAATCATTAGGCAATTGGATTTGAAAACTTGCGGGACAAGAATATTTCAAAGATGGATGTCAAGTAGAAGTAATAAATTTGCGGCGCTTTGGGGAAACGGAGACTACGGGAGACTTGGGCATGGTGGGTTGGAGTCTCAGTGGAGACCTGCTATTTGCTCTGCGTTTCGAGACCAAAGCCTTAGAGCCATCTCTTGTGGCGGTGCTCACACTCTCTTCTTAACAGGTTTCTCCCATTTCTCTCAATTGCTTTTTTAATTTACCCATTTTCTAGCTTATATATAGATATCTGTTTGAATGCGTTGGTTTATGGTGATTGCGTTTTGCAATTTATGTGCATTTCCTCTCGGGCATATGAGGATAAACTGCTTAGTCCCTCAGGGGTGAAAAGCCCTGGATTACCCAGTAACTGGTTTTGGCAGGCGGGGTCAGTTGACAGGTTGATTAATAGTGAGGATTGTTATTCAGTATAATGTGAGTGAAGTTCTCCTAAGTAATAAAGATAAAAATAAATAAAAATTATGTGCATTGCAATACTTTATAAGGTCTCTCATGGCCCGATCATCATTATAACAACCCGCTACGTCTCCGGGATAAGTGCAAGGAGGATGTATAGCGGATATGGAAGAGGTTTGCTTTAACTTTCGATTTGCCAATAGGATATGGTCAAGAAATTTTTTGAAGTTGATGGAAACTCTATTATTATGATAACTAAGTTGTAACTGGTGGGCGTGATAACATTCAACAATAGTGACTGATGACAAGGTGGTCTTACCTAGGTATGATCATCTCGGCTTTCATACTGAGTGTTATTAATGTGCATTACAATGCTGAGAATTTCTGGTTTGTAGAATTTCTCTCTGTTGTTGGTGCTTGTAGCCTTAAGCCTTGTACTTTATCTGGCATAAACTTTTGATGATTGTAATCCAATACATTGGTGATGGATTGTGAAGAATGTCAGCTGTGTGTGGGAAGAGGCTTACGAATTATCATCCTTCTTTGGCAGAATCTGGGCGCGTTTTTGCCACCGGTCTTAATGATTTTGGACAGCTTGGCATATCAGAGAATAAAAGCTACTCACTTGTATGATGTCTTGACCTTTTTGCCTAGCTGTTTAATGTTTTTTCTTTCCAGCATTTATTAAATGGGTGTAACAATAATTATTATAAACTGTTCTACACTTGTTTCTAATTGTTTGTATTCTTCTTATCAGTTTTTTTTTTTTTTTAAACTAAATTTTATTTTATAATCTCTTCTTATCAGTTGTTTGGTTCTGTTCTGTACTTATTTATTACATGTAAGCATTAGGTATCTTGCAGTTTATATTGATGAATATCATTAAGGATTTGTTGTTATTAAATGTATAAAAACTTTGACTTGGGGCCTAAGAAGGGGTGAATTGTTATTAAAAATCTAGGGTTTAATTTTAAAACCCTAAACTGTAGGGAGATGTAATTTTCCGCGGGAGTAATATGAAAAGCCATTATGGATATGAAGTTTTTGGGCAAACAAAGGGTAAAATTATTGTAATTCTAACCATAGATGACCTTAGAGCATTCTAACTACTAATTAAGCAACTAATAATAAGCTGTGAATTAGCCTATCACCGTTTTACCATGTTCAAGGGTAAGTAGCATACTGATTTCACATCCCTTTGTGTATACCAGTTTGACCTGCCATCTAGCTAACCTAAAATTAGAAGGTGCTTGTTGCACCAGTAAGCTGAGGTTATTTTAACATATTTTCATTCATTTAGCTCAAGTAGAATCTCTCTCTAACCCTGTAGTGCATCTAGTCTGTCTATTTGAATTTACATGCGTATCTTCAAGTGGTAAATTTCTGATCTTGTTGCAATAAATAATAATAATAAAATGTTTTAGTGTTTCCTGGCATTGGGTGCTTAGTTATGCAGCCTATAAAGTTTTCTTGATAATAATTTACCTTTTTTTCTTGTTCCAGGGGCCAGTTGAGGTTTCTGGGCTTCAGAAGGAAATTGCACTGATTTCTGCTGGTTATTATCACTCTTGTGCTATTACAGGTATGGGGTTAGGAATGTATTCGTGCAGAATTTCTTGAATATCCTTTTTTTTCCTTTTCTAAATGATGTATTAAAATAAAATTGAAACTTCCCTTTGAATTATTTATATATTTTTCAATTTCTACAAGAAGTATATCATATAATTGACAGTAGATGAATTATCACCAAAGCCAAGATGTGAGGAGTTTTTGGATGACTTTTATGCTTTTTTTTTTTTTTTTTCTGTGGGTGGGGGGGGGGGGGGGGGGGGAGGGGATAAATAGGGATTTTATTATGAAGCTCCCTCATGCATAAAAATAACACAAGGTAGCCTAAAAATATATATCAAAGATTACAAGCAAACGAAAGTGATTCGGTGAAATTTGTAATAGTAGCACTATCACTAAGACCTATGATAATTGCCCATTCACAGAGCAGTATAAAAAAAGACTGCTTCAGTTGAAACTCCGATATTTTCACATCTTCAACAGGTTGATAGTTTTGCTCCCTCCACAACAGACACAGCACAAGGGAGCTAAATTCCACACAGCAGAAGAACTGTTCTTTTTTTTTTTTTTTTTTTTTTTGATAGGTAATAAAACTTCTTATTCAAAAAAATTGAGCATCATGTTCACGATGGTGAACATTCTTATCAAGAAAAATTACAGCAGGTAAAGATTCAATCTAAAATTACAGCAGAACTGTACCAAGCCAATTTCTCCAACCAGCCAGTAAGTCAGCCACTTTCTTTGGCATCACCCAATAAACTCCAGAAAGCCCATCATAAAAAACATAGCTCCACATTGCATTTGCAAATGAAATGAAATAGAAAATGATCCACCATTTCCCCACTCTACCTACATAAGCAACACAATCTAATAATATGATTCCTCTTATTCTAAGATTATCATTAGTCAGTAATTTTCCCCATTCTGCTGACCACATGAAAAAGCAGCCCTCTTCAGAGCTTTGGCACACCAAATCCCTCTCCATGGAAACAGATCTCCCATAGGGCATGCAACACCCCACAGTAAGATCTAAAATCAAGCACCCCAGTGCCACGCAAGTTCCTTCTCATACTATTAGAACCTGTGTTCCATAGCATCTTGGAATACAGTAATCCATGAATCCAAATCCCAATCATTAAACAGTCTATAGAACTGAATATTCCAATGCTTCTAACCCCCACTAGATTGACATTCAAAATAAGAGGACACAAATGCATCCGGATCAGCTGCTAACAAGAAGAAATGCACCTTATCTCCAATCCCCACACCAAATCATACATTACTAACGAAATGGTCCCACTTGGCTCAAACCCCCTTACATAAGCTACAACCATGTGTTGCGCATCAGCTTTGTTATCTAGTGGCCACCTTCCACCCCATACTTCAATGCAATAACCCATCTCCACATTGCTCAAAATGCCACAATCATTCCCCTAATAGAGCTCTATTTGAAATTTCCCAATTGGTGCACTCCCAAACCCGGGCATGCAATTGAGGAACATACTGTGTTCCAATCCATAAGATGAAACTTAACCACATTCCTCAACCCATTCCATAGAAAGTTCCTTTGCAGCTCCACTAATCTATTTGACTCGTGAGATGGTATGGCAAACAAAGACAGTATGGAGACTCGACAACATACTCTTCATTAGCGTCGTCCTTCCTCCTTTGGAAAGATATTATATTTCCATCCCAACAATTATTGCAACCATTCCCCTAATAGAGCTCTATTGAAAGTTCCCAATTGGTGCACTCCCAAACCCAGGCATGCAATTGAGGAACATACTGTGTTCCAATCCATAAGATGAAACTTAACCACATCCCTCAACCCATTTCATAGAAAGTTCCTATGCAGCTCCACTAATCTATTCGACTCATGAGACGGAATGGCAAACAAAGTAAGTAAGGAGACTCAACAATATACTCTTCATTAGCGTCGTCCTTCCTCCTTTGGGAAGATATTATTTTTCCATCCCAACAATTATTGCTCCATCTTGACAATAGGATTCCACATTGCTTTCACCTTGAAAGACAAACCCAAAGGCGTATCCAAATTCTTGACTGGCAAACTCCCAACTTTACAACAAAGGATATCAACCAACATTTCTATACTTCCAACGTCACCTATGAGGACTACTTCACTCATACTTAGATTAACTTTCAATCCAGTTACTGCCTTAAAGCAAGTCAGAAACATTCTTACATAAAGGAGTGGCTCATTCTTTGTGTCACATATTAGAATCGTATCATCAGCTAACAACATATGAGAGATCTTCAACCCATCTACTTAACCATTGCCAACACTAAACCCAGAGATGTAACCCAGGGCTTCTGTCTTATTCAACATCTTACTTAAGGCCTCCATCACAAGAATGAATGACAAGGCCGAGAGAGGATCACCTTGCCTTAAGGCCCTTTTGTGCTATTAAAAAAAACTTGTGGGAGAGCTATTTTCTAGGACAGAAGACTGAACTATAGTAATGCATGATTCTATCCAGCTCCTCCATTTTACACCAAACCCCATTCTTCCAAACAAGTACGGTAATGCTTCCCCATCCACATGTTCTGATGTTCATTAGCCATTACGATGTCTAAATTACATGTCAATCCCGATACCATGCTCATGATCCTACTGTCAAGACAATCATTAGCAATAATTACTGAGTCCAGATTCTGCCTTCCTCTTACAAAAGTATTCAGTGTTTCAGACATTAGCTTCTTCAACACTACTTTCAGCATGTTTGTCAACACTTTAGCTACCAATTTACAAATATTTCATATGAGGCTAATAGGTCTGAAATCTGGAATATTCAAAAGATTAATCTTTTTAGAGAATGATGCAATAAAAGAAACATTGAGATTTTTTTCAAACCTACAAGAACCATGAAATTCTTTTTAAAAAGGCCATAACATCACCTTGAAGTGCCCCTCAGTAGTGTTGGAAAAATGCCATTGTAAAACCGTTTGGTCCTAGGGCTTTATCACCATTCAGCTACTGCAAGGCATGCACTACCTCCTCCCTATCAAATTCCCTCTCCAACTACTTCTTTTTCAACCCCTCAATTGCAGGAAATTCCAAACTATCCACCGTTGGTCTCCTGGTCTCTGGCTCATTAAATACCCACTAGAAGCCATCCTCCATATTCTTCTGTAAACAAGGTACAGAAAACCTTTCCACTGAAGCCTTGATTTTCTCCAAACACTCCCCTATCTCACATCATCAAAATACGCCGCCTGCAATTTAAAAGGGCTGCCCAAAAGACATCTGATAATATACTGCTTCATTTTATCAATTTTTTTCTCCTGTAAGAATACTAGGTTCCCTTTCCACTCCTTAAGCACGTTCTTCACCACTGGTCTCTTGTTGGGGTTATTCAAATTCAACCCTCGCACATTCCGGATAATAATACCCAGCTTCATAGAGACAACTGTAGCAACCCCCACCTATGCCTACCAGCCCCTGTCCCCACCTCTTGTTCCTTGTAATTCACCGTAAAATAAATGCAAGATTTTTTTGTCTACATTAATCTTTTGGGTGTTGGGTTAGCAGTGTTCCTATTGGAACTCCTCACCAGATTTCCCCATTTCATTTCTACTGCATCCCCTACTGTAGGTAAACAGTCTTTATACAGGATTTTGCATTTTGTAACTAAACACGTACACACACACATATATTGGGGCAAAACTTAGATACAGTACCTTAGGTACCCCCTTTTAAAATTTATCCATTTGTCTTATTAAAATAACTTAGCTAACGGTATTAACACCTTCTCACTCTCATCTCAAACTTGAAGATCTCTCCACCGCTGGATCTCCATGGCTGCTGTCAAGAACGGCCACAGCAGGCCACTCTCATGGTCTCTTTTGGGTTCACTCTTCTTGCTAAAGTCTAGCCTAGGCCCCCAAGGCTGAGAGCCTAAAACCCATGAGCCCTGCCACCATTGGAAGCACACCAGTGACGCGGTGGCCGCCGATCATCGTCCTCCTCCTCCTCTTCTCTTTCTTTGTTTGTTCTTTAATTTTCCTTTAATTTTTCTTTTCTCCTCTCCTTGTTTGATTTTATGTGGCTTTGGGGATTGGGTTTGTTTTGGTTGTTAAGACATGATTTTGGTTAGATTCCAAACACGGGGTTTTGGGTATGGTCATTTGTATATCTGTGAGTACATGAAACTGTTCACTGTCCGTCCAAGTTCTCTGCTTCTCTAACTGTCCCTAGCTGCAGACTAGAAGCAACAAACCTTTAGGTGACAACGCAATGCACATAATTAAGCCAGCCTTTTCGTTCTTCTAAAATCTTGATTTCTTTAAAATTTTAGAAGTCTGAGAGATTGAAAAGCTAAAGAGGTTGGGTTTTCTTGTGGGTTCTCTAACATCTTGGGGAAACTGAAAACAAAAGTGAAAAGAAAGAGACAGATAAACAGACTGTGTTAACACTGTTCATTGAGTTATTTATTGAGACAAGTAGCTAAATTTTAAAAGGGATACCTAACGTACTGTTTCTATGTTTTGCTCCATATATATATATATATATATTTAAAATTGATTTATTTTTAGGGGGTTGGGTTTAATTATTAAGCTCAGGTAAGTTCCAGGTGCAAATATTTCTTTAGTTTGACACATATCTGAAACTAATAAATTTTTATTTGATCCATAACTCATAATTTTCATCACAGAAGATATAGAGCTCGTGATATTTTTTCTTTTTGATTCTTTTCTCTGTCAGTGTATCTTGTAAGTGACTGCATTCTTCTTTTCCATTGTGATCTGTTGCGTTTCTTGTAGTGGATGGAGAACTCTACATGTGGGGGAAAAACTCCAATGGGCAACTTGGCCTTGGAAAAAGTAACAACTAAACCTCTTCTTTTCTGGTATAAGTGATATTACTTAATAATGGAACTTGTCATTATTCAGCACTCTTTGCTGCATTAATTGTTTAGGCACACAGAAATTGAGAGGTACTTGTTTGAATTAACACATATATTGTACTGATATGCAGGGTCAGCAGAAGTAGTCCCTCTACCAACCAAGGTAGACTGCTTGGATGGAATCACAATAAAAATGGTAGCTCTGGGGTCAGAGCACTCCATGGCTGTTACTGGTATGGGGAAAAAATAAACAATTTTAGAAGCCTTGATTCTGTTTTAAGCCCTATTTCTGTCTTTAATGAAAACCCGGGTTGGGGTTGCCATTCCCAAAGTTGTTATTCCCGATAAAATGTATTTGCACGACAACCTCAAAAAATGTGAAATTACATTTCTTTCCTTTTTCCATTCTCATATGTAGGTGATCTCAGAAATGAAGATGAGAATTAAAACCCATACCATTCCTTTGTTATCACTGTTACTCTCATCAACTCATCACAAATACTGGCATCACCAGTCACCTCTGGCCACAGAAATGTACCCAAGCATTCACATGCCATCTTTGCATAAGGTTAAAAAAATTAAACAATTCCACAGCAAAGTGTAGATAGGTATTTTATCAAGCAGCATTTTTGCGTACCCAAATGGTTTTTGATGAAGTTGCAGGAGGTTTAGATTCTATTTGGAGTGTTTTTTAACAACTCTTGGAAGTATGATTCAATATTCCAGCAAAGCCCAAAAACATGTTTGTAGCTCACCAAAATCAATCCTTCTTCGTATTTGAAAGAAAATAAAAACGGTTACATGGGTTGGATCTGAAAGTTACTGGCTGTAATCTTTGATGGCCAAGAGGTGGTACTTGTGGAATAGTAGTGTCCTTGTTATTTCTGGTTGGTTTTTGTTGGGTCATGGCAATGATGATGTGTGAGAGTTTGTGGAAATAGGGATGACAATTTCAATCCAACCGCCCTGCCCTATAAAGATGATGGGCCTGGGAAGGAGTGAAATCTTTGCCCTAACTATCGGTGCAGTACTGGGTTCAACGATGGGTGTTGGTCAATGATGGGTGATGTTAATGAATAGAGTGGAAGTGGCTTGAGAGAAGGGTGAAAAGATTTTTCTTTTTTCTTTTCTTCCTGATTTTTTTTCCACTAAAATTTTTTGTTTTATGGGTATGGGAACCAAATTATTTTGGGTATTTATTAGGAAATGGGAATGGATTTTGTGCATATTTAACAAGGGGAGTAGATCTTGTGGGAAAGTGAGATCCCACTTCCCTATTCCCATACCCATTGAACAAATTCAAGCTTATTGTGTGATTTTTTTCTATTTATGGATAAGTTATGCTTGTGTAAATCTTTGTTTCATCTTGGTCCTTATTTATTTTCTCCACCAGATAGCGGTGAGGCTTTAAGTTGGGGGATTGGAGATTCTGGACAACTTGGCCATGACCATGACTCAAGCATTTTAGGGTTCTTCAAAAGCACCAGGTTGAATTTTCATTCATTCTTTCTTCTAGAGCAATAGTGTTTCATAAGTACTATGTTTTTGAAAAGAGTAAGAATGAAAGTTAAAAGAAGAACTCAAGTAACAGTGAGGTGCTATAGTATATGGCATATATGTACTTTTGTTGTTCAGTCTGAGTTCTTCGATGATGCTTTGTTTTAATTAATATAAGGATCAATTACATATTTGGTTAACCTTTAAGCTGTGTGTGAATTTAGTCCTTGACCTTTCAAATGTGTCAATTTGGTCCCTCACCTCTCTCCCTGTGACCCCCCTACCCCTCTCCCTTCCCCCACCACCTCTCCCCCTTCCACCACCATCACTGCCTCTTCCATTTTCATTCCCACCTTACCCCCCCTTCTCCTTCCCAGCCTTGCCACCCCAATTTCCTTACGCCCATTTCTTTAGGCCGAATCGTTTTGGCCAATCCCAACAACTATGTCCTATCTCCACAACTGTTAAAAACATTCACCACCTTTCAGACACTAACCTGCCACCACCCCCACCAATGCCTCAGTATCCAACCACTCATCACCCCTATCTACAAAGCTTCCTACTCATTCTCTACCCCACGCTGCTAAGCCTTTTCCTAAACCTGAGGTGCTTAAGGGGAAATCACATGTTTTTTGGATAGGTTCAAAAACTTTTTCTTTGGTTTTTGAAGGTGGCAGATTTGATACTTTTTACATTACAGAACGTTGGGGTATCTTTCATGGTTCTATTCGTATGGATCGTTTGGGCTTGGACTGCATTATTGCATGCTTATCTGAATTAAGTCAGTGGGATTTTAGGAAAAAACATTTTTACAAATGTTTTAGGGAGAGCTCTAAGAATTTGGAGATTACCAGTAGATCAAATAAGGGTGGCTTGTTTGTGGAAATCTCTGAATATTGTCATGGAACAAGACGGGGCTGCTTGCGAGTTCCAGAGGGTGTTAAGAAGGCTGGTTGGGCTCTTCTTCATTTGCATTTACGTGAGTGTTTCTTGGGGAAAACTACTTCTAGGCTGGGGAAAGAGGCAGTGGCTGGTGGCTGGTGGCGGGGTGAGCTTTAATTCCACCGGCAATCTAAAGCCTGAAGGTTGGCAAAATATTAATGAGCAAAACACAGAATCAGGAAGAGGTTTAAATTTTGAGAAGCAGTTTCCAAAATTAACCAGTAAGTTCAGGGAAGTTACCCCAACGTTCTTTAATTACACGAACTTAAAAAATAGATTTACACATCATATCTTTTAATTAATTCATCATTTATCTTAAAAAAAATTTAAAACTCCATACTCTCCCTTCTCTCTCGCCATTTCACATTTGCTCTTTCCCCTAGACCTTTTTGCCATTAGAGCCTATTTGTACAAGCAATGGAGACAGCTGGAGGTATATGATAACCAAAATTGCCTTTGTCAAGAAACCCAAAGTGTTCTTGGTTGTAACAAACCAAATTTACTTCAGGCAAAAAAGAAGATGATTCAAACCTAAATGAATGAACTAGTGTTCTTGGCAACCCTAACAAAAACGCAAAAAAAAAAAAAAAAAAAGACACCATAATCAATAAAAAGCTAGGTTGCACCGACATGCCATTTTTGGCAAAAAACCGATGTCGGACACTGATACTGGTAAGACTCACTGAACTCCGATGTCCGACACGGCGTGGACACACAAGCAGTGAAAAAACAAAAAATCACAGATTTGGACAGACAGACAAATCATTACCGTTGATTTTGTGATATACTCTAAAACAAAAAAGCTTGAGTCTGAGAAGTAAGAAGTGAGAAATCAGAAACCCACAGCCCAACCCTCTGGTCCCTCCCTCTGCCCGCTGCCCTCTATCCCTTGCCGGTGCTAGATCGGGCCGATCGGTGAGCTCCATAGACAGTCGCCGTGCCCTCTGTCCCTTCCGATCTCTCTCTCTCTCTCGGCGTGGACAGGTCCGATCTTCTCTTCCCTCTCTCTCCTGGCTTGGACAGGTCCGACCTTCTCTTCTCTCTTTGTTTTGTGATTTCTCTTCCTTTTTTTTTCATTCTTTTATCTGCTTTGGGTGTACTATGGTGTGTTACTTATAAATTATAAGTAACATGCCACAATACACCCAAAGTGTTTTTTTTTTAATCCCACTCTCACTGTGTTATATTGTGTGTGTATATATATATATATATTTGTTTCTTTACTCAGCATTTTGCCTTATAAATTATAATGTTTATTATGAATTTAGTGATTTTTGTTTTTGTTTGTCCTGCTATAATTTTATTTAGCTTGTTTGTTTTTTATGTTTTTAGTTTGATGTTGAATGTAGCCTATTTACACTTTTGGTTTGTACTCTAAACACTTTGTATATTATTGTACTACTTTGGGTGTTAGTTTACTTATTTGTAGTTTTTACATAATTTAAATTCTAGACATAAACGTATTTTATGTCTAAAAATATTAAAAAATATGCCTAAATATAAAATTTAATTAATTATTTAATTTTCGTACCCACGTCATGTCGTACTCTTATTTTTCAAAAATTGCCGTACCCCCGTATCCGTACCCCGTGTCCGTGTCGGTGCAACTCAAATAAAAAGCGCAAATAAAGTAAAAGCAACTCATGACAGAATGAAAGAATCAAAATGAGGTCGAAGAGGGCGTTCGGTTGAGCTCAAAGAACTTAAAGCGACGCCTTGAGAGCTTTATCGGGCTTGGATGGGTCGAGAAATACAGGAGACTTGAAACCCAAACCCTCTTTCACAGCTTCCTGCTCTCTCACATGGACACAGCTCATTTGAAGAAGGTTCTATGGTTATCTGGCTATACTTTTCCTTTCCTTTTTAGTTATTAACATGTCTGTTTTTGTGCAGTGAATACACACCACGGCTTATTAAGAATCTTGAAGGAATCAAGGTATTACTTGTTCAATTGGTGATTGATCGTTCATATCCCAGCTTTCCATTAATATTGTGGTTTTTGAGCTTCATTATTGATGCATACACAGGTTAAAAATGCAGCTGCTGGGTTGCAGCATTCGGCATGGATTGATGGTATCTTTTTAAACTTCATTATGATTCATTGCTCTCTGTGGCAAAGCTTTGGCTTCCTTTAAAATCTCTCTCTCTCTCTCTCTCTCTCTAAGTTCCTTTTAAAACTCTTGTTATATATTTTTCTGAATTTTGCAGAAAATGGCTCTGTCTTTGTATTTGGTGAAAGCGCAGTAGATAAAGAGGTAAATCTTGGAGTCAGATCTTAAATTGATCTCTATACTCATAGTTTCTTGAACTATTTGGTCACTTTATAATCCTATTCTTACCATGTCTTAACAAAAATTAATTCAGGTCTTTGGGAAGGTGAATAATGCAACAGCACAGTTCATGATTAGCGAACTTCCATATTCAGAAGAAGTTGCATGTGGTGGCTATCACACATGTGTTCTAACAAGTAATTCATTATCTTCTCTTTCACACACACACACACATATATATAATTACTTATATTATTTCCTGATCATGAGCTAGGAAGAACAGAACTTATGAAGTAAAGTAAACTTAGTGATTTTGCTTTCTTGTCTACCTGACAATGATCAATTTGTTACCTTTGAACAGTGTCTTATCTAGCAACTATTCATATGCCAGGTTGCCTCTCTTTTGATGGGACTTTATTTGCATAATCACAACCATCCTATCCAAATGCCTAAAAAGAGTTCTCACACTGAATGTTCTTGAACGAACTGTATCGGCCTGAAAAGAGATCTGGCTTGACTGAGAATTATTCAAATCCACAGATCAATTCAAGAAAAATTAACAAACTAATAGTAAAAAAGGACATGTTTAATAGGTGATAGGGAGTGTGATTTTGAATAGAATAGAATGGCGGAGAAGAGTAGACATGGCCCTTTCATAGATTTTGCTAACGTTTTATTATGGCCATTGATTGTCATAACAAAAAGAAATGGAGAAAATGGGTTGCCTTGCCTCAAATCTCTGGAACTACTAAATAAGTCACTAGGACTAGTATCTGATTCAATCAAATAGAAAATCTGACTGTGAAATTACAAGTGTCTTCAGTGATCCCTAAAACAAAAATGCCACATCATATATATATATATATATATATATATATATATATATATATATATCAGTGTGTGTGTGTTTGTGTGTGAAAATTCATTCCACCCGACTACTTCAACCTTAAATCAGCAGCTAAGCTGGTTCTTTACCCTTAAAAAACAAGTAAAAATAAGCTTAGGAACCATCCAGTCCACAATCGCCCTCCATCACTTGTTCACCACAGCCCAACCTGTGGATCTCACCAAAGCTTCTTCTGTCCAATTTCCTCTATAGCCCCATGTAGTCAATCTCATTTGATGTGGACCACTGGCAATCTCATTCAGTGCGAGAGCATTGATCTTATTTGCTTCGTTTGTCACGGATCGAAATGAGATTTGAAGGGATGCTCCATGATTCAGCCTCAAAACCTTGAACTTCTCTATTTTCCATTTCTATAAATGGTCCGTTTTTTTAACACTGCCCAATCCAGAATCTTTTTACCTTCTATGAAAGTATTATGTTTGCTAAAGAAGACCTTCTTGTACTTTCCTTAATCTGTTAGCCAGCTCTTTTGCAAGCAATGTTTACATACTGCTGATCAAACTATAGACCTGATTGGATATCTGGCTCACCCACTTTCTTTGGAAATAGTATGATGAAATAAGCATTCAGGCTTTTCTCAAAGCAGTTAGAATCCATATCAATCCTCCTTCAGCACTAACTAGCATGACTGAGAAACTGCAAAGGGAAACCCATTTTGCCAGATACTTTACCTCCATTTATACTCTTTTGTTCTGCAAACAACTCTTCCTCTTCATATGGCCCTTCTAACCATCCTACCTCTTCAATTTCAATGGACATTAGCTATAACCATGCATGTAAGGTATTCTCCTACAGATTATAGATATTAATTTTTGTAGATTTGAACTATGCCCTCCATTCCCTATCATTTGATGATAATTAAATACAAAAGTCATAAGCTTTGTATGTGAACAGTGCTTAACTAGGAAGCATGTGTACAGGTACGAGTACAACTCGGTGACAGCTAATTTTTGAAAAATTATCCCCTATTAGTCCTTACCTAGGAAGCATGGGTACAGGTATAGCACCCCAAATGAAGTGTCCATGCTTCCTTGCTTTAAAACAAGATTTCACTGAGAAAAAAAAGCTTTTTGTGTGTGTGCGCGCGCACATGTATGTAGTCATGTGTCATGTTTCAACAGAGAATTTTCTTTACTGTTTCCTTTGAATGGATCCATGCTCTATTTTCTGTCATTTTTTTTGGGTAAATAAAATACACTAAGCTCCCTTGAGATTTTCCTAAATGACACTCCCAAACACTACATGAAATGACACTGCCCCCCTTGAGGTTTGTATAAATGCAACAGCCAGATTTTCAATAATAGAGTAGTCCATTTTGAAATTAATTTATTAATTTAGACATACCTCAAGACGAAAGTTATTCATCCACAAACCTGAGGAAAGTGTCATTTTGTACATATTTTGGGCAAGAATTTTTTTAAAAATGGAATATTCCATTAGTGAAATCACTTTCTTTTTATAGGTAATCAGAGAAATAATATTAATGATAAAACAAAGAGAGAAAAATACAAGATGTTCATGATGATGAACAACAAGAAAAAAAAAAAAAAAAAAAAGGAGCACATAGCACAACACAAAGAGGGAGATCAGGAAACTAAGCTAAGGGAAGACATAAAATCAGAGAGAGAAGAACAATCAATAAAACCCTAACAACGAGACCACTCTCAAAGACTACGATGATTTAAAACTTTTAACTCATTCAACGTCTTCTTCTTGTCCTCAAAAGAACGACGATTTCATTCCAACCACACAGTTCACATTAAACACCCTGGAACCATATTCCAAATGTCCGAATTATGCTTCCCAAGCCACTGATGCCAACAAGATTACAAACCTGCCACCGAACCTGGCATAACCCAATGAATACCGAAAGCCTGAAGCATAAGAGGCCATAGAGAATGAGTGATAGGACAATGAAGAAGAAGGTGGTCTACCGATTCCCCATCTTGGCAACACATAACACACCAATTAGCTAAGGGGCGACCCTTAAGCATAAGATTATCCAAAGTGAGGATCCGGCCATAAGCAGCTGTCCACAAGACCTCAGAGATGTAAGCACCCTTTTGGAATCCACAAGAGCAGCTGTCCATTAGCAGTGCTCCCTTCTGGAATCCACAAGACCTCAAAGATGTAAGCACCATTGACCGCTAAGCACACATAGAGCTCAAGATAGAGATCTTTAAGAGAAATATCACCAATCCACGTATCATGCCAAAAACGGATACGAGTGCCTTCCCCCGCTACAAAAGATAGATGCTTAGAAAAGCTCTCCCATCCTTCATGAATGCTTCTCCATAAGCCATACCCATGAGTCCTCCTGCAAGGTTTAGTGCACCACCCCCCTAGACCCTTGCCATATTTAGAAGAGATAACTCTCCGCCAGAGATGAGTAACTTCATGACCAAATCTCTACAACCATTTCCCTAATAGAGCTTGATTAAAAGAAACCACACTTCTTATCCCCAAACCACCCATCTCAATGGGTGAGCATACCTTTTCCCACGCCACCAAAGCATACTTGAAACTCCCCTCAGAAGACCCCCATAGAAAATTCCTCTGAATACTTCCCAATCTAGCAGCCACAGTTTTAGGAATAGTAAAGAGAGATAAAAAGTATGTAGGGAGACTAGAGAGGGTACTCTTTATTAGCATGAGTCTACCACCCTTAGATAGATAGAGACGCTTCTGCCCAGATAGTTTCTTCTCCATTTTCTCTAAAATAGGATTCTAGATCGAAGCAGTCTTAAAAGAAGTACCCAACGGCATCCCCAAATATTTCATAGGCAACCTGCCCACTCTATATTGAAGGATATTAGCCAATGCATCTAGATTATGCACCTCCCCAACAGGGACAATTTCACTTTTCCCAACATTGACCTTCAAGTCAGTAAAAGCTTGGAAACAAGACAACACCAACCTAATAGACATCAACTGTTCCCTAGAGGCATCACAAAATAAGATAGTATCATCAACAAATAACAAATGGGAGATGCGCACACCAACAGTGTTCATAGCTCCCACATGACAATACCGAATAAGATTACACTCCTCAGTCTTCTTCAAGAGCCTACTTAAGACCTCAATTATCAAAAGAAACAAAAGCAGGGATAGGGGATTCCCTTGTCTCAGCCCACGGGAGCTTCCAAAAAACCCTTAGGGGGAACCATTAACCAAGACTGAAAAACGGGCCGATGTGACACAAGCCTTAATCCACCCCCTCCATTTCAGCCCAAAACCCATACAGCTCAGCAAATAAAACAAGGCCTCCCAGCTCACATGATCATAAGCTTTTTCAATATCAAGCTTGCAAACCACACTTGGAATTCTGCTCTTCAACCTGCTATCCAGGCATTCATTTGCAATAAGCACTGAATCCAGAATCTGCCTTCTGCCAACAAACAAATTTTAAGACTCAGAGACGAGATTATCCAAAACCGCCCTCAACCTATTAGCTAACACCTTGGACAGCAGCTACCCACCAAACTAATAGGGCGAAAGTCCTTAATGTTAACGGCATTACACTTCTTAGGAATTAAAGTGAGGAACGAAGCGTTCATAGACCGCTCAAACACAAAGTACCGATGATAGTAAACAAAAAAATCCATGACATCCTTTTTGACCACATTCCAGCATTTTTGAAAGAAAGCCATGGTGAACCCATCAAGGCTCAGGGCTTTATCACCTTTCATCTCCCTTAACACAAGTAAGACTTCCTCCTTCGTGAACTCCTTCTCTAAAGATAACCGCTTATCCTCCTCAATGCAAGCAAAATCTAACCCATCCATGGTAGGACGCCCCACCTCAGTTTCCTTATACAGCCCTTGATAAAAGAGAACTAACTGAGAGCGAACATTAGACTCATCCTCATAAAGAACACCTTCCACCTCAATCCGTTTAATTAGATTAGCATTTCTATGAGAGTTTGCTAATCTATGATGGAATTTAGTATTATATTCATCCTCCTTCACAAACAAAGCTCGAGACTTTTGCCTCCAACAAATCTCCTCAAGGGAAGCTAACTATTCTATGTGACCTTTGAGTTGAAGGCGATGAGTCTGTTCTTCACTTGAAAGACCCACCAACTCCTCTCTCGCATCTAAACCCATCAGCTCAGTCAACAAGTTCTTCTTTCTAAAAGCCAAATCACCAAACTCCTCCCTGTTCCACTTTTTTAAATCAGCTTTTAAAGCCTTCAATTTTTGAGCCAAGATGAAACTAGGAGTGCCCGCAAAACTGTATCCATCCCACCATTGTTTAACTCTATCAACAAAACCCTTAACTTTCAACCACATATTTTCAAATTTAAAGGCACTTCGCCTACGACGAATAACACCAGCTTCCACCAAAAGCGGGCAATGGTCTGAAAGAACACAGGAAAGCACCCGTTGGGATACATTCTCAAAGTGCTCATCCCAATCAAGAGAAACCAAAGCCCTATCAATTCTTGACATAGAGGGAAGGTCAGAATCTTTGAACCACATGAAGGCTGCCCCCTCTAAAGGTAAATCAACTAAGGAATCTTTCTTTATAAAATCCAAGAATGCGATCATAGTAGGGCTAAAAGACTCACAGCCGAGCCTTTCACTTGGGAACCTGATAATATTAAAATCACCTACTAAACACCATGCCATAGGCCACCTAGCATGCACCTGAGATAACTCCTCCCACAAAGAAACCCGCTGACCATTGTCATTAGGGCCATACACACCTGTACAAGCCCACACAAAGTCATCCACCACTCCTCTCAACAATACACTGACAAAAAATTGACCAACAATGCCATCCAACTTCTCAAAAACCCTCTTATCCCAAATCAGCAAAACCCCTCCTGAAGTCTGCATAGCATCCAAACCAGCCCAATCAATAAAAGAACTACCCCATAAACTACGAACAAAAGCAACATCGATAGAAGATACTTTTGTTTCTTGAAAGCAAACAATATCACACTTCCACTCTTTTAGGAGATTCTTACAAACCTCTCTCTTTTGGGAATTGTTAAGTCCCCTTACATTCCAAGACATAAGTCGTAGAGTCATTTAAAACTACCGACAAACCCCAAAGCAGCCGAAGAAGCTCTACTCCTACCCCTTGATGAGACACCATCATAATTAACATAAGAAATAAGCCCCTTAAGCTCCCTAAGACCTCGTGTCCCTGAGTTTGTATTTCGCTTAGACCCCCCTTCGCCATTCACCTTGAGGCATCCTGTTCTAGAATGCAAAAAAGAGCCAAACATTGAGCTTCATGTTTCATAATAGGGAAACCCACCATTTTACAGAAGTTACTCATCAGCTGTGACACCCAATTCGAAGGTGGCCCAAACTCTGTCCCCTGTGATCCCTCTACAGAATCCTGAACCAGCAACCCCTCACTGAGATGCTTGGGTTCCCACTGAGACAAAGGTTCACATTCAAACACACACAAATCTTTCTCTCCACTGCCACAACCATTGACATCCACCCCAAACTTAGCTTCCATCCCAATAACCGAAACAGAGGGATGAGAAAATCCATTTTGAACCACCCATGGTTCACGATGAAGGATCGGCGGCACCTCTGTCAGAGTCGGAGGCTCAATCGCAGCCACTACCGAGCTCAACCCCATACCACCGGTGAACCCAGAGTCCCAAGATCCTAACCTATGAGTTACCGCGGCACCGGAGTTCACAAACCTAGAAAAATCCGCCTCACCGAAGTGAGCTTGGCTAACTCCGAGTTGCTACTAGTCACCGGTTCTGTTCCGGTCACTAGATCACCGAGAACACTCATCGGCTTCAACCCAGAGCCACTTGAGCTCTCACCCACTTGTCTCTCTACCGAAGGTCGAGCCCGAGCGTCACTCTCGTCCAGCGGAAGCTTCGTCGACTTCAAAGCTTGAGCCCCCAGCACTTGGGCTATGCTTACAGATTTAAAAAGTTGGTTGTGGGCTGGGTTTACCACATTTTGGTTTTGTCGTGGCCTCCAAACAGACTTGGGCTTGGCTGTCTTCAAAAGGTTTGAGCTAGTAATAGTATGGCTAGTGGGCTTTAAAGGTTTCACCACATTTGGGCCCACTTCAACAACCTCAGACCACCCTATAGCCCATTTTCCATCTAGCCCACGATCCATCCACATAAAGAGATCCAATGTCAACCCAGATTTTATACCTTCACTTTCAATCCCATTTATTGATGACAGAATCTCCACCCCAAATTGCTCTCTCTGTCCTAGAGTACTTTCTTTGCAGGTAACACGGTTCTTACGGCTGAAATCTGACACAAACTTCTCCCCAAGTTGCTCCCTCTGTCCTAGACTACTTTCCTTGCAAATAACACGGCTATTACGGCTGGGAGCTGACAAACTCTTCATCCCAGGTTGCGCCCTCTGTCCGAGAAATCTGTCCCTGCAGGTATCTGTATTTTGAACCAAGGCAGTTTTATACTTTCCTTCATCTCCTTCACCACCGTTGGTTTTCCGATTGCCCACCACCACCGACTCAAAGGATTTTGAGGCATCTCTTTTGGGCATACCAGTGATTGCTTGCTTGGGAGCAAGAGACTCCGGGTCTATCACCTTTCTCAGGTGTAAACCAAAACCTCTCCAGCCACTCCCCGACTTCCCTTCTGGCACCAATATAGACCCCTTTCGACAACCATTAATAAGTTCCGAAATTAATAAGAAAGCACCGTAAGTGTTGGCTCCCAACTGAAGAATAAAGCATTTGTCACCCTCACGGAAAGATCTCGCAAACTGACCGTGAGACTGCCCAGAAATCAGTTCATCCACATTAAATAGCAATCTCTTTGCACTACCTTTTCCCATAAAAATGGATCTTAGAGAGTCTCTGCGTCTCTCATAAATACGGAGCTGGTAAAACAACCCACCTTCCTCAACAGAGAACTCAAAAGTTTTTGATTCCACGAAGAAAAAAACAGAGCCTCCCATAATGAAAAGGAAAACAGAGATAAACTAGAAGATTTTTAAATAATGGAGTAAAAGATGTTCAATTGACTCGATTCATTATTCAGAATAACAACTAAACTAAAAGGGGACAATTGGTTAGTAAAACCATAAAATTCAATCCCAAGGAGACTTCAACTTCATGTTTAAACTAATATTAGTGAAATCACAGTTTGAGAGGGCATGGACTTAACTATTGCATTTATATAAACCTCATGGGAGGAGTGTAATTTATACAAACGTTGGGGGAGTGTCATTTTGATAAACCTCAAGGGAGGGTGGCAAAATTTACCCTTTTCTTTTTGATTCATCATTAGTTCTAGATTCTTAACTGCTCTCTCTCTCTCTCTCTCTCTCTCTCTCTCTCTCTCTCTCTCTCTCTCTCTCTATATATATATATATATATATATCTCCAATTACTTATATAAAATTAAATCTTTTTTTTTTCTTTGTTCGTTTCACCATTTTATATAGGGAGTGGAGAATTGTACACTTGGGGCTCAAATGAGAACGGCTGTCTTGGAATCGGGTTTTTCTCCACTTAAAGACTTCATTTTTAACCTGAAACTTTGGACATTTAGTTACCAGATGGTTATAATTTTGGTTGAAGAATACTGATATCTCCATTGATTAATTTTAGTTCTACAGATGTATTTGATCTGCCCGAAAGAGTTCAAGATCCTTTCTTGAAATCTCCTGTTACCAAGGTTTGTTTTACTGTTTTTTCTAATAGTATCTTCTTATGTGTACATTAAATTATATATTTTTGTTAGGAAACAACTTAGAGGATTTTTTTTTGATAAGTAATGAAATTTTTTATTAAACTAACAAAAAAAGTGTCATCCAAGTATACAAGAAGTATGAACTAGGGACAAGTACAGTCAAACACACAAATTACAAGCATCCATCAAAGCATGAACCTAAAATATTGAATGACTGCCTACTGCTGACAACCAATCCAATAAAGTTTTGAAGAAGAAAAGTTTTAGGTTTGGAATTGTCCTTTCAGAATCCTCAAGATCTGGTTATTTCTCTCCCGGCAAATGCACCTCATCAAACAATGAGGGACAACCACAACTTTTATATAGACTAGTAATATCATAATAATGGTAGAAATGGGGTCACTTTTTGTTTTGATATTTTGATATTCTATAAAAACCTCCATAAAATAAAGCCTAAGTATAATTTATCAATTCCTTTCCAGTCTCCAGACCATACTTTGTGTATAGTATATCCTATCTGAATACAATTTTTTAAATTGGATTGATTATTGATTACTAAAGTAAGTTCGTTTGACAAAATTAAGACTTCTTAATGAAATTAAGAATTACTGTGTATATCAAATGAAAATAAGTGTAACTATTATTACTGATCAATAAATATATGGATAAAATACCTAAAAAAGGCGTTTTTGCTGATCACTCTTTGAATTTTTGAGTTATAAAGAGCATAAGACGGTAATAGAAAGAGAACTTCAAAGGCAGTGAACATAAGCAACCAACCCCGGCTGATGGTAGAAAAGTTTATTGCTCAAATTCTTACGTCAGTTTCATATTTGATGTCTCATATCTTTGCCAAATACGTGTATACAGGTTTCATGTGGTTGGAAGCATACAGCAGCTATTTCTGGTAAGAATTTTTTCAAAACTAAAGCCAAGTTGGGGTTTGTAGTTTCATCTATAGCATTTTTCTAAAATTATCAACATATGGATGTTAATTTTTACATTCTTATAAAATTGAATTTTCAAATAAGGTCTAGATTTATTTTAGTTTTGGAATTTTTTCGAAATAATGTTTACATTCCCTCAATTTATCGAAACAGCTGATAAGCAATATTTAGCTGAAAGGCTTGCTGCTTTTGCTCTGTGGATGTCCTTTTCTATCATAATTGGTGACACAGAGGAGAATACAATCATTTGGAAATTCTAAATATGAAATATCTCTGTTGGAAACCAAGCAACTAGCTTTCTCCTATCTGACTATATTCTTGAATATCATTGAAAACTCCATAATAAAAGTCTGAGTGGTAAACAACTTAAGTTTGCAAATAAGTCAGTCAGCTAGTTTTCTTCTCTATTGAAGCGACACAGAGTCTATTCAGAGTTTGTCACTAATCTCATGCCCGTTGACTTCTAAGATTGGCTACTACGATATACAAAGTTGTCTAGTTAGGTATTGAACTCTGTGGTCAGAATCTTGAAAACTATACCTGTTCATAAAAATTATGAGCACACCAAATAGTTGAGGGATTTAAAATTCCAAATAGATACAAATAAAGGGCCAGTTTTCTGTTTCAAAAGTTTGTTGTCCATTTAGCAAAAAATTGGGAAGAGTAAAGGGGGAAATATCTCTTGGAGGTTCTTTATCTTGGAATAATTCTATAAATATCATGCTATTAGAATCAAGAGATTCTTTCTTATCGTATTTCCCAAGTATTTACCACCTTGTTAGCCTCTTTACCTAGTGTCATGATAGATGTGCCTCTTTACCTAATATCCCTGATCAAGTAAACCAATTTCAAAGTGAATAAATTTCTTTGTTATCAGTAGTCATTAAAATCATCATCATATGAATTGGGGAGAGATTGAATATTTTATGCACTTCATCTTTGAAATTATATATTTTTTGGAATAATTTGCCAACCAAATTGTACGAGACTGGACTCGCTTATTTGTTTGTTATTAGATCACAAACTCACTCCTTTTATGTTTATCTGGTCTTGAATTAAATTCCTTGTGTACATGCTTGCTAATCAACAATATAGGGTTCCCCCTTTAAGTAAATGCAGCAGTAAATTCTTCATGATACTGATGCTTTTTCCCAGATCTGGTTGAGTTGAAGGTTTTCAAGTTCCTCATCATTCGTTTCTAGTTTGCTTGGCCTCAGAACATAAGAAAGCATGACCAAGCTTACATCTTTGTGCACACTATGCCAGGAATTTACATCCTAGCTTTCAAGCACAGAATGCTTCTGATCAGGCATAGCAATGGCCATTTTGGCCCAACCATAGGGCCTGCCCCTCCCTGCCCTGTTGAAGGTTTAGGGTGGGGGCAGATTTCTATTTTTCACTCATAGCAGGTTTAGGGCAGGGTGGGTATTGGCTCCTCCAACTCACAATTGACCTGGGTATTTTAGAGCATAATGGAAATTATTTGCCCTAGCAGCAGTCAAAGCCCTCCTCTCTCTCTCTCTTAGTCCACTCAACCCAAGGAGCAGTAAGGCAAGGCAGCATTCAGCCCCCCTCACCTCTCACCAAGGCAGCATACTTGTGCTGGAGCCCACCTGACACTGTTTGTACCAAGCCACTCACCAGTTACATTTTCATTTATAGAAATAATTTGTCTCATGACCAGATAGGCATTGTTATTCCCTTTGTTTTTTCTTTTGAATTTCTTTTGATTTTTATTAACCTAGAGGAAGTGTATGATAGAGTACCTAGAAGGGTTATGTGGTGGGTAAAGAGAAGAAAAAAATTTCCTCTGAAGTATATTAAGGTGATTAAAGATAACTATGTATAGGGCTGTAACTAGTGTGAGAACAAGCAGAGGCATCACAAGTGAACTTCCTATCACAATAACTCCCCCCATTTATGTTGGTTTATCATTCCTATAACCATGACACAGGGCAGAGCAAGAAGAGTATTTCTAAAATTCACAAGAGATATACATCAATAATTACTGTTACTCATTTCATTATTGACATTGAACATGAAAGCAGCACAAACTTGGAAGATTGGTTTTACTCATATCAAGATGCTTTGTTTGGTAGACAATTCTACTTCAAATATAGAACATCCCGACAGTAACATGCAATGTAGCTCAAAGGTTGATATCATAGCTTACACACTTCAGTTCATCAGTTCAAGTTCCTGTGAATATGGAAAGCTGACATTTTCTCAATATGATTGAGGCCTGATCAATCTAGCAAACAGTTGATCTGGTGGCTTTATGGTTTAACTGTGAGTCTGACTCAAGCAGGTCAAATTCAAATTTTTACCAAAACTGGTCTAATAAGAGGTTGGCAGAACTAGGGCCAATTCATAGTTCAGACAGTTCGCCAGCCGGTCTGGCCCAGGTTTCAAAACACAGCTATAATATCCTAGAAGAATTTTATCCCTCATGCTAAGAAGCACACATACTGAAAATTAGGCAATGATATGGTGCTTCAACTATTTTCTGAACATTATAATGTAAATATTATTCATTGTGCTCACCCATTTTATGGTGCTCTTTGAACGTGCTTGAGAAAGCACCACACCTTTTTATTTACAGCCTTTCCATATGACATTTTCACTTGCTCTCTTTGAACATGCTTTTAGGAACAAAAATACATTGTCTACAAGATTTGATGGGACATTGCAATGTATTTTAGTTGACATATTGTCCATTTCCTCAAATGCATGAGATCTCATTATGGCTAAATGTTCCATTTTGTAATTTATTTTAGCGTTTGAGAAAACTTTGAATCAATGCAGGATGTATATTTTCTGACAAAATATTTTATTTTCATCCAGAAGGAAATATTTTCACATGGGGTTGGGGTGGTTCACATGGAACGTTTTCTGAAGATGGACATTCTTCTGGCGGACAATTGGTTTGCTTCCAACTCTCTTGAATAATTTTCATCTGCATTGTCTCAGTAATTGACATGCAACATAAGAAGCCGTAGTTATACGAATAATCATGATCATTATCATGACTGTTGGATAATTTGAATATTCAAATAGTCCGTGAATATTCATGTTTCAATTGTATTGTGTATATTCGCTATTAATGGTCATACTTTATTCCTATAGGGCAATGATAATACATTGTAGCACATTGTTATTTAAATTTTGCATTATCTTCAGGCATTATCCTATTAACTATGGTGCTTATAATACCATAGTTCAATGATCTTGAGGCATTATCCTCTATCATTTGTGGTGCTTTAATACATTGTGTTGCAGTGATCTTGAGCTGTTATTGTTTATATGTGATGGTTGTCACACCAATGCAGTTTATTCCTTAGCTCTATTCTTTTCTTGTTCTTCATAGTCTTAAATCTCATTTTTCTGTACTTAACCATGTAGTTGAGATATTCAATGATATGTTTCTTTGTATAGGGTCATGGAAGTGATGTCGACTACATTAAACCTACAATGATTACGTTTGAAGGGAATGTCAAAGCATTACAAATTTCGTGCGGGTTTAATCACACAGGTGCTATTCTTGAATACACCTAAGCTTTGGCTTCCTTAATTTCAGCTATTCGTTGCACAGAAGCAGTTCAGACTTTTGCTATTGCCAATCACATTCATTCATTCATTGTGTCACATCATCTTTGTCATTCATCACCAAATTAGCAGCTATACATGTTTATACCCATCCTAAGGAACCTAGAATGGTGCATCATTCTTGATTGATGTCGGAATAATTTTCAAGATACCAGAATAATTTTCACAAATCCAGTATATACATGTACATATGACAAAATTCTCAACCAATACAAAGCATGTAGTGTCATTGATGTTGGAAAAACAGAATGTATTGTATCCAAAAAATAATTATTCATTACTGAGGACTTTATGCAATCATTTGACAATGTATTTTTTGTACGAGAATTTGCTATATACAATTATTTAAGAGAAAATGTGTTATGATGCTTTAACAATTAAGGATTCACAGCTATGACTTGAAAGATGCCAAGATTTCAAGTATTTGACTAAATTTGGAATTTTCTTGGTTATCTTGAAAGATGCTATGACTTGGAAGTTTCTGATGCAAATTATTTTACCTCGTCTTGCAAAGTCTACCCACATTTATATATTGTTTCTAGCTTCCTGACCGAAAAGGTAGTTCCTTCTATAGCACTTCTTCCCATTCTATATGTTTCATCATGTGCTTAAATTGATTTCCTAAGTCAGAATTATTGGGGTTTGTCTTACCTCCAGTAATTTTTAAACTGGAATTTTCTTTTGTTTTATTAAGAAACTGTCACATCACCCATTTACTAAATAAAAGTTGGAAAATAAAACCCACAACTACTTCTCAATGTATATTTAAAACCATAGGAGATGTCCAGTTAAAAAAAATATTAGAGATAAGCTAAATCTGAATTATTGTTCTTATAGTATTCAATGCTTTTCTTCTAGTGGCTTGCCATTAGAAGATACAGAAAATAAAGGAATACCGATTTATTTTTAGTGGTAAATGCGAGTGTGATGAAAGGGAGGGAGTATGACTAGTGTTGTACAAGAATGAGTTGATCAAATCCTCTTGCTAAAAAATTGTGGGAAAACTGGAGGGAAGAAGTGTAAGTAGAGGGACTTATTCTTTTCAAGTACCAGTGATTTGAGGAATTTGGCCCGTTGAAACTTCTGTATTGTACATGCTCTTATAGAAGTTTACATGGCCACTTATGAAAGGTCAAGCTCATGCATGTAGGATATAGCACTTTCATGAAGTGCTGAAGAACTATTGACGCAATACTTTTCATCCTCCTAGCCACAAGACTCAATCTTACCCCATGAAAACTCATAGGTTTGGATCATGAATATGAGCTTCAAGTGACATCCCAACTTGATCTGTCATGGGTGGCGTGATTTCAATAAGAAATCTACTGATTTAAGGTGTTTCAACTATGGAGTTCCAATAATCTACTTATTACCCTTAAGATCAGGCTCTTTTGGTCATGATCATTCCATCCCTGATTTATTTGAAATGAACTTTCCTGATGTTTTCCACTATGCAAATAATGTCGAGTTGTTTTTCGACTACTTTTGAAGGACAAATGAAAAGTAAAAGCTGATTCTTGCTACTATGCAAATTCTAATGGTTCCTACTATGTTTATTTTGCCTATAGAAGGCTACTTTCCATTTGTAGGACAGAATTCGAACTTAGAATTCAGTTTTAGACCTACTGAGCTTTCATATTTCTCCTTTTCTTCCCCAATTACATAGCCTGGTAACCTTGCTATTATTCTGCTTGGAAAACTATTTCCTACAACTATTATTTCCTGCAAGTGTTTTACTTTAAGCTTTTATTATAATCTTCTGTTAAAGCGTCTATTGTTATTTACTTTAAGCCTATTTACGTTGATCTATAAAGTATAGAGAGAGATTTCAAGTCGCAAAACTCACATGATAAAGTATCCATTAGTAGTAAAGGCCATCGTTTTAAAAAATAATAATAATATTAATTTATTATTAGATATTAATATTAGGCGCCATGACAGACCCATTGCATAAAGATTTTGGGCAAAGAAAAAGAAAGATAACCCGTATGGCAATGTAATATCCCATATGTCTTAAAAATATTAATTTATTAGTAGATATTAAAAGAAAATTTAAGATTATATTCGCCTTTAACCTTAGGTTGTGCTTGAGAAAATGGTTTTTTTCCCCTTCTTTCTAAAAAGTAATTTAAATGAGGAAACTTTAGTAAATAGTTTTTAAATCCCAACCTCTATTTATTTATTTCTTCTCCTTTCACATTGTGCAAGCACTGGTTGCTAACCCTCTCCGTTGTTAATTCAACTCTCTCTCTCTCTCTCTCTCTCTCTCTCAAACAAATATAAAACTAAATAAAAAAAATCAATTTTTAAATATAAGATATTCAAAAAAATCATTTGAATAATAAAAAGTACAATGAAACTATAAATTAATTTAGAAGAATTGACAATATCAAAAATTTAAATGATTTATGTATGCATTAATTTTTTTTTAAAGATGTTTTATATTGTTTTTATTTTGAGTTAATTTAAAAGTATCATTTTTTTTTTCTTTATTAGATTTCATTTCCACCTATCAAATGGTTAATTGATTGTAAAACGCCTTAAAAACCATATAGCATTGTGAAAGATTTTTTTTTTTTTTTTTAAAACATATATCTGCACCTTATTTAGGAGATATTACTATAGTAATCATGTTAAGAATTTTTTCTTGACTATGTAAAAAGAGTTAAAAATTTTGATAAAGAAATTCTGAGTTTGAGATGTTTTGAAAAATTGACTTTGTAATATTAATTTTTTTTAAAAAAATTGAATCTTTTTTTATTAAAAAAAGAACCAATATTTATGTTGACATATATATATATATATATATATATATATATATATTTAATATGCAAATATAAAAGGAAGATATTTGGTGGGATTAGAGGGGTGCAATTGCCCCCTTCACCCTCCATTGGCTCTATCCCTAGCACCCTCCCTTGGCTCTACCCCTGGTCACTTCTATCTCTTATAGTCTTATGATATGTTTGATTAAGATGATTTGGGGAGGAGAGGGAGGAAAGGAGAAAGTATGAGAGAAAATGTTTGGGAGGGGGAGAGAAAATTAGTGGGAACCGAGTTTTTTCTCACCAGGTCCACCAAAACTCAATCTCCCCAAATTGGGGAGAAAATATAGAGAGATGAATAGTTGCAGTCAAATGACTAAACTACCCTCTCCTCTTACATGCTAGTTGTTTGTTTTTTTTTTTTTTTTTTTTTGGCGATATCTTCTTGGGCATGATACAATGAAGACGTATCAAATTCAATTTTGAACTCTGTGGGTACGAGCTTCTTTTTTTTGGGTTTAATTGGACGTAAATTTTTTTTACATTTTTTTTCTTCTTTCTAGTCATGACTTTTCTCTTTTAATAAATTTGGGTGATTGTCTTTTTGTTTTTTTGGTTGGTTGTTTGTTACTTTTTTTTTTTTTAATTAGGTATCATTTTTTAATAAGAACATATGAGTAAATTTATACAAACTCATTTTTTCTATCCCTCCACTTTTCCACTCTCGACTAACACAAGCGAGGGAAATTAAAATTTTTATCCTCCCACTTTTCCACCCCTCCCCATTTTCTATCATTCTACTTTTTCATCTTCCCAACCAAACGAACCCTTAAGGTTAGGTGTATTGTTATTGTTATTATTATTACTCACTCCTTTCTATTTTGTTAGTACTATTTATATTTTTTTAAGCAAAAATTATTGCTCCATTTTTTGCTGTCGTATTTAAAAAATCAAGTTTTTAAAGAATATTTATGGAAAAAAAGAAATTAGGGAAATTTTGAAACCCTATTGTTTAGGGGTGTAACAAATGAAACCATGTAGTTTCAGAAGTAACAAATTAAAACCTAAGGTTTCAAAAGGTAGCAAATTAAAAATTAGCTAATTAAGTGGAACAACATTGTATTTGAGTTTTAATGTGGATTGATGATTTAATTTGTTGCCTTTTCAAACTTCAAGATTTAATTTGTTACTTTTGAAACTATAAGGTTTAATTTATTACATCCCTAAACTATAGAGTTTAAAATATAATTTTTTTCAAAAACTTTTATTAAAAGACTAATAATTCTTATTTTAGCTCCAAATTCCACAAAATTAAAAATGAGGCTTATATGACATTTCATTAGCCTAAGGTGGCGTTTGGATTTTGCATTTTTTGAGTTTTTTTTTTTTTTTTTTTTGTCCTTGGATAGCGCCTCGGGCACTTTTTATTGTCCTTGAACAGTGATTTTAGGCTTAAGTGCAAAGCGTGTGAATAGTAATTTTTTTATTTTTTTTATTATTTTCAGCAAAATAAGCGGTATCTAAACGGACCCTAAATATTACAAAAACAAATTTAATTGGGTTAGTGCTAATTAGGCCTAATAATACAAGGTAAGTGATGTCCTGTTGAGTGGACTACTATATAGCCCAAAAGGTCACTTAAATGAGTATAATCCCTAAAATGCTCTTATTAGCAACTAGCAATGATTTGTCTCTTGATTGGATAATATTCTAAGGCTTAGCTTTCACCTTGGTCTCAATAAAAAAGGAAGATCAAAACTTTGTCAAGGTCCGGCCCAGGGAGACTAAAGTGTTCATTAAAGAGAAGAGTCACTTGAAGTTTAGCAAAGAACCATTTGGCCCTCATCTTCAACCTTGTATGTTAATCAGAGGATCACTCATGTGTAAAGCTTTTTAAGAGAGTGACAAATCTCATTTCTTGGCATTTGGATCCAAATTTGGGTGCACAAATATCTTATTTCAAATAAAAATGGCATTAGTTTTCACAATCATCCGATTTAGTTCTAATACAAATAAAACTAATGAAAAAAGAGTATTTATTTTTCAAATAAAATAAAGAATAAGTTGAGAAAAAATATATTTCTCAATAATGATCCTATTTTACCATATTTCCTTTTTTTTTTAAGAGAAAATTTTACCATATTTCAAAATGGGAACAGAGGATGTGGAGGGAAAATTGGACCAAATAGTAATAATTGTTCTCATAAAAGAAATTAAATAATATCATGAAGTCTCTTGACTTCCCCTATGAATAAGAATAATGCTAAAGATACAAAAACTTTTACAAAAAAAAAAATTAATAACTGTTGATATAGTAAGTAATTATTGATAAATGAAAAGATAACATTAATGGTATGCCTAAATGAAAACCAGTAAGAGGTCGGTCACGTCAACATTTTATAAAAATATTGTAAAATAATTTGTGGCTATAGCATTACTTTTTCCCCTCTTATTAATTCCTTGAAATTGAAAGAACAATAAGTTGATTCATTTAGTGCAATAAGGCCAAATTTTATACTTTCAAAATAATAATCTCTTAGAAAGAAATTCTTTCGGGTGTAATTATCCATGACTAGGTTTAAATTACTTGGAATTATAATAAACTTTTGACTTTTATATGACATTTAAAAAAAAAAAAAATCAATAGTTACAATATGGAGGGGAATTTAAATCCTAGATATCTTTGTTGGAAATACAAAGAGTTACCATTTACTGATTGAGTTACAAGACTCTTGACAACTTTTATGTGACTTAAATGATATATATATAATTAAAACCTTTTCTCAATTTGTTGTGTTAATTCCTTTCATGGTGATTTTCAATAATACAAACCTATGGATAGAACTTACTCTTGAAAACTTGCTTGCAAGGAAGGAGTGCCCAAGAGCTTATATACACATGGTTAAACTTACACTTAATCCATGTGAAACACTAAAATCATAACATACTATCACGCATCATAGCTAACGTCCACAACAGTTCACTCTATTAACACTAACCCAACTGTAGCCCTTTCTCACCTCCTCCGAGATCCAATCACAAAATCGCAACTCATTTGATTATATACTCAATGAGCTACATCTAATTACTCGAAGCGGTAGCTATCTCTAGTACCAAATGATACAAACCCATGGGTATAACTCACCCTTGAAAATTGGCTTGCAATGGGAGAGTGCTCAAGAACTTATATACACATGGATAAGTTTACACTTAATCCATGTGAAATACTAGGATCGTAAAACTCAATTATATTTGTTCAGTTAATTCTACAAGAATTTCTATTTAAAAAAAAAAATTCTTAACAAGAATGGTAAGGTCGTAGAGTAGTTGTTGGCTTAATGGAGGCGTAATTGTGGGATTGGATAAGAGAGGATTCAGGTCAACCCAAATGACCCATGATTCGGAAAATTTATATGGCAGAAAGCAATTCTCAACTACTAACATTGAGCAAATTGTTGTGCAATTTATATTAAATATTTATTTATTTATTTTTCTTTATCTAATAGATTGGATTCAAGTTACATCTGATAACTCTAATCAATATTACACCATCTAATAACTTATTATTCAATTAACTCTAATACCAAATGATACAAACTCATGGGTAGAACTTAACTTTAAAAACAAACTTGTAAGAAAAGAGTGCTCAAGAGTTTATATACATATGGTTAAGCATACACTTGATCCATGTGGAACACTAAGATTATAATACTCAATTATATTTGTTCAAATAATTCTACAAGAATTTCTATTAAAAAATGTTCTTGACAAGAATGGTGAGGTCGTAGAGTAGGTGTTGGCTTGATGGATCTAATCGTGGGACTGGACGAGGGAGCATTCATGTCAACCCAAATTACTCATGATTTGGAAAATATATATGGTAGATAGCAATTCTCAACTACTGACATTGAGTAGATTTTTATGCAATTTATATCAAATATATATTTATTCTTCTTTACTTAATAGCTTGGGTTTAAGTTACACTTAGTGTAACTTAATAACTTATTATTAAATTTATATTTTGAAGATCTTACTATGAAATTACATGTTTTTTATATTCTTAACATGTATTCCTATTTTAATGCTAATCCGATATTATTTATCATCCGATCTATAAACTCATCTTTTATGTATTATCATCCGTCCTTTTAGGGAATATAAATTTATAAATTTTTATTACTATTTTACATGCAATAGGAACAAGTGTAATGGAGGAGGCTAATAATTGGACATGGTCCACACAATTAACCCATTTTCAACCCGTTTTTAAGTGGAAGTTGTTGTTGACCCGAACCCAAATAATCTGACCCCATCCGTGATCCGTTTACCAGGTCTAATTAAGAATGACCCCGAGAATTCCGCAATATGTCGCGGTTTCCCCGCATGATGAGACAATCAACTCAACTCTCTCTCACACACACATACTTACAAAGGAATCCTTTATCTTATCATCTCCTATCATCATCATCATCATCATCATTATCACATTATTATTGCTCACACAGTGTGGTCCCCACACTCTTTCCAATTTCCACCCAATAAAAAACATCCACGTAATCAACCTGTCTGCCTGTCACCCTCGGAGGCCAAAGCATCCATGTGCTTCTCTGTTTCCCCCTCACTGATCATGGGACCCAGCAAATTAAATGCAATCACGTGGCGCTGCATTCAACGGTACGATTAGCCCAGGATCTGAGCCATCCAAAAGGTCTTCTCTCCTTCTTCTTGACCTAGCTAAGCAAAAAAGAAAAAACTTACTTTGATTTCAATTTTTTTTTTTTTTTTTTTTTTTTTAAGTTTAGAGTGGGTGGGGCCCATGAGTGAGGGTTCTTCAACTTTCCATTTCATCGATGATGGGTCCACGTCATAGAAATTAAATGCAATTACTGTATCTGAAATCGGATGGGTGTATTGGGAGGGAGGGGCATCGTTGTAATTAATGAGGGTTGTATAGTATAGTAAATGATAGTGAATAGTATTAGCATATGTTGTTTGTTTGCTTTCATCTCCTCGTTAGTCGGGCTGGCTGGCTTCAAAATTGAATCAATCCTCGGTTTCCCGACCCTACGCTCCCGCTGACACCGACATGTCCGGCCTTCCAATTACGTCTTTTTGGCCGTTCGATTTTGAATGTGGACGGCTCGGATTTTTCCTTCTTTAATCGCCGTCTTTGCCATGACGTGTTTTACGGAAGCCACTGTTTGGTGCAGCAGCAATACCCCATATAACTCAACTCCATCTATTCGGATTCAAATTTGAGAGAGAGAGAGAGAGAGGGAGAGAGAGAGAGAATTTTTTTTTTTTTTAAAAACATTAAAATTCAAATTTTGCTAATGTGTGCATTAAGAGCATACAATAATTAATTATTTTTTAAAATATTTTTTTGAAAATTGAAAAAATATTAACAGTTTTTTTAATTTCTGAAAAAATGTTTCTAAAAATAGATAGCTTAATGTATACCCTTAGAATTTTCTAAAAGGTAAAGTTTATAAAAGTTTTTAGCAGCCGAGTTATAATAAAAGTTCTATTTTACACCCTCAAAACTTACTTTATTTATTTTACTATATCACTTTACAACTATCCCAACATTCTAGTTTCTATTTTTACATTCATTATAATAAAACTAACCTCTAAACAGGCGCTCACGCGCATGTTTAGGGGCTCTTCTTTGTCCTTTTTTTTTTTTTTTTAAAATTTAATAATTTGAATCTATTATAATTTAAGATTACTACATTTTTCAATAAAAAAAAAAAAAAAACTTAGAGGTGTGATGAGTAAATTATTTCATCCAAAACGCAAAACACTCATCACACTCCTAGGTATTTCTGTAATTGAAAAATGTAGTAATTTCAAAATATAATGAATACAAATTATTAACATATATATATATATATATATATATATATAGATAGAAGAGCAATTTGAAAACCATCAGGAGTGGTCCTGTTTTGTAGACAAAATTTTAGTAGGAGTTAAATATGTATCTACTTATAAAAAAAAAAAAAAGTGTATATATCTATTTAGTTTAGTTTTTTTTATATATTTATTTTTGTTTTTTGATAAACATGGGTTTTTTTTTTTTTAAGGAAAAAAACAGCAATGGGTTGTTTAACTTATTTTTCAATTTAAAAAAAAAAAAAACGTATAGTTACTTTGAAGAAATAGGTTAGTTGAAAAGTATTCCTATTTTGTAAGCAATGTTTTAGTACAAGTTAGACATATATTTATACCAGACTATCCTTTAGTTTTATTTCTTCTTAAACCTAGGGGTGTAGCGGTTTTTTGTAACGAAAAAAAAATCTGGTCCAACCAGAGAAAACCCTTTAAATAGTAGTATAGATAATATAAATTTCCTAATAAAATAAATATAAAACTATCCCTCTCTCTCTCCTCTCCCCTATCTTTTTTCTCTCTCTGTTTCTATTCGTCATTCACAAACTCAAATCCAGAACAGAACAACCCAGATCAAGCCAGCCACCACTACTAGCAACAATCAAAACTGAAACCACCACCAACAACCACCACAATTACCCACACCACCAACCACAAAATCACCACCAAAAAAAAAAAACCACCACAGGCCCACCGGATCTGCCACCATAGCCAACTCGATCTAACGCCACCACATCGTGACCTACCACCATAGCCTGCTTGATCTAACGCCACCACACCGTGACCCACACCTCGACCACAACAAACCCACTGCGAGTTGCCTCAATTTCGTTCAACTAAAGCAAGCATACCCACGGCGACGAACCCAGACCCACGGTGAGCACAACCTGATTTTGTTCAACCACCCATCGGACCTAAATCCAACCACCCAAAACACAACCCAAACTCCAACCCAATCTCCACCCAAAACTCAACCCAAATGTCGACCAAAGAAAGAAAGAAGGATTCAGGGATGCAAAGAGAGAGAGAGAGAGAGAGAGAGAGAGAGAGAGAGAGAGAGAGAGAGAGAGAGAGAGAGAGAGAGAGAGAGAGAGTTTAGAATTTTTTTTTTTTTTTTTGCATCCGATGAACAGTGGGGTTGTATATATACAACCCCACTATTCACAGATGTTAAGAACTTTCCCATTCCCAAACCCGGTTAGAGCATGTTTTTACAAGGTTGGTGGCCAAAATAGCAACTGGGGGGCTTTTACACCCCCCATTGCTAGTGCTCTTATCAATGTTATCAAAGCTTCAAAATTAAAATTTTAATACTAGAATACTTTGGATTAGTATGTAACAATTAGGGGTGTGCATTAAACTCACAACCTAACGAAAGTGACCTATTAATCTAATCCAACTTAATACTTGGAATTGGTGGGTTGAGTTAGAATTTTATTTTGAGCCTAGATTGAGTCTTTTCAAGTCAACCTGAGCCATAATGTATAAAAGTTTATTTTACTACTTTTATTTCAATTTCTAGTTTGATTGAGTTTAGTATTTTGAGAATTAGTTTAATGTATTGGAAATTTTGAAATATAATTTTAGTCTATTATATGAATTGAAATAATTTTGCAAAAAGTTTTTAAATAATTAATGAAAATGCAAATTTTTACATAGCATAAAACATGTATGTACTATCCATCAATCTAATAACCTAATCCAACCTAACTCAACCCATATGGGTTGGGGATTTCTAAACCCGACCTTGTTAGTTTTAGTTGAAAATACTCTCCAATCCGACCCATATACACCTTTAATAACCATCAAAGAAAAGAAGCAACCCTATCTATTAGAGTGCATGCATCCTAATCGTTCATTTTCTAGTTCAACATCCTTGTATCAATTTTTAAGAATTTACTTTCGTCTATTTATGTATGTGAATGTTTCATGGCTTGGAGCATAGCACCCTGATACAGTGGGGAAAAAAACTTTATGTTAGAATGACATGTCTCACAATTGTTTTTAAGACATGGGTTACATGAAGAAATTAAAGACAAAAATAAATTGAATTGTTTATGAACAATTTAAGCTTGATCTGATTAAAGAATTATTAATATTTATTTATTTAACAAACAAGTTTAGCTCAAATATTAAATAGGTTAAGCTCAAATATTTATTGTGGTCATGAATAAGCTTCACAACATGAAACTCGATTTAAGTATTGTATGCAACTATGGATACAAATAAACTTAAAATTGGATTGATGATGTATGTTGGTAAATAACTTCGTAAAATATCAAATTAATATTTATATATAATCTATTCACAATATTAATAGTTCATTTCGTAGTAAAAATTATAGATAATTTTTAACCATACAAGGTTGATGAATCTAAAAGCTATAAGTTCATAAATGAAATAATTATATCTTATTTACTCAAATGATATAATTTCAACTATAGTTATTAATCATTAGCATAAATTTGTGAATGGGTAAAAAAATATCTGTGATGTTTACTATCTATGGGAAAAGAGCAAGCAAGTTAAGCAACTTATATTTTCAAAAAAAAGAAAAAAAGAAAAAAGAAAAAGAAGTATTTTTTTTAACAAAGCTCAAAATTTTTTAACAAAAAAAATGAACCAAGTTCGAACATATAATTTAATTTTGTGATGAGCTTAATGAGTGTCTGAAATAAAATTAAGCGAACAATCATGATGTTTTAATAATCAGTTTGGCTTAGCTTTTAAAACCCTAATTGATATCCCCTACATTCTAAAAAACATGATTTTTTTTTCTTTTCTATAATCATGATATTATTTGATAGGAACAAAAGCTAATGTAGTATTAAGTTCAATTGTTGAGGAGGGTTCTAATTAGTTAAAACAGTAAAGTCACTTAACTTCTAAAAAAGACCTATATTTGAATCATATCTACAAAACAAATCCAGGTGATTAAGAGTGATTTTCATAAAGAAGACATCATAGGTTTTTAATCCGTATTTATATTTAAGAAAATAGTTTAATTTTTGAAAATTTTCAAATAAAATATTTTATCTGTACTCTTAAATTAGAAAGGAAATTACTTTTATGAATTTCTTATATATTATATTAATGAAAAAAACATATCTCTCTCTCTCTCTCTCTCTCTCTCTCTCTCTCATAATCAATCAAAAATCACATTTTATCCTCATTAAAAAACACACATTTTATCATACAATTTATTTTGATGTTTATTTTTATTACTTTTTAATTGTAACAAATAAAAAGATTAAAAAATAAATTTGATCTATATTCAATCATCCATAACATATTTTATATCAAGATTTATATTTAAAATATTTAGACAAAATGCCGTCCGACCAATGACCCGTTCCAGTGGACCAATCCTTTGATTGGACAATAGCCTGGGTTTGATAACTCTCTATCACATCATGCATTTATAAGTGGGAGGAGTAATGGAGTATAGTGTTCACTTTTTTAGGTTTGTGTGTGCGAATAATGAATATATAGAACATATTAGGTTTGTCTTTTTTTGATAAACTAGTAGGTTTGTCAATAATACGGTCTTGATCCAAGTCTATTAATTGTAGACCAATACATGCAACCACCATGCATACGTTTAATACAAGCTATCATATGTTTGGCAACTCTTTTTTTTTTTTTTTTTTTCCTAAGAAATTTATGGATAAGAATGAGATTCTCCTTCTTATAAAGAAATTAATCAAACATGTCCCCTCAAATCTGAAGTTGATGGGTACGGCATTCTTCCATGATTCAAGCATATGCATTTGAAAGAGCTATTCAATCAAGTCCGGATTCCCTTTGTGCTTTTTGGTACATTTTCACACACACCTAACTCTTTTTTGTTTCTAAGTGACAAGTGAGTCTCACATGCTAACAAGTGGGTCTTATACTTGTGCGACCTACCTGTCAGTGAGACAATTATTTTATGCGCTTGATGTATAAACCATTTTTCCACATATAGGTAATTTTGAGCTAGACTTAGATTAGAATAACTATAACCTAATCTCTCACTTTAACTCGAGATTACACTACAAAAAACACGTTTTGTAGCCACGTTTTTTGAAGCTGCATTTTCAAAAAACACAGCCCAATTTTGACTGAAAACGCAGCCCAAGTTTCACAATGAACCACGTTTTGGAAAAACACAACTCCAGCACTAGACCTATAGCCGCATTTACCAAACGCGGCTATAGAGAAACTCTAAAGCTGCGTTTTTGGTGGTTCATGCTGCATTTTTCTGTGCAATTTTATTTATTTATTTTTTAATCTTTAACAAAGCTACGTTTGAGAAACGCAACTTAAACATGTTATGAGGGCTATTATATTTATACACTGCAACAAATTGACAATTCAAAATACATACTTAAAATACAAATTCAAATACAACATTATCTGATATGTCCCCTCAAGTTGAAATCTATCGAAAGAGAGCTTCAACTTGTCTCAGAGAAAGAAAAAAAAATGACTACAACGAAGACTTTTGTAGCTAGAAACAAAATGTACTTATGTTTACCAATAAAAAAATAAAATGTACTTACAGATTCTAAGGGGCAGGGGTAGACACTACAAAAAACATGGGCTATATATTGCAAATTTTTAAAAATTTGCATCTATATAATTTGAAATATATATTATATATATATATATATATATATTTCAAACAAATAAAAAGGATAAATTTTAGAGATAAGTAAGTTCTTTTCCGAATGTGTGTTTGAAAGTGGTGTAGTGATATAAAGAAAAGTTTGGGTAAGAAAAATAAGATGAACGCGAGGGAAAAGAAGACTAAATTTTAGCACTTCTCCTACTTTTTTTAAAATTTTCTTATAAATTGGGGCATTTTACTTTTATTCAGATGAAAAAAGAATAAAAATGCAAAATTTTAGGGAATAAAAAGATGAACGTGTTGGGAAAAAATACTAATTTTGAGGATTTCTCTTTTTGAATTTAAAATAAAATTTGTTATTTGACATTTATAATTCTATTTCTAAAAAAATTTACCCTTCATTAATGAGAGTATTTTTGAACCATATAAAAGTTCATTTCAAAGAGAAGATCATATATAGTATAGATATATATGAGAAAATAAATATAACATATGTTAACTTATATTACTTACTTTCTCAAAAAAAAAAATTATATTACTTAATTTATATTGATATATATAACTTGGACCCTTAAAAAATTTTCTAGTTTCATCACTACTTACGAGCAATCTTCTCACAAGCAAATGATAATCAATTTCAACTTTAGTGTGGAAGAGCAGAATGACAATGAGATATGTGGCTCCAACTTCATCTCACAATAGAAAGGAGCATTGTTAGAAGTGAAACCCTAATTTTTAACTAATAGAGTTCAACAACAGCAATAACAAGGGTTTTGTACTCGGATTTAGTTGAAGAACTATCTACTGTCCATTTCTTTTAAAAGGAATAAGAGACACTGGCAGCTCCACATGCAAGCTAGGGTGGCTACAAGACCACTTTGACTTGCACCTGATTTGCAAAAAATTGTATATATACACTTGCTAAAAAAATATTATATGCTAAACAAACTTATTGTGACCACTCTAATAAAAATGTTGAACACCTTGACTTGAGAACTACATAAATATGGGTTTAACAAAAATAAGAGTAATGTTTACATTCACAACATTTTTACAATAATTTCACAACAAATTCAATGTAATAAGCTGTTACTAATTCTAATTTAACCCAAATATTGATATTATTTTTTTACTCACCAATAATAGTTTTTGCATAAGATTTATTGTAAAAATATTGTGGACATAGCATTACTCCAAAATTTATTTCCCCCCCCCCCCCTTTACCCCAAACATAATTCTTAATCCCTTTTATAAAGTAAAAAAAAAAAAAAAAAAAAAAAAAAAAAAAAAAGAGCTTAAATAACAACAATAAATATTAGCTCAAATAACTACAAACATAAACCAAACAAAAATAAGACAGGACCAAACAACAACAAGTGAACAAATTTTTCAACAAAAAGCTTAGAAAACAAAAGGATAAAAATCGCTAATCATTTAAATTTTTAGATCATTCAACCTATTCAATAAAATAATCTCTGACTTCATTTTTCCTTAAAAAAATAGTACTAAGAAAAATATTGTGATTGTGGTTGTGAGTTCTCTTTGATGGTGATGATAGTTATTCTTTTTTTGGCTTTACAATTGCAACAATTTTGCTTTCTTTAATAACTTAATTCATAATTGTAGCAAATATTCAAGTTATCGCTTTATTAGATTTTGTATAATTTAAATTTTCTAGTGATTACCCAAAAGAAATTCTTAGAGTTGCCACTGACAAGAGATGAGGTTGTTGCCAAGAAAATGGCAAAACCACCAATAAATCGTCATTCATCAACACACCCAGCATAATCCTCGACTTAATAGTCATGAATTGCATAGGAGACTGCTTTGAGTTGGAGAGACTATAATGGATAATGTGCTTTTGATCACATAAAATATGTTTGATAACACTCTTGTGAACTTTATAAGGAATATGAATAAACTGGTACACTTTTCTTTGACAAATGCTATATCTAACCTTATAAGAGTAAAATTAATATAAAAAGTATCGACAATATGACGATCAAATGAAAAATTAGCAAGCAATTTATCATCAGTTTTGGAAAACTAATTAGAGGCTGAGATCAGAGTCTGAACAAGAGTTATCAATTCCATAAATCATAGACATCATAGATCCATGTAATGTTTTTGAGAGAGAGATGAAGGTATCCAGTAGTAGGGGTAGCTTCAATTGATCCCAAGAAAGTAGCGGTTTAAGACCCTTGAGAGAAAATTCTGAACTCAATTTTAAACGGGTGATGTCTATTTCACACTACTTATTGCATACAAATGTAAACACACACGTTTTGTATTAAAATTGTAACTTCAGATCATGATTTCAGTCCAAAAAGTGTACCTAAGTCTGCATGCAATAAGTAGTATTTACCCAATTTAAAATAACTGTCTTGCTAGTAACCAAAATGTCATCAACATACATGAGTGTTACCATGACAATAAATGAACATTAAGGCATTGGATTTGGGTGTGCAGAACGCTAGAACCCTTAAGCAAGTAATAAAATTGACAACCCGCCGGTGAACCTTGCGCTTGAAGCCTACTTGATCCCACAGAGAGCATGACGTAGCTTGCCAAAAAAAAAGTGTTTGAGTTGAATCAATGAAGCTTAGAGGTTGTAGACACCCTATTTTGCAAGAGCTCACCCAAGGGAAAAATCATAATCTCAAGTCACTCGATTAAGGAGTAAATACGTCATCTAGATTGTTCCGTGAATTCGAAGTCTCCTATAAAATACATCTAAGTTCGCAATGATCCAAATAACATGCTGAATACAACCATGCATCGGATTGTCTGATCAAAAAATCAAGCCATATTGAGTTTCAATGGTTGAAATACGATTTTACAAATTAAAGCATGAACTGTGTAATTATTTTTAATTAATTCTCATTGGTCCCTTATTGAATTAACTAAAATTAACTACATATCAAAATCCCATAAGTTTTCCCATTAAAAAAAAAAAAAACTAGCTTATAACCCCATGCATATGCATTGATACACTTAAAGATATATAATAAGATGCATAATATAATTCCTATATATATATATATATATATAATTTAAATACTATTGATAGTCATTTTTATATTTTGTTAACTCCTTAAAAAATTTTGTATGTCTATTATTAGGTATAAAATGTAAATTATTCATGTTTTTTATTTAAATTATTGTGAAGCACCTTTTTTTTTAAGATTCATTTATTTTAGACTCTTTGGTTTTTGTACTTAATAACTCACTTGAATGAATATGTATGATTTAGTTCCACATTTGGTTCTAAAATTAAGAAATAAAAGGCTTTAAAAATAAATAATTTAGGACACATGACACAAAATTGGAACTCTAATTTGAAATTTTAATTTGAATTTCTCTCAGCTTCATCTATTATTATATAATAGCATGTAACCCGTGTTTACACACGGAAATATTCAATTGTAGTGATACTATTAATGCAAAGCTTAAATTATTAAATATATAGAATATTAATTCGACCAAAACTTTTGTATTTTGCTGAGTAATTATGTTCTATAATACAATGACAAATAAATAACAAAAAAAATGTAGGTCTGTTAAAGTATAATGATGATTTGATTTTGTTATCTCAAAAATAATAATAATAATAATAATAATAATAATAATAATAATAATAATAATAAGGTATTAAAATGGGTTTTCTAGCCATTTTGATGATATTATTTTTGTTATTGTGATACATATTTAAGACACCATTCACTAATTAATTAAAAATGAACATTTAACAAATATTATATAAACATAAAAGTAAGGAACTTCTTAACCTATTACACAATATGTATTAATTATTACTGAATTTTTTTTTTCTATTTCATTAATTGGTTGTGATGGTGAAATATTACTAAAACTAAATATAAATTACCCTTAAAAACCAAATATTTTTGAACTTTCAACAAATATCATAAATTAGTATCCCCTTCTCCTCCTCAACAATTGCCATTATTTTTTATATTTTTTAAGAAAGATTGCCCTTAAAATAAATTTCATTAGCCAATCATCAATAAAATTCAAATTATGTAATTCAAAATCAACCAAATATTAGCAAAAAGAAAAGAAAAAGAAAAAAAATTTTAATGATCACCCTCATTGTCTATTATCACAATTTACAATATCATTAACAACATAAGACCCCTTTGTCAAAAATATATACTCAAACGATCAATAAAATCATTTAGCTCCTGAGATAGGTTTATATTGGAAAAGAACTGTAAATGGGGAAGTGTATATATATTTTTATTTTCCTTTGTGTTTTAGCTAGCAAGCAAGCAAATAAAATGCAATTGAAACAAAAATAAACTAATAAAAACAACACCATTAACCATGAACACACCCAAGACGTATTATTACATAACCACAAAACCTTTTTGTCCTCTTTGTTTTCTCATAACCAAACAAAACTTTTACCAAAATTTCATTAGAAGTGTAGGGGCACAAATCACGCTTTGTGTAGAGTCAGACCTCCGGACCAAGCCTATGAGCCCTAAACAATGAATTTATAGAGAGCAGGCTTCTAATCTAGGGTTTTGGGCGGTAGATAACACAAAAGTTAGGTTCAATCACAGAATACATGCGTACTTATCAAACATGGATGAAATATTACTACATATATTAATGCCGAGGACAAATGTTTGTGTTTTCTTACAAGTTCTCTCTCCCTCTCTCCTTCTTCTTCCTTTTCCTTTTATAGGCCTGTCTCTGTTTCTTCTTTCTTCCACGTGTAGTCCAGGTGTTTCCTTTTTGGATACTTGTCCCATCATTCCTCCTTATTCAAACCTCTGGCAGTGAGGGTAAGGTTGAATTTTAGTGTTCAGGCGTCACTTCCTCATTAATGCGGCCAGAGATGTAAGTATAATGCCTTCAATGCGGTGGTAGCAGCCTTTTCTCTGATATTTGTCTATCAATTTCCTTCATCCCTTATCCATGTTTTCTTAGTTATTGTATATAAGGTCCTTAGTATAAGAGTCCTTGAATTGCCAGATCACTAATATTGTCCTCGGACGTTATATCTTGTGGTGTTCTACTTATGTATGGCACCTTCCTTTGTCACGTGGCATCGTAGGCTAGAGTTATTATGTCCTCGGACCATTTCATGTTGCCAGTTTGGGCTTTCCTCTTTGCGGGAGCCTTTAGGCTGGCCCAATACATGCTTTGGGCCCATGGGCACTACAATAGCCCCTTGAAACCCTTATTTCTACCTTGTGGAGAGGAATGAGGGTTTCGATATACACACGTGAGGCAATCCGCTTCTGACGCTTCGATCTGCAAAATCGCGCCTCAATTAAATGTTGGCGGCTTTATGTTCCCCACTCCCAACCGCACGATGCTCATCCAACGGGTGGGCGTGTTTTGAGGAAGCAGGCGGGAGGTCTCCCGCTTTTCGCCTTTCCACGAAATAAAAAAAAAACTGCCATTTCAAAGGTTCCTCGTTCATTTCAGAGTCTGTACACCGAATTTAGCCCTTCCTGCAATCTACACACGTCTCTAGTCTTTTCAGTTCTAAGCCGAGATGACCTAGTTACTTAAAAGTAAGTACTCCAACTTTCTGTTTTCGTTATTACTGCTCGTTCATTCTAGTTATTCTCATATTTTCTGTCCTCGGTAGTCTAAACTCCCCAACCTCAACATAGTATTCTTTCCGTAGTTCTAGGAAATGGGTAGATTTGCATCCTTAGTGGATAATCCTAAGAAAATAGATGAGTTTAAGGTTAAATATGGAATCCCTCAAGGAGTATCCGTCAAATACTGTGAGCAAGGAGGTTGGCTCACCGATAGGGACACCGGTGAGGTGGTGATCCCTATGATAGCATTCATAGAAGGGGGAATGAGGGTCCCTATGATGCCCATCACTAGGGATTACCTTAGAATAGCTAGGTTATCTCCCACCCAGTGTGCCCCAAACATGTTTAGGATCTTAGGAGCTATTGACGTCCTAAATGAAAGGCTAGGATTAAGGCTCACTCACCACGAGGTAAACTGGGTGTATAATCTTCACCACCTAAAAGGGCACACATACTACCTAAAATCTAGGCATCCCGAGGTTAGGTTGATCCAATGCCTTCCCCACTCCAACAAGGGTCTAGACAAAGACTTCCTTATACTGTCCGGGGATTGGCACGACGGTCTCCCCTGTCCGACGAGGGAGGGGGAACCTGGTAAGTATCTGAGTAGCGCCAGCCTTTATTAAAGACGAATTTTTTCATTTTCGTTGTTAGTTGTGTTTTTCTCTGACTTGCCCTTGTTAAATTGTTTTTTGAAATGTGTGCAGATCGTCGTGCGCTTACCCGCCGTGCTAACCTTGTCAATTTTGATCGTCTGAACAAGATCTTAAAGGCCGTGGTATTTGTGCATTCAGACGGTCAGCTTCGCGCCGCACACCTCATCCTCGGATACACACCCATCTCCACTGCTTTCCAAGATCCCAAGTGCGTCATTAAAGAGAAGGACCCGCAGCTGCCGAGGATTAGTGTAGTAGTAGAAGGTGTTTTGTTACCTGCTGGCACTCTTGTACCTCAAGGCGTTTTGATCACCGAGCCCGTGAGGGTCGTCCCGGGCGCCACTCATTTAGCCACATCCTCGGCTCGACCTAGGTTGGGTGAAGGTTCCTTTTCTCAGCCAGTCGCAAAGGAAGAAGAAGAAGAAGAAAAAGAAGAAGTAGAAGAAGAAAAAGAAGAAAGAAGAGAAGAAGTTGTTGAGCTTTCAGATTCTGAAGAGGAATTCGAAACTTTCCAGCGACTTCCATTGCCCAGGAACCTGCCTCCTGCTGTTGGCTCGCCGTCTATCACCTCGTCAGACGACGATGACCAACCGTTGATAAGAATGGGCATCCAGCGTAGACCCAAGCCCAGTCTTAAGGACGTGCTAGAAGGTTAAACTGGAGCGCAGGAGCCTCCTAAGGCGCCTCCAGTAAAACCTAAGGACAAGGGTACCGAGAAGGTCCCTTCAATCAAACTCACTCTTCCCCCTTTGACTCAAGTCGAGCATCTCGACCTAGCTGATCATAAGAGGAAAAGGGATCCGCATAAAGGAAAGAGACAGTCGAAGGGGCCAAAGATCTCTCCACCAAAAAGGTAGACCCAGAGAGGGGAGGAAAGCATGCTCGTCATGCCCATGCAAGATCGGAGAGACGAATTGACCCTCCAGCAGCCTTCCATGCGCCCATTTGGGCTCCTCACATGACCGTAGACGATCAGGCAGTCACCGCCGACGCATCTATTAGGGGATCCGATGAGGGCACAGCTGCTTGCATCGCCGATGCGTTGAAGCAAGCACTTCTATTGCCCAAGGACATGGGCGAACTACAAAGGATAAGGGATCAAAACGTCTTCATGATCCTCAAGAAAGAGTTAGCTATGGTAAGAATTTTGATTGATTGTTTCTTAGTATCCATGCTTTTCATTATTGCATCTGTTGTTGTTATTTTTTGTTTGATACTAACTGTGCCATTCACTAACATTGTTTGTACGTAGGCTGTCCAATCTACACATAGGGTAGAGGAGATTGTTGCTAATGCATATAAGGCACTGAGGGATGAAGAGGTGAGGCTGGATCACAACAAGAAAATATTGGAGCTTAAGGAGAAGAAGCTGCAGGAGGTCACAACCAGCCTGAGCAAGTCGGAAAGTGAGAGGTCGGGTCTGGAGTCCCAGCTGAGGACCACTATTAGGCAGACCGAGGATCAGAGGTTGCAGCTTAAGCGTGCAAATGAAGACCTCGCCTCGGCCAAGAAGCTGGCTGAAGATCTTAGAAAGAATCTTGCAGCGTCCGAGGAGGCTAAGGAGGAGGCTCTCAAGGCTAAGAAGGAGGCCCTCGTCAAGGTACAAGAAGCCGAGGCAATGGTTGACGAGGCTGAGCAAAGCGGCTATGAGGTGGGGGTGGCAGAAACCACTGACACATTCAAAGCCCAAGTGCCGGAGGTTTGTAGGGACTACTGCCTCCAGGTGTGGAAGGAAGCTCTCTCCCAAGCCGGAGTTGATGCTTCCTCTCCCTTATGGAAGGTGGAAAATGCCTACATCCCTCCTGCCATCAGAGTGGCCGCTTCAAGCTCAGCCAAGGACGACAGCCACTCTTCCTTAGCCGAAACGCCATTGGAAGAGGTCGCAGTTGGTGATGCTATTCCTGCTGGCCAAACTGGAGATGCATAGCCTCCTCCTGCTCCTAAGGAGCTGCCCCCTAACCCTAAGGTCGGCGGGACTATGGAGTTAGTTCTGGCGACCCTGCCCATAAAGCCAAAGGAAGTGGTTGGGGGGTCTTCGGCCTCGATGGGGGCTCCTGCTGATTCTAAAGACCAGATCCAGTCCAAACCATGATAACCCGTGTCTCAGCTGTTTCCCTTTCCTTTTTGTTGCTTTTACTTTTGTATTTTTACTAGTTAGTTTCAGCTTTTATTTCCTTCCTTTGTAACTTGACAATTTGGTAATGAATGTACTGATATATCTTTCATTTAATGATAAGAGTTTCTAATTTAAACTACTGTCTTGTGTTTACACTTTGTGTTGGTAGTTTATTCCACTATGATGTATGTAATGCGGCATGGCAACAGTTTAGAAATTTGGCACATATTTATAATTACCTACATATTCATATACTTGCAAATGTTTTAAGTGATGACTATAAGTTTTTGTTCAATTCTAATAACGAGTAAGACACTAAAAAGCAACATATATTGGTGTGGAATCTGTTTGCTTGGGACTTGCTTAAAAACTATCCTCATAACAACGTGCTAGGACAATAAATATCAACATTTCTGATATGTTCCACGCTTGAACCATTAGTGGCTCAAGCGTTGTACATAACACTTAATGACAAGCAAAATCATATGAAACCCAAATTTGAGATACTTATTGCTAATACATACGCTTTTCTATAGAACGTGTAGGTGCTCTGCCAAGAACTTATGTAACCCAATCTTTGTCCCTGCACTTGCCTTTTACGGGCTCCAAAGTAACTTTAATTTTGGTTTTAGATTAAGGTAGAGGATCCGAGGACCCGGCGTAACCTCATTTTTATTTTTCAACTAAGGTAGAAGATCCGAGGATCCGACGTAACCTTATTTTTACTTTCCAACTAAGGTAGGGGATCCGAGGACCCGGCATAACCTTATTTTTTCTTTTAAACTAAGGTAGAGGATCCGATGACCCGGCGTAACCTTACTTTTTCTTTTAAACTAAGGTAAAGGATCCGAGGACCCGGCGTAACCTTACTTTTTCTTTTGAACTAAGGTAGAGGATCCGAGGACCCGGCGTAACCTTATTTTTTCTTTTAAATTAAGGTAGAAGATCCGAGGACCCGGCATAACCTTACATATAATAGTAAAACAGTACCATAGCGATAAGAGTAGAATAATAAAAGTGCTTTTTATTAATAACAATATCGTCGCAAATTACTTACATTCCAAGGATGGGGTACAGCTTTTTCATCTAAGTTTACGAGGTAGTAAGCTCCTATTCCAGCTATTGCCGTAATGCGATATGGTCCTTCCCAATTTGGTCCAAGTTTTCCCCACGCCTGATTTTTGGTATTACCGATTACCTTCCTCAGCACTAAGTCTCCAAGGGCGAGTGGCCTCTAGTTTACATTCGAATCATATCCCTGCTTCAGTTTTTGTTAATAGTGAGCCAAATGAATCATGGCAATCTCTCTCCTTTCTTCAACCAAATCTAGGCCCTTTTCCAGTAGCCTATCATTACTTTCCGGAGTGAAGGAATTAGTTCTCATTGTTGGAAAACCAGTTTCCAAAGGGATAACAGCCTCGGCGCCATAAGTCATTGAGAATGGCGTCTCTCCTGTCGATCGGCGGGGGGTGGTTTGATATGTCCACAAAACATGAGGCAATTCCTCCACCCATCTCCCTTTGGCATCATCGAACCTCTTCTTAAGACCATTGACTATAACTTTGTTGACCGGCTCGGCCTGCCCATTTCATTGTGGATAAGCTGGGGTGGAATACCTGTTGGTTCTGCCGGGGTCACAGCAATATCCCCTGAACGCTTTATTATCAAATTGTAGACCATTATCCAAAATAAGAGTACGTGGAACTCCAAATCGAGTGACAATGCTCTTCCATACAAATTTCTTCACATCAACATCCCTGATGTTTGTCAGGGGCTCAGCTTCCACCCATTTGGTAAAGTAGTCAGTGCCGACAACCAACCACCTTCTGTTTCCAGGTGCCTTTGGGAAGGGACCCACAATATCCAGTCCCCATTGTGCAAAGGGCCAGGGGCTCGTCAGAGGATTGAGCACACCACCAGGCTGATGAATGTTCGGCGTGAACTTTTGGCACTGATCACACTTCTGCACATAACTTTGAGCTTCTCGTTGCATATTGGGCCACCAATATCCTTGTGCCAGAGCTCTATGAGCTAAAAACCTTCCCCCCGTATGACTTCCACAAATTCCTTCGTGTAATTCTTCCAGAAGTAGCTCTGTCGCCTCAGGATGTATACACAACAGGTATGGGCCAGAGAAGGATCGTTTATAAAGTTTGTGATCCTCGGCCAGCCAAAATCGAGAGGCCTTTCTACGTATTTTGTCCGCCTCGACCCTTTCCTCGGGCAGAACATCGTCCTTGAGGAAGGATACAATGGGGTCCATCCAACTAGGCCCCATCCTGATCTGGTGAACATGGACAACATTTCCAATCATTCTCGAGGGTTTGGGTAAGTCCTCAACTAGGATAATCCGAGGTAGTCCTTATGCCAACGACGTGGCAAGAGTTGCTAGGGAGTCAGCATGTGCATTGCTACTTCTAGGGATATGAGATAAAGTAAAGGATTCAAATTTGCTTTGCACAACCTTAGCTTGACTCAAGTAGTCCTGCATCCTCAGATCTCTGGCCTCCGCCTTTCCATCCATTTGACCCACAACAAGTTGCGAGTTCGAGAATACTTGCACGGTCTTTCCTCCCAATTTATGGACCATATCCATCCCTTTTAGCAAAGCCTCATACTCAGCCTCATTGTTAGTAGCCGAGAATCCCAATCTTAAGGACTTTTCCAGTGTGAGGCTTTTTGGGGTCGTAATTACCAAACCCACCCCGGATCCTCTTTTATTGGTAGCCCCATCAACGTAAACGGTCCACCCCGCATGACTTTTACATGCAATCATACCAACTGATTTTTCATCAATGTCACTCTTCATGGCATTATCTTCTATTGTAGGCTCAGCAAATTCTGCAACCAGATCAGCTAATACTTGACCCTTTATTGATGTGCGTGGCATGTACTTGATATCAAAGGAGCCCAAGATGGTTCCCCACTTTGCAATCCTACTTGTGTAATCCGCACTCCGGAGTACAGCTTTGAGGGGAAGCTGAGTCAGAATAACCACCGTATGAGACTGGAAATAGTGGGGGAGCTTACGTGTACCATGCACTACGGCCAGGATTGCCTTCTCTAATGGTGGATAACGCACCTCGGCTTCATGCAAGGACTTACTCACATAGTAAACCGGTTTCTGTACCTTTTCGTCAACCCTTATCAACACCAAACTAACGGCATGGGTTGCGACTGCGATATATGCAAACAAGACTTCATCGACTTCGGGCCAAGACATGATAGGAGGATGTGAAAGATATTCTTTAAGTTGCTGAAAGGCAACGGCACACTCCTCTGTCCATTCAAACCTTTTCCACTTGTTTAATAACTGGAAAAATGGCATGCACCAATCAGCTGATCTTGAGATGAATCGGTTGAGGGCAGCGGTCATCCCAGTTAACCTCTGCACCTCCTTTGGATTTCGAGGTGGCTGTAAGTTATTGATGGCCTTGACCTAAGTGGGGTTAACCTCAATTCCTCTATGCATCACCATGTAGCCCAAAAACTTACCAGATCCTACTCCAAAGGAACATTTGGATGCGTTGAGGCGTAACTTATGCTTTCTCAACGTTTGGAAGGTGTTATCCAGGTCTGGTATGTGAGCCGAGATAATCTTACTTTTAACCACCATGTCATCTACGTACACCTCAATCGTCTTTCCCAATTGCGGTTCAAACATCCGCATCATCATTCTTTGATAGGTGGCCCCGGCATTCTTCAAGCCGAAGGGCATCACCTTATAGTGGTAGTTCTCTATGGGCATGACAAAAGCTGTCTTCTCCTGGTCTTCTGGAGCTAAGGGTATTTGATGGTATACTTGAAAAGCATCTAAAAAACTCATCCGAGGATGACCCACAGTTGCATCCACCAACTGGTCTATGCGGGGCATTGGAAATGAGTCCTTGGGACAAGCCTTATTCAAGTCTGTAAAGTCTACGCACACTCTTCACTTCCCATTCTTCTTTTTCACTACCACTGTGTGCGCCAGCCATTCTGAGTAGAATACCTCTTTAATCGCCCCTGCCTTCTTAAGTTTCTGGACCTCCTCCTTAACTGGGTCGGCGTGTTCCTGTGACGAGCGCCGAGGTGGTTGTCTCCGTGGCACCGCTGCTGGATTAACGTTGAGGTGATGACAAATGAAACTTGGGTCGACTCCAGGAGCCTCGTAAGCATCCCATGCGAATACATCAATGTTTTGTTTTAAAAATGCAATCAGTTCTTCTTTTTCTCGGGGAGGCAGTTGACTTCCTACCTGGAAAAATTTCTCCATATCATCTGCAATAACTACTTTCTCTAGATCCTCACATCCAGGCTCTTCAACCTCAACCAACTCTGGTTTGGCCGAGGATGTTAGTTGCTATAGACTTCTCTTGGCTAAAGTCTAGGTTTCTTGCCTCGTTTGACGTATAATTGCTGTGGTTATGCATTGCCTCGCTATGGACTGGCTACCTACTATCTCCTTAACTCCATCCTCATACGGGAACTTCACCTTAACATGCAGAGTTGATGATACTGCCCCTAAGGCGTGCAACCACGGTCTTGCCACTATGGCTGTATAAGGGGAGTAGGCGTCCACTACGATAAAATCCACATCTACCACTATTGGCCCTGACTGTACAGGTAGTCGGATCAACCCTTTCAGAATGACAGCCTTCCCTTCAAAGCTTATCAACGGAGAGTCATAGGCTGTAAGATCTTCAGGTTTCAAATTAAGTCCTTTAAACAAATCCGGGTACATAATATCAGCCCCACTCCCTTGGTCTACTATCACTCTCTTTACGTCATATCCTCCTATCCTTAACGTAATGACTAGTGCGTCATCATGCGGTTGAATAGTGTCAAGCTTATCCTCTTCGAAAAATCCCAAAATGGGCGGAGGATTCTTCTTAATTCTCTTCGGCTCCGAGCTGAGGTCTTCGGCAGAGGGACACGATACTGACATTACCCTGGTGGGGCAGGACCCCGTCCGACCTGGCGCTGCAAAAATGACATTGATAGTGCCCAATGGGGGCCTCATAGTGTTGCTGCTTTGATTCACAGAACCAGATTGTGTTCCTTGTTCGTTAGGCCGATTCATAAATTGCCTTAATTTTCCTTCTTTCACCAGTTAATCCAAGTAAATCCATAAGTTCCTACAGTTTTCTGTGTTGTGACCCTTATCTTGATGGTAATTGCAGTAGAAGTTCTGATTATGTTTCGCAGGGTCTCCTATCATTCTATTGGGCCACCTGAAGTACGGTTCTCAGCAAATCTTCTCCAACACTTACTGTACCGGCTCACAAAACACAGCGTTTACTGTCTGGAGTGGGGCCGACCTAGTCTGGTTAGTAAAATCCTTCCGTGGCCATTTGCTACTGTATCTTTCTGCTTTGAAATCACTACTCTCTTGAGGGACAATCTTCATTTTCCCCTTACTTTGCTGCTGATCCTCCTCTACTCGTTTATATTCGTCAATACGTTCCATAAGCCGACAAACAGTTTTTACAGGTTTCTTGGTCAGGGATTTTTTTAAATCATGTTTGACTGGAAGACCAACTTTAAAAGTATTAACGGCTACTTCATCAAAGTCACCGTCAATCTCATTGAACGCTTCCCAGTATCTATCCGAGTAGGTTTTCAATGTCTCGCCTTCCCTCATGGTCATGGCTAATAATGAATCCAACGGCCGAGGTACCCTGCTGCATGTAACGAAGCGAGACCCAAACGCCATCGTAAGGTCCATGTAGGAATTGATGGAGTCTGCTTTCAAGCCGTTAAACCATCTCATCGCAATGGGCCCTAAGCTCGAGGGAAACACTTTGCACATCAAAGTTTCATTCTGTGAGTAAATCGCCATGCGTTGGTTAAAATGACTTACGTGCTCTACTGGGTCTGTTCTGCCGTTATAAATGGTGAAGTTTGGTTGAGTGAATTGACGAGGAAGCTTCCCTTTCTCAATCCGACGCGTGAAAGGTGATTTAGAAAGTTGGTGCAATGCCTTTCCCATGGCATCGCTGCCCAAGCCCCTGGGAGTCATCCCTCTGTTCCTCCTGTTATGAATACTTTCCTCTTGGTACGAGGAAGTTTCACTAGGAGGGGTTCTAGACTTGAGCTTATAACCACTGCTCTGGGAGTCGTCCGAGGAAGGATCAGACACAGATGGAGTTCGTTTCCGCTTAGCGCAGCACAGCTTTCTTTTTAGTTAATCAATCTCCCTCTGCATGGTCTTAATATTTCCTTCATCAGAGCCCTTGCTTCTGCCCTGCGGATGATTACCGGCAGTTCGCCCCGAATGCATACTGCCTTCTCGATCTCCCAACTGCTCTAAATGTTGAAAAGGATCTTCGTGCTGAGATCCTAGAGATTCTGCATGGTCTAGATTCAAACCCGCCATCAAGTTACCTACGCCAAAACACAAGGATCCCCACAGACAGCGCCAATTGTAGGGGCACAAATCAAGCTTTGTGTAGAGTCAGACCTCCGGACCAAGCCTATGAGCCCTAAACAATAAATTTATAGAGAGCAGGCTTCTAATCTAGGGTTTTGGGCGGTAGATAACACAAAAGTTAGGTTCAATCACAGAATACTTGCGTACTTATCAAACATGGATGAAATATTACTACATATATTAATGCCGAGGACAAATGTTTGTGTTTTCTTACAAGTTCTCTCTCCCTCTCTCCTTCTTCTTCCTTTTCCTTTTATAGGCCTATCTTTGTTTCCTCTTTCTTCCACGTGTAGTCCAGGTGTTTCATTTTTGGATACTTGTTCCATCATTCCCCCTTATTCAAACCTCTGACGGTGAGGGTAAGGTTAAATTTTAGTGTTCAGGCGTCACTTCCTCATTAATGCGGCCAGAGAGGTAGGTATAATGCCTTCAATGCGGTGGTAGCAGCCTTTTCTCTGATATTTGTCTATCAATTTCCTTCATCCTTTATCCACGTTCTCTTAGTTATTGTATATAAGGTCCTTAGTATGAGAGTCCTTGAACTGCCAGATCACTAATATTGTCCTCGGACGTCATGTCTTGTGGTGTTCTGCTCATGTATGGCACCTTCCTTTGTCACGTGGCATCGTAGGCTAGAGTTATTATGTCCTCGGACCATTTCATGTTGCCAGTTTGGGCTTTCCTCTTTGTGGGAGCCTTTGGGCTGGCCCAATACATGCTTTGGGCCCATGGGCACTACAAGAAGGTATTTGTATATTTTATAAATTAGAAGTGAAAATGCATCAAATCCTATGTGGTGTATCTCTATATGTGTCTTATGTTTTTCCCCTTGTCTCCTGAATCAGTTAACTTGCCCCATTGCCATAATCATTTCTAATCAAAGCCAACAATACTATCACATGAGAAACATAAAAAATTATTTTTCGAAAACGACACAATTGAACCGTTACTCAAATTTGAAAAATAGCCAAAATATTTATTAAAATAATTGAAGAGATAAATGATGAAACTAAAAGGGCTGACCTTGTAAGTTTTGTCACCAAAGAAATGGATTTATGAAATTCCTTTAGGTATCTCAAGCAACGAGTCTCGTCTATGAAAAATGTCAGATTAAAATTTGCAAACTTCTCGTGAGCTAGCACAAATACCATTTTTGCATGGAACTTGTGAATCTGAAACCTCATTTCATTTGCATATTTTTTTTTTAATTATTTCATATTACATACTGAAAATATGTAACAAAAGCTATACTATTTTTTTTTTTGTTTTTGAGAAAGTAACGAAAGCTATACTATGATAAAAGAAAAACTTAAAATAATATTTTAACGAAAAAGGAAAGAAATAAAGTGAAAATCAAAACAAAAGTATCTTTACCTTGTCATACATTTCAAATTCGACTTGCTCCTTCCAATTTCTATCTTTGGGCATAAGGATAAACGCAACTTGCTCCTTATAATATTAAAAAAGGAGTGAATATATTCAAGCTGTTTTTTTTCCTGGAAGTTTCCTAGCTATGAAATATAATGTAAGTATGAAATATTATATTCATAGCTAAGCAAAACATGTCTTATTGGAAAACCAAAAAAAAAAAAGCTAAAACCCAAAAGGCTAAAATATTAATATTCAATTATTTAAGGCCTGTTTGGTGAGTAATCTCAAGCTCACATTTTCATATTTTAAATAACATTACACACATTTCCACACACTTTTTCACCCACACATATTTCAAAAAATTACAAAAAACTACAAAAATCTCATCTCAAACTACTCTACCAAACACTCCCTTACTATTGTAAGCCATGCTTTATTAACTGTATGAGGGGAACAACGAAGAAAAGTAATTTATTACTGTAAAAAGTCCAACCTAACGTAAATTAGGATAAAACTAAAACTTTTTGCACATGAAACATAAGATATTAGTGAGTATTTTGACATGACCTCCATTGAATTGCTCTGAGAGTAGGTGATAAAGAAAAACTTCATGAGGCATATCCTTTGAAGATGCACGGGCACCTTGTGAGACTATTGGTGTGGTGATTTTAGTTGAGTAGATATGATTGATTATTTGAAGGTTCATTAATATTGGACTCTTTGGTAGTTGTACCCAATAATTTATTTTGCATAAAAATTAAAAAAATTGATAGACATGTGGCGCTAAATTGGACTCTAATTAGATTTGATCAACTATTCAGTTTTTATACTCAATAATTTACTTGAAAAAATAATTAAAAATTAAATGGAACACATGACACAAAATTAGACTCCAATTGAAATTCAATTTATAATCTAATTGGATTTTCTCTCAGTTTCATCTATCATTATATATATAGATTAGTATGTAACTCCATGCAAACACATGGATGCATTTAAATTTAAAAAAAAAAAATTCATTATAAAAATATAAATAATTAGTCAAATTATTTTTTTTTTTTAAAGAATGTAACACATGCATTCATGCATACATATAGATATATTTAATATTAAACACAATTTTCATCATAAAATATGGATAATTAGTCAAAATTTTTATTTAAAGTAAACGTAATTAGTCACATATTAAAATTCTTATCTAAATTTAATACTACTTATGATCATTTTTTTTTTCTAATTTTTAATAAAATAGAAAGTGTGGTGATTTTTGTTATGTGGTGATATTTATTTTATTTATTTTTTGAGAAACATATGGTGATTTTTATTGAGTATATGTGATTATTTTTTTATTTAAATTTTATAGTTAATTAATATTAGATTCTTAGTATTTTGCACTCATTAACTCACTTGATACAAAGATTAAAAAACTTAAGTAAACACATGACACAAACTTAAGTGGATAATTATGGTGTAACTCCCACATAAATTTAGATACATGGTGCAAAATTGGATTAAAATTTCAGATTCTAATTCAATTTTCTCTAAACTTTACCTATTAATATATATAGATGAAATATAAATTTGAATTTTTTTTTAGTTATATGATTATGTTTTTTATGGTTTATTATATTGGACTCCTCATTTTCTACACTAAATTAATCAATTTGGCATAAAAATTTAAAAATTTAAATTAGATGGAACACATGGTGCAAAATTAAACTTTATTTGAAATTCAATGTTTACACTAAATTAACTTACTTGGCACAAATTTTTAAAATTTAGATTAAATGAAACATATGACACAAAATTAGACTCTAATTAGATTCCAATTTGAAATTAAATTAAATTTTTTCTCTATTTTACCTATTATTATATATATAGATATAGATACCACAGGTTTAATTTTTAAGATATGAATAAAATTATATTATCATAGTAATTTAACAAAATAATAATTATGGTCTTTGGTTTTATACTTTTGAATTTACTTCCTTGTAAAAAAAGAGGGAAAGTTAAAATTTATTAGAGAACACTCTGATATTTAAATGGCTAAAAAACCTTTTAAATTCATAATCATACTAAAAAAAAAAAAAAGGCTAGAAAACAAGCTACATTTGTGCAAAATTCAAAACTGAGAGCCATCTAGGCCAGGACTCAAGTGTTGACTGGTACTTAATTGGTCCTAATGTTGTCTTTTTGGTGCGTCTTATCAGCATAAAGTTCAATTCAGCTGAAACACGTGAGAGTAAACATGAATTCAAAAACTCCCGAATCCATTCACTTTTATAGATACAACATCCCTTCATCAAAAAAGGAGTCCAGTTTCAAATTTTAGATTAGAGAATTGCTGCATAATTTTAAAAAAAAATAAAAAAAAATAAAAAAAAAAAAACTTAAGAGAGACATTAAGTTTCTTCATGCAATGTTACTCTCATCAAGCCATCTAATCCCAAAAACTCTAATTACACACATTTTTCAAACACTACCTTCTACAAATTTAGTGTCCTGTAGGTGCCTTCAATGTGCATATGAAGTTCAAGACATGTGCCTACAAGTGCTCAAGAAGATCTGCATGTTTTGAAATCTCATCACATAGTCAATTGATCGAGAGCTCGACACATAGATCACTTAAGTTGATTAATCAAGAATCATGCAATCAAAGTCCAAATTTATCACAATCAATCATCCAAGCCTCTAGGGTTTTGTGACCCTAAAGTCAACATATAAAAGCACACGTGTTGGACTTGACAACAAAATTTTGGATAGCTGTGTTCTGTATAGCAAAATTTAGGGTTAAACAAGGCTCTTTGAAATCATCACCCATTGATAAAAGATTGAAGATTTGGTGTTCAAGTTGAAGTTGCTACAATTGAAACACATTCAAGCTATTGTGAAGAATTTTTAAGACGATTCTTAAGGTCAAAAGCAACTGTTCATGACGAACAAAGTCCACAATAGAAATGTCTATTAGGATGTGTGCCCTTAAATCCTATTGTATGACATTATGTATAACATTATGTTGTGATTAATAAAATTATTTTATTATTATCTAAAAATAATGGTAACATGAATATTGAAACATTATCATATAGTCCATGAAATGCATAGTATGTGTTTTATGTGATTTAGTCACAGAAAATATAAATCATAAGTTCTTTATAAACTCAGAATTTTAGTTCGTAGTCGGTGATGGAATTGGACATTTCATCTAAGAAGACTATAACATATCAACTAAGATGATTTGTTTTGATCATGGAAATAGAGATTTCTAATTAGTATGTTGATATATTTTAAGAGTTAAAATACATTGAACTGGACCGCTATGATTTTTATTATCCTAACGACTGTCAAATAAATAATAAAGTCACGACTTCTATTTACATGAATTCTTAATCCTGAGAGGATAATGGACCTGATCATGAAATGTAGGTTATTTTGATATATCAGAAGTGAGGTCTAAAGTCACGATCAAAACCTTAGTATGTTGGGCAACCACATTTAGTGTTAATGAAACATATATTCTCAAGATAAAATTTATAATCTCTTAACAGAGATACAAAATATTCTTTTGAGATAAGTTTAATGGGTTTGGTTATTCAGAATGTTAGGCCTAACCACTTTAGTAAAGAGTTACTAAAGTATATATTTATGGAATTGGATTTCATAAATATATGATGAATAACTTAAAGGATTAAACTAGGTACTCAAGGAATTAAGATATAGTAATCTTCAAAGTGGCAATCTATATTCATGATTTTGTATCACTACAAATAAGTTATGAAAAGGTTGCATGTACAATAAAGTCTTGTGATATAATTTATAAATAAAGCTTAAAGTGCAACTATATTTATATAATAGTATTAAACATGGTTAATGGTAATTTTGAACTTGTCAAAAGTTGACAGAAAAGTTCAAGGCCCATTGAAGCTAGTGTATTATTGGCCCCTTTTGGTCCCACTTCAAGCCACACATTTAAGACTACTTGGAAAGGCCTAAAAGGCCAGTTCAATTAGATAATCAGTTGAATACAAAAGGAGAAACATACATATTTTTGAAATAGAAAACAACACTCTTGTGAAATGATTTATGTGTGAGTGTCTGCCACTCTCTCTAATTCTCCATTGGAAACTGATTGAGAAACCACACTTCTTGGGTATTAGTGGAATTGGAGTGAAGATTAAAAGTATCCTCAAATGCTTCTGATCTTTGTTCTGAAATTCACCACACCAGGGTACACTCTCTTATTTTTAAATTCTAAAACTTACATAGTGCATGTTATCAATTGCGAACGAAGTAGATCCGTTAATTTTCCGCTGCATATATTTTGTGTGCGATACAAACATGTACTTATCCTACAATGTCCATGGACTTGAAGTTGCTTGTGGTCATGTCAATAAATATTACATGATATAGTAATAGATTTAAGGTTAAATCTCTTATACATACTTCAATTTTACAGAGTTGATCTATTTCCTTGGGGCTTGGCGGTAAACCCAAAAAGGGTTTTATCTTGCTAGAGTTTTTTCTTCGTAATGATATTAATGACTTTATTCATTTGTACTGTTTTTTAATTCACGATATGGTTGTATGTATGATTAACCAAAAACTATATTTATATGCGTAATTGTTCAATAAATCAAACTTGACATTAAAATTGATTAATCAGTAACAACTTAGGTCTAAATTCCCCAAAAATCTACGGCTACAATAATCATAATCATTCTTAGTTCATCATACACTCTATAATCTACAACATACATCAACCCTCACAAAGCATCATGAACATAGAAAAGAACTTATTGGGATTATTTATGAGATTATATGTAAAGTTATTTAGAAGATCTTCTAGTTCTTAGTGTTTGGTGAAAATGACTTAGATATATAGGTCTTAGCCACAGATGATCAGAATTATGTCTACTTTGAATTGGTTAAGTGTTAGAATGATAATCTAGCATTTGATATGCTTAGTTTACTTAGAACTGTATTACTTCAAATTAGGTTGCTTAGATTTAGATCACATCAAATTAGTTTACTTCAAATAAAGTTACTGAAGATAACTTAGATATAGGTATCAACACTTAGTTTTTCATCTATTTTCATCACCGTATTTTTCATTTTCTACTATTACTTTCATTTTGACAAAAGAGTACAAATTTGGCAAGAATGGGGTGTAAAACCTATGTTTTTCACCGTCCAATAAGAGATTACTACATCAACTTTTTACTTAAAATTTAATATATTCTACTACACATAATAACATTTCAATAAACTCACAGTTAAACTAGATTTTCAAATGTGTACTAAAATTGGTCAAGTGTGGTTGTGCCTATTTTTTAATATCTAATATGATAATGTGACATGTTGGAATTGGAGGGGTAAAACTAGAATTTTAAACCACATTCTTATTGAATTTATCTCTTCACAAAACAGTCATCTTAATTTTTTTTTTTATGGTAAAAGTCTTCTTAAATGAGGCGCTTCCGAATCCTTTCTCTAATCCATGATGTCATATTCTAGTACTCCAAACCATAACTTCACCTCAAACCATTATATTCAGTTACCGACATTCAACATTAAGAGAGACCAAACTTAATAAATTTGGTTTATGCTCACGAGGAATATTTGCAAATTTTATTTTGATGAACAAGAATATTTGCAGCTTTAAAGAATGCTTGTTAACAACTGTTATTATTGAAGAGTAAACCCAAAAAAAAAAAAAAAATCCCCTGATTCATATAAATTAATGCCTTTTTAAGATTTAAAAAATAGAATTGTTTTTCTTTCTAAAGAATTTTCATTGTTGTATTCATAAATTCATCATTGAAACTCTAATTTCTCTAACATTTTTACCCAGAACAAAGAAAAAAAACTCTTTAGAATATAATTTAGTGACTGCTTTGATTAATATAGAAATATAGGTTTCTTAAGTGAAAATTTAATTAAGTTAATTACTTAAAGAACTTAAAAAAGTTAACGGACTAAACTGGAATTAGTTAAAGACATTAACGAACCCAACTCCAACATAAGAATTGAGCTCAATCTTAAGCTTGAATTCTGATCAAGTTCAACAATAAAATAAATCAACCAATCTTAGACATCTCGTTTACATCTATATCATGAGCAAATTTCAAGATTTAACGCATAATATTTTTTATTTGATGGCAATACTTTTCTTGGTTGTCGGGGAACCTTGTGATTTCATCTACTGTTTTTTCCCAAAAAGATTACAATAATAATAATAATAATTAATTAGATTTTGGTTTCATTTATTGTTTGATCAGTTAAGATAATTTTTTATTGGCAGTCGTATATAGAAGTAGGGGGGTAGGGGTGATCCTTATTTGAGAAGGAATGTTTTTCCACTATCATATCATAGGCTATTTAACACCTTAACGTGAGAGAATCTTCATTAAGTGCCATTATTCTAACGTAGTAAATGAAGGGAGAGCAAATGCAGGAAAAAGAAATTCAGAATGGATTTAAAGGAGTATACAGGGTTAACTTTTTTGTTTTTTTTTTTGAGAAAAATATATAGGGTTAACTAATAGTTCCATTGGTGAAAATAATAAAGAAATTCATAAAAATTAGTCAAGTTAAAAATTGAAGTTACTCCATTTCATAGGGTTTTTTTTTTTTTTTTGTTTACTTTTTTTTTATCATTGGTTTTCTTTTATTCTAGCTTCATTTATCTCCTTTTTGTCTCCCTTTCAGCCTCTCTTATAGACTTAATTTATTTATTTTTTTCTATTCTTTCCTAATTTCATTGTTTGAAATTCATTTTATGTAACCAGGAGCTTGTGTATATTTTTTAAAATCTCACTTTTTTCTAACTACAACTATACTCCATTGAAGTCTAAAAAAAAACAATACTTCATTTTTTTAAACATAATAAACCAATAAAAATAAAGATCATGTTAACGGATGGCTTTAGAGCAATTATTAATAAACTATATTAAGAAAATTTTGATACTACTTTTATGAAAAATATATAAAGCTTTTACTAATACTTTAAGGTATTTGTTAACATTTCTCTAAAAATAAAATATCTCATGCGCATAGGATAATCTAATAACGTTCTACATATCACAGTTTTAATTTCAATTATACAGAGATGAAACCAATTTATGGTTGATTGTTATAATTTTTTTTTTCTTCTATTAAGTAATATAAGATAGGGATTCATTGAATCGTAAACCATTTATGTTAAAGGTAAACTCCAATAAATTGGTTTAATAGTTCTAAGATCTCATAAAGTTTATGAAATTCTATAATCGTTAATTAGAAAAACAAAATCAACCAGAGGTCAACAAAGTTGATTTATGGATATGAGAAATTTAATTTTCTTTTTTATTAGAATAATATCATATACCATGAAAGTCTTTTCTTATAGTCTGAGGGCAACAAGTTCTAGGAATCCAAAATCTCCTTAAAATTTAATTTTGGGTACAGAAAAGAAAGAGAGGAAAACAGTTGTGATGTTTTGTCATTGTCATTTTAAATAGACATGAAGATATAAAATTAAAATATTTATCTACGGAAAAAAACAAAGATTTCATTGTCAAATGGTAAAATTTAAAAGGAAAAATATGACAGAAATATATTAAGAACAATTTTATGTTTTTGTTTTTACATAAAAGGTCACCCTGAGCGTGCGGGTATAGGATCGTACAGAGGAGGGTGTGGGGTGTGGAGTTTGAAAAGTAGAGATAGGAAAAGCCAAAAATAATAAGGTAATGATGAAAGGATCGCATTAAAGGCAGACTTGTCTCGTGTCAAGTGTAATTTAAATGCCCATTTTGTCTTCTTCTCTGTGTGTTTGACTGTTACTGGTGGTAGCAGGTAACAGGTCGGTTGGTTAACCGGCAGCAGCAGGTAAAATACACTTAGGAAATGACAGAACCCAAAAACATTGAAAAGTGGGAGTGGGTACACTACACAGGCACAGCAATTCTTATTTCATTATTTTTTGCTTTGCTTTTGCTTTGGGTTTTATTCCTACTTTCTTAGTTCTTAAATGCCGTTTTGCATAAGCTAATTTAGGAACCTTTGAATGGTGGTATTAAAAAAGTAATACTACTAAAAAACCCATTAAGTGAGTCAGTGCATTTTTTTATTTTTTATTTTTTATTTTCTCACTCTTTCTCTCATACTATAAAGCTATGCGTGTTAGGGTTATCACACTTACAAGTTTTCAGAGTGAGTGTGAAACTGAGACTCCCACAACAACAACAACAACAACCAAAAAAAAAAAAAAAGAGGGCGAAAGAAATGAAAAGGGTTTTATGTGTTGAGGGGAATGTTGGCTGGCTCGAGGCTTTTCTCAATGAGGTTCTAATGACATAATGAACTCTTAAGGCTTCGGACCAGGCTTCATTCCCCTCAACCTTTTGAAGTATGTATCTATCTTTTGAAGTATAATTGTTGGTGAATAATATTTCATGTGAAGGTTAGGTTGAGAGGAATGTTGTCTGGCTCGAGGTCATGGAGCTAGGTTGATTTTTTATGACATTTTTTCCGGGGTAATTTAACTATAGTATGTAGTTCCGGAAAAAAGTTCATAATTCGAAACCCTAAATGATTCTCGGACCAGGCTTCATTCCCCCCAACCAACATTTGCTACAATCATTTTGATTTTCTCCTACTAAATTAAAGTGAGACCGGTCACTTTTCTGGTAAGGCTTTCTTTGATTCCTCATATAGATTTGTATATGTGTGCAGAGCAGGTTAGAAACCTTAGTATCCTTCTTTTACTTTCATGCTTTCCATAGATTTTACTACATATATATATATATATATATGTATTAATATATTATATGTTTTTACTAATGGTCTTTTGAGTTGTTTCCTTAGATTCTTTCTTTTTAACTTCAAAATTGTTTTGTAGCTCAAGCGACACTCTTCTCTGTTTTCAACGGAGACGTTCAGGTAAAAATCTCTCTTCCAAATATCAAACGAAAAAAAAAAAAAAAAAAACCCTTCAAAATTATACATGTTCTAAGAGGTTGATTGTTGTTTCAGGTTTAATTTTCAGCTCATCTGTCTTTGTCCAAGCTACAAGGATATGACCAAGATGCAAGAAAGTTCTTCCTTTTTCCAACAGTATTACATAAGATCTTAATTTGGTGGAAGCAGTGGAGAAGTGTGAGTCTGTAAATTATAAATCCTTCCAACGAAATATAGTATAATATTCCTTTGGATGAGCAGTATGGTGCAATAAAGCTGTTGATTCAGTTTATTTAATTTATGTACAACAATTTTGAAGTTCATATATTTTTATTTCAGCTATAAGTTTATCAGTTTAATTTTTAAGTCCAATTAAACCAACTGGGAGAAACAAAAAACACTCTCTGCAAATTAGTTTAAGAAATAAAACTCTATCTGTTACCTTTCTTTCATTTGTAGTTCTTGTATTTCAACCTGCCACAACACACACAAACAAAAGAGACACTGAGAATCAGTGAATATATCTATTCTATAATTAAACTTTTAAATGGGATTATTTAAGACCAGTCTAAACCCTTTTTTTATAGTTAGACTAGTCTTAAGTCAAAACCTAAGATGGATCGGTCTCTAATGTTCATTATTTCACGTGGACAAGATGGTATATGTACTGTAAGACCTGTTAGATGTGAAATTCTTGCCAGCAATAGCTAGCTACTGATCTAGGTCTAGGTTTTTCTAGGGTTTCGACACAGCATCCCCCACAAATAGAGGATAATCTAGATATTAATTGCCACTTTTCAATTTTCTCAGCTTTTCAAAATTAACCCTTTTTCCACAATGGTTATAGCTATCACCCACCAAAAACAAAAAATGATGAATATTAAGAAGGAAGAAGAAGAAGGAAAGAAAAAAAGAAGCATCTGAACCATGGATCAGCATTGTATTTGTACCAACAGATGAATGAAAAATTTCCTAGCACACACACACACACATAGATGATGATCCATATCGTACTCAAAGGGTGAGTTTGGTTTTCCATTTGAGATGTTAATTTTGCCATGATGATATTTTTCGTTAAAAGGTTGTTACTGAATTCCGTCTGTTAACAACGAAAGATGAAGATGATGTGAGAGGGTCCAGAAGTGTGAAACGTTACTGTTTAATTTATTATACCTTGTTTGTGGTGAGATCAGAGAGATGTGTACGTTAAATTTTAAACAAGTGCATCAGTTACAAAAGCTGCTGAAACATCTGGAACAGTGAATGAAAGAAGTAAAGGATGGCATAGATAGAGAAATAGAGAGATGTTGAAAGTTAACGAGAAAAGGAAAAAAGAAGCGAGAAATTCTCGCTTAATCATCCTCCAATATTGGCATTATCATCATGAGTCATGACAGACACAGATATACCTGCATATTGAAAGGCAAACAAAACCTGTAAAACAGGAAGAGAAGATTGATTGAGTATATGAGTATATGTGTGTGTTTGCATGTATTTGCGTTTGTGTATTTGCATTTATGAGGCTTTTGAAGTTGTTGAAAAATCAGTTACTATCCTTGGAAAAGCTCGGATCAGCAGTGGCATTGGTATAGGCATTGTCATTGGCAGCTCTCTCTTCTTTTCTGACTTCTCTTTCAAGAAGTCATAGTACAGTACAGATTTATTTTAGCCTTGAAAACCCAACATGAAGAAAAAGTTAGTGAGATAGAGAGAGAGTGGAACAATGACGACTATCTGACTTTTCTTGGGAAATGAAACGGAGAGCACAGACTCGCTCGGGTATCGATTCATGACAAACTTGTTGGTGTTTTAAAGAAAGAGGGAAAACTATGACCTTTTTCTGTTGGCAGCTTCATCAAGTATTTATTATCAATTCAACAACACCTAGCTTTGAGCTTTCTCTTTTAATTTCTTTCTATTTTATCTTCTCCCCCTTTTCTTTTGGGAGTTAAAAAACTGTTTTTAGGTCAGATTGGTGTAAAATCACTCTGTTCCTTTTAAGTTCTATAATCCATGCATGTCAAATTGTAATGAATAATGATATGATAGGAAATAGATTGAGGCTCGTATTTTTTAAACATAGATTATAAGCATCACAATATTGCTCAACTTTATCAAAAGTTAACAAATTTTCCACAACAAGTAGGTGAGTTAGTAAAATTAACAAAACTTTGTTTTTGAGAGACACCTAGTCTAATTAGTGCATTAACACACTAATTAGCTTCCCTAAATGTGTGTTGGACTGGTGTGCTCGGGACAATCCTCAAAAGGGTACTACAATAATTAAGGAGGGGTTCCAACATAACATGTGTTTGGAATAAGGTCAAAGCTTTTATCTATTTATCTTTTAGTTTTGTAAATAAATAATTTAACTTTTGTTTTCTTAAAAATAAATTAGTTCTTAGTTTTTTGTCACACATCTAATATAAAAGTTACTAAAAATTATACTTTTTTAATAAACACCATATAAGTAAGCTACCGAAAACAACAGAGCACCCAAACAAACACCGACTAAATTAGATTATGTTTCTGATTTGTTTATAGAGCAATGTTCATTAATGTTAGATATTATCGTGTCAAATTGTACATGCAAATTAAATATGACAGCTCATTAGCTCTAAAATTAACAATATATATATTATTTGGAAATTTTTATATAAAAAAGTATACGGGCATAGTGTGTGCTGTGCTCAAAAACAAAAGGTAAAAGAGAAACAAAAACTTAAAAAATTGTACTAAAAAAAGTAGAAACAGGAAGAGTGGTTGAGAGAATTTAAGACATGGAAAGAGAAAGAGAAAGAAACCACGCAGCAAAAAATCACGTCACAGGAAATTAAGCAAAGGCTATGGGTAATCAAAGTGTTTTTTTATTTTATTTAAAAAAAAAAAAAACTAAATAGCATTGTTTGAGCGTTCTCATAAGATGTTTAAAAAAAAATGCTATTTTGACACACTAAATACCTACTTATCATTTTACCACATCATTTTACAATATTTCATTTATCAGATGTTTTATTCTTCAATTCTATACATTAAAATAATATTTACTACACATTTTAAATAATATATTAAACTCCTCCTTATCATCATCATCATCAACAACAACGACACAACCGCCACTGCCGCAACAACAGCCACCAACAACCACTGTTGCAACAACGGCCACAACCACCACTGGCACAAACCCACATCCACCAACGCCACCTAAAAAAAAAACACACACACACACGCGCACACACACACAACCAAAGAGATTGGCACAAACCCACATCCACCAAATCAAACAAAGCCACATCCCAAAACCACCAAATCAATTATAAAATTAATTACAATTTACACTAAAATCATAAATTGAATCAAACATACATCGAGACATTTTGAATCGGATGCCTCCATCGCCGTCGCTAAGAGAACTTTTCACTTCTGGCCATCGTGTCCTTCACACTGGAGTTCCTCTTAATTGCAAAGTGGATTAGTGATCAGAGGCAAGCCTGGGCGGTCTCTGTCTCTCGGCGTGGTGAGATCGGCGATGGCGAGATCGGTGTGGTGAGACGGCAATGAGAAAAAACGAGCTCGGCGTGGCCAGAGAGAGAAAGAGAGAGAGAGAGAAATGTGTTGCAGATGGAGAGAGAATGAGAGACATCTAATAGGAGGAGAGAGAAAAAGCGAATTAAATAAGCCAAGCAGTGTTTGGCATATATGTCTACTATAGATATGTGCCAAAATTTTTGACATTTGAAGCATCTCATGAGGCTCATATTTTGGAGTTTTGGTGTGCCAAATGCCAAATATTTGACATTTGGCACACCTGATGAGAGTGCACTTACATATTGAAAATTTTGTAGTTACATTGGGTGATGAGAGATTTAAAGTTTCAATCCCAAAATATTTTCATTAAAAATGTTAGAAACTGTGAGTTCAACTATACAAAGTTTTCCCATAAAAAAAAAAACTTAAAAAAAAAAAAAAAACTATACAAAGTTTTTCTCAAGCATACTATTTGATTGATATGACTTACATAAATTCGATTCAGTTGATTTTTTCTTTCCAAAGCCATTAATAGTCTCCAAGTGTTTCATCAATATTTCCCTCCAAAAGTGCAGCACATCTATGTCCTTTTATTCCAAAAAAGCATGCTACAAAATTGTAGATTATCATTCTTAAGCAATTCATCATCTTACATAATTTCACCTTCAAAAAAATAGAATATAAAATCTTGCTCAAACGCTTTGATCATATCTGATGGAGTTCTATGAATTTTATCAACAATTGTGCTCATATACAATATGAGATTCTCATTCAAATATGTTTTTGACTATGAATAAATAATGTACACTGGTTAACACGTTACATTAAAGCTCCATTTGGGTTGCATTTTTGGGATGCGTGTCTGCATCTACCTTTTTTTTTTTTTTTTTTGAGAACGTGTTTCAGCTTTTTTTAGCTGGTATTGTCTACTATTTATGGGACCTACAAATCTCTTTTTTCAACAAAATTTTCATTAAAAATGGGTCTCACGGTACTATTTACACATTTAAAAATTATTTTGCTACAATATTTTCAGTTTTTAACAAAATATGTGGTGTCCAAACACACACTAAGTTGAAAGCCCAAAAAGCTTAATGAACTCATAAAAGGAAATTAACTCATACTAGGGCTAGTTTCCTGCATTGTAATATTAATCTTAATACATTCACGGATACCCCATTGTTTTGTTTATATACAAATCAACCGGCCTACTTTATGTCTTCCGTTATATGCTCCACTAATCATGACTTGTCATGTATTTATTTGACTTTTCTTATAAAATAATCAAAGTTTAAAATGAAGAAATTAAGAAATAATAATCCACCAAATATAGAATACCATATTTGGTGGTGCATAAAATGAAACACGAAAGAGTTGGATAGATGATTTGTATTGGGCTTGACATGGTAAAAATTTAATCTACCGCATTCATTTCATGATGATTATTCTTTATCATTAGGTCAAGAAACCAATTAATATTTGATATGAACAAGTTAGGTTTGAATCTCAAATCTCTTAATTAATGATAAAATCGGCTAATCTCTTATTCAACGATAAAATTAGCTAAGCTAAATGAAACCAACAAAACATGAATTATCTTAGGTTTCTTTCACATGAGGTAAGTCATAAGATTATATAAATCTTGTGTCTATGAGAGAGAGAGAGAGAGAGAGAGAGAGAGAGAGAGAGAGCCAGCTAAGGGCCGAGAACCTGGGCCAAAGCTGAGACAAGTGAGATTACGTGAATAAGAAGTATATGTATTATTTCTATCTTTATGTGATGGGTCCAGTTTGTATCCATTCTTTCTTTCTATCCTATCAATCCCAGCTGTATTCTTTTTAGATACTGTTAGTTCCACTTTTTGTCTAACGTTCAAGACAAAGCTTGAAAACAAACACTGCTCTCTAGCTCTCTTCAACTTCATATTATGCTCCTCCCTGCTTGGCTCTCCCTTTTTACTAAGCAAGGGAATGAAAAAGTCACCGGACAATAATGTTTCATGTGGGGTTTGATGTTTTCATCAACAACAAAAAAATGTGGGGCTTGATCATGATCATCAGATCATGTCAAATCATACAATATTGACTACACCATGTGTTCCATCCAGAATCGCCTAAACATAGTGCAACAGCCATTTATATATTATAGAGGTTTTTACTGAGGTAAATTCGTAGGTACAAAGTTCCTTTGATCCATATATAGAAGACCTTTGTTGCTTTCCACTTTAGGTTGGGTTATTTTGCACCTTTGGTTTATCTTTATTTAGTTTATTTATGAATATACATGCAGTTTTTAAAGTCTCATTTTTTATGTATAACTTTAAAAAATAAGCAAATAAACTTTTCAATAAAAAATTAATCCAAACACAGTAAAATTCAATAGTTAGAGCTAAGCACAAGTTAAAATTGCTGAAATGTTTTTGCTACTATTGTTTGCAAAGAAATTTTTGTTACTTAAACAACTACTTTGGGTGAGAGTCTAATCGAATCCTACTTCACATACTTGAAATTTGTCTAAAACCTTAACAAAAAAAATGATAAAATATTATTTTAGTTCTTAAACTTTAATAAAAGTTAGTTTTTCTTCCCTAAAATTTAAGTTCATTTTTTGTCCCAAAACTATTGAAAATTTTGTCTTTTTTCTTTAAACTATTGAAAATGTTTTATTTATGTTCTTAAACTTTACTAAAGGTTTATTTTTCATCCTAAACTATTGAAAAAAAGTTCTTTTTTTCATCCCTATTTTTGTTTCTAAACTATTGAAAAAACTCTTTACAAAGTTTAGGAATGAAAAATAAACTTTTGTTAAAGTTTAAGGACCAAAATAGTATTTTATAAAAAAAAAATGTAAAATGAAAAAAATTGTCTAAACCAATACATATACGACTCCAATTATAGACTAGTGTTTCATTTCAGAAAAGTCACAAAATGTCGTGGTGAATTTAGTTACTTAAAACCTTTGTTGCATAAACAACTACTTTGGGTGAGAGCCTAATCAATTCCTACTTGCATAATTGAAATTTGTCTAAAACCTTAATAAAATGAGCTCGAATATTAATGAACTTTATAGAAGATTTATTTATCGGAACAATACTCTTATCGATTTATTAACAACAAGTAGATCGACATTAGGGGAATTAGTAATGTAGAAGCAAACACTCCAAATTTATAACCAACCTTTCTTTCAGTGATCTTACAATGAACATGAGTTTTTTCATTGTAAATTCGTACGGAGCAATTAACGAATTCAGAAAAAATAGAAGATCTACATGACCAAATTTTCCTGTTCAAAAGAAGATCTCTCTTTCTTTCACCAATGGGTATTGCCAACATTCACTAAGGCCAGGTGGTTGCGGGAAGGATGCTAAGCCATATAAAGACGAGCAGTCCTTATATCAACAGCAAACAACCTACTTATAGCCCTATTTTTCCCATTTATTTTTAAGGGAAACCCTAGCACACACCCATTTATTGCTTTTTTTAGTTATGTGCAGACGCATGGTCACAACCAATTCTATATATCTCTTTAGACCATGACTGGTAATGACACTCTATTGCTTGCACTTGTAATGATTGCTACCTTTTTTGAGATTTTCCTCTCCTGTCTTCGTCGGAGAAGATTCTACTCAAGGAAATGGCCCAGGGAGGACATTTCCTTGTTGGAAAGGAAATCCAAGCGATTGAGCCAAGATTGGATGTTGCTTCTGCATCTGCATCATCCAATCAAGTTGCTCGTGAGACCCCAAAAAAATGAAAAAAATTTCTAGACCAATACATATATATATATATATATATACGACTCCAATTATTGACTAGTTTCTCATTTCGGAAAAGTCACAACATGTCATGGTGGATTTAATTGGGCAATGCGTGTAGATGCATCATGGCGTCAAACAAAGCATGTTTAAGAAAAAAAAATTATTTTCTTTGTAATAGAGAAACAAAGAGTAGTTGTAAAGTTGTACTCACAACTTTAGCATATTCACATCATATCTAACATCTTGAGCTGTTGAAATGGAAGTATGAGCTTTTGAAAGTCCAATCTTTCTTGGCATCACTCCCTTCCATATTGTTATATTTGAAAATCTAAGATTTAAGAGAATATTTTTCAATTTAATGCATTGTCTTTCAAACAAAAATTAGTAAGTTTTCACCTATACATCATATTATCTCTTGATAAACTTTACACATCACTACATCAGAAAAAGAAAAAGGGATATTGAGTTTTAAATATATACTTCTATATTTTTGCTAAGTTTAAATAGCAATAAATAATAAGTTAGATATGTGTTTATTAACTTTTCAAATTAAACCCAGATGATTATTATTATTTTGCAAATTTTAGAACATTGTTAAATTAAATATTGGACCATATCAAAATGGGATAGAAGAAGAAGAAGAAGAAAATAATTATTGGGAGCTAGTGGGATGTAGAAATTCAAATAGAAAAATGACATGAAGAAATGAGATATGAATCACGTTAGAGAAGAGAACATTTGGCTATCCGGGAAGGTTGAAATTTACACGATGATGCAATACAAAGTAATATATAAAAAGGATCTTATAGAGAAGACAATGATGCAGATTGATTATGAAAAAATTTTTAATTTGTTTTTGATTTTTTTTTTACTTATTTATCCATCTAAACAAGCGATCCGTAGACCTTTCTTGCAAATTGAAATTCAGTATCTTTGACAGGTAAAACTTCATTAAAAAAGGAATGACACCATCATATAGAACGTTTATATAGTTTTCCCTTGATTTCACACACCATTTTATGCTATGGCTATCTTCATATGTGTATTCATTCTTTTCTTTACTTGCTATGCTTTTCAAATTGTTCTGTTTTGGAATGCATTGTGCATATGTTTTATTTTTATTTTTAGGCCTAAATGTAAAAACACTAACTAGGGTTTGGGCAAGGTTGTCAAATTTTGTACTAGAGGCCATTTCGATCTGACGTAGGGAACGAAATATTTCAATACCTATTGATACCAATGTACCATTTCAGAATTATTGTTATTTAATATTTATATACAGATTTATGTGTTTATGCTTATTTATGTAAGTATAAATTTATTAATTTTTATATTTATCAACATAAAATTTAAAATCCGCATATTTTATAATATTAGCATAAGTACATTAATTGATATATTATTTTAAATAACATTTTTTTCAAATTTTTTTTTTATACCGACTAAGATGCCAATACCGGCCAAAACACCCAAGATATTCCCAGTACAAACCTGCACAATTCAATATTTTATTTGGCACATTTAAGAGTAGTGCCAGTATCGGTTCAATAACCAGTACGATATTGACTTCCTTGAATTTGGGCCAGTTGCATAAACATTCCCTAAGGTTTTAATTCTGCCTTATAATTGCATAAGGTTTCTATATCTATCAAAATGAAAACTGATTCGTGTCATTGCTCACATGATTTTTCCACCCATAAGAGCAAACAAAGTTACTCCCCCCCCCCCCCCCCCCAATGGTCAATTTGGCAGATATGAAAATAATTTCTGAAAATTATAAGAAAGAATTGAAACCTTATAGGGTGTTTTTGCAGCTAACCAAATCCCAAAGGGCCTTTTTGCATCTTGGCATTATTTTAATAAGGGTATATAGTGAAGGATGCAGGGGGTTCAAACTACAGACATCCTTTAAAAAAAATGCGAATGGTGTTGAATATATAATTTATTGTCTTCATCTTACTGTTTTAGAAAATGCCACAAATATGTATTAGCCTTTTTATAAGATGATGCTTTAACAACCAATGCTACCTAATACCTTTATAAAATGCCTAAGTGAACATCGAAAATGGAACCATGCAATTAAACATAGATTAAGTTTGACACATTAATTGTTTATATTGGAGGATATATTAAAGCATTCTCATTAGTTTGTTTAAAATTTTTCATCTATTTTAGCATAAGAACCTAATTTTTCTATTTTATATAAGCACTTTGTAAAAACATACACATCAGATTATCTATTATACACTCTATTTTCTTTATAATCTTTTTTTTTTCTTTTTCTTTTTTATTATTTCACCTACCCACATGAAATCTCTCTCTCTCTCTCTCTCTCTCTCTCTCTCTCTCTCTCTCTCTCTCTCTCTCTCTCTCTCTATATATATATATATATATATATATATATATTCTAAACACTACTCTCTTCCACTGTCTCTTTATAATTTTTGAACACTAAACTCTCTATATCCATCCAAGCCTCTATGGACAAGCACTCCCTCACCTTCACTCATTTTCGCTTTCTCTCTCATGGCAATGGCAAGCACCCCACCTAAGCCTCCATGGCAACAGCGACAGCAGCGGCGGCCTAGGTTGATTTGGGTTTTTCATTAAGTTTTGTTTTGTTTTGAGTTGATTTTGTTTTTGGTTGATTTTGAGTTGAGTTTGTGATGAGTTTTTAGATGGGTTAGAGTGGATTTTTTTTTGAGTTGATTTTTTTCTTCTTCTTCCTTCTTCTTCTAGATTGAAGAGAGTTAGGGGAAGAGGGAGAGTTAAACGAGGGTGAGTGAGGAGAGAGAAAAAAAATTAAATAATCAAATAGAAAACTACAGTAACCGTGTAAATATACATGATTTTACTATAGCAATATTGTATATGTACAACATTATAGATGGACTAATGTAGGTAGTTTTTGAACAAAAATGTATAAAACTGACAACTTTTTCTATTTTACAATGTTTGATGCGAGTGCTCTAACAAATCAGCTAAAACTTAAAACTAGTCTATAATAAGACTAGCAAAATTGACTCTGCTTTGTAATGTAAAACATGCACAAAATGAAAATTGCATATATAACCATCAATTTACGTCAAATCACTAAAGGAATAAATCAGGCACCACAAAGATGATTGGAATATTTATTAAGGGAGTGAAGGATTCATTGAAAAGAAATGAACATATTTGAAGTTGCGGTTCAATACACTTTCAAGAGAAAGTCACAAATTAACAATTTGATCTACTAATTCTAGTTGATGATGCACAAAGTGAGTCAATTGCCCACACGTGCGATGATTGGAGGTGCTAGAAGAACAAAAAAAGAAGAACTTATAGAGAGCACCGGTGGAGTGTCAACTAAAGACCTGCTGAAAGTTTAAATTAGTGACAGAAGGATCTCCAATAATTCTAAAAGTATAAAAACTAGAAATTTTCACATATCTTGGAGAAGAGGAATCCTGATGCTTATATAGTGGTACAGAGCTAACCAAGGTTAATGCTCTGAGATCTTTGGGCCTTAATTTCCCATATTTTGAGAATATGAATATGTAAAGGGATCTTTGGTCGTAGTGTGCAAGTTCTTTCCATATAAGGATACTTGGGTGGAGGGCACGCAAACAGTGTGGAACTAAGTATGAAGGGTCTTCGGTATGGAGACACTCGTCAGCACCATGAGATGACAGACGAGTGGTATTTGCCATTATGGGTCCCTTAAGGCATGGGAGACCTGACGAGTCCTCAAGAGACCGACGAGGCTTATAAGCTTGGCAACACAAGAGGAGCCTAACTAGTCCAACAAAGGCGACACACTTCTGTAGTGACCGAAGATACCTTAGTGGCTGAAGATGCTTTTAGTGACCAAAGACTCTTTTGACAAACTCATGAAGCTTTTAGTGACCGAATACTTTTTTAATGACTAAAAATGCTTTTGGTGACCAAAGGATGTTGGACAAATTTTCGGGTTGGTGAAAATATTCCCTATCACTAGAAAACCATTAATTTTAAATTAATTGGTATTTGATTAATGTTTTTCCGTAGCCAAATTTACTTGTAAGACTTGGAGGCTCATGATAAGAGTTTTTTTTTTTAAAAAAAAAAAAAAAAAAAAAAGACAGGAGGAGGTGGGGGGAGGGTGCGGAGGGGCCAAATCTAGAAAAATAACAAATAAAATATGAAAAATCAATCTAGAACTAGTGGATCAAATATAAGAACAAAGTAACATAAAATTAACACCAACAAATTCAAGACACTGAATCTGAAAATCAGGTTAGCCATAAGTTAGTCCATATATATATATATATATATAAAATCCATCAATCTGATTTGATTTCGTAGAGATACCAAAAGATCGTCTTGTTCAGCGCACCATGCTATCCTTAACTTCAACAGCTGAACAGAGATAATAATAATAAACTTAATTACCAAATTTTGCACTCATGAGTCATGAAAGTTTGAACTCCAAATCTTTCATGGTGTATATAAATATTAGTAAGGTAGAAACAAAACCCCCCGCTTTAAAGGCCAAAATAGGCAAGCTTGGTTTCATGCGGACAAGGGCCATTCCGTTACTACAGTGTATTTTTAATTCACGTGAACAAGGGGTAAAAAGATTTTAATACATCCGATCAAGGGGGAAAAATCAAAACAAAAAAGAAAAGAAAAAGAGGAAATAAAATGGACTAGATTAATGGGACAAAATACAAATTTGATTGCTCAAAGATGGGATTGGAACCCATAATACACGCGAAATTTTTGAGTGAAAATTGAATCTCGATATATTTTCACACTTCTCTATAGTTGCTCCTCCTGGAACTCTGACTCTCACCGGTATACATGTACTACAAAATGGGATAATTTGTAAAAAGGTAGTGGTATTGGCGACCTATTTTGTCTTAAAAAAGAAAAAAAGAAAAAGGAAGTATGTTAGCTGGATCAAGTGTGAGAAACAAAGAGAATGGCGGGGTGTGTTGGGATATAGATCAAGAGAGATGGAGGGCCATCTCCTGGAGAAGTACTTTCTTTTGAGATGCATTGATGATGCCTTTGCACTCAGCTTCCAGTAACACCTCTGCCATTATTGCAGCTGGATGCCCTCTGGGCTCCTCAGAGGCCCTCCTTAACATGAACACCTGAACATACATAATCAAATTGCCAAAATAAAGAACTTAGTCTTGAATTCAAAAAACTGGGGAGAGTTCAGAAAACAAACTAGAAATATACATTTATGTAGATACATACATATACACAAAGGCTACAACTACAGAAAACTATCTGATATCAGAATTTTCACGCAAATATTCCTAAATGGCTTCATCTGACATGCACATAGTTGAAAGCCAAGAATTTATTAATTTCAAACAAAAAATCTTTATACAGCCTAGCCTATTCCCAATATACCAAAAATCAAAGTTTTTTTTTTCCCCCAAAAAAAAAAACAATAATAATAAGTAAAGAACTTTAAAACAAAGGATAAATTGCGTTAAAAATGATGTGATGACAAGTCAAAAGCACACATTGTAACTTCATAGTACATCTGTAGAGTATAAAGATTGTATGAAAGCTCCGAGAAAGAGGGATAAGAAGCAACTCTCATGGCAAATAGTACGCCAATTAAGGTTTGGAACAATACAATAATGCAGCTGTGGCTCAAAGATAAGAGAATCCATGAATTTTATTGCAAAACTGTGACATAATAGGACGGTTCTTTTTCAACATGGAAAGTTCCTATTAGAAGGAAGGTCAATTGGTAATTACATTTCTTCTTTCAAAAAGAGCAAGAGAATTTTTTATTTTTTATTTCCCCTGTACAGGGAGGGGGCCTTCAAGTTAAATTTGTGCACACACATGCATGATCTCTTATTTGATACCATATAGCATTCCCATAAAAACTGGGTCATGCGTTTCAGCTACAGACCACATCCAACCCAAGATCTAAAAGCCTTTTGTTGTTGCAGCAGGATGGGCAACCACTTCTTTTTTGTCAATCAGTTTTACAACATACAAATAGACAAAGATAGACTGTTGTTGATGCTAAGTTCAATCTAATGTCATGGGTATTAATTCATGTAATTTACTAAAAAAGTACAAAATTTATCCCATCATAAGCACATACAAAGGCACACATCAAAATGTTGTTACAGAAAATATATTATACCTGATCATGGTGTGATATTTCTAAGCAGCCAGGTTGTTTAATGAATGGCTCCCCATCTATTTGAACTGGGAAAGGACTTGAAGCATGTATTCTTATGACTTTCCCTTGAGCTAATCTTCTGGCTTGGGAAAGTCCAACCTATACAGAAAACAAGCATTACTATCATACACATAGATTAACACTTTTTACTGGAAAGTGAAAATATTGACCCAAAGTTGTGTACAACCATGCCTATCAGGAAAATTTTCAACAATAAATCCCTGTATCTCATATGCTTCCATATAAGGTAAAAACTTGTATCCTCTTTTTGATAAGTAAAAGAGCATATATAGTCATGATAAAAATATGCAGGGGAGGTTGTTTGGATACTGTGTGTTCGCTTACAGCATGGTTGTTAGTGAAGCATAAAATGATCTTTTTACTTTTAGTAAAAAATTTGGTGTGTATTTTTATTTTATTTTATTTAAATTATAGCTTATGACAGTATCAAATTAAATATAATATACATAGTAAACACAATATGTCCAGAACTTTTGTCTAGATGTTGCTACATTTCAACATTGTACACCAATCTTTATATCCTTAATATTAGATATATGAAATATTTAGAATTTGGATTGTCATGGTATGGAGAATATGCCATCATTTGAGTTGGAAAAAAAAGTCATGAAAATTATGGGCGATCAGTCGGTCAGGCTTGGATTAGTGGTCAAATTGCTACTCAGCCTGATCCCCTTGATTCGGAACTTTGCCACATGCTGACCTATGGATTAGTCAAAACTGTCTGCATAGGAAGCACAAACATGGCCAAAAGCAAAGCGTGTTCATGTCCGTTGCTTGTGTGTCTCAGTGTCTGTATGGTGTTTGGCATTTTATCTATTTATTTTGCTTTGGACATGGTCGATTGCGACACGGATATGAAAAACATTTGGGAAAAAAGGAAGAATAAGTAGTTGGATTTTCAATCTAGTTGGTATTGGTCTCAACCCAGTCGCACTCTCTCTATTTCTTTGGTTGTTGTCATCTATCCCCACTCCAGCAAAGCTCATCAGGGCTGGTCTTGGTACTTCAACACTTGTCTCAATCCACCGGCACTGGGGTTGGCCCATTGGTGCTGCTCTTGTCACGTTGGTGCTCTCACCATTTCCTTTTGCTTTGCATTATTCCAAAGCAAGCAGCTTCTTGACGAAGCTTTGCATATTATATATATATATATATATATATATATAAAAGTTTTGCATTATATCATTATCATTATTATTACTATTATTATTTTCCTTTGAAATACCGAGATGACCGAAATAGATAATGTTCTTGTTTCTAAGTTCTAACACTAACCGTTAACAATTAAATTAAAGTTATGCCAAATAGGGAATAGTACACTACCATTCCAAAGTTAGTCACAATATTATAATAATTATCACCAATCAATATAAAATATGTTCAAAATTTTATTATGCATAAATATAATTAATAAATTGTTGTATCCCCACTGTGTTGTGCCCTTGTTTTTAAGAATACCATGTCACCGTGCCCCATGTTGTGTCCGTGTTTATGCTTCTTAATTGTCCGCGTTACACTTTTAGGTGAGCAGAAGGGTGTCTGTCAAGTCTCCAGTCTAACACCCTCTACCTCAAGCTCCCATTCACTCCTAGCTCTTCTTACCAAAATGATTTAAATTCAATCATCAAACAACACACAGAAAATATTCAACCAAAAAATATTTTAAAAACTTCCAAGCTATTCTTTTACCAAAATCACCCACAACAATTCGACTCAGACCTGGTCAATTTGGAAAATATATGATCACCCCTAATGAAAATGCAGTTTCAAACACTTCATTCATAATAATTAATGTGTAGTCAGGCTTTAGTTATCAAATATAATTGAACTATTCTTCAAGTAATTTATATGGAGTGTCTTAGCTAGTGCTTTCAAAAGCAAAAGGCAGGCGCCAATGTATTCCTATTTGCTGCGTGAGCAATGTGCTTATTTGAGATTGTTAAAATCTTTTAGTGTGCGCACATGAGAGAGAGAGATATTGAATAATTATATTATAATTTTAAAATTTTGGGAGATTCAAATACATACTAGCACAGTACAATGAAAAAGAAAATAATATTAGGTTAATAAAACATGCCAGTATTGAGAAGCACACGATATAAGAAGAATCTCAGACCTGAAGTTTGCCAAGGTGCCATGCTCCACAAACACATACAACCTCAAGCAATTTATCATGCATGGTCTGCAGATGAAAATCATCATCATGCTCATTGTCATTTTGCCAAAGATCTACTCCACCCATATAACTGCCAATGTTGAGGACAATTAAACCCTCAGAATCCTGGTGCAGGAAAAGGATTAGCAAACAGTGGCAATTACAACGTGAAAGCAAATAAATTGGATAAAAAAAAGGATCATTAATAATACTGTACCTTTGGAATCTCAATGTCTTTCCCATCAACTTCTAGCCAAACTTGCCATGGTAAGTCAGCACAAGTTCTATCCATTATATCCCTGGCACCTTCTTTGGCATATCGTAATTTATTCACAAACTGGCCACAAAATTTTAGTCAGAAAATTTTAAAGCTAAACAACATATTAAAGATAACAAGCCTCTCAAAGAACTACTATGGTTAAACCCATCACTGTAATTCTCCCCAGAAGAAAAGAACCAAAGATTAACCAAAACCATTGCAGTACGCAAAACTGAGTAAACAACTTTTTTCCACTTCTCTTTTTCAAACTCAGATTGCGTTGATATATATATGTGTCACCTTATTGTCAGGTCATTCCTGTTTGTAGCCATGATGTATAAAACAAATTCAATCAACCTATAAATGAAACTCAGCCAGCCAACCTTATTTCAAGGCAAGGCACACCGACTGCCCTAATGTCCCAGTCCAAGAATAAACCATTGAGTAAACTATGTAAACTTGTAGACACTTTCGGAAAATCACATCTGGTCTTTTAAAGCGTCAGTGAAAATGCAAAAGATTCAAGAAATTATTACAACATGGACTCAATAATTATTCAACCAAAAAAATAAGGATGAACAGAAAGTAGTATAGCTACCTGACTACAAAACTTTTCAGGATTTATCTCTCGAGTAACATGAAATTCATATGCAACCTTTGCATCACACCCAATACCTAGAACATAAAAAGTAGCGAAGATCAGATTGACCCAAGAAAAGAGCACTAAAAAAAGGTAACTTCAGATAAATACCTAAATAGTTCATCATGAACTTTGATTGTACTTTATCAGGATTTCCTTCTCCATTTTCCTCTCTTATATCAACTTTCCAGCGATCTAGCATTGTGACTGCAGCATGATTTATGTCCTGCAAAAGTGTGGTCAAGCCACCTTGTCTATTAACTGTAGAGAAACCTCTTCCCCATTGCAGTACCCTTGACAAATCATTTCCTGTACCAAGCGGAAGAATAGCAACAGGTGGAGGTGATTCAAAATTGTACTTCTCGATTGCATCAAGAACCCATGAAACGGTGCCATCTCCACCACAGACCAAAACCCTAAAATATTGCACATTTTTGAACAAATCTAAACCCACCTCAGGGCCCTGAGATGCACTCAATTCAAAAATCTGCAAATAGGAATAGTAAAAACTCAGACAAAATGGGTCTTGAAAATATAGCATTTTTCTTTTTCATTGGTAAGTTACACACACCAAATGGGTCTTGAACCCACAACCTCACCCTCCACCTAAAACTCAAGGGGGAGGAGGTGCCAGTTGAGCTAGAGCTCATTGGCGAGAGAGAGAAGATAGCATATGAGAAACAACTTCTACATCTTTAGCCTGTTTTGGTCTTACAGGTCATCTTATGAGACTAATAAAATTAATGTCCAAGGTAAAAAAAAATAATAATAATAATTATAGATCATTGTGTTGCCTAATAGAGCAGAAGTTTAAAACATTTAGGATCATCCAATGATTCCTATCTAAATCATAGAGTGGATAGGGCAATAGATTCATACCCTAACAGAGGTTTCCTGGTACCATAAAACCATTAAAGCGTGCAGATGATGAGATGACCAGGAGGAAGTAGTGATGTTGCCAAAATATTATTTTATTTAATTTTTTAATTGAAAACTCAGTGCAGACAGAATCATTTATGTGCAGACTAACAGTTTATTGAATATTGAGGAAAATCAATTCAGCTATTCCAAGAAACTACAAGTCATTCTTGCATAGCATTGTAGCAAGAATTCTTTTTATTTTTTGGCTAACATGAGTGTTCAAAGCTCTTCGAGCACCTGACTATTCAACTGGGTGTGTGTAGTCCCCCCACCCCAACAAAGGGCGGCCTCAAGATGCTGTTAGGATTTTTGTACTCAAGACCTCATTTATCTTTAAGGCCCTGGGAACCACTAGATGTACTTAAGGTTAGCATTGTAGCAAAGCTAAACTATAGTTAAATATACGCAGGGTACAGAACAAAGAACAGTAACCTGGCTTATTTGTTTGGTTTGTGTGTTGTATTCTTTGGGGAGCAAAGGAGGAAGGGCATGGGCCCAAAAGGGCTCTTCAACAAGCCAAAAGAGTTGATTTTTTTTTTTGGATAGGTAGAAGAGAACAAATGTGTAAAACTGAATTCTAGCATCAAATGTCACACCAAAACTAATTTGTTATGATATGTGTAATGCACAACAGCAATTAACTTGTTCATAATCCAGGGAAACCTATGTATTATAACATCTTCAAGAGACTAAAGAGTACAATGCAATAAGGCATTTAATAGCACTAATTAGTTTTCTACAGTCATTGATTCATGTAATGTATAAACAGAATGCTACTAGAGCACTCAAAAAATCACCTGTACAGGGTTTAATAGCATGTTCAGTCTCCTCTGAAGAGTAGGCCCATGTTGACCTCCACTCCTGGCATTTATAAAGACCAAAAGAGGTCTTGCATCCTGTGGCAAATCAACCAGTTGATATCTTTTGATTTGACAATAGGTAGCAGTTCCATTTTTTCTTTGTATTGACCCATTATGGATACTCTTTACACTAACTGCATTGCCACTCTTCTTTAGATTGATATTGAAATCACCACCAGATCTCTTCAAACCAGCAAGGCCATTAAGCACTTTTCCGACAGCTGTATCAGTCACTGAGGCATCTTGCAACTTAACAGAATGAACATTTCCATGTTTGCTACGGTGGTTCCTTCGTCTCATCTGGCTATGAACAGAGGAAGATATAATTTCCTTGGCTATAGAATTTAGCACTCCACCTTCAGTGTTTTCTTCAATAACTTCTTTCACACAGAGTGGAGAAAGAATAATCCTTCTAAGAGGACCCAGATCACAAACATCACCATATTCTTTCGCCATTTTAGTGTGACATTTGACATGAATAAGGCGTTGGCACCATAAGCAATGCCATGTAGGAGATGCATCAAGAAAAGGAACACCACAAGGTTCATCGCAGTAAAAACAGAAAGCAGACATCTCAGGATTATCATCCATATCACCCCACCTTTCTGACCAGTGGTGTCGAACATGGTTAAGACCAGCTTGTGCCACACACTTACAATCATTTTCTGTTAACTGAGAACAATAGAAATGAGCTGCTACACCACAAACAGCGCAACGATGAACAAGGGTTTGTGATGAGGCTTTTGTACCTAAATTTTGAGGAGACACCAAGGAATTCAAGCAAACACAGCACACGGATGGCTGTTCACCGTCAGCAAAATCTTCTATCCACATATGATGTGATAGAGGAACCTTTAGATTCTTCCAGACTTTCTTCTTTGCTTTGGCAGCGGCTTCAGCCCATTTTAGAGATTTCCTTTTTTGCCACTTAAGAAATGCATATATGACAGCTAGAAGCCCAAATGATCCAGTTACCAACCATTTGAAAATAAATGGACCATAAGCATCAGAGCAAATCAGCAACCATGCAAGTGAATTTCTCAAATCAATCATGGTGAACCTAATATCCATTGTCTATTTCAGTTTTGTTTCTGTAGACAGAATGAAAGATATCCAAATAGACTATGCATACAAAACCTGATCAGATAAAAAAAAAAAAAAAAAAAACCATTCATGAGAAACAAATCAACATAAGTAAATAGAATTTACCATTGTAACTGCACAAATATATGAGGTCTGGCAACCATTGTTTTCTTTTACTTAAGTCCAAACTCTAATGAGCTAAGTTCTAGTTCTAGGCTTAGTTAGATACCATTAAAAATAGGATAAGTTATCGCTACCACCCATGTGGTATACCGTATACCCTTAAAACATGGAGCAACTCTGTATTTTATATCATGACACTTACCTACCTTGTGTTTAGCTTTATGAGGCATTTATGTCCTGTGGAGTTTGCTTTATTAGGCATTTCCGCTAATTTTAAAGGAATTTAATAATGTGACAAGTGCTAACAACAACTGTTGGGAAAATAACACCCATGGCGAAAGAATATAAAAATAAATAAATAAATAAAAAGATTGTTCTACCTTAAAACTTGCACCTTCTAAACAGACAAACCCAAATGAGGATTGAAGGAGAAAGTTAGAAAGAAAACCAGAAATGTGAGGGTAGAACAATTTTCTCTTCAATTCTTTCTCTATATGCAGTGTTAAAATTTGGCACATCATCAAATTCTGTTAAAATTAGAGAAAATAGCTCATAAAACAAACTAAAAGGGAGGTAAATGCCTCATAAAACTAACAACAAGGGAAGGGGGTGGGAGGGGGGGGGGGGGAGGGGGGAGTATTACAAAATAAACCGCAAGGTAGTTCCATGTTTTATAAGTATACCACATGCAAGACAAGAAAGTGTTGACCAAGAGCTTTGTAGCTCAACTGGTTGGCCTCTTCTAGTGTTTCCAACAAAGACATCCAGGGGTCAACCCCTCCCCGACCCCAACTATCAAGTGTGTAATGTATTGACTAAAGATGGAGTCATGTATTGGGGAAGTGAAAAAGAAGAACAAAGGCTTACCTAAATGAAAAATGTGTAATCTAGTGCTAAAGCAAGCTTTAAAGAAGTGGGAGACTCAATCAACACTTAAAAAGGAAAATGATGTAGGACAAATTAGGGATTTGTCTACTTTTAGTTGTGGTGGATTTAGGGTAGGAAAGAAGAAGCACTAGAGAAAAGCTAGGCCTGTGTGAACAGTAACCCTAGAAAGAAAGAAGAGAAAATAAAGAAAAGAGAGAAAGAGAAAGAAACAAATTTCGCAGCTTAATGTAGGCCCCTTGAGATCTCACCTTAATCCTCTCTTTTTCTTGGAAAAGTCATCTATCAAAAGTGTAGGGCACTAATCACTAATTAAGGATACTGGAACTAAATATAGTTTCTTCGAACCTACTCATATGACTTCAAGACAGTTATTATACTGATAAATCCAGCTCTCAGCATTTCACCACAGTGGACCCACTGCTCAAACCTGACTACCCATCGGCATGGAACAAGCCAAGGCATGAAGATTAACTTATTCAACATCAACTACATCTAGGGGTGGGAATTTACTGTGGCAATAATGGGATAGGCTAATTTCCATAGGGTCAAGAAAGAAGTGAATCACTCCCTATTACTCCTAACCAGCTACGTTTTTTCTATTATGCTTCCATTTCCTATGCTCTCCTGCATACTACACATTAAATCATCCTAAGTACTAGCACCATCTAACTCTGCAACCAATCCCATTAAATATAAAATCCTAAATTTCTCAAATCAAAACCACGTAGCACGCACGAAAACAAATCAGAAGCGAAAATCTCTCCGGCCCTTTCTGAAATTTATCACATTAAACCACTGTGGTGGGGTTTATGAGTTTAAAAAAAAAAAAAATTATGATCGTTTCTGAGAATTAAAGAAGAGTGAAAGACCGAGGTCATTTCGAACCATATATGACAATTGTTTCACTAATGAAATGGAATGAGAAAAGTCACGCACAATTCAATTAATAAATGGAAATTTCAACTAAAAACTAATCAATCTCTGATTAAAATATGAAATATTATTCATTCCGAGAGCCAATGCCAAAACGCAAGAAAAACCAATGGTAATTTCTAGCTAAAGCTTTCATCGTTTGCCGAAATTCGAAGCAAAGAATAAAAACTTAAATTTAAAATTAAACGAAACATTCATATCAAGCAAATAATTAAAACGATCAAAATCCACCCGAATCAAATTCCGTGGTGTATCAAAAAAAAAAAAAAAAAACCTAAACACTGGAATTTGAGATCTAATTGATCAAATACAAATAATACACACACACAAAAAAAAAAAAGGAATCGAAACATTAAAAGAGAACCAGTGTTACCTGGAGAAGAAACCCTAGAATTCATGGTTTACGGGCTTCGGATTGAGAGAGAAGGAAACGAAATTTCTCAGATGCGAAGCGAAAAAGAAAGAGAGAGAGAAAGTTTCGAGAGGCTTTTGATATTTTTGGATAAAACAATCAGTATATAGTATTAGTATTATTACTATTATATACTAGTTGTTGAAGAATATTATAGAATAATTAAAAATTAAAAATATAAAAGTGGAAAGACGAGGGAAAAGCGCGGGATTTTTTTTATTTCTTTTGCGCAAACAACACGGCTTGATTCACCTTTTGCTTAGCTTGCTTGCTTTGGAATCGACGAGCGTGATGTGTGTCGTCGGCCGTGTGAAATTACGGAAATGTCCATATCATCCTCTCCCTCTCTTTCGAGGGCTTCCGATGTCTTCGGAATGTCTTCGTTGCTAGCTGCGAATGAATCTTTTAAATTTTTTGTTGACTATTTTAGGAATCCAGATTCTTGAATCTTTTGACCCGTTTCCAAGTGGGGCCGGGGACCGTTTCCCGTTCAGTTCAAATCTCACCATCCACTTGTATTTTTGTAGATATTTTTTTTTTTAGATAGGTAAACTAACCGTGACAAAGCTTCGGATATAATGGATCAAATATCCCCAATATGTAAGGTACTGTGCAGCGCACTTGACAAAACTTTGGATATTAGGCTTTGTTTGGTAACATGTGAGTTGAAAATATTTTCAAATGTTTGTTTTAGTGTTCTAGTGAATACACCAGAAAAGTATTTTCAATGTTTGGTCTTGCATATAAAAGCGTTTTTTCAAAAAATATCTTCCTTTGTTTGGCTTCGTAATGTAAAACATTTTACAGGAAATTAGTCAAAAAATATACCTATAATACAATTGAGCATCTCAACATACCTATACACATCATATATGCACATCCATTAATTCCAATCACAAAAAATATTAACATATACACATCCAAGTTTTACATAACAATTACAGAGGTATCCACATACAAAAATAAAAAAATCAACGATTCTTTCATGATTATTCACCCAAGTTTAGATGTGCCATTTTATTGAGCTCATCTTTGGGCAGGACTTGAGATGCCACTGCGTTTAACATTCTTGCATTCAACTTTGCAATCTTCATTGCATGGTTCCGCCGCTCAATTGCAATATCTAATTGATATTTCAATAAATTGTATTTAACATCTCCTATGCAGTAGGGGCTCTCTTTAGTTAAAGGAGTTCTAGAACTTGAGCTGGAATGAGTAGAATATGTATTGGATGAAGAACCTTGTTGCACATTCCTACCATTAATTTGCCAAAACCTCATAAAAGCAACTTCTTCCTCTATTTTATGCTTAAACGCCTTATGATCTGCTTCGAAATATTGATGAACTTAGGAACGGGCTTCTTCCCATATGTCATACACACCAGGCACAAGGCCAACAAAAACAACATACGTCTTACCCTTTAGGTGGTGAATAAGATAAACAGTTTAAAAACCAAAATTGGCCTTATGACATATATATTTAGCATAGGGAATTACTTGACATACCATTCAATCAAATGAGTAAGCAAGAAAATGATATTTTCCAAAAAAATCCTGTAATACAAGACTGTGTAGACCCATTCAACCATCATCTCAGCCTCTACAATAATTGTTGTTAAACCATCTAAAAATTCACATAAATATTGTAACAAGCCCAATTCAAGAATAATGCTAAATTCAGCTTACCAAAATATTCACAAGCTATCATATACCTTCACAAACACTTATTGTAGATAACATTATGCACATATATTTTATATACAAATAAATATATATATATATATATAGCGGATTTGGTATAGGGGTGGGTTTGAGGAGACGGTGTCCGGAGTGGGACAGATCAGGTGTTAGAATGCTAAAATCAATGTGGGTTTAGTTGCAGTGGATAGATTGGGTACATGCATTGCTCAATTTGGGCTTGTTTCATTGGAGTTGGGTTTGAGCAAGATGGAAGGGATGAGGATGGACAGGGAGAGAAGGAAAGCCGAGAAAGAAGAGAGAAAAGAAAGGAAGAAAAGGAAAATAGTACTCACCGTCAAGTGGAGAGGAAGAGGATTGCGTGATCTGACCAATGAACCTTGCTTGGGTTGTCTTCTACTCGTGTCCCTTTGAGCTCTCTCTCACTCTCTCTCTCTCTCTTCGAGTGTGTGACTTCAGAAATTGAATGAAGGTAAAATGGAAGTGTAAATCCATTTACGGGCCAACTGTGGTTATTTAATAGTCAATTGAAAATTATGTATGACTGTATTTTCATGTGCACTCAAACACACACCTTGGTGTAAAATATTTTCCAAATCTCCATTTCACCGAAACAAACATAGCCTTAATGCATCATAGCATTGTGGGTTCTACTTAGGTAAACTGGTAAAATCTCTTATAATTAAATAAAAAACCTGAGATTTAATATCTGCCTACACCAAAAACTAATTGGTGTCTAAATCAAATGATAATAAGCACAATCATTAGAGCATTAACATCAGTGTACTAAATACTAAATTTTTTACATTTAACACACCAAACTTTAAAAAACTGGCATTTGTGTACCATGTCAATCTATTTTTAGAACGGTACAGTAGAAATTGTAAAAAAAAAATTGTCATTATTTTATTCTACCTTTTCTCTCTCTTCTCATGTGTCTTTCTCTTTCTCTACCATCTACCTATCTTTCTCTCAACCTCTCTTTTTTTTTTTTCCCCCGCCTCTCTCTCTCCCTCTCCCTCTCTCTCTCTCTCTCTCTCTCTCTCTCTCTCACTCTCAATCACCGGCGGCTCTACTTGTATGTGAGGGAGGTCCTAGGACCACCCTCACTTGTCCAAAAAAATTTTATACATGCAAAAAAAAATTTATACAAATAATTATTTTAAACTAATATGTTTTGTTTTCAGCACGACTTGAAAAAAAATGTGTATATATACTTTTAAAAAATATATTACATACTAAATTAACCTATTTTTCTTTCTAAAAAAAATTAACTTATTTTGACTAGTCTAATTAAAATGTTGAACACCTTTGTTAATAGGGATAGACCTAGGTAGGGACCTAAGCCCCCTTGGGTCCATTTTTTTTTTTTTATAGTTATTACATGTTTAATTTTTGTAGTTGGGCCCCCTTCAAAAACCTTAGGTCCTCTTTCTCCTCAATAAGTCTAACTAGCCTCATTCAAATAGCAACTATCCAACCAAAAAAATTAACAAAAATAATAAAAATATTCACAATGATGATTGTATTTTAGCTACAAAAAAAATTACCACCAAAAAACCAAAAAAAATCATATGTTATTGGAGAAGGTAAAGTTAAATTTTTTTGCGACTACAGTAAACTGATATCAATATCAGTTGACTGTAGTAAATTGTTAAAAATAAAATAAATATTTTATCAAGATTATATCACTTCCTTCAATTAAAAAATTCAAATTCTCTCTCTTTCTTTATTATTTTAATGAGTTGTTTATATTATTTTAGATGAAGTGATAAAAAATAGAATATTTTTTATTTGATGTATTGTAAAGTGAGGTGATAAAATAAGTAAAGTAACTTTTTTGAGGTGTTAAAAGCTAAAGTTTTTAGCACCACCATTGTGAATGCTCTAATTTTAACCCAAAAAAAAATTCCTAGTTGGCCTAGTATTAAAAAAAAAACATTTTTTTTTTGTCTTTATTGGTAAATAAGTACATCTAAATGTATTTAGAAGTAATGATTTTGAGTATTTATAATTTTTTAATACTATATGGATATCTATTTAAAGGTTTTTTTTTTTTTTTCCATTGTACTCTGGCCCTTGCTGGTTTAAAATCCTGAGTCCACTCCTACCTCAGGCCAAAGCATAGCACAACAAATCAACTACTTTTCTCAATTAGTTGTTGGCAATGGTTCCAAAGGTGGATAGACTTGGAGCTTACATCCATCCCTCATTTGCAATAGTTGAAACATCTCTGCTTATTTTCTCAACTATTTTTTGTTATACTCCAGTCCCCCTAACTTGAAATCATGGGTCTGTCCCTGCCTTTACTTGATAATCATAAGAATTTAAGTTTAGTATATATAAGAGTAACGTAGATCCACAACATTTTCATAATAATTTCATAATAAATCTTACGCAGTAAACTGTTACTAATTCTAATTCAGGTTCAATATTGACATGTTTTATCGTTGCATAAGATTTGTTATTAAATTGTTGTGGTCACTTTATTATTCTCATATCAACATTTTCAATTTGCACTTTATCTTTTATTGGTATATATTTTTTCCTTATTTTCTTTGTTAGTTCAAAAAATTGTAATATTTCATGTATTTGCATTTTTTTTTGCAACATTGATATATTCAATTTGTCTCTTTGTTGAACTTTGTATAATTTAAGTTTTTTAGTGACCACCCTAAAAAAAATTCCTGAAGCCACCACTATTCTCAACCTTAGTGTTAGCCATCGATCTCCACCACAGCCAATCTCACCAAGCTGCCAAACTCCACTACTGCCGATCTCGCCAAGCTTCTAATATTTCCATGTTGCCTTCTCACTACCTCACCCACTGCCAATCTAAGTTGTCTGGGTCAAGGGTTGATTTTGACAAAGATTTTGGTGGGTTTATGATGTGGGACTTGGGTAGATTTTGGCTGCTAGTTGGTGGGTTGCAAGTCAACAATTTTTTTTTTCCCTCCAGTGATGGTGAGTTTTATGTGGTGATGGTGCTTTGCTTTTTCTTTTCCTTTTCCTTTTTTTCCTCTAGTGGTGGTGGGTTTATTTAATTTCCTCTAGTGGATTTTTGTGATTTTGGTTTGTTTTTAGATTATTTTTTTGTTGCAAGTTTGGTTGGATTTTGGAAGAATTGAGTTGTGGTCATGGTGGCCAGTGGTTATTGGTGGTGAAGTAATTTTTTATTTGGTTTATGGGTTGTGCAGTAAAATGAATATTTTAATCGATTGAATATATTATTTTAATGTATTGAATATTAAAATAGAAGATCTGATGCAGAACGTATCGTAAAGTGGTGTATTAAAATAGATAAAATAAGATTTGGTGTGTGAAAATGGCATTTGAGATAGAACTGCTAATGCTAAATTATATATTAAAACCCCAATTCTTACTGGCAATATCAAAAAGCTCAATTATCTCATTGACAATATTAAAAGCCCAAGCTAGTTACTTGACACTATTAGTAAAAAAACTCAAGGTTGTTGATACTTGGATGATACCATATGTTAATGATGAAATCACCTAAACTTATAACCACAATCATTTTAAATCTTGTTATGTACCCATGGGATTTATCTTAAGAACCCATGGCTACTTATCTACTTCCAAAACTCATGGAAAGTTATGATTATTTGTCCTAAACACATGAGATTCATATAAAAACCCCTGGTCCCTATTTATTTTACGTCCATGATGCTATGGTAGATTATTCATCTTACAGGCTCATAATTTAATTCATGACATGATTATTGGGTTTTATTTGGAACCCATAAACACTACCTATATTATTCTTAAAAAAAAATGGAAATCATTATTTAAAAATAGTAGTTATTATTCACCAAGATTTTTGAAATAATTAAGCTTATATCAAATACTATTATTTTATTATCTTACAAATCATTACCCAAGAACCTATTACAAATATCTACTAAAACCCAAAAATATATAAAATATTTACTAACAATGAAAGCCCATAAGGATTAAAAAAACACATGGCAACATGTGTCAATATTTTCCATTTTGTAGGAACCACGAAGTAATAGAGAGGGAACAAACCTAAGTGAAGAGAGGTACAAAAAGGGCCCAGCTGAAGAGTTTAGCCCATGTAGACAGAACCCAATTTGAAGTCCTAGCAAAGGCAGCCCAAGGCAAAAGACTGAATCAACTGGATAGCTTCTCTCTTGTCCATCCCTAGCCAAGGTTCAATTGAAGGATTCCTCAAGAAGCAACTGGATCTTTAAGACTAAACTAAGGGCCATCAAATTTTTGCCACTACCTTCCCTAACATGGACAATGCTCAAAGGTTGGGCTGGCAACTAAAATCTGATGGATCTTCCTTAAAGCTCTAGTTCTAGCAGAAGGAGGCGAAAGCCAAGTTACTCAAATCTTAACAAAACAGCTCCTTAAATGCCAGAAATGCTCAAGAATCAGTTCATGCACCAAGCCTATGAATCCTAAAAGGGGAAAATTTGAGAAAATGTGATTTGAAGAGCATAAAGGGATCTCCAACGAAACTTTCTGAAGTAAGCCTAAAATTAGACACCTAGCTTAGGTTGCTAAATCTTACTCTCTAGGGTTCAAATCTCAATTGCGGCAACCAAGATTCTACCATAATACCTGCCTTAAGCTCATTGGTTGAAGTCAAACCCAAGCATCTCAGCATTTAATGCAAGATTACCCAAATATTCACCTCCATCTAATGTGGACACTTAGAAATTGTTTAGGATGGGCTGAAATTTTCAGCTTGTATGCAATTTTAGCTTATTTTTGTTATTATTCATGGGTCTCACTCCATTTTTTAATACTATTCATGGGTTCCATTGTATTATTCATGGGTTCCATTGTACTATTCAACCTTTTTTTCTATTTTTTTCTACACTTTCAGCAAAAAGTTTTTATCTCCAACTATGCCCGTTTGTTTGCACTTTCCTCTGGTAAAAAGTGCTTTTTGAAACCCAAAAAATAATATTTGCATTTGGTAAGGATTTAAACGTAGCTTTTTCTAAAAAGCTAAGTTTTGAAATGTGAAGGCCTTACGCGCTTTGGCACGACAACTTTGAGTTGTAGTTGCAAAACACACCAACGCGTTTTCTCAAAACAAAAATATTATTGTTGGTGGGTTTCCCTTTTTCCTAAATTGCCCATGGGTTTTTTTGCTCCTTTATGTTGTTGTGTAGCAGCATCTCATCTTCTACAAAGACCACAAAAAAATAGCGTCTAGCCCAAGTTCAATTCAATAACAAATTTCCAAATCCAAAAAAAAAAAAAAAAAAATTTCTATAACAAATTCCCAAACCAGCTATGGGAAAAAAAAAAAATCGATCCCTTGTAAATTAGGATTTCTCAAAATGCAAAACAAAAAAACATCGGAATATAGAGAAATCTTCCCTTGTGCAATATCTCCTTTTCGTTTGCTCTGCTCTGATCCAATCTTTAGTCAATGACCGGCGACCCACCCTCTCTCTCTTTGTTGTTCTTCAATTTCTTTGGGCTTGCCGAGATCTCTCTTTTTCATTTTGATCATTCTCACTCTCTCCCCTTTGATGAAGTAATAGTTTAGAGGTGTTGAAACTTTTTTGACTGAGAGGCGTTGAAACTTGATAGAAGACAAAGTGAAGAAGTGTGTGGAGTAAAATAGGCATAAGGGAGAAATAAAGAAGATAGAAGCTAAAGAAAATGTGGCAGAGAAAAAAAGGGGGGAAAAAAAGGTGTTGTGTTGGTTTTGGTTATACGTGTGGTGTGGGACAAGGGCATGAACAATTTTTTTTTCTTTTTTTTTTTTAAAGTAAGCTTATGGAAAAAAAAATTATATTAGAGTAATGTTATCTTTAAAATATTTTTATAACAAATTTTAGTTAATAATATTTTTATGAAAAATTTTAGTTAACAATAAATTATTATTATTAAGTAATATTTTTTAAGTAAGTATTATTAAGTAGTTGATTTAAGTATGAAATAAACTCTTTTATATATATACTTTATCCTTTTTGGTAATTTAGAATTCAAACCACCACTTTTATAAGTGTTAGCCAAACACTCAGCTTTTTCAAAAAACACTTTTTAACAGTTTTTACTAAATACTCAGCTTTTTTAAAAAACTGAATTTCATACCACACTTTTTGAAACCCCCACTTTTTCAAAAAGCCTATTTCAAAAAGCTGAACTAAACTCACCCTAAATAAGCTATTCCCTAACGGACTTTTACTTAAATTTTTTCAAAAATTGACGGTTGAGCCATTAGTTTAATTTTACTTTACTGCTGGAAAATTTATTTTCTTGCATTGTCGTAATAAAAACTACTTCTGTATCAATTAATCATTATGAAATGTTTCTTTGGGCCTTAATGTTGTTCTTACTAAAGTGTAGCCTTCATTCCTCACTTGGATAGGCCTATCATTACACTTAAAAGCATTTAGGTGGCATTTCTAAGCCCAAGGTTAAGTCTCAGTTTGGCATTCCCATATTTTATTCAAGAGCTTTAATTTTTGCCCCCTAACACCCTTCTCTCTCAGTTGTTTTCATAAGTAGTAGTTTGTGAACAAATTATCACAAATAAGATTCAAATTGCAAACCCTTCTATTCATATGCAGATTTAAATGTATTTTCATATTAAAAAAACACTACTATATTACATAGAAATAGCCATTGCATATCCTTGCACCTCTCATAAACACTAAGCACTTAACTATCAGTACATAATCTTTACATCATTAACATTAAACACTTAACCGAGAAAGATATAATTTTGAGTACACTTTGTACTTTTGAAAGTATAACCATCACAAAAAAGATTGTTGTCCTTGCTCAATTGATTGGCATTTCTCCTAGGTCGATGCTTAGGCCAGCAAACTTTGGCCATTTGAACATATAACTATCACATGGAGTACATTGGTTGCAATTCTCCCAAGTCTTTTCTACCTTCTTTCTTTACAACCCTAGTTATTTTGGAGAATGCAAGTCTTACAATTCCAGCTAAATGTCAAGGCTACAACTTGAAACACATGATCTCATAAATCTGTTTCAAAAAAATTAGAAATACAAAGAAAAGTTCATTAGAAATACATAGCAATTATGTTCATTAGAAATACAAAGAGAGAAGTTCATTAGAAATGCTTTTATTTTCAAGACCATGAAATATTTGAAGCAATAGTAGAGCTCTAGGCACATGAAATATGATTAACACTACAGATCACACCTTTTCAAAAGGTTATTGAAAAAACCCCGCATAAAGCCCATCCGTGCCAGGGGCTTTATTCGCTTTCATCGACCACAATCTTGCCTTAATCTCTTCATCAGTCACCGTAGACCATAAACTGTCTCTTTCCTCATCATTCAGACTAGCCTGCCCTGGTTGGACTTGACTTTTCAGCCAAATAAAAGAAGTGTGGGACGAAGAATAGATATCACAAAACCCCCTACGAATAAACTCCATCACTTCCACCTCATTGTTAATCCACTCCCCCACACTATTTTTGATAGCAGTAATCATGTTCCTATTTCTTCTCACTAATGTAAAAACATGGTAAAAAGTCATATTACTATCCCCTTACACCATCCCATTCACCCGAGATTTAAGTGCCCACAAATCACGTTCCTGATTAAGAATCGTTTCCAACTCTTGAATCAGATTCCTTTCAAGCTCTAATAAATAACTTGAAGGCCTGGTAGCAATAATCCTTTGGAGTGCACTTAACCAAGCTCTAACTCGATTCTTCCTAGAGAAAATATTGCCAAATGGATTCCTATTCCAAACAGTAGCATCAGAAGCAAACTTCTTGATGGCTTCATGGAGATGAGTAGGCTGTCTCCAAGCTTGAGAAACAACCTTTGGAAAGGAAAGGTCTGATAGCCAATACCTTTGAAATTTGAAGGGGCAATTGAGATGGACCCTGTTTTGAGGCATTGTTTCCCAGAGCACCGGACAATGATCAGAATGACATCTAGTAAGGTGTGTTGCTCTAGCTTCCGGGTAGATGAGATACTAGTTTGGATTAACAAAAAATCTATCAATCCTCTCTTGGATGAGATTCTGAACTTCCCTGCCATTGGTCCATGTAAATCTCAGACCAGAAGATCCTAAGTCCACCATATTACATTTATCCAAACAATCCTTGAATAATAGGGCTCAATTAACACTAACTACCCTGCCACCAAACTTATCCGCACCAATAAGGAGCTCGTTAAAATCCCCCGTAATGACCCAAGGCATGTTATCTAAATCAGCAACGTTAGAGAGATTATTCCACAATATATATCTTTTAGCACTTCTAGGACAAGCATACACAGCAGAGAACATCCAACTAGAGTTAGAGGAATGTACCTTTATTGTGGAATGGATTTCTTTCTTCCAGCTAGACTGAAATGACACTTCAACTGTATCTGAGTTCCATAAGAGCCACAGAGCCCCCATTTGACCAATAGTCTCGATATGGATAGCACCATCAAACGGCAACCTATTTGTGATATCCCGGGCTCTATCACCACCAATGTGAGTTTTCGTAACCACGAAAATAGCTGGATCATGTTGATGAACAAGATCATGAACATATTCTTGAAAATTGGGCTTCAAGGCGCCCCTACAGTTCCAAACAATTATATTCATAGCTAATTGAGCAATGAATTACAACAGAAGCTCCTCAAAAGGAGGGCGTGCATTTTGTACTTCTTCTTCTTATCTACAGAGAGAGGGAGGGAGGCTGAGAGTAGTGAGGGTTGTAGAAAGCGTACAAGGCAAAGGAAAAATATGAGATGAGAGAGGAGAAGGAAACCCTTTTTTTTTTTTTTTTTTTTTAATGCACTGTCCACTTTATTTTTCTCACTACTTTCCAAACAAATTCTAAGTGGAAACTTCTTAATGGTTGTTATTAGTAGACAAAAAAATTATTTAAGTGTTGAATTTAAATTGGAATCAATATTAATTTATCACTTAGGATTTATCTTAAAAATGTTATGAAAAACCTGTATTTTTATTTTATATATATAATCTTTTTTGTAAATCTAATTTATAAGTAGATAGAGCAATTTCAAAATTAATAGAAGAGTAGTCCTATTTTTTAGGCAATATTTTAGTGGGAGTTAGAGTTGCATTTTAATTGGATTTCATATTGAGATCTTCAATTACTTCGGGGTATAGTCCAAGTAAACCAAATAAGATTTTGACGTATACCTTTCACTGGAAGCCTACATATATATATATATATATATATATATATGACTGACATTACCAGTAATTAGTACCCACTAAAATTAAATGAAGGGTTAGGATTAAAACAACACTAAATTACCAAAAAAAAAAAAAAAAACAAAGGGTTACAGTAGAATGACCCAATAACATGACTATTGATATTTGATTATTTTGAAATTTTGCAAGTATAGAGAATATTCGAAGATAATGTAATTTCGATGGTAGATTTGTCAAAATTTGTATTAAATTAAAAAATATTGAGTAGTGTATCATTGTTTAAAATACCAACATACATACCTCTAATATATATATATATATATATATATATATATATATGTGTGTGTGCGCGTTATGATAGAGGAAATGAGGTTATAGACATGGACAAACATGTGAGTTTGTCTCATAACAACTTCTAGTTATTGTCTCATGATTAGAGTATGACATTTTTCTAGGACATTACATTACATAGTTGAAGGACTAGAATGATTGCTTTAATATAAGTCCTTGCTGCCTAGGAAATCATCAAGACTAATATTAATTGTCATACTTCGAACCCAACTATAAAGATAGGCACATGACAACTGCCGCACGATTATAAAGTAAGCACCCTACAAGTGTGCAAGGGCTTCTTAGCAACTAAAATTTATCCTTAAAAATTAATCCAAATAAATTCAAAATACCTCAACAGTTTCTTTATGAATAGATCTCCAATAATTCTATAGGAACAAATCCAAACCTCATGTACATAATGCCAATTGGCCAATAAATATAAAACTATTAGAAGACTATCTAATCCCAAAATCACTAAGCTTCTTTTCCTGCTTACAACACAACATCAAAACTCTCAAAACTTGCTATTCTTCACAATTTGAAACTGGAGGGGAAAAAGGAGTGAGTTGACAACTCAATAAGTAACCAATACCCTAATAAGTTCTATCAAGTAATAGATCTATAAAATAATAAAATGTAATATGAGTTTTCAAAAGTTATAATATACTATGGGTTTTTCAAAAGTTATAATATACTATGTATTTTCAAAATAACTGAAGAAGTTTCATGGTTTAAAATGATAAATTGCACATAGATCACATACTTTAATCCTATATCATAGAGGGTTTAGAAAGTAATCAGATTTCCATATATCAAAAACTATAACTTACAATAGGTTCCAAAATACATAAGCAGTTTTTAATGACTCAAAATAGTTCAAATACTCAAACCTTTCCAAAATCACATAGTAGTTTTAAGGACTCAAAATAGTTCAAATACTTAAACATTTCTAAAATCACATATGTAGTTTTATGGACTCGAAATAGTTCAAATATTCAAACGTAATTCATAATTCTTAATAATCGTATGACTATAGTCATGTTATATCCCCGTAATTGGGCATCAGAGTACCAATGAATAACCCCCATTGGCGGCTATCAGGGTACCAATGAATAACCCCCATTGGTTTGGGTATCAGAATACCAATGAATAACTCCCATTGGCTGGGTATCAGATTATCAATAAATAACCCCCATTGGTTTGAGTATCAGAATACCAATGAATGATCTCTATTGGCTGGGTATTAGAGTACCAATGAATAACCCTCATTGGTTTGGGTATCATAATTAATTCATAGTCAGATTGTCCATTGTTGAGGACTCTTTTTTCGGCCCACATGGCATCACTTCATTGGCAACTCATGCTGCATCAAAGCATTATTGATTTTTTGGTAAATCTCTATAAAGCCCAAAATAAGATTAAATCTCATGGATTGGGCTCATATGGCCCACAAGATCCTTACTTTAAGAGGCAAATTCATGGTCCACATTTCCTTTTCATCAATTGGGATCATAACTTATGACATCATCAACATCAATATATGGATTGAGCTTAACCAATAAATCAAAGCTCACGGCCCATATTACATCTCTTACACTCATGGCAAGCGGCTTCTTCAACAAGAGCCCATATTCACATAAAATGACAACAAAACCCGAGGTACGTCATCTCATCTTCGGCTTATAATCCAAGCTCATAAGTCTCTTTGGGGAAACTTTGGGAGTCGTGGTTTGGAGGGCCAAGAGATATGTTCAGTAAAGCTCCAGCGGTTTAAAGTTGATAAAAGAAACATGTTGCTTGGCATGTTTTCTCCAACTCCCTAAACTCTGACTAGTCCGTGTGTAGCGGGTAACATATGGTAAGCATCTCTTATCACATAGCACTTTAGATGATAAAATTCCCCTTACTCTTTTCCTAAAACTTAATCATATGACATATACTCAATATCCCCAGCCATAAAACTGCTGGGAAAGTAATTGCTCATTCAATCCCCAACTGTTGCTATACAGTTTTGGAAACTTCATTATATTACTCTGCATAAATCTTATTACTGCTTTCAGCTAAAATTCAACTCAAACACATGGCCTAATATGATTGGCTATCTTTTATCTCCAACTATATACACAATATTCATGATATCACTCATACCCAGCTGCTGTCTGCCACAATCAGACCATATATTTCTCTGCCAGCTGCTAGAACTGAGCATTAAATACTCTTCTTGCTCACCAAGATTCAATTACAACAAAATGAGGCCTTGACTAAATCTCTAAAGCTTCCTTAACTTTCAATCAATCCTTCTATTGCTTACTAGAAATGTGTTGTAATGGAATTATGCACCAAAAACACAAACACCCAAGAGGGAAACATTTCCAGCAAAGCCCCAGCTGTGCATTCAGCACTTGATACCTGGCTGGGAGTGATGTTATCAGCCATTTAATGCTAAAATCCCAGCTGCCAGCTGCTATGCTCAAAATAGCAAGTTACCCTTGAAAGAGACCTTATCATTTTCAGGTAAGTTCTGAATGACCTCTCCTACACTCTAAAATCACCATGCTGACTTCTTTTGCTTCTGCCCAAGGTGAGCTGTCTCAACACAGCTGTAACAGCTTTTTCTGACAGCTGGGACAGCTTTTCCTGACAATTAGGACAGTCTTTTCAGAACAGCTGTCACAGCTAACTTAGCAGCTTGGGCATTACTTTTTTTCCTCATTTGGATAAAACCAAAACCAGCTGAACTAACCATCTTTTCCTTGCCAAAAAACCTTCCTTTTTTGCTGCTTTTTCCCCAGCAGCTCTTACCTGAAATAGCAAGTATACCTTAAACCTAAACATACCCTTTTTGTCCAAATCTTAAGATGAATTTTCTGAAAATTCATTGCTATTTGGGATAGATTTTGGCTGATATTTTTTGCTGAAATACCCCTTTAAACTCAGCTAAATAAAACCCTCCATCAACACCAAAAAGGGGACAACCATGGGGGAGAAGGGGGACTCTCTGATAAAACTTCTGACTCCCTCTAATGATCTTAGGGGAAGCTCTCAAAGAAGTTCTGGGTTTTTTTTAGTTTCCAAATCAGGAACTAAAATCTTCACACATTACCTCATAAATACCTTTTATAAACCTTTGTACACCCTACAGCAGAAAATCCCAGCAGTACATTTTAGCAGCAAATCCCAGCAGCTTTGCTAAACACTCTACAGCCCTATTGCACCTCTTATACTCATTCTCTCACACTTCATACTCAGAAAATACACCTATTTTACTGCTCCCATCTCCAAATGCCTATACATATCTCTATACTCTTCTCTTACAAACTCTTTCCTCTTGGAAAGCAATCTCTACAACTTCTCCAATGGCTATAATCTCATATTTTTACTATCTTTAACCATCATATCTTTCATACTTCCATATATCATACTACATCCCACAAAACATTTCTTTCTCCACTTTTCTTACATAATCTCATACACATTTACTACACCATTACATATGACTCACTACACTCATCTAAACTCTACTCTCATGCTCTCTCACTCTAAATTTCTACTGTTTTGCTGCTCATAAATACATATCAATACTTTTCTCTATCTCTCTTATAAAAGCCCTTCTCGTGAAAGGCATGAACCTCTACTACTAAAGCCCTTCTCCTAGAGGCATCAAAATCTCACATCAAAGCCCTTCTCATGGAAGACACAAATCTATTTTCCATAAAGCCCTTCTCTTAGAAGGCACAAATACTTCATACAAAAACCCTTCTCATGAAAGGCAACACTATTCATAATTTCACAACAACTAAAAGAGCATTGTCAAGGGGAAAATTCATTTAAGTGCATGATAAGAGGGGCAAACTTAACCAACCCTTACACACAGCTGGGCATACTCTCTCTCCCTCCAAGTTGCACCCATTTTTCCCCTCAATCTTGAAGCTATCATGGCAAACTGCCTTTCTACCGCTGGGGTCACTCTGTTGGCATATTATCAACTCACAGAAGCTGTACAGCTGGGCTATAAACCATACAAAAATAAGTGGTTCTGCCTCCTTATCTTTAAATTTACATCATTGAATACATGATTACTTCACATTTGAATACATTTTACTTTATTTCAACTATTAACCAAGGCTTAAACTCATTTAAATGCATGATAAAAGGGGCAAGCTTAACTAGCCTCTACCGCTGGCATTCTGCTGCCTCTACCGCTGGCAAGCTTAACTAGCCTCACTAATGCTATACAATTGGGCTACAAATCACACAAAGATAAGTGACTTTGCTTCCTTATCTTTAAATTTACATCATTAAGTAGTACCTCTAAATAAATACTACTTTTTCTCAATTGTTAATACAACTACTAATCAAAGCTATCATATCAAACACATATTGCATATTTATTCGACCATTACCGTGATTCTTAGACTTTAGCTTTAATGGTTTGGTAGGCTTAAAAGTACACCGGCAGTCGTTGGACCATGTGGCCCAATGTTGAGTTCCGGGATGCAACTCCCCAAAAAGAACCCGGCCTAGTAAGGTCACCCCTCCAAAGGAACACACGTGGCCGAGCAACCGAAAAAGGTCCCCGAACATCCATAATCTTTTATATAAAATCATAGTTTCTAACAAAAATATATCTTATTCAAATACACACACACACACACACACACACACACATATATATATTTATATATATAATTATATATTCAATATTCAAATATATTTGTGATATTTCTATATCCTTTACTTAAAATCAATATAGCTAAAAAAAATAATTACATAAAATAAATCTTATATTCAATGCTCATATATTTTGTGAAAATTATTTATTCCTTACTTTAAATTAGTATAGCTAAAGACAACTAAATAAAATACATCATATATTCAGTAATAAGATATATTTGTGATAATTCTTTACTTGAAATTAGTGATACTGTGGAAATAAAATTATAACAACTATATACAATTTTCAGTAGTTAAAATACGCAAAATAAAACCAATTAGGATAAGGTTACTTACCTCGGTTAGTTCACCACAAACAACTTCTCCCTAACACTTTCTCTAAAATCCGTTGATCTCACCTAACAGTTTATAAACACAATTTACTCAATAATCAAATAATTTAAGAAAGACGTATAATGGTACCCGACCGAAAAAAGACTATTAAAAATATTCCATAATTGTCTAGTTATCTCACACCAAAATTCCATCCATCTTTATACTTTTCTATATATATATATATATATATATATATATATATATATTCATTCTGCCACCATTAATGCCTTGAAACAAAAGGCTGGTGCTATATCACTCTAGGAAGGACAACGTGGGCCATCCTTCCAAGTACTGCACCAACTGTTTTTCTTCTTCTTCTTCTTCTTCTTCTTTTTTTTTGGTAGCCGACATCTTCAACAAAAATCACTGTTATGTATACCCCCCCCCCCCCACCCCCTTTTTTTTTTGACTTGTCAAAACTCAAACCTAAACCTATACTCACTAGGCCTTTTTGTTTTTCTCCAAATCCATCAATTCGGTGCAGTTTCTTGGCACAAACACTGTGCAGAAAACTAAGCCCTTAGGAGCTTAAACCTGCAGCTTCAATATGCGCTCAATACTAAACTTAGAAAAATCTGCAGGCACACCATCTAGTTTACAAAAGATAAATCTAAGCTTCTCTTTGTTTGCATTCTTAAAATTTTTGAATATTTAAATAATTTCTCTGGTCAAAATACTCACATAAAAGAAACTCTAATTTCAAATAACGCTTAAATTTGACAAGAAAGAGGCTCTTAGGCTATTACCTTAAGAGTGTAGTCAAACATTCTCTAATTCATTTCTTTGAGTAGTCTCCTCTCTCAAAATATCTTCCCATATACCTTGACTTAAAATGCTTATATATATATATATATATATATATATAGTTAGGGTTTTAACCTTATTTTCTAAAAACCCCCTTATAATTATAAATTATAAAGTTAACCCCACAAAAGATTTACTTAAATACCCTTTTTTTTTTTTTAGTATTACATTAATTCACCTCTTTAAGTCCTTATGGATGGACTTACAATGTTAGAGTGATAGGTATATCCACGAAAATGGTACACGTCGTTGATGTTAAGAATTAGTAGATAGAAGAGTTTGGGATAGAATGTCATACTTGGATGTTTAAGAATGGGCAGAAAATAGTTTTTTCTCACCCAAGAACTATTAAAGAAATGCTCTTTGATTGTTTTGCAATCTCTCCCTGAGATGATGATATACAATTTCACACGCATACTTCTAAACCCATTGACTTTCTTATTCAGACACAGTATCTAGCATTACCCAATGACTAATGGTAGTAATATGACTCATGCATCAAATTTATATTTCTTGTATGCAAGAATATGTACATTTAGGTATCTCCATTGAGAATATTCAATTTTTGAGAGTTCCTCACGCGAATTAAATTAGGATACTAAGATGCTTATTTCATGCTTTGCTAAGTATAGGAGCGAACATATCTTTTTTAGAAATACGGTGTAACATATTGAAATAGATATTTGGTTTATGTGAAGCCTAAGATATGTTGCCACAACCAAAGTGACAAAATTGCCTAATTCTTGATGGTGATAATGTAGACACTACATTTTTTTAGACCTATTCCCAAACTTTTCGATCCCAATGACAAAGAAAGCCCTAATCACTACCAAAACTATCAACAATATTTGTGGAGCCCAAAAATGCAAAATTTGGCCCAAGTTTCCAAGCCCTTTTATGGCCAATAGTTCCAAATTAGCGTACACCACTTAGGAACAGAACCACTAAAATGGCTCATTTTCATTTCCAATTGATTGAGCAAAAGTCTCTGATATTGAATAAGAGATTTGAGATTCAATCCCCGACTACACAAAACTGATTGGTGCCTTGATCTGATGATAAAGAGCTATCGTCAGAAGCGGATGTCATAGGTCGAAACTCTTTAAAAAAAAAATTGATTGAGTGATTAAATATGGTAAGCCTTTAGCTGGCCAGAATGGATGAGAAACCCAAAGATCCTAAGCGCTCTATAAATATCACCCTCCATCACCATTTCAAAGGCTCTAGAACCTTAGGCTTACTGTACCAAAACTCTATTAAAACACCATCATTTATCGCCTTTGAGTTTTAAGGGTGTGTGGACAAATTCCTTGAGGTTTAGATTTAGTTTTTTAATCATCATATTTTTAGAAAACTAATCACCATCTCATGATTTCCGAATTACAATTAGTCACATTGTTGTAGCTAGCATAAGATAAAATTCAGTAATTACTTGAAGGAATGTGCTCATATTGATTTGGTATTTTGAAAAACATTTATGTTTTCATATCTATTTCTCATCCCATTGCTGGATAGGAGTTAGGTTGCATGAAAAAATTAAATAATTGTGAATTCACTTTGATAATATATTTATATTCTTAACGATGTTATTCTTAACAAATTTTATTTATTTTTAATTATTTACTAATAATGAAGAATAATTAAAAATTATTTTGAAAAGAAAATATAAAGTATCCGCACATGTAGGCAGGATATGGTCTAATATTTTCAATAGTAGTACACAATAATACAAGAATACATGAGAGAGAGAGAGAGAGAGAGAGAGAGAGAGGAATTAGTAGTACTGGGAAATGATAGAAGGTACACTCATTGAAGTGGGGCTCATATTTTGTCCATAAAATGAGAGAGAGCCCTAGTGTTGGCCGAGCTTTGATGAAAAAGTAAAAAGATAGTTCTTTTTATGCAAATGCAGCTAATTTGGGCTTGGGGGGATTCACCAAGCAAGTGTCAAGGAGGGCATCGACTGAAGTGTATTTGTGATCAGGATATAATTGGGAGGCCTCCAAGTCATTAGCGGTGAGTTCAAAGCTTGTCTGATCGCCTTTGATGAATATGTTGTGAAGGATAGACACAGGTACATTGTCCGGGAATGGTAGTGCTGCAAAGGAAGGAACAATAATTTGAGTTTACAATCTTAAGTAATACTATCATATTATCAAGCTTATGTGCTAAGAGAGAGAGAGATGAATTAATGGTCTATAATCAAGAACTCTCTACTTTTTGGAGTTTTCAGCGGATCAATTAACTTACCATCTTTTTGACACTCATATAATTACACCATTAATTTTTTGGAAAAATACTATTACACATATTAATGCAGACACACTTACACACTCTTTACCTTTTAACTGAAGTGTGTGTAATAGCTATGGCAATTAATTTTTCATCAAACTAATTAATGTAAATAGCAACAATAAATAAATAAATAAATGCATTCAACATGGTTTCTCTTAATAAACCACTAGTCGAGGAAAGGCGACAGAGGAAAAGCTGCTGCACATGTGACATGTGTACGTACAAATATTCGGTTTTGTTTTGGTCGTTTTGGACATGCCATTCAACATTTGCATTATATCGAGTTTGAAATAAAAAGAAAAGAAAAGTAGACTTTTTTTTTTTTTTTTTTACAAAAAAAGAATAAGAAAAGAAAAGTGGTCTTTAGCCCCCATGTATTGTAACCTACCTTTCTCTTGTCGTTTAGTTTCGGGTCCGAGTCGTCTCACCAAAAAGAAAAATAATAATAGAAGTCAACCATGACAAAGGAGAAGCATCTCCTAATTACCTCTTGGTCCTCTTCAAAACGTAGTTTCCAATCCTAAATAATTGGTTTTTTGATATATTTGTACTTTGTAAAACATGGCAACAACGAACCTAAACTCCATTATATCTTTCCTAGTTTTTTTATGGACTAATGGACGCAATTTATACACAATTTTGTGTATAATATATTGAAATAGTTGATTGTAAAAGGGGTATAAAAAAAAAATTATATGTAAAAAGTTGTGGTAAAAATGGTGTTTTGAGGTGCTACTATCTCAAAGGGACAAGCATCTCCTCATGAGTCACCTTTCACCACCTAACGACCTGTTGGTACTCCTTAAATGAGGTTTTAGTTCAGAGCAGTTAAAGACTATTATGATTACACGTCCAAATAATTTTTATTTTTATTTTTTTTAAAGCATTTCTTTATCTCTACAAAAAGTAGTTTGCAAATTGCAATCTTGATAATTACAAATGGACGTCTTTGTTGACTGTTGTCAAAAACGGCGACTCAATGCTTCCTCGACACCACATAAAATCATTATATGACAAATATTCTATAAAATAGAAAGAAAGAAAAAAAAATTGAATCTTCCTGTGACTAGTGTCTAACAATTTATAGAACAGTCTGTACTCCTAAAATTTATAGACCAAGCATTCCTAGATATTATATTAAAAAGAAAAGATTTCTTACTCTCAGAGAGCTTCACTATTTCCTCTTCAGGCACGTTGATTTTTTTAAGAGTACGTCCTGTCTTTTTCTCCCATGAAGAAATCAAATCCAATTGAGAAACGATGTTTTTTGGTGGCCTATAAACAATTACCCTATTTTCCACCCTTGGATCTGTGGCTGCTTTTAGTGTATAGGCTGCTACATCCTCCTCAATATTTAACACGGCTGTATACCACCAAAAAAAAAAAAAAAAATTGAGCAAAAAAGCATATAGAAATTGTTAAAGTTTCATCGAAATTAACAGATTCTGCGGTTTGTGGACAAACAATTTATCCCTTTTAATTTGACATAATTACAATTTAGCCTCACTCACAATTATCATATTTTGAGTCCTTAAAGTTTGGATTAAAATAAAGCTATTAAAAATATTTTAGACAGGATCTTAACAATTTCATTTTAGTCTAAATTTTAGAGAGTCAAGTATTACCATTAAAATTTTTTAGACTAAATAGTGATAATACCTCCGTGACAGAAGATAAATTGTAACTATAGTCTAGTAGTAATATGCCTTTTGGCATTTGTGCATGCATGGTTCCCACTTTATGAATTGATAGGTCAAATAAGTCTGTTTATTTACCCTTAAATTCTGAAAAGACCCGTTTTATTTAACGTTGAGATATTAGCACCTAAAGAATAATTCAGCCACTTGAAAAAGAAATTTAGAATAACTAACCAAGTCACCATCATTGAAAATGGTATAGCTAGAATTATTTTCGAGAATTCATTAAAAGTCATTGCCTCCAATTTGACGAAGTTAAGGAAGGAAAAAAACCTACCCTTGGCTTCACCACTTCCATAAACAACAACTTCATCTCTGTTTTCATGAGGATGTAGCAAATAGTCAACAAAATAGGCTGCAAATGAGTTTGCAGACACGTAAGTGTATGAAATTCCAGCCTCTTCAGTAGCCCTTCTGATCTTCCTTTTGTTTGCAAGCAAAGCCTCAAAGGGAGGCAATCCACTCACTCTATCAACTTCGTTTCCAAATTCTGATGGAACAAATCTCTGATGTGCAAATATACACACACATACATATATATTAGGATAAAGCTATTAAATCGCATTTGTTATAAGCAAACAAACAAAAGGGCGGGATAGTCACCTTTATATTTCCAGCTTCTTTCATGGCTTTGATTATTTTGAATTGCTCAAGATGTTGAGGAACAGCCAAGGTAGAAATCACAACGTCCACTTGACTAAGTGCTGTTACAAGCTTCTCATGCTCATCCAAGTCACCCTGTTCAATCAAATCATTTTCTTTGAGTTTTAAAAATCTAATATGGATTTCATAACCATGATATTACTAAAAAAAGAACCAAAATGAAGTTTGTGAAAAAAAACCACATCCTACACAGTTTTTAGGTAATAAAGATTAGTACTTGGATAATGGTAACTCCCAAAGCTTCAAACTCTTTGTGCTGCTCTAGCTTGGAAGGGTCTGCGTTTGGTTTGATTGGGCGTACATAGGCAAAGGTTGGATGACCCATTGAAACGCTTGCCTTCACCATGTATTTGCCAAGGTACCCAGTGGCTCCAAATACCATAATCTTGCTTTTTTCACCAGTCATGGCTCCTGTAATTAGCAATGGCAAATGGGAAGGTTCAAGTGATGTTCAAACCCTAGAATACACGTTTATATAGAGAAATGTTGGTTGACTAATTTCATCTCTTTCTATCAACTAGTATTAAAAAGAATTTAACATTATGATAATAATTGGTTACCTACGTGGGTTAAAGTTGTACTTTTTGACAAGTCAGACAAACTCACTCCAAGTTGAGCATAAATTTTGTAATTTTAAAGCAATGAAGTCAAATTGTATATAAATTTCAAGAAAAGCAAGTAAAACCATTTTGATTTGCTTACTTACTAATGAATTATTTTTAGAAAAGGCCATATATTATACCTTATAATTTAATACTTAATATTTCTTAATACATGTCTAACTAGTTAGGCTCATAATTATAAATGTTCTTATTGGTAGTAACAACTATTGATCTCAAAAAAAAAAAAAAAAAAACTATTGATCTCAACAACCACCACAACAGTTGGACAAGTTGGTAACTCCCTGGGCACTAAGTATTTCTTAAAAAAAAAAGAAAACTATTAATAGCAACAAAAAGGTGCTAGTTATTAAAAACAATAAATTTATATGTAACTTTCACCTCCATTGATAGTCTTTCCAAAAGGTCAAGGTGTTTTTCTAAACCCCTCCATTATCAGGGTCTATTTTAACATGTGCGCGGTGTGTTAGTAAGAGTCCTGAATTGGATCATACTCCACTGATAGTCTTTCCAAAAGGCAAATGTATTTTTTTAAACCCCTCCATTATCAGGGTCTATTTTAACATGCACACGGTGTGTTAGTAGGAGTCCTAAATTGGATCATACTTACGGGTTTAAGAATTGCTTGTCTCGAATCGTGCACTTCGCAAAAATACTATGCTATGAAGTGGATAGTCCTAACGCACTCAAGGATGCTCCATGCCATGAGTTCTTTGAGTTCAAATAGACTGAGTTAATGACCACATGTGTAATGCCCTTATTTTTTTTTCATAAAAAAAATGATTAACGTGATTGGTACTTGTACAGGTTCTTTTTATTTTTTTTTGTCCCTTTTCTGTTTAATGCTCACGTTTTGTATAACAACAATTGAGATTTTTTTTTAAATGGAAAAGTTAGAAATTTCATTATAGGAAGAAGGAATTACATCACTGCTAATACATCATCAATTAAAACAGAAGAAAATTGAAATGGTAAATCCTCTAATCTCACTGTAAATAGGGGCGGCCCAACAAATTTAGAGCATTAAGGCGATATATTTAAATGGGATCTTTTTGTTATCACTTAAATAATATTTAATATCATAATTTTTTATAATAAAAATCTATTCCTTTTGTTTTGTAATATGTTTTTTTTTTTTTGAAAAATGCTAAAGCTATAACAAATTTTACTAAAAAAAACTTTCAAACGGTGTAGAAATAAATGTGATTAGTGACACTTTAAGAAGATAATAAACAAATATTTGATTGAATGATGTTAAGGATATTGTAAATTTACAACATGAGGCTTACAAAGATGTTTCATTAATCAACAAAAAATAATTCAAAAATACATTTAATAAGTTATTAACGTCCACATATCATATGAATTGTTATATCAATTTGTAAAGTTTTCAAGTAAAATTAATAATATTTCTAGTATTTTCCTATCTGAATTATTTTTTGCGATTAGTGATATATATATTTATAAAGGAAAATGCTATAAATATAAATTCTTTTACAAATTTTTTTACAAACTGATGATGTAGTGAATGCTTATAGACAAAAAAAAAAAAAAAAAGGTGATGTTATCGGTGGGTCTAGAAAAGAATTAGTAAGAAGTTGGTCACAATAATAGTTTGTAAAAATGTTATGAAATAGTTTATAACTGTATTATTACACTATTTGTAAGACTCATATATTTAAAGTTATATATTATCTTTAAGGCAAATTTTTAAAACTTCTTAAAAGTAAAGAAAAATTATAAAAATAATTTTTTTATATCTCTATTTTTTTTAAATATATCAATTTTTACCTCAAAATTTAAGATCTTCTACTAATGGACGCTTAGGCAGTGGCCTAGGCCTGGCACTAACCGTAAACTCAGAAAAAATATCAACAGAAGAAGCTAAAAGTGGGAGATTTCAATTTTAGCTTTGCGAGTAGGTGAAGGTCCCTTTTTATTAAATGTATGGTTATCCTTGGGTGACATACAATACTCTTTTTTTGATGGGAAATGTGAATAGTATCCGTACTCTTCAGAAGAAGCCAAAAGTGGGAGATTCCAATTTTAGCTTTGCAAGTAGGTGAAGGTCCCTTTATTATTAAATGTATTACCCTCCATAGAGAAAGAGAGATTAAGAGACAGAGAAAGATGCACTAAAAGGTTGGTTTATTCTTCAATTGATAGCTCATATTGGATCACAAAAAGTGGGAGATTCCAATTTTAGCTTTGCGAGTAGGTGAAGGTCCCTTTATTATTAAGGGTCCGTTTGGATGCAGCTGAAACTGAAAACTGAAAACTGAAAAATACTGTAGCAAAATAATTTTTTAATGGGTAAAAAATACTGTTCACACATAAAGTTACTGTTCATTGGCCTAAAATCACTGTTCATTGGCCAATGAACAGTACGCGCGTCTCACTTAAGTGGAAAAAAAAAAAAAAAAAAAAACGTGGGAGGGGCTGAAACGCAGACGTGGGCATTTCAGCCCCTCCCAAACACACACTAAATGTATCACCCTCCAGAAAGAGAGAGAGAGATTAAGAGAGAGAGAAAGATGCACTAAAAAGTTGGTTTATTCTTCAATTGATAGCTCATATTGGATCACAAAAAGTGGGAGATTCCAATTTTAGCTTTGCGAGTAGGTGAAGGTCCCTTTATTATTAAATGTATCGCCCTTCATAAAGAGAGAGAGAGATTAAGAGAGAGAAAAAGATGCACTAAAAAGTTGGTCTATTCTTCAATTGATATCTCATATTGGGGAGATTCTAGGCTTTTGCCCTTATAGGGCAAAATATTTGACTTTATGCCCCTGTTTGCAAACTATATAGGGGCGTGCCCCTGTTTCAATACTCGGCCTCTAAATAATCGAATTATATATTAAAGTACCTCGATTATCACAAGGCTGAGTTATATGCAGGTGCCTGCCACGGTGGCGATCCAGCGTGGCTTTTGGGGAATAAAGTATTCTCGCAATACTGTTTACAACTCGGCAATGGGGAAGCCGAGTTACTGAGGGGATTTCAAATCACATCGTCGCACATGAATATCAACTCAATGGATGAAAAATTGAGTTACTAGTAATACTCGGCTTTGATATAATTGAGTTGTTTTGCTATTTCCCCACTACTCAGCTTCTCATGCGATATTACATTGCATTCTTCTCATCCTTTTGAGATCAGCTTCTCAACAGAGGCCAGAATTTTTTGTCAGAAGTTAGTGTTATCTCTCTATCGCCTCAGGTGAGAAACTCATTTTCTTTTTTGAAATACATAGAGAATTTTATTGTGTAGGGAAAAGTGGTTGTAGATATTATAAAAATTTATCAACCATAAAAGTAGTTGTAGAGAAGTATTTTCATTTAATAGGTTGTATTACTACTTGTGCTCTGGTATTCTCTTGAATGAGTATTATGTGAGTAGATGAGTATTATGTGAGTAGATTAGAGTAATAATAGTTGTTTGGTGCTATAAGAAATGTAGAGTAATCTAATAGAAACGGTGATGAGTGTTATGTGTGTACATTGGGTCATTGCTAGTGTAAATTTCATTGACAAAAAATAAAAATTTTTAGATTTGCTAAAACTAATAAATAGTTAATCTTTAGATTTGCAAAAGTTGAATGTATATAGTCATCATTGGTCAGACATTAACAACAACATTTGTATTGCACACAACGTGTAGACATTAACAACAACATCTAATGTTTATTGTCAAATGTGAGTGTTAATATTTCATTTTTAGTATGTAATAGTACACAAATTTATGAATGTCTGTGTCTTGTACCATCTTATGCAGCATTACATTATTTACCAACAGTTGCTGCACACTGTTAACTTGATCATATGATGTTATTGTATTCAGCGTCAATGTCTGGTTCTAGCAACCCACAATTCTATAGGCCTCACGATGTGTTCATTGCTATGGGTCGTTGTTGGGTATTGGAAGATGAGTTCAGCTATCCAATCAATCCGAATCTGCGAAATAGTGCTTACGTTCACAATACCATGAGACAGGAGTGAGATTGGTTATTTCATGAACAGCAAATGTTTTATGATGAGCTAGTTGGTTATAAGTTGCCAGTGCCTCGGCGACTCGCATTGCAGATGCCCAGAGACACGATCGACGAACTTTATAAAGTATTGAACCGCATAAGAGAAGAAAATAATCGAATGAAGATACGTCTTAATCGATAGCGGACCCAAGTTGAGATTCGAGAGTCGGTGGAGGGAGGGTGGTACGAGCATGCACAATTCATGCAATCACTTCTTGCTGATCCCATTTATCAGTCAGATATGGAGATGTCAGATGAAGAGTAATCTTGTCGTGGTGTAATTAGACTTTGTTGGAGAACTATTTTGCTTAACTATGTTGTATGTGTGTCACTGTTGTTGCATTTGTACTATGTAAACCTTATTATTTATTGTGAGGAGCATGTACGTTATTCGTAATCTAGATTATTCCCATATAACGCATAAAAGTTAAATATTCCCACACATGATGTTTTTCAAGAAGCACGTATAACATAACATAGAAAACTTAAAATAACTTACATGAAGGTGCCAATATACATGCATTGCATATTGAACTCTAACGCTACTAACATTGCATATGCATAACACACACACACACACACACCACATAGGCATTCACTCAGACAGGTAATCCTCGTAGTTGAGGACATTGTTACGTTCCGCCGGAGTGAGTTGCCTGTTTGTTGTCGCGGCCAGCTCTTCCGCCATTTGTAGCATGTGATACCTGGACCTACGGAGTATCATAAGATTGTTCTCTTTTTTTATTTTAGTCACTGCATGCTCATATTGGTCCTTGTTTTGCGGTGGCAGTATGAGCAAGATACGGTTCACAAGAGGCGCTCCGAGTCGCATGAGATCATCGTGCAAAGCGTTGGACTCGTTCACGCGAAAGTCCCACTCCCGCTGCAGTCCGGCATAGTATTCCCTCTCGTCGGAATCTCTCTCCCTCCTATAGTTATCTGGAAAACAAGGTAGCATTCAATTGCGCATTGACATTGAAAAATGCAACTTCAGATCAATATGTGTAGATCGAGTATTGAAAGGGTAGATGTAAATGGGACTTCGGTATGTGTAGATGTTTTGCAAGGGTAGATGTAAATGGGACTTTATATAGGAGTTTTGCAAGGGCAAGTATTCACGTGGATGTGACTATATGTAAGGGCAAGTATTTACATGAATAAAGATGATATGACTCGCCAGTGTATTGTTCAGTGAGGTGTTGAGGAGCGCGTGCAAAACTACGAACATGACTTGGGTGTACAGTGGCGTCTGTTGGTGCATGTGGTTCGCTGAGGCAGCTGTTTGATATGGCTATAGCTTGTGCTATAGCAGCGGGCTGGTGATGTGTACTGCAAAGGAGGTTGCGTATTTTTTCACGTAAAGACTATTTAGCATTCTTGTGCTTCATCTAACATGACTTGATGAGACAGTATCGAGCTGTGTTAAATGTATCATAAACTTTTTAGGGATGCTCAGCATTCTTGAAAACGGTGCATTGCAAAGGGATGCATATCTGTGTATTGACGAGCGTGTAGGTGATATGACTGGACAGGGTTCAACAATATGAAACTGTTGAGTAGCATATGCAGCACTGCGAACATCAGTGTAGCAATGGTAAATAGCTCACCCCCAAAATTGATGCATAAACTTTGGAGGGATGCTCTGTGTTTTCACGTGAGTGTGGATGGGTACTTGTGGTCAGGATTCAACAGTGGTGAGCTACCCACCAAATCAGCTATGGAAAAAAAAAAATCAATCCCTTGTAAATTAGGATTTCTCAAAATGCAAAACAAAAAAACATTGGAATATAGAGAAATCTTCCCTTATGCAGTATCTCCCTTTCATTTGCTCTGCTCTGATCCAATCTTCAGTCAATGACCGGCGACCACCCCTCTCTCTCTTTGTTGTTCTTCAATTTCTTTGGGCTTGCCGAGATCTCTCTTTTTCATTTTGATCTTTCTCACTCTCTCCCCTTTGATGAAGTAATAGTTTAGAGGTGTTGAAACTTTTTTGACCGAGAGGCGTTGAAACTTGATAGAAGACAAAGTGAGGAAGTGTGTGGAGTAAAATAGACATAAGGGAGAAATAAAGAAGACAGAAGCTGAAGAAAATGTGGCAGAGAAAAAGGGGGGGGGGGGGGGGGGGAAAGGTGTTGTGTTGGTTTTGGTTATACGTGTGGTGTGGGACAAGGGCATGAACAATTTTTCTTTCTTTTTTTTTTTTTTTTTAAATTAAGCTTATGAAAAAGAAATTATATTAGAGTAATGTTATCTTTAAAATATTTTTACAACAAATTGTAGTTAACAATATTTTTATGACAAATTTTAGTTAACAATAAATTATTATTATTATTATTATTATTATTATTATTATTATTATTAAGTAATATTTTTTAAGTAAGTATTATTAAGTAGTTGATTTAAGTATGAAATAAACTCTTTTATATATACTTTATCCTTTTTGGTAATTTAGAATTCAAACCACCACTTTTGTAAGTGTTAGTCAAACACTCAGCTTTTTCAAAAAATACTTTTTAACAGTTTTTACTAAATACTCAGCTTTTTTTAAAAAACTCAATTTCATACCGCACTTTTTGAAACTCCCACTTTTTCAAAAAGCCTATTTCAAAAAGCTGAACTAAACTCACCCTAAATAAGCTATTCCCTAACGGACTTTTACTTAAATTTTTTCAAAAATTGACAGTTGAGCCATTAGTTTAATTTTACTTTACTACTGGAAAATTTATTTTCTTGCATTGTCATAAAAAAACTACTTCTGTATCAATTAATCATTATGAAATGTTTCTTTGGGCCTTAATGTTGTTCTTACTAAAGTGTAGCTTTCATTCCTCACTTGGATAGGCCTATCATTACACTTAAAAGCGTTTAGGTGGCATTTCTAAGCCCAAGGTTAATTCTCAATTTGGCATTCCCATATTTTATTCAAGAGCATTAATTTTTGCCCCCTAACACCCTTCTCTCTCAGTTGTTTTCATAAGCAGTAGTTTGTGAACAAATTATCACAAATAAGATTCAAATTGCAAACCCTTCCATTCATATGCAGATTTAAATTTATTTTCATATTAAAAAAACACTACTATATTACATAGAAATAGCCATTGCATATCCTTGCACCTCTCATAAACACTAAGCACTTAACTATCAGTACATAATCTTTACATCATTAACATTAAACACTTAACCGAGAAAGATATAATTTTGAGTACACTTTGTACTTTTGAAAGTATAACCATCACAAAAAAGATTGTTATCCTTGCTCAATTGATTGGCATTTCTCCTAGGTCGATGCTTAGGCCAGCAAACTTTGGCCATTTGAACATATAACTATCACATGGAGTACATTGGTTGCATTTCTCCCAAGTCTTTTCTACCTTCTTTCTTTACAACCTTAGTTATTTTGGAGAATGCAAGTCTTACAATTCCAGCTAAATGTCAAGGCTACAACTTGAAACACGTGATCTCATACATCTGTTTCAAAAAAATTAGAAATACAAAGAAAAGTTCATTAGAAATACATAGCAATTATGTTCATTAGAAATACAAAGAGAGACGTTCATTAGAAATGCTTTTATTTTCAAGACCATGAAATACACTACAAAAAACGCGGGCCTTAGGCCGCGTTTTCCTGGGCCGCGTTTTTAAAACTGCGGCCCAAACTTATAGTTGAGCCGCGTTTTACAAAAACGCACCCTCTGCACTTGAATTTGGGCCGCGTGGGTCAAACGCGGCCCAAAAGCAGGTCTGTAGCCGCGTTCATTGGTGCTCCAGGTGCGTTTTTAACGAATGGGCTGAAGCCGCGTTTTTAAAATGCGGCTTCAGCCCATTCTGAATTTTTTTTTTTTTTTAATATAAGGCTGAGGCCGCGTTTGTTAAAAACCCGGCCTCAGCCTGACCTGAAGGCGCGTTTTTTAAACGCGGCTTCAGCCCATACCTGAAGCTGCGTTCAAAAAAACGTGGCCTCAGCCCATAATATAAATTGCAAACAAAAAAAAAGCCCTACCCTATTTTTCACAAAAGAAGTGCACCTTTCTCTGTCGAAGCCCGTCGCGCCCTAAGCGATCTCACCCCACCCACCGAATATCCACCACCGATCGTCGATGCTTTGGGTCTCTTCCTCTCGCTTTCCAACTCTCAATCTCACTGAGAAGGCCGACTACACAGTAAGTTTTTTAAATTCGTTGTTTTGATTTTTGTTTTACGGTTTCCATTTTTGTTTTAGGGTTTCGATTTTTGGTTTATAGTTTTAATTTTTGGTCTAGGGTTTCGATTTTGTGATTGTAGCATTTCGAATTTAGGTTTAGGGTTTCGATTTTGTGATTGTAGGGTTTTGATTTTAGGTTTAGGGTTTTGATTTCGGGTTTAGGGTTTGGACTAACAGTAATATTTTCCCAATTTGGGTCTCGCTCCACTGAGGGATTCTCCACGAGCTAATTGGAAACTGCACCACTGAAGGCGCAGACAAGAGGGCTTCTGCTGCTTCCTCTTCTCCACGCGGGCTTCTGCTACTTGTTCTTGGAAGGTACTGCGTTTTTATGTTTGTTTTTGAGTCACATTTCTATTTTTTGGATTTTTGGTTTATTCATTTTTGTGGTTTATAGTGAAGAGGAGGCGAAAAGAATATATACTCAGTTTGTACGACCACCTATACTGGATTTGGTGCTTTGATTTCCGAGGAGCTTTCTTATAAAGTTAAAGGTAAAATATTTTCTGGGTTTTTATAAATTTTGGATTTCATTTTTTTATATAGAGTCTACTTGAATTTGTTGTTATGGGTGCTTAGGGGTTTAGGGGTTTTGCTTTTGAAGGGTTTAAGGGGTTTAAAGCTTTTTATCAGTTCCCATTTGTGGGTGTTTGATTCAATTTGGCTGAATTTGTTTTTGGGTTTCTTTTGAATAGGGTTGCCTGGTGTGCTCTGGGTGTTGCCGGATTCGTATCTTGATGTGCCCAACAAAGATTATGGAGGTGAATATTGTTTGAAGTTGAATTTTATTCCATGTTCAGTGTAGTAATTATTTTTGGTATATGATCTTGTATTGTCTTGTACTTATTTTATTCCATGTTCATTTTTGTTTCTTCAACTAATTTATATATTAGGTTTTTGTTAAACGAGTTCCTAATTGGAAAATAGCAAAATTTAATTAAAAAAACAGGGCTTTTAGACTGATCAAGGTGGCTCAACTGGTCAACTTCCTATAGAAATGACTAGATTATATTATTAAATTCGATAGTGGGTGAAGAAGAGACATTATCATCCATTTTACTGCCAATGTTTATTGTTAAATTGTCTCACTGCTTCGATAGTATCTCTCTTTGTTTTTGCTATTATGTACTGTCATTCTTTTTTATTGCAAGTTATGTTTTGGGGGAAGATATAGTAAAGCTACTGGCTGAATGTTTGGTTAAAAAGAAAGTAGCTTTTTATGTACTGTGCAGCACTTCAAAAATGTGGCGGAAGGTGAATTGATGTTTGTGTATTTGTTTCTAGTATATTATTATGTTATATATAAAAATGGAATGGTTGAGTTTATAGCTTAAATTATATAATAATAATAATAATATAATGTTATATATACTGAGTGATGTATTTATATTTTGTATTATTATCTTGTTTCAAACTTTAGTTGGTTTTGTTTGGTTCACATTTCTTGATGTGTCCATTACATCTGGAACTCGAATTTTTCTTTTCCCATTCTAAGTATCAAAATTATCAACAATAAAAAAACACTTGACTGACTTGTTTTTAATTTTTATGAAATAAATTACTTGTTTGGGGTCTTCCATTTAAATAAAAAAAAGCTTTAACAATTTTGTTACATTTAGCTTGGCCCCCCTACAAAAAGTTCTTGTCTCCACCACTGGTCTTCGTTGTAAGCTGAGCTTCTCTCAGTTTCACCATCCATAGAACCATAGCTTTCGCTTTCTTCATCCATTCTCAAGTCAATAGCTACTAGACCAGCTACTGATGTGCTATATTCTCTTTTTTGTTTTTGTTTTTGTTTTATTGGGATATTGGTTTAGTCCAAAGTTCTATCACGGCATTATTAATACACGACTTTTATCATTTTATGTATGTCCCTACCCCAGTGTTGCAACCATGCAGCAGAGGCTAGCTTTTGAGGAAAATTCTTAGATATTTTTGAAGTAAAAAGAAAGGATCCTTATGGTAGACCCCACCATGAATTTAATAAACGAACTCCAACTACCATGAATGTGAGATGATGAAGTACCATTCTTTATGCTGTGGAAATACTTAAGAATTAATCAACTCTTGATCTCATTTCATTTCTATAAAAAAAAAAATTGAACTCATAAAATTTCCAAAGGCTAATGAGATGGAGTTTGTTAAAATTTGGGTTGTACTAGATAATATTCTTTCGCTTTTTTAACCATTGTACTTCTGCCTTCTGGCACTTCGAATTTTTTAAGTCAATGTCATTAGATTATTTCCTACATTTTGTAATTTATTTAACTTTAATCATGTAACTGTTTGCCCGTTTATGCCTAAAACACCTAAATATCTGATAAAACGGCTAAAAGAGATGTGGTATCATGAAATTTGATGATTGTAGGCTATATATCATGTCATGGAACACAATCATCAGTGGGTGTGCACAAAATAGGATGATGGCTTTTCATTACTTTTTTTTTTTTGGGGGGGGGGGGGGGGTGTAATAAGGGATTTAATGTAAAACTAAGGAGCAGGAACAAGTTACGGTAGAATTATCCATTACAAAACAACCCCAAGCCACTGCAGGGGTGTTGCAAAATACAACAATTTTTGGGATCTAAGACTTTCTCCAAGCTAGCAAGAGCATCCATACACCTCTTAGCTTCTCTAAATGCATGTTGGGTCTACATATTGAGTATTCTCCACAAGAGATATCTGCAATCATCCACCAAAGGCAACAAACATGAATGAATGTGAACAGAGTTGCTTAGAAATGAGACCATAATCAACACGTCTAATTCAACAATAATATGAGATCAGTAATCTTGTGAATTGGACTTATGTCATGAGCATGGACAAGAGATTACTAATTGCCACATTGTTATGAACTTACCTTGATTTAATTTATGCTATGTTTGGAAGTTTTAAGAGAGAGGAGAGTAGAGGGGAGTAAAGGGAAGGAGAGTAGAGGGGAGTAGAGGGAAGGAGAATGGTTATCATCCACTTTGTTTGAATGTGTATGCCGTAATGTTAACCTCTGTTATTCCAGTTATTTCTACTATTTTATTTATCTGTGAAGTTGTTCTATTACCCAAAAAAGCACATATATTTCCATACCACAAGGACTGGTAGTTATAATATTTAGGCTTGACATTTTCTTTGTTTTCTTTTTTAGTAAACGAAGGAACGCCTTCAGTTATAGTCGCTGAGTTGAGTGACTGTACCTAGCTGCCACTGTAACAGAAATAGAGACCTCCCACCTCATCGGAGCTTGAGAGTTGAGATGGCAAAGAGATAAGCCTACGCTTCAAAGTTCAACAGGACATCATCAAATCCCTGACATACCAAATTTTAATTTGAAAAAGGAAAAAGGGAGCTAGGTTTTTTCTTGGTGAGTTCAAAGTACATCTAGAAACTTTCTATATGTGCGTGTGCGCGCAGTTAGAACTAAAAAAATAAATACATCAAATTATAATCCAGGTTAGATTTCAATTGGAATATAATTTTGTGTCATGTGTCTCATCAAAACTTTTTAATATGATATTGGGTCTCACAGTGTTGTTTGTGATATAATCTACCACACGTTCCATTCAAAGTTGGCATAGTTTGAGTAAAGTATGTAGTGTGTTTTTTACTAGAACCGTTTTTTGTTATGGTTGTGTGTATCGGGCCTCCTTTTGTCCATTTCAGAATATGATAATAAGTTTCATCAATTAAATTCATGGTAAGATCCATGCTTGCTGTAAAATTATTGAGTACCACGTTATTGTACTAAGAGAGTACTAAATAATTTATTGACTAAATTATTTTTGATTGATTATTATTCATAAATACCCTTACTTACATTATTAAAGTATAATATAAATCTGACGCTCCTGGGTGGGTAAAGCTATCATCTTCCACAAGAAAAGAATGACCCGTGAATCAAGGGGTGGTAATTGCATGCATGGTGCAATTACCCTATTCTATTGCTCTATATCTAAATCCCACTTTTTGTACTGATTTGCTTTTATTATTATTTTGAATTTTTCTATTGAATTGAAACCCTCCCCTCTCCCCCCTCCCCTCTCCCCCTTCCCCTCCCCTCTCCCCTGCAGGTTAACCTTCAATTTTTAGGCAAAATTTAGGTACATATTTTAGGTATAGAGCACTGCAGTACATTAAGTTCTCTAACTACATTTCAAAAACGTAATTGCACTACATTTAATTATTCTTGAAAATAATACCATTGTAGTTTATTAGTGAATGCAAAAAGGTTTTTAATTTAATTTAGGAAACTAGCGTACCACACCTAAGGTAACGTAACTTAATTTATCCTTCACTTTTTGTATTGGCTTGTTTTAGAAGCTACCTTTTTATGTTCATATCCCAAAATTCTTACAGAGACCAGCTACCCAATGAACCCAAAATCAAAAGCCTCTCGCTTTCATCAAAATTCTGACATTCTCACTCAATTCCTCCCTCTTCCTTGATAAAAAGCTTCTTGGAGGTAAGCAAAAATGACATTAAAATCTTGAGAGGTGCAAAAGGACATATCCTTTTTCTTTTTAGTTTAATATCCATTTATTTATCTTATAGTTTATGATTTTCTTTCTTCTCTTTCCTTTGAATTATTAAATCAATTGGTACCACTAACTTATCAGAATAATCTCACACACAAATGTCAGAATTAAAATGTTGGCTTTGGCTTTGATATTTGAAGAAGAGCAGATCTTGAAGTTGACGTATGACAAAAAAAACCATTCATGCTGAATTTTGTGTTCCTATTGTGTACCTCCTGTGTAAATGGGGGCACTTTGTTAGTTGATTAATAAAACTTTACTTTTATAATATATAATCGATGCATGAAAATTCATAGTGCAATTATTAGTAGGTGCACCACCTGATTATTCTTGTAAAACCTGACAATGCCTTGAGAATCTGAGATACAAAAGTGATTTTCGATTTTTGATTTTTTTTTTCTTTTTCTTTTTCTTTTTTACCATAATCTGTAGTAACGTTAGTTGCACGTGAGTCCGTGACACTTGTTGACATTGAACCCACTAACCCCACTTGAAATGACCAGAATGCCCCCCTCAGACCTAAAGCAAAAATGCCCAATTTCCCCTAAAATCTTGTTTGAGTAGAGAGAAGAAAATAAACAAAATGAATTATGCCTTAAGAGATCAAACAACAAATCGACTATGATAACATGATTAACAATGAAAATAAACAAAAAATTCTAGTACTGTAATTTTCTTTTACAATGGGACGTCCAAATGATAAAGGCAGTTTTGAAATGAATTGTTCGAAGCTTGAATAAAACAATAATAGCTGCTTTCTTGGTCAAACACCACATATGATGAGATAACTATGACTTCATTTTTCTAATTTGCAAGTATTCAGTTTTGTCATTTTAGATATTGCTTTGCAGGTTTAACGAATTTGGAAATTTTGAACTTGGATTCCTGCGGGATAGATGATGAAGGGCTTGCTAATCTGACAGGTTTATTATTATGTTTCACTAATTCATTTTATATGACAGTTATGATTGTTATGTGAGATGGTGTGCAATTTAATATATTCTCTCTTTTGTTTCATATTATCTTCTAGAAAAAGTAGGTTAGTGAGAATAGCGTTAATGAATTGTGTGGTTAATTGCATTTGGCCTATCTGATCACATGCTTCATGAGGATCAGCCTCAATTTTGGGTTGATTGTCAACTTATCATAAGGAGCTTATGAATGTGTCACACAGATAGTCTGTTTTTCTTCTATCATTATACTATCCTATAATGGTTTCTCCTCTATCTTAATATTGATATCCTTGTTTGGATTAACAAGTGAGCTGTTTAAAAAATTAAGTTTTGAATTTGGGATTTTAAATATTCAAATACCAAATTTAAATTCCATTATGTAGAGTGTCATTGAACAAATTTTACAAACATCACCATTCCCAACGGTTATTCTTTCACATTGTGATCACCAATGTTGTTGCCACCATCACTACCACTACCATTTGTTGCTGTTACTAGCACCACCACAAGTGCAAATGCGGACATTATTTTTCTGATCTCTTATGTTACAAATCTATTATGGTTGGCACATGATTCACGTATTGTGAAAAAGACTTTTGATGTTGCACATTAGGAATTATCTTTAGGTTTAGATTGTGTAATGTATTGTGTTGCTCCATGGTTTTTTAACTATTGGTCCTTCTAGCAATCTAACATGATTCTCAATGCATCTGGATTTGAACATAAGAACTCAGTTAACCATGGAAAACAATAAACTAATGATGGCTTCTTCTTCCCATATTTTGTATGCTAAAAACTTAAAATTAAAACTGAAAAAATAAACTAATGATGGCTTGAACTCTACTCTTTATAACCATGGAAAACAATGTAGTTTATACACTAGGAAGAACAGACACTTCATTTGGAGTGCTGTATTGGTGTCACACCTGTTGTGTCATGTTATAATTTTTCAAAAATTACTTGTATTGCCATGTCATACTTGTACTCATGTCTATGTGCATCCTAGTTTATACAAAATGAATGTTGAAAACAGCACAAAAAGAAAAAAAACTTAGTTCATTTTCAGTACTTCAGTTTAGTTTTATGGTTATAACTTATAAACAATTTGTCTGTTGATTACTTAATAGATGATCATAAATTTCAGGTATGTAGGAGATTTTATGCTGTACAATCAATTTGGTTTCAAATTTTTTTTTTTTTTTCATGTGAACAATTAATAAGGAATTGTAAGTGTTTACAATTTGAAAATCTCTCTGATGTACATTCATTATAAAAATTATTATATGAAATCTCTTAATGCGAATTAAGTGACTTTCACAGTCATTCACAATGGCACTTGTAACTGGTTTTCCTATGTATGATTCACGTGAGTGGACAAACATAAGTGACTTTGAAGAGATTGCTCACTTACTGTTAATTTTTCCAGGGAGTGTCTGAAGCTCATTCCTCACGAGAAATTCTCTTTTGCAAAATTATGGCTTCTAGCTACTCAATTTGAGATCCGGCAACTAAATCTCAAGGCTGCACGACAAATCTTGGGAAATTCAATTGGCAAAGCTCCTAAAGATAAGGTCATTTACTGATTGAGTTTAAATATGAACTATAATTGGCATATTTGGCATATTCTCACACTTGTGATTTTGCTTTTTAACCTAATAGATATTCAAGAAGTATATTGAGATAGAGGTTCAGCTTGGAAATATAGACCGTGGCCGAAAACTTAATGAGAAGTATTTGGAGTGGGCGCCTGAAAACTGTTATGCATGGAGCAAGTATGCAGAATTAGAGAGATCTTTCTGTGATTCTTTCCTTGCGAGCTAGGGCGATCTTTCAGCTTGCAATTGCCCAACCAGCACTGGATATGTCATAGTTATTGTGGAAGGTACATGCAATAATGCATTCCTTAGTTTACTTAATGCTAAAAATACAGTTCGACTTTTTATTCTTCATTACAGCCTTCTAGATTGAAATATGGTTATTTTGGTGAAGATGAGACTTTTCCGATTGTGATATTTGCACAATTAAATGAAAATTAGGAAAAATATTTGTTGTGTGTGTTAAGAGAACACAGGGTTGCTACTCCTTACCATCCGCAAACAAGTGGTCAACTTGATGTATCTAATCGAGAAATATTTTTGGGCAGAAAGATAATTTATATTAAATGTTTGTGCATGTGAAAAACCGAAATTTCATTATTGAAGGTTGTGTTTGGATTGAAAGATAAATTATAGCGACTGTTTGTGAATGGTGACATCCTATTTCTAACATATTCAAGATTAAGTTTAGATTGAAAATAAGAACATGGTGCTTGAGTGTGTGCATGATACATCCTAATTGTATGGAGGTTTGCATATGAGTTTTTTTTGGCTTGATTAGTGACAAATTGCATATTTCGTTGGTGAAGAAGTGTAAGAAAGATAAATTAAATCTTCCTGTGTTTTAGTAAGTTGTACACATTTGGTTGATGAGTTGTATATCTCAAAATAACAAAATTGGCAAATGACACCAATTAGGTTTCATGAAATGACTTTTATCTTAAAAAAAATGAATAAAAAAACAAAAGAAAAAGTTTCACAAAATGATACTTTCCCCGGTATGTATAAGTAAATAACGCTCTATCCCTATAAATGCCAAGAAGAAGTTTTTGTAATAAAATTTTTTTAAAAAATCCAAGCCTTTTCAAACTATAACTCTAAAGGACAAAAGAATTTTGGTGCAGTATTTCAAGGATTGTTGCTTAAGTTTTATTTTTAAGATTTAGTTATATGCCTACTTAATTGAAAAATACAATTTTATTCTATGTGCAAAAAAAAAAAAAAAAAAAAAAAAAAAAAAAAAAAAAAAAAAAATCACATGACAGAATTTTAACAGAACAACTTAAAGAACAGTACTTAATAATGTACCTAAGTCTTATTCTGCTTGAAATCATGAAATATTACATTAGGGATGTACCAATTTGAAAGATATGGACTTATTTTTTATTTTATTTTTAACTTTTATTTCTTAAAATGACTAGGAGAAAGTATAATTTCGTACAAACTAAGAAAGGTGTGAATAATTTACCCGTAAAATATATTATAGAAGGAAAACAAAACAAAGTTACCAAAAACAAAACAAAAAGCACAAGGGGTAACCGAACAATAGTTTTGGTTTCTAAAATCACGCACTATTGGAAACTGCTAAAAAGTAGCCCACACCGCATGGTATAATTTGATTCCATCTCTTTTTAAATTAGCAACAGTTAAATAAAATAGCCCAAGATCTGAGCATCATTCTCATACGCTTGTTATGCAATGATTTCAATCAAATCTTCAAGAAAGTCATGATCTATATCATTCTCATTACGCAGGTCATGGCAACTTAGATGATGGTTCATCTAAATGTGAAAACCTAACTACTGGGTGCACTTTTAGCGGGTCAAATGCAGTGAGTGTGTAATGTGTGACCCATGGACTACCATGTAAACATTTTGTACCTTGGTTAGTTGTTCAATCAAAATGTCAAACCCCATATAACAATAATAAAATCAACAACTCTAATTGGATACTATGGAATATGCTAACTAAGATTAATGAAATCCATCAAATAAGATGAGATAAGGAAAATTAATTAGAGCATTAAAAAATGACGGGCGAAACAGAAAAACTATTTAATAAATAGAAGAAAATAGAAAATAGAGTAGAGATGCAAAAAGAGAGGGGGAAACTAGGGTTATGTGGTTCAGCCTAGTGTCCTATGTCCATGGTGTAAAGTCTTAAATAGTTACACAATGAACCTTAATATATATGGTATGTATAAGAGCTATAGAGTCTAGGGTTAGCCCTTACACCAAGTTGGGCAACTTGAACCAATGCATAATAAACCACTTGTATATTATTATCTGTACCAAAAACACAGCCATCCATCTAAGTTACCTTTTGCTTGATTATGCCATGGGTACTTATACAAAATGGAAGGAGAATGTTAATCAGATTTCATATGACTAATACATAACAAAAAAAGACTTCTACACTCCATTAGGAAAGAAGCAAATTGTTATCATTTATATGATGTTACATGTGATTTTTCACCTTGTTTAACACGTCTATTAATTTCTTATTCTTGTTAAACTGCTTCAATTGGATGAACCCTTGCTAACAGTAATATGTGTGATGGAAATTTTGTGGATTGCAGGTTGGGGAAGAGCTGTTTCCTTGCTTCTTTTAGACAAGAACAACCAAGTGGTATGCATTACTTACCTTTTCAAAACGTACGGACTTTATGCCATTTATTGGGTGTGAGAATTTATTTACTTCTGTGATGACATTGTGTACAATAGAAAGCAAAGATAATGAGTTCTTTATTTAGGCATTGTTGATGGATTACGTTCATGTAGGTCATTTTGAAGTAAATGTTTGAAGTAAAACCAACATCACACTATAGTATCAACACTGGTTACTCAACACATATTCAAACAGCATCATTACAGTTTAAATTGTCAACCAAACTTTTTTCAACTCACTCTTGTCCAATGACCGAAGTAAATGAGCATCATCGTATTACGAACTTTCAGTTTATTACGGACTTAATAAAAGGCACAATTACATGAATTGAGTATTTGTTAATATATTTTTGTAAAATACTTTTACAAGAACTTTTACAACTTATCACATTCAGTCAGTTTACGATAAGTGTTATATGTTAGAAGTTATTTTAAGCATACTTGTGTATGTCTATTCTTAACAAATAAAAAATGAATGTCATATAATAATTATTACCTTCGTAGTAACAAATCTTGGTGTAGGTAAAATTCCGTAAATATTGTGTCGTAATGGATAAAAGTTGGATGGACAAGAAGAGGGGTTCAAGGGAATATTTTGAAGGTGTAGCAAAATTCGTGGAGTTTGCCTCTCTATCTGCACGCGATGGGAAAATCTTGTGTCCTTGTGCGAAATGTGTGAATTTGATTTTAGTACCGCTAAATGTGGCACGTGATCATTGTTGGGGTTCAGGGATGCTAAATAATTACAAAGTTTGGAAATTTCATGGGGAATCGGAGCCTGCTACGACGGCTACCGCATGTGAGAGCTCTCATGTGCAAGAAAGCCTAAATGAATATGGTGATTTTCGTGGGATGTTGCACGATTTGTGCCCCCCGTATGAAATGGCGTCCGAACCAATGGAAGAAGGTCCATCTGTGCAACATGCGGCTGACAATATGAATGATGAGGCCAAGAAGTTTTACAACATGATAGATGATGTAGAGAAACCTTTATATGATGGTTGTACAAAATTTAGCATTTTCTCAGCCATTGTCGTGTTGTTCCAGTTGAAGACTTTGTGTGGTTGGACGAACAAGTCATTTACTCTGTTGCTTCAAGTTTTGAAGGATTTACTTCCTTCAGATGCGAAGTTGCCAAAAGACCATTACGAGGCTAAGAAGATAATCCGAGACTTGGGTTTGGGTTATGAGAAGATTCATGCTTGTCCCAATGACTGCATGCTGTTTTGGAAGGACAATGTTAACCTTGAGTCATGTCCTTGTTGTAACGCTTCAAGGTGGAAAACAAATGAGGCATCTGTTGCTAGTAAGAATGCTTCATCCAATAAGGGAAAGAAGAAAGCTGCAAAGATCCTACGATGGTTCCCTTTAAAGCCAAGATTGCAGCGGCTATTTCTTTCACCTGATTTGGCTAGTTCTATGAAATGGCATGTTAATGGTCGTACTAATGATGGGGTTATGCGGCATCCTGCTGACTCAGAGGCATGGAAAATGTTTGACACTAAGCATTTAGAGTTCTCATCTGACCCTCGTAATGTCAGACTTGGATTAGCTGCGGATGGGTTCAACCCCTTTGGAATTATGAGTACTAGTCATAGTACATGGCCTGTCATGTTGGTCCCTTACAATCTCCCACCTTGGCTGTGCATGAAACGCTCATCTTTGATTCTATCGGTGATTATTCCTGGTCCTACCTCACCAGGGATTGCTATAGATGTGTACTTGCAACCGTTAGTAGAAGAGCTAAGGGAGTTATGGGATGTTGGAGTACAGGCATACGATGCATCTTCAAAAGAAATATTCCAATTGCGTGCAGCATTGATGTGGACTATAAATGATTTTCCTGCATACGCAGATTTGTCGGGTTGGAGTACCAAAGGTGGGTTGGCGTGTCCTTCTTGTGCCGTGGAGACCGACTCTCGATATTTGAAAAATGGTCACAAATTCTGTTACATGGGACATAGGCGATGGTTGGATCTTGACCACAATTTCCGGAAAGAAGGTATGTTATTCGATGGATCTAATGATATGCGCTTGGCTCCTGTACCACCATCTGCGTCACAGATTATTCTGGACACTGAACATTTAGTTGGGCGTTGTCTGGGAAGAAAATGTCAACTTGGTTACAATAAAAGAAAGAGAGGAGAGGCGGATCAAACTGGTTGGAAGAAGAGAAGTATATTTTTCACTTTGCCCTATTGGGAGGATCACAAGTTGCGACACAATCTTGATGTGATGCATATAGAGAAGAATGTGATGGACAATATACTTGGCACACTGTTGAACTTGAAGGATCAAACAAAGGATAATTACAAGACACGGCTTGACTTGGCGGACATGGGGATAAGGACTGAACTTCACCTACAACGAAGAAGTGATGATAAGTACACTATACCGCCCGCTTGTTTTCATATGACTTCATCGGAGAGAGATGGTTTCTTGCAAGTTTTGAAGGACGTAACAGTGCCTGATGGGTACGCTTCCAATATTTCACGCCGTGTGAATATGAAAGAACGCAAAATTTCTGGTTTGAAAAGTCATGATAATCACATCTTGATGCAACAACTTTTTCCCATAGCATTACGCGGGTCTTTGCCATCTCATGTTAGTAGGCCTTTGATAAAGTTAGCTTGCTTCTTCAGAGAAATTTGTTCCAAAACTGTTAGGGTTTCAGATATTGCGGCTGTTGAGGCAGACATTGCAGTGACATTGTGTGAATTGGAAAAGATATTTCCTCCATCGTTCTTTACTGTGATGGTACATTTGGTCATGCACTTAGCTGCTGAAGCCAAGATTGGTGGTCCAGTGCACTATCGTTGGATGTATCCCATTGAGAGGTAAGACGTATGTAATATTGTTGATCAACTATGAGCTTCATGTGTGCATTCGAATAACCATGACCAATCATTAATCTTATCATTCCTTCATAGGTACCTTGGACGCCTTAAGTCTTACGTACGAAATAGAGCTGCTCCAGAAGGGTCTATTGCTGAAGGATACATAGTAGAGGAGTGCTTAACATTTTGTTCACGGTATATGGAAGGAGTTGAAACTATATTCAATCGACCCACCAGGACGATTGAGGAGTCCACAGGGGTTGTTTCGATCGTGACACTAACCAATAAAGAGTGGACCCAAGCCCATCGCTATGTTTTATTCAATTCTGAAAACATCAACCCCTTTCGTGAGTAAGTACTACATATACCAATATGAGTTGTGAGCAATCTATTGTACGTTACGTCTATTAACCCTAATACAATTGTCTGCACAGAATGCACAAAAGATTGACGGAGGACGAACTCCGAAAAGGCCACCATCGTATATCTGAGGCCATTATATATAAGCACCACATGGAGAACTTTTGTACTTGGTTTAGGTGTCACGTACGTATGATAGTTTCAATTGCTTAAACTTGTAACACTGTCCCAAATATGGTTACTTGTATTGATATGAATAATTTTGTTTTGATATGTTAGGTGATGTCATTGAATACTGCTGATAGGGAAAGGGAGGGAGTTAATGATACCCTTGCTGCACTGTCCAAGTGGCCATATAATTATGTAAAGCGGCTGAAGCATTATGTCATAAACGGCTTAAAATTTAGGAGTGTACATGATGAGGCAAACAGAAAAACGCAAAATAGTGGAGTTAGTGTCGCCACTGATGGTGGCATTACGTACTATGGTGTTTTAAGTGATATAATTGAGTTGAATTATTCTGACAATATCAAACATGTGTTATTCAAGTGTAAATGGGTTGATGACCAAAATAGGAGAGGATATAAGACTGATGCTTTTGGGTTTCCTATGGTGAACTTTACACAGTTCAGACATGGTGGGGATGAAATGATGGATGAACCGTATGTCTTGGCATCTCAAGCTACACAAGTATTTTATGTGAAAGATGAAAGGCACAAAGATTGGTATGTTGTTGTCAAAACTAAAGCTAGAGATGTGTTTGATGCCGGTATGGGTCCCCAACGTGATGAGGATGACACATATAATTTTTCTGAGAATGTTCCATACAATGTAAGTACTAATGAGGTTGGGAGTGACAACCTTGGTTGGGCTCGGGATGATGTAGAGGGAATGACAGTTGATGCCTCTATCATTGGTGAAAGAGATCTTCATGAAATGGAGAACTTAGACGATTTGGAGTTTATTGATGATGAGTCCGACAATGAAGATGACAACGAGGAGTACACTGACGCTGAGTAGTGTAATAGTTTAGTGGTGTATTATGTGGTTGAATGTTACAGTTATTAATGAAAATGTATGCCATTATGAGTTTGTTGGAATGCCTTTGTGTAGTATTTGAATCATTTGTTCATGAAACCTTAATGTTGTTAATTCCTAGAATGTTTTACTTATTATGCATCCAATTCTTGCCCTTGTTCACAATTGAATTTGAAATGCCTTTGTTATGAACTTGGATATATGTTCGTGTGGTGTTAGGGTTTCATTTTGTCTTTGTTTAAATGTTTGGCAAAGAGAAGCTGTTAAACTTCGATATATGCGTCTATATATTATTAGATATTAAAATGATTTTATTTACTTTGTCTTTGTCACTTACATTGTAATCAATTGATTGTTGTCTATAATTAACATTTTCTTTGTGTGCTACAGTCTTTGAACCCAGGAATGGGAAGGAAACGTCAACTTGAGTATGTTCAAGTTGGCGAAGGATCGTCACATTCAGTACAGCGAGGGGAGGAGGAGGAGGAGGCCGCTCGTATCGTTGAGCGAGCAATGAGAAGACAACAGGGATTGACGGTTGTTGAAGTTGGCGAAGGAAGTGGACGTTCACAGCAGAGCGTGCAGGAGGAGTTGGAGGCCGCCTTAGTGGCTGATCAGGCAAGAGGGGATGCAAGTGATGATGATGAGACGCAACCTCCAGGTACTATAATTGCAATATACTAAAAGGCTTTACTTGAACTAGTGGGCAACATTTTTCACTAATAGTATGTTGCTTGCTGTGTGAACTTTTATTATGAAACAATTAACAGCTTACAGATATATAGAATGATTGGGAAAGTCTTATCCAAACTTGCCATTAACTTTCATTTACAAGTAAGTGAAAAACTAAGCCACATAATCATGGTTGGGTTGGAGTTGCGGCTGATCTTCTCACATGATAATAATCTATTTGATAAACTCTTTTTTTTTTTTTGAAATAGGATAAAGTATGTCTTAATATGCTTCTTGGATCTTCGAATTTGTGTACTTACTAATATATTTAGTTGTTAAAGTGAGATCCATTTTTGTTGAGTTTAGTGAAATAGAATGAATGGTAGGTTCGTGTCAACATTATAGCAATAAATAAGAATGAATGGTAGGTAGCTCCCTCAACAACCTTCCTATGGAATATGTTCTAACTTTACCGCAACAATAAGTTTTGTTGGAAAAAAATTGACTTTACGTTGTAACTTTTATCAGAACGAATTAATTTAGATTGTTGTTGCATTTGAGATTGGAATAAAAAATTATTTATTCTAGGTAGCTACACGAACTTAGTATAACTTTCTTTCTTTGAGTAACAACATATATGCTTTGTCTTTATGATTCTTTCCTTCCGTGTACGACTCTATGCTTGTGACATATATAATATATTACTAGTAAAATAAGCAAATATTAGACAACTGATGATTCTAACTGAGTTGTCACATTTGAAAGTTTAATTTTCAAAAGATTTGTTAAATTGCAGTAGTTGAGATTAATTAGAGTTTTATTGAAAATACCAAAACAATTTTGTTAAAAACAAGATGTCCACAGTTACCTTTGTGCATACTGATTTTACTTTAGCACTCATATTGCTATATACAGTAACAATAATTATAATTGTGAACTTTGAAATTTCATTCGTAATGGTGGTTTCCTGTATGCAGATGATTTAGTTCAAGAAACCCCAGAAGCCAATAATTTGTGTAAAAAGCGTGGGAATACGTTGTTGCAGCGAATATGGAGCCTTCAAGCTAACATGAAAATTAAATGTGAGTTAAATGCACAAGGCCAACCAATTGGGGACAGCGGAAAAACATTTAAAAGGTGGTTAGGTACTTTTTGCCTTTGTCCCGCCTTTTGCCCACTTGTGCCAATTGCTTGGACGAGTGTCCCGACTAGCCACAAAGTTGATAGCTGGATAGAAATTGAGGTAGTATGAGATTAAGCTACTCTTAAATATTATGTACAGCCGTGTGTGGTAAAATTTTGCATTTCAGTAAGGTGGACTATTGTACTATGCTAACTCAATTTTTGCCTTTCAGAAACGGTGGATCATTGATCCAGAAATTATCAAACCAGCTGATCAAATGGCCTGGTCAATGCACCAATTGGGGGAATTAAGGAGAAATCGAAGAAGCAAGTTGAAAAGGAAATGCTACGAAGATGATGCGTCGAAAGCAAATGTCATTGCAAAGAGACCAAAATGGGCTGATCGGCAGCAGTTTCGGCAACTAGTTGACTATTGGTTTCATCAAGACACTCGGGTAATGCTATTTTCTTGCTCTATTTCCTTTTAGTGGTAATATACATATGATGGGGTATACTCATGTTACTCAGTACAGTTGATGTAACTGATTTAAATTGGTTTTTTTTTGTTGGTGGGAATGTTTTCATAGACATTAAGTGATACGAACAAGGTCAGCCGTGGTAAACAAAAGGAGATAGCAAGGTCAGGACCTATAAGTTTTGCCCAAGCTGCGGATGATATGGTAAGAAATGCATTATACAACAACTTCCAAGGGTTTTAATTTTGTACAACTTTAGATTCAAATGTAAAAAATATAGAGTTTGATGAAAGTAAGTTATTCAAGAATGTGAGCATTTTCTGTGAATTAATATGAAATTTTTAGCATTGCTATGTTCATTAGTAAAATTCCGTAACAATTGGCATGCATATGCACATAGGTGCATGCATTTCTCATATAAGGAGTGATTAATGCAGAGTGATAATGCATTACTATGTTTAAGGTACAATTCTAGGATGCGTAGTTGATGGTTTTCACTCGTGGACATGCACATCACACGATTGATTACAAAAATATAAGACTTGCATGTAAACTTAACCTCATTTAACTTGCGGATGGAAGGGAGGAAAACAACAATGCATGAATGTAATACAGTAGTACACAGACTTTGTTGTTGTTCAAAACAGATAGGAGTATTGACATGGGGATAGAATGTACTTTTTCCAAACTCTGTTTGTGAACCATTAAGTGTTGTCTTTCTTTCGAACATCCTAGTAAAAGAAAATATTGTTTTCCGAAATTGGTTTTGTGTGTGTTGTGTTAGCAAAATTGAGAATTTTAGTAAAAAATGAAATGGAGTAAAGCGGTACGAGACCTCGATGATTTGAATAAAATTTTTTCCTTTGACAACAAAGACAAGTGAGAGAGGAAATGTGTGGAAGTTGAGTGAAGCAAATTGGGTTGGGATAGTAGCCAATATATAGAACTTTGGGATGGGCCTCGCTAGGGACCAAACCCGCTTCATAGTAAATAGAAAAGCAAAAAAAAAACAACAAAACTTTTGAATAGGTTGAACGTAATAATGTAATGATTTTTATTTTAGTTTACAGTGTATTGCATGTTATGTCCCAAATTCCATTTAATATTTATCGTTGTCAACTGCCGATTTAGATCACGAACATAATCCTTAATTTATTACTTGTAATGAGAATGTTGAATATGATGTAGGCAAAAGAAAGTGGGCGAGCAGTGGAGCGTGCAGTTCTTTTTGCAAAAGTATACAGCACCAAAGATGGGCAACCTATTACTCCTGAAGTGGGGGAGAAGATTGTAAGCCATATATCATAACCTTGTTATTTATTTTGTATTTTGTGCGTGAATTGTTTATAGCAAGTAATATGTTATTTGGTTATTGTGTGAAAACAGAGAAAAATGACTGAAATTTTAAATGGTGGGAGCTCACTAGAAGGATCGCGGCAAGAAGGAATCCTATGGGCAAAAGATGATGCGTTTGCCCAAGTGATGGGGGCAGAACGCTCTGGACGTGTTCGTGGGGTGGGTTTTGGACCTACCCCATCAGGAAGAAGTGCGTCCAACCATTCATGCTATACATTGCCTCTACCGTCGTCCATTGAAACGGCGAATCGGATGATGGAATTGGAAACTTCCCAGCAGACATTGAGGGACAAACTTGCCGAGGTAGAGGAGAGGCATCAGACCCAAATTGCGGAATTACGTGAGCAACATAAGGCAGAAATTGCCAAAGCAATTGCTGACACTGAAGCAAAGCGTAAAGAAGAAATCGCCGAGGTGATGAGTCAAATGGGATGTGTGCTAAATGAATTAGGCCCACTTCTAACTGCTGCAAGGAGTTCTCAGGTACTAAAAATGTTGAATTGGGGTTTAATGGTTGAAATTGCATGTTTATTGCAATGAATTGATGGTTACGTGCTACTAATACGATATGTTTAATATATACAGGGAAGCACTGCATCTAAATGAGGACTCTTCGTGGGTATTTTGTGATTGTATATAGGTGCATTACTTTTTGGTTGTGATTGGATATTTTGAAATTGCATGTTTAGTGCATTGCTTTTTGTGATGAGTCAAATGGGAAGCATATTGTTATTTCTTAAAATATTGTAGACAATATTTTTGGTGAACTCAGTGCTTGGTAGTTGTATCTTTTGTACTTGTATGTGACTACGAAGATGCTTTAACAACATAGAAGAACGACCAAGAGGATTAAATAGTGAAGCCTCTGCTCTGTCATTGTGAGTTTGAAATATATAATTACTGTTTGGTAAGTTCTGGTTTTTTCTTTTCTTCATTATTTGCTTGTTGGAAGTACGTAATTTTGTTGGATAAGGACTTTCTATTGTCGCTCATGTTGATAATGGGAAGTCTACGCTTGTTGACAGGCTTTTGGAGCACACTAGGACCTATTACAGAGGACATAGTTAGCCTCAGTATGTTGAGAACATCCAGGTATATCAACACTTTTAAAACATTTCTTGTTATTGTTTAGGAAAAACATGAATTTGGTATTCAAAGGAATTTGTTGTACTTTTGAGTGAGCTTGTGTAAGAGAGACGATAGAAGTTTATACTTGCTAAGTTGTCTAGGAAGAGACATGCGTAGGGAATGATATGAAATTTATATTTGGTTTTGTATTGCTTGTGATGAGTTTGTTTCCGAGTGAAGTTATAGACACTTCCTAGTTGGTGTAATTATAAACATGAATTGGGTATGAAATATAAGGAATTTGCATTGCACTTGAAATTGTGGTGCATTTGACTCCTTTGTTTCGTAGTGTTCTTAGGTGATTAGAATGATAAAATAGAAAAGAAAATAGACCTGCCCCAAATATTATAACATTTAAACAATCTTGCTGAAAAGTTGTCAAATCTCAATACTATAGCATTTTAGAGTGTCTTTAGGTGTTGTATATATATATATATATATATATATATATATATATATATATAAGGACATGTAGAGTATGTCATGAATAGATATAAAAGAGGAAAAAATATAATTTCGATGCAATGCTACACTTTTCTGTGTATGTTTATGAAACCAGCAGTTCCAAAAGAACCACATTCTATTTAGACTTTCAGGCCACTTTCCAATCTTTGTCCATCCCAAATGTATCACTAAGTGGGGAGATTTGCTTGATGTCTAGGAGTCGAAGTAAATCAAATTTGCAAAATATATTTTTCCTATGATTGACAAATGAAACTTAGGTGCAAGAAAATCAGATATAACAAATGAAACTTACATTGTCTTGTTTATTGGCAAACACCAAGATAACACTGTTGAGCATAAATGGATCCTTGATAATGGCCTGAATGATAAGATTAGTATTCAAATTATTGCTGAATTATTTTTGCTTGAACTTTGAAAGTTATAATGCCTTGAATTTAGTTGCTTCGGGTTGTGAAAACGTCAATTTGATTCTTTAATTAAAAGCTGTCTTGTAGAGAAGAGCTTGGAGATGGAAGACACCCTTTTGTGCAGTCGCGTAGTCTTGGCAGTTGAAGTTTTGCAAAATCACATGTTGATGCTTGTTGCAACCTTTTTGAGTGAAATGAATTTGTAACTTTCCTGGGCTGAATTGTTGCTGTATTGAACTTTCTTGCAATGAAGTCTCTTGAATTGTTGTTGTATTGAATTGTTGTTGTTGAATTGAACTTTCTTGCATGCAACAAGCTGGGAGAGGAAACACAAGCTGGAATTGTGTGTGTGACAGGATTTTTATAGTAACGTTTGTAAAATTTATAGCAGCGTTTATAAATATTTGGCCAGAAATATTGGAAAAAAAAAAAAAAGTCTATAGCCGCATTTCAAAAACGCAGCTATAGGTTAAATGTTGGTGCTGGGAAGAACAACTTAGCCGCGTTAAAAACGCGGCCATAGTTTAAGCTAAGGCCACGTTTTAAAAAACGTGGCCCTATCCCTAGGAAAAAGGCCGCGTTTTTAAAACGCGGCCATAGGGATGTCTGAAGCCGCGTTTTCAAAACGCGGCCTTTTCGCTTGGAATAAAGCCGCGTTTTCAAAAACGCGGCTTTAGCTTAATCTATGGCCGCGTTTTTAACGCGGCTAAGTTGGGTCCTGTCGGCATTCACGCCTGACCTATAGCCACGCTTTAAACGCGGCTATAGATTGACGTATGGCCACGGTTCAGAAAACGTGGCCATTGAGGGTGGTCTATAGCCACGGCTAGGAAAACGTGGCCATAGGACCTGGCCTATAGCCACGGCTAAAAAAACGTGGCCACAGACTCCTCCGTCCTGTAGTTACGCGTTTTAGGCCATGGGCAAAAACGTGGCCTAAAAAAACGTGGCTATAGACCAAAACAAGCTATAGCCACGTTTTTTGGACCTATAGCCGCGTTTTAAAAACGCGGCTGTAGAACGATTTTTTTGTAGTGATATTTGAAGCAATAGTAGAGCTCTAGGCACATGAAATATGATTAACACTACAGATCACACCTTTTCAAAAGGTTTTTGTTCCCCCGTTTTTGTCTATGATGTGAGGTATGCAAACTTTCACTAATTCAAAAGATCAAGTACACTGTTGAGAGTTTCATTAAGCAAACTAATTATGAATTGAATTGACCAAATGCATGTTCATGATGATGAACACACAATACCAAAATATTTCTCGCCTTGGAGTCTAATACTAAATGCTAAGAAAGTAAAATCTCCATCGATTTTCTAGAATAAGCTTCTAACAACTCAAGACAACTACATATGATTTCATATTCCTCTTTCATCTCTCCCCTCTTGCTTAAACAAAAACTAAACATATGGCAAAGCCCAGATGCAACACTTCATGCATTGTTTGGTAGCTGTGACAATGTAGGAAAAATAAAAGAAAATTCTTTAGATCTTCAAATATAACTTTAGTTTCCTATCTTTTTCTCAGTCTCTCTAAGCAACTAAAGGAAGTTTTGAAGGCCTAATAAATTTCATCCAAATTGTACACAAACCAACCATCTCGCAGTTATATAATCAACAAAACAACAACGGACAACTACAGTGAAAATACTAGCTGTTAAAACACCCAATCTCCAAAAAAAAAAAAAAAATACAGAAACAGGTGTACCTAATGTTAAGAAAACTGTAACAATCTATTAGCTTCAAACCCATATTTTGAATTTCCATATAAGACTGAACACTAATCATAAAAGCACTATTTAAAAAAAAAAAAAAAACTTAAAACCAATTAACCAATTCAAATTTCGAAATACCAGAAAATCCAAACAAAGGTGAGCATAATTTTGACAAAGCCCAAATGCACAAATGCTAAAATCCTAAGTATTCTAAGAAAATTAAAAATCGGCAGATCCCTCATTATAATTGGGAAGAAGAAGCTGATTGAAGGAATTTATTTTTATGTTTTTTCAAGTTGATTGAAGAGGAATTGTCATACTTCGTAACTCAAAATTCGTATGTTATTGATTTAATTCAGAAAAACATAGTACAATACCCACAAGAAAATCAACACTAATCATATGAAAGAAAAAGTTGAAATTGCAGATATCTACTTTTGCAAGTGGGTAATCCCGAAAACTAATAAAGAAAACAGGAAAACAAAACAATGACAGTGAAATAAGGCTTTTATTGTTTTAATCCTTACCTTTATGGATAGCTAAACGATTTTTATCCTTTAAATAAACCTTCATCTGAGATAAGATCGGCTGGATAATGGAGAGAATGCGAGAAGAAGCAATCTGGGTTTTCTAAGAAGAAGCAATACGTAAGAAGTGGGGGGGAAAAAAAAAAAAAACGACATTAGCATGTTGGACCTTGCTTCTTGTAAAACCAGATAATTAAAATTGTTTCCAAGCCTTGCCTTTACACGGTTTAGGCATTTTCATATATATGAGAGTTTGTTACAAATTCAAATTGTAAATACAATTCAGGTATACAAATCCGGATATACCTCTAGCTTATCACTTAGATACAAATTCAAATGATTCTATCTTATCCTAATTCTATCTCATCACAAGCCTAAAGCTATCTGATCATATCTTATTTAAATATGATTCAAATATACAAACAATCAAATCCGGATCAGCTGCTATCCTTAGCAACTACAGCTGTATCCGTAACACTTCCAGTCTCGTGTTTCAGAGAGACCTCTGTTCGTTCGTTTTAGAAAAATCAAAAAATGAAAACCCAAAGAGAGAGAGAGAGAGAGAGAGAGAGAGTTTTTTTTTTTTTTTTGGTCAGCTGGATACAATAAGAAAGAAACTAAGGAATTACAAAATTACCAGGGCACTGCCTGGCAATACTAGCCTCATTGAGGTCAGCCTCCACAAACTCACATAAATCCATAGGCAGATTTTCATAAAAAATAAGATTCAAATTCTGGTTGGCACCTTATCTAGCAAGTTTATCCGCGCGCTTGTTGGCCTCGTGTTCTAACCTAAGGAATCTCAGAGACTGGGGGAGTTTGATAGAGGAATTTGAGTAAGGTTATTTGGGTGTTTTTGATATTCATGTGAGTGAAAAAATGTGTGAAAATATGTGTTAATGTGTTTAAAATCTGTAGTTTTGTGTTTGAGTAGGGCTGCTAAACAGGCCTTAAGTACTTGCAGTCCTCTATCAAAGGAGAAATTGCATTGTTAGAGTACGGGGGGGTTAGCTAACATGTCCACTACTGCCTTAACATCCAACTCCACTTTAACCATTGCCAAGTTACAATCAATACAGAGCATCAGCCTGTCCTGAATGGCCCACAGCTCCGCCAACAAGCTCGTCGCAATGCCAATCTTCCTAGAAAAACCAACAACCTATCTTCCATACCAATCCCGAATTACACCACCTCCACCCGCAATTCCTGGGTTCCCCAAAGATGACCCATCAGTATTTAACTTCATCCACCCAATCTTAGATCTGTCCCATATTACTAAATTTGTCACCCAAGTTCAAACAACATTGGAAGGACCAGCACAAAAGAAGAACTCCAAAGCATGATTGTTAATGAACTTTGCTAACCTTGGATTCTGAGACTGCCCCTTAAAAACCACATGATTCCGATTTTTCCAAATATTCCACACGGCAAAGGAGAATGTGATTTTCCACGGAGGAGAATTTTGAGTTTGGGTTGTGTCTGATTTCCCATTAATCACCATCCAATCTTCAACATTTAAGGAGAAGAAGTCTCTTTCAAAACCCACTGCATCTAGCTCATTCCAAACAGCCTTGGCCTTCTCACAATTCCGAAGGGCATGGATGATAGTTTCAGGCTCTTTATGGCAGAGAGGACAAAGCGGATCTAAGATCACTCCCCTGGCAGCAAGACAATCATTAACTCCAATGCTATTGTGGATGCATTTCCACAAGAAAAACTGAATTTTTGGGAGAATATGAAGCTTCCAAATCCAACCTCCATTAAATTCTAGTGACCGATCCACCCCTACTGCCATACTATAAGCACTTCTCATGGTAAAATCACCCCTTAGCGAGTCCTTCCACATTAATCTATCCTTACTACTAGCAGCGAGCGCATAAGGAGTGGCTTGAATCTCCATTTTAATATCCTAGGGAATGTCAAATGGTACAATATCCTAGTTCCATCCCCCAATGGAGGCTATGTCCTTTACTTCCCATTCAGCCACCCTCATAGGTAGAAGGCCTTGAATCAGATGCCTTAGCGGCCCTTTTTGAGGCCAATTATCATACCAAAAGCTCAAGCTACTTTCTCTACCAATGACCCACCTAGATTCACTCCGGAATAAATCAGTGCCTTTTTTTATACCTCTCTAGATTTGAGAACAAGGAAGGCTGCTCGGGTTCTTGGAATTAATTCTTTGAGTGGATCAGTATTTCGCCTTAATCACACGAGCCCAAAGGCTCTCATTTTCAGTATGAAGCCTCCAATTCAGCTTAGTTAACAATGCAATATTTCTACCTTTTGCACTTTGCAGCCTAAGACCACCTACTTTCTTCGGTTTTGTCACCTTATTCCATCACACACAGTGGATTTTCCTAGCTGTTTCAAACAACCCCCAAAGAAAATTTCGGTTGACCAGGTCAATGCCCTCCAAAATTTTGTTAGGAAGAAGAGCACATTGCATGACATAAGCCGGAATTGTTGAAGAAGAGGCTTGAATAAGGACAGTACGGCCAACTGGAGAAAAAAGGTTGGCTTTTCACCCGGCCAACTTTTGCTTAACCCTATTTAAGATGAAGTCAATATCTAGCGGATAACCTGGATGTTTAATGGGAATCCCAAGATATTTGCCCATGTTTGGGGCTGAGGCAAAGCCTAGGACATCACACAGCGCTTCCTTGCTATCGCTATCCACATTTGGGGAGACAAAAACTCGAGACGTCGCTTCACTAATTGTTTGGCCAGTTCTACTATAGAAGGTATCAAGGGCATCCCTTATGGCCACACAATTTCCATGATCGGCCTTGGCAAGCAACACCACATCATCTGCAAACATAAGGTGGGTAAAAGGTAGCCCTCCCTGCAAAGTTTTCACTGGACTCCAAAGCTTCTTGTTGCACTTCCCCTCTATAAGTTGGCCAAGATACTCCATGCATAAAATGAAAACGTATGGAGACAAGGGGTTCTCTTGTCTAATTCCTCTTGAAGGAAAGAAAGGTTCGAGACTTCCACCATTAAAAAGAATAGAGGATGAAACCGAGCACACACAACTCATAATGAGCTCAATTAACTCTTGGGGCAGATTTATCTCAATAAGCCTCTCTCGGATAAAACTCCACTCTAGCTTATTGTAGGCTTTCTCAAGATCTATTTTAATTGCCATGTACCCTACAAAGCCCTTTTTCCTACTAATTGAGTGAATTAATTCTTGGACAATGATAACATTATCTATCCCTTTCCTACCAGGAACAAGCGCCGATCGGAGAGGGGAGACAAGCTTATCCAAGTAAGGTCTAAGGCTACCTACTATAATCTTTGTAACTATTTTATATGCTGTGTTACAAAGACTAATAGATCTATAATTTCCAAGAGATTCAGGCCCTTGAATTTTTGGAATAAGCACAATGTGGGTCTGATTCAGAATGCCCCACCGAATCTCGCACTGTTGGCCAAAATAATTGAAAAAACCCCGCATAAAGCCCATCCGAGCCAGGGGCTTTATTCGCTTTCATCGACCACAACCTTGGCTTAATCTCTTCATCAGTCACCGTAGACCATAAACTGTCTCTTTCCTCATCATTCAGACTAGCCTGCCCTAGTTGGACTTGACTTTTCAGCCAAATAGAAGAAGTGTGGGACGAAGAATAAATATCACAAAACCCCCTACGAATAAACTCCATCACTTCCACCTCATTGTTAATCCACTCCCCCACACTATTTTTGATAGTAGTAATCATGTTCCTATTTCTTCTCACTAATGTAGAAACATGGTAAAAAGTCATATTACTATCCCCTTACACCATCCCATTCACCCGAGATTTAAGTGCCCACAAATCACGTTCCTGATTAAAAATCGTTTCCAACTCTTGAATCATATTCCTTTCAAGCTCTAATAAATAACTTGAAGGCTTGGTAGCAATAATCCTTTGGAGTCCACTTAACCAAGCTCTAACTCGATTCTTCCTAGAGAAAATATTGCCAAATGGATTCCTATTCCAGACAGTAGCATTAGAAGCAAACTTCTTGATGGCTTCATGGAGATGAGTAGGCTGTCTCCAAGCTTGAGAAACAACCTTTGGAAAGGAAAGGTCTGATAGCCAATACCTTTGAAATTTGAAGGGGCGATCGAGATGGACCCTGTTTTGAGGCATTGTTTCCAGGAGCACCGGACAATGATCAGAATGACATCTAATAAGGTGCGTTACTCTAGCTTCCGGGTAGATGAGATACCAGTCTGGATTAACAAAAAATCTATCAATCCTCTCTTGGATGAGATTCTGAACTTCCCTGCCATTGGTCCATGTAAATCTCAGACCAAAAATCCTAAGTCTACCATATTGCATTTATCCAAACAATCCTTGAATAATAGGGCTCGATTAACAATAACTACCCTGCCACCAAACTTATCTGCACCAATAAGGAGCTCGCTAAAATCCCCCATAATGACCCAAGGCATGTTATCTAAATCAGCTACGTTAGAGAGATTATTCCACAATATGTCTTTCAGCACTTCTAGGACATGCATACACAACAGAGAACATCCAACTAGGGTTAGATGAACGTACCTTTATTGTGGAATGGATTTCTTGCTTCGAGATAGCCAGAAATGACACTTCAACTCTGTTTGAGTTCCATAAGAGCCACAGAGCCCCCATTTGACCAATAGTCTTGGTATGGATAGTACCATCAAATGGCAACCTATTTGTGATATCCCGGGCTCTATCACCACCAATGTGAGTTTTTGTAACCACGAAAATAGTTGGATCATGTTGATGAACAAGATCATGAACATATTCTTGAAAATTGGGCTTCAAAGCGCCCCTACAGTTCCAAACAATTATATTCATAACTAACAGAGGAATGAATTACAACAGAAGCTCCTCAAAAGGAGGGCGTGCATTTTGTACTTCTTCTTCTTATATATAGAGAGAGAGAGGGAGGCTAAGAGTAGTGAGGATTGTAGAAAGCGTACAAGGCAGAGGAAAAACATAACAATTCTTTTGTCACTTGCTGGTACAAATTGATGCTTTTATTTTATTTTTTTAAATGTTATTATTATTATTATTATTATTAGATAGATATTTCATATTTGGGCTTAAGATGAATATATTAGACATAGTTAAAATATGGATTTATAGTTTTAATTGGACTATTTTAGTTAATTTTTCTATGTTTTACTAATTTAATATATTTATATATATTTAAAATAATTATTAAATTAATTATGACGTCATCACGGTTCGACTCCGGTTCGACCTCGGTTTGACCTCAAAAACCTCAAACCTCTCCTTTTTACGGTTCAATGAACGGTCCGGGTTTGAAAACCATGATTACAACAGAAGCTTCTCAAAAGGAGGGCGTGCATTTTGTACTTCTTCTTCTTATATATAGAGAGAGATAGAGATGAGCGTACAAGGCAGAGGAAAAATATGAGATGAGATAGGAGAAGGCAACCGTCTTTCTCTTTTTTTTTTTATAAATGCATTGTCCACTTTATTTTTCTCATTGCTTTCCAAACAAATTCTAAGTGGAAACTTCTTAATGGTTGTTATTAGTAGGCAAAAAAAATGATTTAAGTGTTGAATTTAAATTAGAATCAATATCAATTTACCACTTAAGATTTATCTTAAAAATGTTATGAAAAACCTGTATTTTTATTTTATATATATAATTTTTATTTGTGAATCTAATTTATAAGTAGATAGAGCAATTTCAAAATTAATAGAAGAGTAGTCCTATTTTTTAGGCAATATTTTAGTGGGAGTTAGAGTTGCATTTTAGTGGGATTTCATATTGAGATCTTTAATTACTTCGGGGTATAGTCCAGGTAAACCAAATAAGATTTTGACGTATACCTTTTATTGGAAACCTACATATATATATATATATATATATATGACTAACATTACCAGTAATTAGTACCCACTAAAATTAAATGAAGGGTTAGGATTAAAACAACACTAAATTACCAAAAAAAACAAAGGGGTACAGTAGAATGACCTAATAACATGACTATTGATATTTGATTATTTTGAAATTTTGCAAGTATATAGAATATTCGAAGATAATGTGATTTTAATGGTAGATTTGTCAAAATTTGTATTAAATTAAAAAATATTGAGTAGTGTATCATTGTTTAAAATACCAATAGACATACCTCTAATATATATATATATATATATATATATATAGCGTTATAATAAAGGAAATGAGGTTATAGATATGGACAAACATGTGAGTTTGTCCCATAACAACTTCTAGTTATTGTCACATGATTAGAGTATGACGTTTTTCTAGGACATTACATTACATAGTTGAAGGACTAGAGCGCAATGATTGCTTTAATATAAGTCCTTGCTGCCTAGGCAATCATCAAGACTAATATTAATTCACCTCTTTAAGTCCTTATGGATGGACTTACAATGTTAGAGTGATAGGTATATCCACGAAAATGGTACACGTCGTTGATGTTAAGAATTAGCAGATAGAAGAGTTTGGGATAGAATGTCATACTTGGATGTTTAAGAATGGGCAGAAAATAGTTTTTTCTCACCTAAGAACTATTAAAGAAATGCTCTTTGATTGTTTTGCAATCTCTCCCTGAGATGATGATATACAATTTCATATGCATACTTCTAAACCCATTGACTTTCTTATTCAGACACAGCATCAAGTATTACCCAATGACTAATGGTAGTAATATGACTCATGCATCAAATTTATATTTCTTCTATGCAAGAATATGTACATTTAGGTATCTCCATTGAGAATATTCAATTTTTGAGAGTTCCTCACTCGAATTAAATTAGGATACTAAGATGCTTATTTCATGCTTTGCTAAGTATAGGAGCGAACATATCTTTTTTAGAAATACGGTGTAACATATTGAAATAGATATTTGGTTTATGTGAAGCCTAAGATATCTTGCCACAACCAAAGTGACAAAATTGCCTAATTCTTGATGGTGATAATGTAGACACTACATTTTTTTAGACCTATTCCCAAACTTTTCGATCCCAATGACAAAGAAAGCCCTAATCACTACCAAAACTATCAACAATATTTGTGGAGCCCAAAAATGCAAAATTTGGCCCAAGTTTCCAAGCCCTTTTATGGTCAATAGTTCCAAATTAGCGTACACCACATAGGAACCGAACCACTAAAATGGCTTATTTTCATTTCCAATTGATTGAGTGAAAGTCTCTGATATTTGAATAAAAGATTTAAGATTCAATCCCCACCTACACCAAAAACTAATTGGTGTTTTGATCTAATGATAAAGAGCTTTCGTCAGAAGCGGATGTCATAGGTCGAAACTCTTTAAAAAAAAATTTGATTGAGTGATTAAATATGGTAAGCCTTTAGCTGGCCAGAATGGATGAGAAACCCAAAGATCCTAAGCGCTCTATAAATATCACCCTCCATCACCATTTCAAAGGCTCTAGAACCTTAGGTTTACTGTACCAAAACTCTACCAAAACACCATCATTCATCGCCTTTGAGTTTTAAGGGTGTGTGGACAAATTCCTTGAGGTTTAGATTTAGTTTTTTAATCATCATATTTTTAGAAAACTAATCACCCTCTCATGATTTCTGAATTACACCAACAAACCATTTCCCACTATCCCTTTAGCTTCCATACAAGAATTTACTCTTACAATTACTAATCACTGGTTTTTTTTATTTAAAAAAGTCAATGAGAAGCAATACCTTGAGAATTAGTCACATTGTTGTAGCTAGCATAAGATAAAATTCAGTAATTACTTGAAGGAATGTACTCATATTGATATGGTATTTTGAAAAACATTTATGTTTTCATATCTATTTCTCATCCCATTGCTGGATAGGAGTTAGGTTGCATGAAAAAATTAAATAATTGTGAATTCACTCTGATAATATATTTATATTCTTAACGATGATATTCTTAACAAATTTTATTTATTTTTAATTATTTACAAATTTTATTTATTTTTAATTATTTACTAATAATGAAGAATAATTAAAAATTATTTTGAAAAGAAAATATAAAGTATCCGCACATGTAGGCAGGATATGGTCTAATATTTTCCATAGTAGTAAACAATAATACAAGAGAGAGAGAGAGAAGCTACTTCTCTGATCTTGTACACAAGAATACATGAGAGAGAGAGAGAGAGAGAGAGAGAGAGAGAGAGGAATTAGTGGTACTGGGAAATGATAGAAGGTACACTCATTGAAGTGGGGCTCATATTTTGTCCATAAAATGAGAGAGAGCCCTAGTTTTGGCCGAGCTTTGATGAAAAAGTAAAAAGATAGTTCTTTTTATGCAAATGCAGCTAATTTGGGCTTGGGGGGATTCGCCAAGCAAGTGTCAAGGTGGGCATCGACTGAAGTGTATTTGTGATCAGGATATAATTGGGAGGCCTCCAAGTCATTAGCGGTGAGTTCAAAGCTTGTCTGATCCCCTTTGATGAATATGTTGTGAAGGATAGACACAGGCACACTGTCCGGGAATGGTAGTGCTGCAAAGGAAGGAACAATAATTTGAGTTTACAATCTTAAGTAATACTATCATATTATCAAGCTTATGTGCTAAGAGAGAAAGTTGAATTAATGGTTTATAATCAAGAACTCTCTACTTTTTGGAGTTTTCAGCGGATCAATTAACTTACCTTCTTTTTGACACTTATATAATTAGACCATTAATTTTTTGGAAAAATACTATTACACACATTAATGCAGACACACTTACACACTCTTTACTTTTTAACTGAAGTGTGTGTAATAGCTATGGCAATTAATTTTTCATCAAACTAATTAATGTAAATAGCAACAATAAATAAATAAATGCATTCAAAATGGTTTCTCTTAATAAACTACTAGTCGAGGCCAGGCTAGCTAGGCGACAGAGGAAAAGCTGCTGCACATTTGACATGTGTACGTCCAAATATTCTGTTTTGTTTTGGTCGTTTTGGACATGCCATTCAACATTCGCATTATATCGAGTTTGAAATAAAAAGAAAAGAAAAGTGGACTTTTTTTTTTTTTTTCCAAAAAAAGAAAAAGAAAAGAAAAGTGGTCTTTAGCCCCCATGTATTCATTGTATTGTAACCTAACTTTCTCTTGTCGTTTAGTTTCGGGTCCGAGTCGTCTCACCAAAAAGAAAAATAATTTTAGAAGTTAACCATGACAAAGGAGAAGCATCTCCTAATTACCTCTTGGTCCTCTTCAAAAAGTAGTTTCCAATCCTAAATAATTGGTTTTTTGATATATCTGTACTTTGTAAAACATGACAACAAAAAAAAAAGAAAGTAAAACATGGCAACAAGCCAACAACGAACCTAAACTCCATTTTATCTTTCCTAGTTTTTTTATGGACTAATGGACGCAAGTTAGACACAATTTTGTGTATAATATATTGAAATAGTTGATTGTAAAAGGGATAAAAAAAAAAAAAATTATATGTAAAAAGTTGTGATAAAAATGGTGTTTTGAGGTGCTACTATCTCAAAGGGACAAGTATCTCCTTGTAAGTCACCTTTCACCACCTAAATGAGGTTTTAGGTATCTCCTTAAATGAGGTTTTAGTTCAGAGCAGTTAAAGACTATTATGATTACACGTCCTAATAATTTTTATTTTTATTTTTTTTAAAGCATCTCTTTATCGAGTCTTTTGTCTAAATATTATAAAAAATACAGTTTTTTATGACTATAGGGACTGTTCAAAGTTATTTAGAGAAGTGAGGAAAGAGAATGAATTTCGGCAACAGTGTTGCCGAAATTCTAAGAAAAGTAGGAGAGAGAAAGACAAAAAGTGGGTGAGAGAAATTTTAGAATTTCGGTAACACTGTTACCGAAATTCTGCTGCCCAGCCCCAAAAAAAAAAAGGTTTTCGGCAACACTGTTACCGAAAATAGAGAAGAAAAAAAAAAAAAAAAAAAGGTTTTCGGCAACATTGTTACCGAAATGGGAAAAAAAAAAAAAAAAAAGAGAAAGGAAAAAGGCTGCTCTGCTACCAAAAAAAAAAAAAAAAAAAAAAGGGTGAAAGGCTGTTCTTTACCGAAAAAAAAAAAAAAAAACGTTTTCTTCCCCATTTTCGGCAACAGTGTTACCGAAAATGGGGAAAAATAAAAATAAAAAAAAAGAAAGTTGAAAGACAACACTGTTACCTTTTCCCCATTTTCGGTAACACTGTTACCGAAAATGGGGGAAGAAAACGTTTTTTTTTTTTTTTTTTTTTGGTAACAGATCAGCCTTTCACTTTTTTTTTTTTTTTTTTTTGGTAACAAAACAGCCTTACACTCTTTTGTTTTTTTTTCTTTCTTTCCCATTTTCGGTAACAGTATTGCTGAAAACTTTTTTTTTTTTTTCCCTACAGTACGGGCAGGGGCTGGGCAGCAGAATTTCGGTAACAGTGTTACCGAAATTCCAAATTTTCTCTCACCCGCTTTTTGTCTTTCTCTCTCATACTTTTTCTTAGAATTTCGGCAACAGTATTGCCGAAATTCACTCTCTCTCCTCTCTTCCCTAAATAACTTTAAACAGTCCCTATAATTATAAAAAATTGTATTTTTTACAATATTTAGACAAAAGACTCTCTCTTTATCTCTACAAAAAGTAGTTTGCAAATTGCAATCTTGATAATTACAAATGGACGTCTTTGTTGACTGTTGTCAAAAACGGCGACTCAATGCTTCCTCGACACCACATAAAATCACTATATGACAAATATTCTATAAAATAGAAAGAAAGAAAAAAAAAATGAATCTTCCTGTGAGTAGTGTCTAACAATTTATAGAACATAGATAATCTGTACTCCTAAAATTTATAGACCAATCATTCCTAGATATTATATTAAAGAGAAAAGATTTCTTACTCTCAGAGAGCTTCACTATTTCCTCTTCAGGCACGTTGATTTTTTTAAGAGTACGTCCTGTCTTTTTCTCCCATGAAGAAATCAAATCCAATTGAGAAACGATGTTTTTTGGTGGCCTATAAACAATTACCCTATTTTCCACCCTTGGATCTGTGGCCGCCTTTACTGTATAGGCTGCTACATCCTCCTCATAATTTAACACGGCTGCATAAACAAAATACCACAAAAACAAAAACAAAAAAATTAAGTGAGCAAAAAAGCACATAGAAATTGTTGAAGTTTCATCAAAATCAACAGATTCTGCGGTTTGTGGACAACCAATTTATCCCTTTTAATTTGACATAATCACAGTTTAGTCTCACTCACCTTCTCAATTATCATATTTTGAGTCCTTAAAGTTTGGATTAAAATGAAGCTATTAAAAATATTTTAGACAGGATCTTAACAATTTCATTTTAGTCTAAATTTTAGAGAGTCAAGTATTACCATTAAAATTTTTTAGACTAAATAGTGATAATACCTCTGTGACGGAAGATAAATTGTAACTATAGTCTATATATGTCACTATTTTATGATTGAAAGAACCATATGTACATGTCTAGTAGTAATATGCCTTTTGGCATTTGTGCATGCATGGTTCCCACTTCATGAATTGATAGGTCTAAGTCTGTTTATTTACCCTTAAATTCTGAAAAGGCCCGTTTTATTTAACGTTGAGATATTAGCACCTAAAGAATAATTCAGCCACTTGAAAAAGAAATTTAGAATAATTAACCTAGTCACCATCATTGAAAATGGTATAGCTAGAATTATTTTCGAGAATTCATAAAAAGTCATTGCCTCCAATTTGACGAAGTTAAGGAAGGAAAAAACCATACCCTTGGCTTCACCACTTCCATAAACAACAACTTCATCTCTGTTTTCATGAGGATGTAACAAATAGTCTACAAAATAGGCTGCAAATGAGTTTGCAGACACATAAGTGTATGAAATTCCAGCTTCTTCAGTTGCCCTTCTGATCTTCCTTTTGTTTGCAAGCAAAGCCTCAAAAGGAGGCAATCCACTCACTCTATCAACTTCGTTTCCAAATTCTGATGGAACAAATCTCTGATGCACAAATATATACACACACACATACATATATATTAGGATAAAGCTATTAAATCCCATTTGTTATAAGCAAATAAACAAAAGGGAGGGATAGTCACCTTTATATTTCCAGCTTCTTTCATGGCTTTAATTATTTTGAATTGCTCAAGATGTTGAGGAACAGCCAAGGTAGAAATCACAACATCCACTTGACTAAGTGCTGTTACAAGCTTCTCATGCTCATCCAAGTCACCCTGTTCAATCAAATCATTTTCTTTGAGTTTTAAAAATCTAATATGGATTTCATAACCATGATATTACTAAAAAAAGAACCAAAATGAAGTTTGTGAAAAAAAACCGCATCCTACACAGTTTTTAGATAATAAAGATTAGTACTTGGATGATGGTAACTCCCAAAGCTTCAAACTCTTTGTGCTGCTCTAGCTTGGAAGGGTCTGCGTTTGGTTTGATTGGGCGTACATAGGCAAAGGTTGGATGACCCATTGAAACGCTTGCCTTCACCATGTATTTGCCAAGGTACCCGGTGGCTCCAAATACCATAATCTTGCTTTTTTCACCAGCCATGGCTCCTGTAATTAGCAATGGCAAATTGGAAGGTTCAAGTGATGTTCACCCTAGAATACACGTTTATATAGAGAAATGTTGGTTGACTAATTTCATCTCTTTCCATCAACTAGTATTAAAAAGAATTTAACATTATGATAATATATAATTGGTTACCTACGTGGGTTAAAGTTGTACGTACTTGTTGACAAGTCAGACAAACTCACCCCAAGTTGAGCATAAATTTTGTAATTTTAAAGAAATGAAGTCAAATTGTATATAAATATCAAGAAAAGCAAGTAAAACCATTTTGATTTGCTTACTTACTAATGAATTATTTTTAAAAAAGGCCATATATTATACCTTATAATTTAATACTTAATATTTCTTAATACATGTCTAACTAGTTAGGCTCATAATTATAAATGTTCATATTGGTAGTAACAACTATTGATCTCAAAAAAAAAAAAAAAATTGATCTCAACAACCACCACAACAGTTGGACAAGTTGGTAACTCCCTGGGCACTAAGTATTTCTTAAAAAAAAAAAAAAAAAACTATTAATAGCGACAAAAAGGTGCTAGTTATAAAAAACAGTAAATTCATATGTAACTTTCACCTCCATTGATAGTCTTTCCAAAAGGTCAAGGTGTTTTTCTAAACCCCTCCATTATTAGGGTCTATTTTAACATGTGCGCGTTGTGTTAGTAGGCATTGGATCATACTCGAATGATAGTCTTTCCAAAAGGCAAATGTATTTTTTTAAACCCTTCCATTATCAGGGTCTATTTTAACATGCACGTGGTGTGTTAGTAGGAGTCCTAAATTGGATCATACTTACGGGTCTAAGAATTGCTTGGCTCGAATCATGCACTTCGCAAAAATACTATGCTATGAAGTGGATAGCCCTAACGCACTCAAGGATGCTCCATACCATGAGTTTTGTGAGTTCAAATAGACCGAGTTAATGACCACATGTATAATGCCTTTATTTTTTTTTTCATAAAAAAAATGATTAACGTGATTGGTACTTGTACAGGTTCTTTTTTTTTTTTTTTGGTCCCTTTTCTGTTTAATGCTCACGTTTTGTATAACAACAATTGAGATTTTTTTTAATGGAAAAGTTAGAAATTTCGTTATAGGAAGAAGGAATTACATCACTGCTAATACATCATCAATTAAGATAGAAGAAAATTGAAATGGTAAATCCTCTAACCTCACTGTAAACAGGGGCGGCCCAACAAATTTAGAGGTCTAAGGAGATATATTTAAATAGGGTCTTTTTGTTATCACTTAAATAATATTTAATATCATAATTTTTTATAATAAAAATCTATTCCTTTTATTTTGTAATATGCTCTTTTTTTTTTTTTTGGGAAAAATGCTAAAGCTATAACAAATTTTACTATAAAAAACTTTCAAACGATGTAGAAATAAATGCGATTAGTGACATTTTAAGAAGATAATAAAAAAATATTTGAATGAATGATGTTAAGGATATTGTAAATTTTATAACATGAAACTTACAAAGATGTATCATTAATCAACAAAAAATAATTCAAAAATACATTTAATAAGTTATTAACGTCCACATATCATATTAATTGTTATATCAATTTGTAAAGTTTTCAAGTAAAATTAATAATATTTCTAGCATTTTTCTATCTGAATTATTTTTTGCGATTAGTGATACATATATTTGTAAAGGAAAATGTTATAGATATAAATTCTTTTACAAATTTTTTTACAAACTGATGATGTAGTGAATGCTTATAGACAAAAAAAAAAAGGTGATGTTATCGGTGGGTCTAGAAAAGAATTAGTAAGAAGTTGGTTACAATAATAATTTGTAAAAATGTTATAAAATAGTTTATAACTGTATTATTACTCTATTTGTAAGATTCATGTATTTAAAGTTATATTATCTTTAACGTTATTCAATTTTTTTAAACTTCTTGAAAGTAAGGAAAAATTATAAAACTAATTTTTTTCATATCTCTATTTTTTTAAAAATATATCAATTTTTACCTCAAAATTTAAAATCTTCTACTAATGGACGCCTAGGCAGTGGCCTAGGCCCGGCACTGACCGTAAACTCAGAAAATATATCAACAGAAGAAGCCAAAAGTGGGAGATACCAATTTTAACTTTGCCAGTTGGTGAAGGTCCCTTTATTATTAAATGTATGGTTTTCCTTGGATGACACACAGTACTCTTTTTTTATGGGAAATGTGAATAGTACTTGTACTCTTTGAATCTGTTTAGTAGAATTTATTACTAAAAATTAAAAATTAAAAATTTTGTTATAAAATAATTCTTAAATGTGTAAATAATATTATGAGACTCATTTTTAATAAAAAATTTATTGAAAAATGAATTTTGCAGGTACATAAACAATAAAAAGCTGAAAAGTCAGAATTATATTGTTACTGTTCATAAACAGTATTATAAATAGTGATTTTTGTCCGCCTGACGCGTGCTGCAGCTGAAGAAAAAAAAAAGTCCCCCTGACGTGTGCTGCAGCAGAAGAAAAAAAAAAAAAAAAAAAAAAGGAAAAAAGGAAAAAAACGCATACGCAAAACACAGCGTGGGATCCAAACGAGCAATTAATATAAGCTTACATTATGTATATAGAAAAAATAGTAAATATTATATACATTTAATAAGCTCATAAATAATGTTATAAACAGTATTTTTAGTTTAGTGAATTGTTTCTTTCACTTTTTTTTAAAATTTGTTTAAGTTTACCAACTTGGTTTGAGCTTGTTTGTTCTTTAAAGGATATTTATATGTTTACCTTCTATATGTAATGTAAGCTTACATTGTATACACACAAAAAATAGCAAATATTATATACATTTATAAAAAAAAAATTGTACAAATATTGCAAATGTGTACAACATTTGCCCATTTTTATGTGTTTACAATATAAAGTTATATTGTAAGTGCAATATATATTTCTATAACAAAAAGAGTGAATGAGAAAAATTACAGTAATTTCGCTATAGTAGTTTTAGTTTGTTCAACTTTTACTGTTTTGCTGGCCTTTTTTTTTTTTTTTTTTTTTTGTGTGAATGCATAAAGTTGTAGTATATTTGCTATATTATTTTTGGTTGATCCAATTCACGCTATTTCGCATTATAATAAAATATTAACATCACAAATTAACACAATATTTTCACAATTGTTGATGTGTTAATTCATTATTAGTCAAAATAAAATAATAAAATATCATACTAGAACCAATTACAACTAAAAATAAAAGTATTGTGAAAAAGAAGTGTTATATCCACAATAATTTTCACAACACTTTTATAACAAATTAAAGATAGTAAATTGTTATTGGTTTTAATTTAAACTTATCAATGAAACTACTTTTTTGCCCACTAATAACAACTTGTAATAACCTACTACTAATGATTTGTTGTGAAAATGTCATGGACATAGCATTTTTTTGTGTGAAAAATGTTAAGACATCTTGATGCTGTCACAATATTTTCAAAATTGCTGAATTGTCAATTCTTTACAAGTTAAAATAAAATATAATAAAATTATAAAGGTATTATGAAAATGTTGTGTCATTCTGTTGTGCTTTAGAAATATTTTGTTAGTTTAATCAATTTTGTTGAGCCAAAATTCATTATTTTACATACAATTTTATTGGGTTGACTTTTTGTATATTTTTTTCTTTACACACTATTTTAAGTAAAAATACATAGTTTTACCCACAAAAATAAAAACAAAAATTTAGGAAAAAAACATTTTTCATCCTTTATATTTGGGGTAGTTTACAATTCTTCCTTAAACTTTAAAAATCAAGCAATTTTTCCCTTATTATTTTGGATAAGAGCAAATATGTCATATTATTATTCTCTCAGTTAAACCCTAATAAAAACTTATAATTCTTAAAATATTTTATTATGTAATATCTAAATTACTCCCACTAAATTTTAACATCATAAAAATTTTCTTTACGTATTTTGAATTTTAAATAATAGAAATTCTTAGAAAGTTAGAGTGATGATATTGGGTGTTTTATTTGTTATCCAAAGAACGTTGATTTTCTAGGTTTAAATTTTCAAAACTTATAATTTATCTAATGAAAAATTCGATGACACATGCCTTTTGTTATCTTTTTTTTTATTATTTATTTTAAAGTTCTTAGCAAAATTCAATTGTTTATTGTTGGAAGATGATGATATTTGTCATCATTTTTAGAAGTTTTAGAGAGTAATTCTTAGAAGTTTTAGAGAGTAGATATGTTGTCTTTAGCAAGTAGGTACTAAAAAACAATTATACTTAAATAAAATTTATATGTTAAATAACTACCCTAACTTTGTGGTTGATCAAAATTCTTATGCGAATGAGATTAACTTTTTAAGATATAATTATTAAAAATTCTTAAAATTAATGTCACTTCTGATTAATGTAAATCTCTATACACTTTAAAAATCAAATGATTCAAAATTTTGTTTTGTGATGCAAATAAAATCTAGAATTGACCTTAATTACTACTTTTTTCCATAGCAAGCATGTGCCTTGCATGTGCTACCCTAACTAGTCTAAAACTAAAAGGCTGATTTCATTTTCAAAGTCTTTTTAGTTTTATTTAACCCCAAAACATTTTTTATAAAAAAAAAAAAACCTCCTGAGTTTTGGAAAGGATGTGGGAAGGTGGATTTTTTTTTTTTTTTTTTGAATATGTGGGAAGGTGGAATCGGGAAATATTAAGTAAAGAAGCTTTATATTCTCAAAAAAAAAAAAAAAAAGAGTAAAGAAGCTTTAATTTCGATTATATATATTTGATAAGGTTGGGTTGTTCAGTTTTCGTTATTTCGCAAGGAGTATTAAAGTATTTTATAGATTCATTTTTTTGGCTAAATTATAATAGATTGTTATTCTATAAAATTTAAATATTGTTGAACTCTTTTAGTCTGTGATAAATGAGTGATATTAATCCCTAAAATTTTAAAAAATAAGCACTATTAATTTTTCTGTTAAGTTCTGTTAATTTTTTTATATATGTAACTTACAAAACAATGAGATATAATTTTTTAATGAAAACTGTCAAAGTGTATGTAGGGTAAGGAGATCTCTTTAGGTTTGGGCTTGAATTATTGGGAAAAGTACCAAACAAATACAGGAAGGTTAAGATTATTACTATGTAATTTTTTTTTTTTTAATGAACATTCAGTAGCCATCTCATCATTCTGTTAGTCACGCACACAAAAAATAAATAATAACAACAGAACTAAACAGAGGAACTAATACTGCTTGTTTTTAAAAAAAAATTTAGGAATTAAAAGTGTTTATTGAAGTATTTTATAGATTCATTTTTTTTGGCCAAATTATAATAGATTGTTGTTCTATAAAATTTAAATATTGATGAACTCTTTTAGTCTGTGATAAATGAGTGATATTAATCCCTAAAATTTTAAAAAATAAGCACTATTAATTTTTCTGTTAAGTTCTGTTAATTTTTTTTTTTTTTTTATATATATGTAACTTACAAAACAATGAGATATAATTTTTTAATGAAAACTGTCAAAGTGTATTTAGCTTGGGAAAAGTACCAAACAAATACAGGTAAGTTAAGATTATTACTATGTATTTTTTTTTTTTAATGAACATTCTGTTAGTCACGCACACAAAAAATAAATAATAATAACAGAACTAAACAGAGGAACTAATACTGCTTGGTTTTTTTTTTTAACTTTAGGAATTAAAAGTGTTTATTTTATACATTATCATTAGGGACACAAATACCCAGAATATAAATTTTAGTGATCAATGTGTTTTTTTTTTTCAATTAACAAATCCTTCATCAAATTTGATCTTCACTTTTGATTTTACTTACTATAATTTTATGAAGTCATTTGAAATATATATATCACTTTTGATTTTGAAAACTAATCAAAGATTAAAAAAATATATATATGACAAAAAAGTGGAAATAGCATGAACAAAATTTTGTAAGATTTAACGTTTTTTTTTTTATTGCCTAACACTTACTATAATTTTATGAAGTCATTTGAATATATATATATATATATATTTAAATTGGATCTTACTCATCATAATTTTATCAAATGGCTTAATGGGAATATTATATGTCTCTTCTCCACATGGCCCACTCATTTCTCTCTCTTTTCTTTTTAAATTTTTTCCAAGTTTAATTTGATGCGAGAGATGCAAGAAGATCTTTATTTAGTATTATTTATGTTTGCAAGTTGTACATAACACCACTAAGGCATGGAAGAATGCATAGGTAGTTGAATCTGGATCTTACATGTGGAACGGCTGCAAGCAAAGGAAGAAGAAGCGTTGGCTAAGGGATTTTGTTTTGGTAAGTGTTAAAGGCGTGACTGCCTTAGAAAGGAAGTAAGATTTGCACCTGACATAGTACTTAAGTACTCATAAAAAGGGAGATAGTGACTTTCTAAGGTCAGAAACTATAAGGACATCCCTTATTAGTTGAATGCATGTTAGATCACATCAGAAACACATGTATCAATCACAGTACTCCTGATGTCCTTCTCAATGTCCAAGACTTGTTTCCCAAGCAGTAGCAAAGTCACTTACGGGTCCCAATGCCTTGTTAGCGCAGTCCTTATCCTCTAGTCAGCAAATAACATCACAGCTGTGAAAAGATTCAAAATAGAGAAATGATGACTTGATACTTGTGTTTGTACTCAGTCATATTCCTTAGAGTATAAAGGAACATGCAGTTATGTTGTTAGGGTAAGAACCCAAGTAAATGTTTGTAGAAGAGGATAGAGAGTTGGTAAGAGAGAAGAATAACCTTCTTGTAAGAAATTGATCTCTTTTACACATAATACAATCTGAACAGAGCAAGAATGTTGCATTCTTGCTTAAACCGTGATTTTTATCCCTTCCCTAGGGTTTTCCATGTACATCCTGTGTTTCTTTCATTATCGGTTTCTTCTTCTTGTTTAAATGTGTGTCTTTTTCACGTCCTATCATCATTTTCTTCTTCTTATTTGAGTTTCATGTCAAAGCTAGCATCTTGTCAAGCTTCTCATGTACATGAATTGTTAGATAACTTATTTTACTTATCTATATAAGCTCAAATCTAACTTGCACGTACACAAGTCAATTATATTTTTATGTTTTAGGTTTTAGTTTTTTAGTAGGCTTTTAGTATTATAATTTGGAAGTAAGGTTATTTTTGTAATAAGGCAATTAGGGTTTCCTAGACAATTAGATCTAACGTTTAGCAATCTTTTATAAGCAACCTATTGTTCTTGTTGAGGAGTTAGTTGATATTTTGATAAATGAAAAAAATGGTCATTTGATCTCTCTTTGGTATGGTACTAACTCCAAATCCCACCCTACTCCTTGTGATTTCCTTGCTTGGTGCTGACTCCCAACAAAGCCTAGGGTGCTGACTCCTACGTTATATCATTTATTTTATTTTTGTTTTAATTTTGTTCTGATTGTCCTACGTCATAATCAATATTAAAATTAAAGCACTAATGAGATTACTCCAATTCAAACTCTGCCATCAAACTAAATTGAAACACTACCTGATACCTATATCATACCAACATTTTAAAAAAGGGATTAAATTTTAAAAAGACTTATGTAAATTATTTAGTTTGCACTTTCGGGTAATTATTAGGTACTCCCAGAGTACCATAAATACATACTTCCCCCTCTCATATAACTGCATATAACTGTGGGTTTCACTAATTAAATTTATGGTGGAACTCACGATTCATGTGAAAGGGGAGAATACGCATTTATGGTACTCCCAAAATATTTAATAATTTTCCTACACTTTCCAATAAGGACATGACACATCATCATATTACTAAAACATAAATACATCTGATTATATAGGATAACATCTTAATAAACACCATATTATAAGTTTTAAGTAAAATAAGGTTGATGTGGTGCTATTAGGTATGGTAAGATGTATTGAATTTTAAATTAAAGATTGATGTGACAATCTTTTATTGAATTGTGTAAAATTCATGTTTTATACCTTATCCTTACTAAATTTGGACTAAAAAAAAATAGCATTTTCAACTTTAATTTGATAATTAAAAGCTAATTTGCTCCCATGTGAACAATTTGTTATTAAAAAAAAAAAAAAAATCCTTTCTCAAAGTAAAATACTGGCTACATTAGAAGACATTCACATGGGGAGAAGTGGAAGAAGTAATAAACAAGTATATATGTTTTGAGTAGATATTGATCCAGTGGGGGAATCTAACAAATGAGCATCTTATCTCAATTTCGCATAATAGCCTCTCAGGCTCTCAGCTTGCTCTTATTATTGGATTTATTTATAGAGTCGCCAACAATTGTGTAAAGATCTTTACATAATAAGCCTTTGTTAATGCTATTGTGCAGGACTCCTGATCTGTTTCCTTTGTATCTATTGCTTAGTGTTGTTTTCTTCGATTTTATTTTATTTTTTAAAGAAAAATCTTTGGCACTGATCTTTCTCGGGTTCCTCCAGCATGTGCCTTGTGTGAATTCAAGAAGATTCTCATTTAAGAAGATTCTCATTGCTTGATTACATTATATGTTTTTTTTTAAATGAGTACAAGGATTAATTATTTAACCTAGATATTGATGTGGAGAAGTGTCTCATCCTAGTTGGTTCTAACATTATCTTCCCCTTCCCCTCCCCCCGTCGTCTACCTGGTAAAAACAAAAAACTGTTAAGTTATCGATAAGTATAAGTTATTGGAATAAAGTAAATTTAGTTATTTAATCATATACTTTTAATACTGTCCTTCACGAGTAAGTCGAAACTACATTTTAACAGATAATGCCTAATATGTGAGAATTTGAATAGGAGGTAGAATAACTATTGAGATATAGTAAATTTAATCATTTAACCACACACTTCTAACATCCCCTCTCATGTGTGGGACAAAGTTACCTTTTAATAGACGAGGCCTAATATGTGGGAATTTAAATGAGAGGCAGAGTGGAGGAGATAGTGATCAAACTTAGGACCTCTCGCTATGATATAATACTAAATTACCGATTGTCCCAAAAGTTTAAACTATTGAGATATAGTAATTCTAATCATTTAACCATGTATTTCTAATAGATACTCATGTGGAGAAGATATGTATGTAATCATCTAAATTGAAGTTTATGGCAAAAATCAAAGATATGTGACACAATTATTTAATGTGTTTACAATGGTCAAGCTAATTGTTTGATTTTTTTCATAATTTTATTAAAATTCTTTGAAAGGTACCTGGGGTAAATAAGTAAGACCGATTGTCCCAAAAGTTTAAACTATTGAGATATAGTAATTCTAATCATTTAACCATGTATTTCTAATAGATACTCATGTGGAGAAGATATGTATGTAATCATCTAAATTGAAGTTTATGGCAAAAATCAAAGATATGTGACACAATTATTTAATGGTCAAGCTAATTGTTTGATTTTTTTCATAATTTTATTAAAATTCTTTGAAAGGTACCTGGGGTAAATAAGTAAGAGTAGCAAAGATTGAAAGGTAGAATTATAAAATTTTTGCTGTTTGATCTCAACATGCATCATTCCATGTTAAGCTCATTGTTGCGAAGGTTAGGAAAATTGTAGGTGTTATTATTTTGCGTATATTTTATTATTTATTTAATTTTGTTAGGATTAAATAGCATATATTTAAAAGCCAGTTACATAAATATTAAAACCAAAATAAACAGAATTGAAGATACTATATCATCTATTTAAAATAAATAAATAAATAAAAGAAGCTACTATGTGGTAGGTATAATTTGTTATGTTGCCTCAAGTGATTTTTTTTTTTTTTTTTAGATAAATAAATAGTTGGAGGTGAGATATTTGAACTCTTAACATCTCTGTTGAAAAAACTAGGGAGTGTCAGTTGAGTTACAAAACTCTTGTCACCTCAAGTGAATATTTTATATTCCCCTAAAAAAGTGAATATTTTATGTTTTATTTTATATCCTTTAAATTCTTGTAGTGCTAGTTTTTTTTTTTTTTTTTAATTCTTATTGTGCCACATGGCAAGGTTATCTTGTTCTTTTTTAACACACTAGTTAGCTCAACTGGTAAAGTCTTTGATCGTTGAATAAGATATCTAGGATTTAATCTCCGTCTACACAAAAAACCAATTAGTGTCTTAGTCAAATAATAAAGAGCTATCATTAAAAGCAAACCTTAGAAGTTGAAACTCTCTCAAAATTTAAATCAATATAAAAATTGTGATAAAAGAGGCCAAATTATAAAGCTCCAACAACGTCTTTTTTTTACCCCTTCAAGATCAAATCATGATAAAACTTTAATCAAGCTATTCTTATTTTTTTTTTAACCTTCAAGGTTAAATCAAATTCCGTAAAAAAAAAAAAAAAAAAAAAAATCAAACATCAAATCATGTCTTTCCTCTACGTTTTTACTATAGATTAATTGAATTATGCTATTTTTGCTTAATATCAAAGAATAGTGAAATAGTAGTGTGAGAGACAACAAAACCTAGGGTGATCGCAAAAAAGAGATTTGGGTACTTTTTCAAGGCACCTCTCTTTTTGGGTAAGTGGTGTGGAGTCGCCACTTATTTCTTATACAAATAATAATAATAATAAATAAAGACAAAATTACATGATCAAAATGCTTCATTGTCATTGATTGAATAAAAATAAACACAATCTTGATAAATTAAACCATACAGGGCTTTGAGTCCTAGTTAATATTTATGCAAAAGAATACATAACTTTTTGTCCTAGTTACAATCTACCCATAAAAAAAAGAAAAGAAAAAAAAGATAAAGCATAGATTTACCTATCCAAAAGAACTAAGTTCGGGGGCTAAGTTACGGAATGGGTAGGTGTTAGGTGCCCATTCCACCCAAACAGAATCTGGTCTTCTAGACTCTAATGACCAATATACCCATTTTGCATGATGTGAATGATATGTTGCATATACATGACAAACACTTAACTAACACTAATTCAAATAAGTTTATGTTATGAATGCATTCTATTTTTTAGAAAAATTCAGATTTGTTTTGTGAATTTAAAAAATTTGAAATTTGTAAAGAAAAATCAGATCTTTTTTTGTGTAAAAAAAAAAAGATTTGTAAAAAAAATCAGATCTGTTTTTATGCAAAGAAAGGAACAAGATTTAAAAAAAAAAAAAATAGATCAGATCTATTTTTGGTGTAAAGTTAAAAAATGTGATTTTATTAAGAAAAATCAGATCTGCTTTGAACAGTAAAAAAAGAGATTTTTGGTTTATATGTAAAAAAAAAAAAATTAGATCTGTTATTGAACATAAAAAATAAAAACTTTTTGAGAGAAGATTCACGCTCATTAGATAAATTTATATTACATGCATCACATATATAAAACTTCAACCTAAATTTTAATTTCTTCTTTTAAATTTCAAAATCTACAATTGTATCAAAGAAAACTTTCTCTAAAAAAATCCGATCGGCATTTAATGAAAATGCAAATAAGTTTTGAGAGTTAAGAGAAAATCAGATCTGTATTTAATGAAAATACAGATTAGTTTTGAGAGCTAAAAAATCAAATCTGCATTTAATGAAAATACAAATCAGTTTTGCGCGTTAAAAAAAAAATCAGATCTATATTTAATGAAAATACAGATCTGTTTTGTGTGTTGAAAAAATCAAATCTATATTTAATGAAAATACATATCAGTTTTGTATTTTTTTTAAAATCAGATCTACATTTAATGTTATCAGTTTTTAATTTAGAAAATCAGATCTAAAAAATTTAGATTAGTTTTTAGTTTAAAGAGATCTTTGATAATTAGCAGATTTCAAGATTCAAGAGAGAAATCAACTAGAACATATTTAAAAAAAACTTTAAACAAAACACTGCAATTACATCAAGAATCAGAATTAATAAAAAATCTTAAATCTATTCATGCATCATCAAATAAAATTAATGGAAAAATACTGGAAAACAAAAAGAGAAGGAATAGACTACCTATTGCATGAGCGTGCTCTTTTTTGTGAAAGGATATTTTAGGATTCAAAGAAATTTATTCAACTCTTTGAAACCTAAAATCTTTTGCTTATAGAAAAGAAATTTCTAAGGCAAAAGCCTCCAGAACGTCTTTAACGTAAGAGGGAAAAGAAAAGAAGAGAAGAGCCAGCAAGAGAGGGGGGGGGGTCAGAAAACGTGAAAAAGTGTGCTGAATTTTGAGAGGCATTCTCTATTTATAGAGGATGGGATGTTCAAAAAAATAGCTAAATGATTAGAATACGAACTGGGACGCATCCTCATCTCTAAAAAATCGAAAAGGATAAGATTTATCTCAATCCAAGAGCCCTCAGACCGTGCCCACAATATGTGCCAATTAGCACTTAAGAAGTGCCTAATGGCCCTTTTGGGTGTTGGACCCGCGTTTGAGTTTTAGTCCATTTTGGACTCATTTTTTGAGGTTTTTTTTAGCCGGGACTTGCACTTAGACGCATTTTTAATCCATATTCTAAAAATTAAACTCCTTTTCTAATGATTCAGGTCTCTACAACAATAATTATCTTGTAAATAAACACTTCAAAAAGTCTTGATTATTCACAATTTTGTAGTTATTTGATTATCCTCTTTATTGCCATGCAAGCAAGCTTATTTTTAATACTAACTAACAACCAATCACAAATTATTTAATTAATTTTAATTTTATAGCCGATCAGAAATAATTTAAATTAATCATGTGTGGTTGGTTGCACCTAAACAAAATGCACGCAAACTGTGCAAACTTGATTATGTGACATCTTTCAATCTGAAGGTCCAATTTGGAAATCGGGCATACCATCACGACCGTTAGAATCTCAAAATTATTTTTTTGATATGCAATGAATGAATCAATGTGTATAATGCAATCATGAATTTTACATATATGAATGATCATTCTAGCCATCTTTCTTAAATAAATTATGGGTGCAAAATCGAGTGTCTACAAGTAGATATTAAACTTTCCATTTAAATTATAGGCCCAAATTAAATCACTATAAAAGTAAAGCAATGTGATAAAAGAGGCCAAATTATAATACAACTCCATCCTCATGAAAAAGTGGTAAATTTCACAAAAATACCCTAAGGATTGGGGTAATACCAATCAAGTCCGTAACATTTAAAAATTGCCCATCTCAGTCCTTATCCTCAAATGGTTTGCAATGTCCATTACATCTCTCCTCTCTCTCATCCCTGTCCCTAAGTCTCTTTCTTCCCTTTCTCTGATTTTGAGAAGAAGAAGAAAAAATTGAAGAACAAAAACAATGACTTTCTCAGTAAAATAAACAGAAGAAAAAAAAAAAGCTCGACCCCCAATCTAGCAAATCTTAGAAACCTAGTGATGAGAATGCAAAATGTCATATGTTTTTTCCCTTAATGTTAGTCTTCTACACGCATTTGATGTCTAAATGTACTCATTATTCTTATATTTTGATTTAGGATGCAAATGGAGGCATTAAGTGCAAAACGAAGCTAATTGGGCAATTCTGGACAGCTTTGACATTGCTTTGTAATATAAGCATAACTCTTTCATCCGAGCTCTGATTGAGATGATTCAAGATGCTATGGAACACCAAGACAAATCTCTACAACTTTCATGTTCTGAGTTTTGAGATATACGGGCCGCATAAAGGTTGAAATTGGGCTTGAAGTTGCTGCACCTGCACTGTTGACGTTTTGGAACATTCCTTAGCCTTTCATTCTAATACGCAGATTTGATGGGGTTTATTTTCAGAAGCTTCCAGATCTGATGCACGAAAATTTCAGCTGAAAAACACCACTTTCCTAGTTATATTAGGACTTTGTTTTATTATTAATATTTTTCCTTAATTAGTTAGATTTGGATATTATTATTTAAAATATTTTTAGAAGATTTTGTAGGCTTGGGAAAAGGGGAATTAACGTGTAAAAAGGGGAGAAAAAATCAGACTTCACACACGCCTCTCTCTCCCCTCTTCTCTAACTTCTCCTTCGAGTTTTCATCATGGCCCGGCTTGGCTAAACTTTTATACTTGGTTGAAGGAAACAGAAACCTCGGAATCAATAAATTTGTGAGATCTAATTTGTTTTTACCGTTCAATTTTATGCTTTGAGTATTAGATGTTCTTCTATGCCTATTTTCATGATTGTCTAGTTTAATTACTAGGAGGCCTACTAGTTTATTATTCGTTGCAATCTACTGCTGGGTTAGATATCAAATCCGTAATTGTTTGATCCCTCTAATTTGTGAAGCAACCAAGATTTAATGATCTGCTGCGTTAGAAATTATTAGATCTTAGGAAGAACGTTCGACTAAATTAAATACAACTGCTTATGCTTGTGTTGTTTAGTTTCATCGATCTCTCTAATTCTGAAGGCTGCTACTAGATTAAACCTTTAGCCCTTGTCTTGGGTTGTTTAGTAGTTAGGATTGATTAGATCGCTTTTTTTCTAACTAACTGCAACTAAGGAGAGATAGGAAAATAGTTCCAACAGTGAATATTGAAAGTGTGAATTGATATATACTTGCACCAATGATCAGTTTTAAATTCCAGTGGTGGATGTTGACTTAGATCAAGGTTTGTTCTTTTGATTGATTTCGATATTTTAATTTGAATTGTTCCCTAATTGTTTTTCTTAAAGTTGTTTTCATTATACTCAAAACCCCCCCTCCTTGTTCACGTAGCATAAAACTAGGCTAGAGACTCTCCGTGAGAACGATCCTTACTCACACTACTACATATATTTTTAGGAGTATTGGTTTTATTTTGGTTGCCTGCGACAGCACACCAAATTTTGGCGCCGTTGCCGAGGAGTGATTCTAATTGATTTTTGTGCTTCTTGTGATCCTTATTTTGTTCTTGAAATTAAAAAAAAAAAATTAAAAAATTGTTAGTTTTTGATAGTTACGATTTTGGCAGAATTCTAATTGCGGTAGAACTAGGCCTTGATAGTATAGTTTTCTAAAGGTAAACGATGTTCTGAGCAAGACTAGTTAATCATTTGGATTACTAGCCCCACCCTCTCGAGGCCAGATTCCACTGTTTTCTAGGGTTTTTAGGCATTTTTTTTTTTTTTTTAGCATAGAATTTTTATTTATTTTCATTACTCTAGATTTTTCCTGGTTTGTTTTTCAAGGTTTATTAGAGTTTCCTTGATTGTTTATGACTGCAACTCGATTTTCTAATAGAGGTGATTTGCAGTATGATCTAGAAGTAGAGAGAACTTTATGCAGGTTAAGGAGGGAAGCTAGGAAAAATTCTAAAGAGCACAATCTAGCTCTTGATTCCATGTTTGCTAGCGATTTTGATTTAGAAGAGGAGGAAATCATGGCTGGAAATCAAACTTTGAAAGAGCTTGCTACCCCGGATTTGAATCAACAAACCTTATGCATACCATTCCCTACTTAGATGCTACTACTGCTTTTGAATTAAAATCTAGACTAATACATCTCTTGCCCACTTTTCAAGGCCTTGCTGGTGAAGATCCTCACAAGCATCTAAAGGAGTTGCATGTGGTATGTACGAGTATGAAGCCCACGGGGGTGACTAAAGATCAGATTAAATTAAGAGCTTTTTCGTTCTCTTTGAAGGATTTGGCTAAGGATTGGCTCTATTATCTACCCTCTGGGAGTATCAAAACATGGAACGAGATGAAGAGGTTGTTTTTGGAAAAATATTTCCCAGCTTCAAGGGCAGCCAACATTTGAAAAGAAATTTGTGGAGTAAGGCAGCATAATGGAGAGTCCCTACATGAATATTGGGAACATTTCAAGAAATTATGTGCAAGCTGCCCCCATCATCAAATTAGTGAGCAGCTACTTATCCAATATTTCTATGAGGGCCTTCTACCCACTAATAGAAGCATGATTGATGCAGCTAATGGAGGAGCTTTAGTGGACAAAACTCCTGAGGCTGCGAGAAACTTGATTGCAAATATGGAGGCCAATTCTTAATAATTTGGCACTAGGCTTGACCCTCCATCTAAGCATGTCAATGAGGTAAACATCTCCTCCCTTGAATAACAAATTGCAAGTCTAACTTCTCTTGTTCGTCAAATGGAGGTAATATGCAAACGGTGAAGGCTTGTGGGATTTGTTCGGCAGTAAGACATCCAACCAATATGTGCCAAACTCTTCAAGAGGAGCCCATTGAGCAAGTGAATGTGGCAGGTGGTTTTCCTAGACAACCACAAAGGAAGTATGATCCCTATTCGAGCACATATAACTCGAGATGGAGGGATCACCCCAATCTTAGCTATGGAAATCCACAAGTAAATCAGTCCGCGACTTAAAACCGCCCAAGTTGCCAGCAATATAAGCAGCCATACCCCCCTAGACAACAACTGGGCCAAGCTTCTAATTCTGGTATGTCTTTAGAAGATATTGTTAAGTCTCTTGCCACTAATACTTTACAATTTCAACAAGAGACGAAACAATTTCAACAAGAGGCGAGGACTAATATTCAAAGTTTGGACAATCAGATGGGCCAGATGGCAGCCGCAATTAGTCTGCCAAAGGCACAAAGTTCAGGGAAATTACCCTCTCAAACAGTAGTAAATCCAAGAGAAAATGCAAGTGTAATCATTTTGAGAAGTGGTAAAGAGTTTGAGATTCCAGTAAAGGCATCCCCTGCATTGTCAAAGCAAGAAAAGGAGAAAAATGTCGTTATAGACAAGGACATTCCCAATGATGATAAGGTACCTAAGCGTAAGTTTCCACCTCTTTCTAATTACAAACCAGTACCTCCTTTTCCTTAGGCTTTAGTAGAATCTAGAAAAAATGAGAAAAATAAAGATTTATATGAGACTTTTCGTAGATGTGAGGTAAATATTCCACTTTTAGATGTTATTAAATAAGCACCTCGTTATGCTAAATCCCTAAAAGAATTGTGTACAATTAAGAGGAAATAGAAACTTAAAGGATGTGAAAAGGTGAGAGTAGGGGAGAATGTTTCTGCAGTTATTCAAAGAAAACTCCCTGCAAAGTACAAAGATCCAGGTGTGTTTACTATCCCTTGTACAATAGGTAACACTTAACTTGAGAAGGCCATGCTAGATTTAGTAGCTTCTGTCAATGTCATGCCATATTCTATATATGTTTCTTTGAAACTTGGACCTTTGAATAAAACTGGTGTTGTAATTCATTGGCTGATAGATCTATTGCCTATCCTAAGGGCGTAGTTGAGGATGTTCTTGTGCAAGTTAATTATTTGGTTTTCCCTGCTGATTTCTATGTGTTTGATATGGAGAATGATGATCAAACTACTCTTATTTTGTTAGGAAGACCATTTTTAAAGACATCGAAGACTAAAATAGATGTTCATAGTGGCACACTTACCATGAAATTTGGTGGTGAAATTGTTAAGTTTAATATAGATGATGCCATGAAATATCCTGATGATGATAATCCTGTTTATTCAATTGATGTGATTGATTCTTTAGCACAGGAAGCTTTTGAACTTAATGGAAAAGATGGATTGGAAGTTGCCATTAGTATGCATCTTGAGAAAGAGAATGAGGAGTTAGCCTTGAGTACTAATTTGCAGGAAACTGTTGCAACATTGAATGATTTTTCGAAGCTACAACAGTTAAGTAACGCTCCTCATATCACATTACCAGTTTTTAACGAGAAACCTTTACCCTCTGTTTTGCAGGCCCCATTCCAAATTTGAAGCCTTGCCCCAGTCACCTCAAGTTCCTTTGAAACGGAGGAATGTTACCAATAATCATTTCCAGTAAACTTAGTGCACCGTAAGAAGAAAAGCTTGTGCAGGTCCTTAAGGAGCATAAGACGGCTATTGGTTGGACAATTGCAGATATTAAAGGAATTAGTCCGTCTACATGTATGCATCGTATCTTACTTGAAGAGGGAGCAAAACCTTCCCGCCAACCACAAAGAAGATTGAACCTATCCATGATCGATGTAGTGAAGAAAGAGATCCTCAAACTTCTTGAAGTTGGAGTGATTTATCCTATTTCGAATAGCAATTGGATTAGCCCGGTTCAAGTGGTTTCTAAAAAGACTGGAATAACTATTGTGAAAAATTAGAATGATGAGTTAGTTCCTACCCGTATTCAAAATAAGTGGCGGGTTTGTATAGATTATAGAAAATTAAATGTTGTAACCCGTAAGGACCACTTCCCTTTACCTTTTATTGATTAAATGCTTGAAAGGTTAGCTATTCATTCTTACTATTGTTTCCTTGATGGTTATTCAGGTTATTTTCAGATTGCAACTACTCCGGAGGATCAAGAAAAGATGACTTTTACATGCTCATTCAGGACTTTTGCATATCATCGCATGCCCTTTGGCCTTTGCAATGCCCCAGCCACTTTCCAAAGGTGTATGGTTAGCATATTTTCAGATTATATTAAGCATATCATAAAAGTCTTTATGGATGATTTCACAGTTTATGGAGACTCCTTTGATAATTGTTTGCATAACCTTACACTTGTTGTTCAAAGATGCATAGAAACTAACCTTGTGTTAAAATCTAAAAAATGTCATTTTATGGTTGAACAAGGTATAGTTTTGGGTCATGTTGTTTCATCTAGGGGAATTGAGGTAGATAAAGCTAAAGTTGATATTATTCAATCTTTACCTTATCCCACTAGTGTGCGGGAAGTTCATTCTTTTCTTGGACATGCAGGTTTTTACCGAAGGTTCATCAAGGACTTCTCCAAAATAGCATTACCCTTATGCAAGTTATTGCAAAAGGATGTGGCTTTTGAGTTTGATGAGGCGTGTAAAAAGGCGTTTGATAAGCTAAAAAAATTGTTGACTTCTACCCTAGTTATCTAGCCCCCTGACTGGAATGTTCCTTTCGAGATAATGCGCAACGCCAGTGATTATGCAATAGGCGCTGTTTTGGTTCAAAGAATTGGAAAAGCGTCTCATGCCATGTATTATGCTTCAAGGACTTTAAATGATACCCAGAGAAATTATTCTACTACTGAAAAAGAATTTTTAGCTATTGTTTTTGCTGTAGAAAAGTTTCGATCTTATTTGCTTGGTACTAAAGTTATTGTTTAGTCTGATCATGCATCTATTTGCTATTTGATGAAGAAGAAAGAGGAAAAACCAAGATTAATAAGATGGATACTTCTCTTGAGTGAATTTGATTTGGAGGTCAAAGACAAAAGAGGGACAAAAAATCATGTTGCAGATCATTTGAGTTGTTTGGTTCATGTGGAGGATGAACATCATCAGTAGGAAACGTTCCCTGAAGAGCAATTGTTCTTCTCAAGTGTGGCATTACCTTGGTATGCAAATATTGTAAATTATTTGGTTACTAATATGTTACCTCCTGATTTGTCTAAGGCTCAAAGAGATAAGATCAAGAGTGATGCCAAATATTTTGTGTGGGATGACCCATATTTATGGAAGCATTGTACAGATCAAGTGATAAGAAAGTGCATTCCTGAAAATGAAATTATTTCTGTTCTCACCTTTTGTCATTCTTATGCTTGTGGAGGTCACTTTGGAGCCAAGAGGACGACGAGAAAAGTGCTAGAATGTGGTTTCTATTAGCCATCTTCATTCCGAGATTTATATTCTTTTTGTAAGTCATGCAAACATTGTCAAAAGACAGGTAATTTATCCCAAAGGAATGAGATGTCACAAACCCCCAAAATATTTTTCGAAATTTTTGATGTTTGGGGCATTGATTTCATGGGACCATTCCCTGTATCTTTCAGTAATGTTTATATTTTGCTTGCTGTCGATTATGTCTCGAAATGGGTGG